>JALPQD010000351.1:540000-1195307 GCA_023101885.1 Typhlomys cinereus | reverse complement strand
ATCCAGAAACATGGGAGGTCTTTCCACCTTCTGGTATCTTCTGCAGTTTCTTTCTTTAGGGTTTTAAAATTTTCATTGTAAATGTCTCTTACTTCCTTGGTTAGGTTTATGCTAGGATATTTCATTTTTGGGGGCATATAAATGGGAATTTTTTCTCTCAGGGCTTTTTCACTTCTTTCATTCTGGGCATATAGGAACTCCACTAACTTTTGTACATTAATTTTGTATCCTGCCACCCTGCTGAACTTCTCAATTATTTCCAGGAGTTTCCTGGTGGAGTTATTGGCATCACTCAGGTGTAAGATCATGTCATCTGCAAATAGAGATTACTTGACTTCTTCCTTGCCGATTGAATCCCTTTTATCTCCTTTTCTTGTCTTATAGCCTCAGCTAAGACTTTAAATACAATATTGAATTGAAGTGGTGAGAGTGGACAGACTTATCTAGTTCCTGATTGAAGGGGGAATGCTTCAAGTTTTTCCCCATTGAGTATCATCCTTACTGTGGGCTTGTTTTAGACAGCTTTTATTATATTGATAAAGCTTCCTTCTATTCCTACCTTCTCTAAGGTTTTGATCATAAAGGACTGTTGGATCTTGTCTAAAGCTTTTTCTGCTCTATTGAGAATCATGTGGTCTTGAATTTTTGACTGGTTTATATGCTGAATTACATTTATTGATTTGCATTTGTTGAACCAATCTTGTGTGCCTGGGATAAACCCTACTTGATCATGCTGAATGATCTTTTTGATATGTTTTTGAATCCAATTTGCTAAGACTTCGTTGAGAATCTTTGCATCTGTGTTAATCAAAGAGACTTGCCTATAGTTTTTTTTAATTGTATCTTTATTAGTTTTGGGATTAAGATGATATTAGCTTCATAGAAAGAACTAGGTAGTGTTCCTTCCTTTGCTATTTGATGGAACAGTTTAAGGAGTGTTGGTGTTATTAGCTCCTTAAATATCTGGTAAAACTCTGTGCTGAGTCCATCTGGTCCAGAACATTTCTTGGTAGGAAAATTTGAAATTTCTTCATTGATTTCCTCATATGTTTTAGGACTATTTAAATAATTCAAAACTTCTTGATTCAATTTAGGTAGGTTGTACTTACTTAGGAATTTATCCATTTCTTTCGTGTTGTCAAATTTCACAGAATATAAGTTTTTCAAATTGGATGTTATAATACTCTGAATTTCTTGGGTATAGGTTTGATAACTCCATTTTCAGTTTTAATTTTGTTAATTTGTATTTTCTCTCTCTTGCCTTTGGTTAATTTAGGTAGGGGTGTATCAATCTTATTGATTTTTTCAGAGAACCAGCTTTTTGACTAGTTGATTCTCTGTATTGTTTTCCTTATCTCAATTTCAGATATTTCTCCCCTGATTTTGCTGATTTCCTCTCTTCTACTCCTTTTGGCATTGGATTGCTCTAGTGTCTCTAAAGCTTTAAACTGCATTGTTAAGTTATTTACATGTGATGTTTCCATTTTTTTGATGTAGGCATTAAGAGCTATGAACTTACCTTTTATGACAGCTTTCATTGTGTTCCAAAGATTTTGGTAAGTTGTATTTTCATTATCGTTCACTTCCAGGAAATCTTGAATTTCCTTTATAATTTCTTCCTGAATCAAATTCTCATTCAGCATCATAGTATTGAGTTTCCAGAAGTTAGTGTATTTTCTGTTGTTTGTTTTGTTGTGGATGTCAAGCTTTATACCATGGAGGTCTTATAGGGTGCAGGCTAGAATTTCAACTTTTCTGTATATGTGGAGTTTTGTTTTATGGCCCAATATGTGATCTACTTTGGAGAAAGTTCCGCATGCTGCTGAGAAAAATGTGTATTCTTTGTTGCGTGGATGAAAGTTCGATAAAGATCTGTAAGTTCCATTTCAGTAAGGGTTTCATTAAGTTCCAAAGTGTCTCTGTTAAGTTTTGATCTGTTGCTCTATCTCATGTTGAGAGGGTGGTAGTGAAACCCCCAAGAATTACTGTTTTGGGGTTGATTTCTGGTTTTAGAAACGCTGTAGAGATTCCTTACTGAATGTGGATGGGCTGTATTAGGTACATATATGTTTCGTATTGTGAAGTTTTCTTGGTGCATAGTGCCTGTGACTAAAATATAGTATCCATCTGTGTCTGTTATGATTTTTTTGGTTTGAAGTCCACTTTGTCCAACAGCATAACGGCTACCCCTGCCTGTTTCCTAGTTCCATTAGCTTGGAGAATTTTGGACCAGCCTTTCATTTTTAGGATGTGCCTATCTTTGTAGTGAAATGAGTTTCCTGAAGGGTTGTGATTTTTGATCCAAGTTTGTAATATCTCTTGATTGGTGAGTTAATTCCATTGATATTTAATGTTATAATGGAGAAATTATTTTTAATTCTGGACATTTTTTATTTATGTTTAGTGGCTTTTGTAAGTGTATTATTTGACTTTTAGGTTTTTGTATTATTATATTTCTCTTCTATCCTCCTGGATATGCATTTTTTTTCTTCAAGTTTGAGAATCATTTGTAGCATTTTTTTTTGTGGGTATAGGGTTTTTTTTTTAACATTTTATATTATTATTTCTGCTCATACAAACTTAATAGGTAGACCAGTTTCCTCCCCCCTCCTTCAGTGCCTCCCCCCAATTCCCAGAGAGTCCTTTATTGTGTATGCCTAACTCTCCTCTTGGTCCTCCTTTCCGATGACGTAAAAGGACCCAGTGGCATTTTCCTGAACCCTTTCTCGTGTTACATAGGAACACTACTGTGGCTGTCAGTCCCTTGCCTCCAAGGATCTTGGTGCCTTTAGCCGATGTTAGACTTTATGAGGTCAATAGTGTGATGGACATGGCGCAGGGCATGCAAAGTCCTATTATGATTGCTTCAGCCCTAACTAGTGTGGAGACTCTTCAAATCATTGCTCCCCCCATCCTTTTGCTCTTACAATCTTTTTTTTTTAATTTTTTTTATTTATTCAACTGTGCTCATGTGCGTGTGTATGTGCGTGCATGCATGTGTGTGTGTGTGTGTGTGTGTGTGTCTGTGTATGTGTAGAACCACGGACGAATTCGCGAACCACCATGGACGCCTCCACCTCCTTCTGCCCAGGGATTCACAGGCTCCGCCCTACCTGGACCGGAAACGCAGGCCGCCCCCGCTTCCGCCTGGCGTCTATACGTGGGATCTGGGATCCGAACTCAGGACCTTCCGCCTGTAAGGCGGAGGCTTAACCCCTGAGCCACCTCTCCAGCGCTGCTCTTACAATCTTACGCCCCCTCTTCTGCAAATGACCCTGAGCTTCAGGATGGGGGGAGATTAGGCTGGCTTAGTTCTATGTGGATGATATAGAGTCTCTGAAGTTCTGGATTGTGGTTTGTTGATGTTCTTTTGCAGTTTTGCTGCTCCTGCAATGCCCTTCACTCCATCCTGATGGGCACTGTATGTCACCCCCTGGTCAGAGACAAAAAAACTGTTAAACTGGAGTCTTGTTATAATAGCACATTCAAGGGTAGATGTAATAAAAGCAGGAAACTTCGGTGAGGGAGGGGTCAGTCACCCATTTGCAAAATGATCATTTTTCATCTGCCAGACTATATGCCATCCCCTTCTGGTGAGATCATACCCCCTCAGTTGTACATGATATGGAACGAACATCTGTGAACTTAACCAGGTGTCACATTACCTACTTGCATTCCTTGGAGGCCGATTTTCTCTGTTGTAACATGGTCCCCTCTCTCCTTGTGTCTGGTGTGGCCCTCCAACCCCATCCCTCCTGTTCACAATCCTTGAAATTACAGTATTACATAGGTTTACCCTTGAGTGTCTCAATGTAGGCTAGGTGAGTTTGGTACTAGGAGCCACCTATTAGGGAGTACATACGGTGCTTAACTTTCTGGGTTTGGGATACTTCGCTTAATATAATTGTTTCTAATGACATCCATTTCCCAGCAAATTCCAGTAATTCACCATTTTTGATGGCTGAGTAGTACTCCATTGTATAGATGTACCACCGTTTCCTTATCCACTCGTCAGCTGTTGGACATGTAGGTTGATTCCATGACTTTGCTATTGTAAACAGTGCTGCTATGAACGTGGTCATGCTTGTGCTATGGAGGCGAACCTCTGCTGCATGGGGGGTTATACCCAAAAGTGGAATCGCAGGGTCATATGGCATTTCAATCTTTAATTTCTTTAAGACTCTCCAGACGGCTCGCCAGAATGGCTGTATGAGCCTGCATTCCCACCAGCAATGTAGCAGACTTCCCCTCTCTCCACATCCTCTCCAGCACTTGTTGTTGTTTATATTGTGGATTTTTGCCATCCTGACCGCGGTGAGATGATATCTCAGGGAGGTTTTGATTTGCATTTCCCTGATGGCTAAAGAAGTGGAGCATTTTTTAAGATATTTGTTAGACATTTTAATTACATCTCTGGTAAAATTTCTTTTAAGTTCCAAGGCCCATTTTTTAATTGGGCCATTGGTTTCCTTAGTGTTTAATTTTCTAAGTTCTTTGTGCACTCTGGACAGTAGAGCTTTATCAGATATGTGGTTAGTGAAGATTTTCTCCCATTCTGTGGGTTGCCTTTGAGCTCGTGTTACAATCTCTTTATCTGAACAGAAGCTCTTTAATTTCACAAGATCCCAACTGTTGAGAGTTGGTAGCAGTGACTGTGCCATTGGATGTCTGTTTAGGAGCATTTTTTGAAGGCCTGGTTTGGTAAACAATGTAAGCTTTCAAGTTTTCTTTTTGCTGGAAAACTTTTCTTTCTTCCTCAATCATGATGGATAGCTTTGTCAGGTATATCAGTCTGGGTTGACATTTTTGCTCATTTAATACTTGAAATACATCTCTCCAAGCTCTTCTTGCTTTTACTGTTTCCATTGAGAAGTCATTTGTTATTTTAATACGTTTAACTTTAAAAGTGACTTTTTTTTTCCTTGAAGCTCTCAGCATCTTTTCTTTGTCTTGAATGTGGGGTGTTTTGGCTGTTATTTGCCTTGGCGAGTTTCTATTTTGGTCATATCTGTTTGGGGTGCAGAATGCCTCTTGTATTTGGATGGACCTCTCATTTTTTAGATGAGGGAAGTTTTCCTTGATGATAGTTTGAAAAAATTCCTCAGGTGTGGTATTTTGGGATTCTTGCTCTGGTATTCCATGAATGTGCATGTTAGGCTTCTTCTGGGTGTCCCATAAATCTTGAGTATGCCTCTTAAGTATCTTTTTGACTTTAACAACCTCTTCCATTGAGCTGATTAATTCTGCCACTTTGTCTTCAAGATCTGAAATTTTATTTTCTGCTTCATTAGTTCGGCTGATAAGACTCAGTGTTTAAATCTGGGTTGAAGATAACTTGTCTTTTAGTTCAGTTTTAAACTCTGCTTGAGACTGTTTTAACTGCTCTATGCTTATATTTCTCTGTTGAACTGTTTTTCTCAACCCCTCCAAGTGTCTGTTGTGTTTCTGTTCAAAGTGGTTAATGTGATTATTTAACTCCTCCAGGATTTCCTCTTTCATAGATCATGGAAGTGATCATGCCTGGCTTTCTTGGCTATTTTCTGTGGATTTGTCTTGGTTTGAATATATAATTATGGGGTTAATTTTTTCGGTGCAAGATTTGTCTTCTTGAGTTTTATTTCTCATGGATCTGCGTTTTGACTTGGGCATTGTTGTTTTGTCTCTTAAGACCTTTCAGATTCTGTGTTTTTTTGAATGAACTGATCTAGTTAATATTCTCTGGCAGTTATTGTTAGTGGTTGCCTTGGAGGTGGGTATGTTTGTCTGTTATGATTATATCGTGGTTGGAAGTATTAGGCTGTTAGTACATCAATTAAGACAGGTTTAGTAGGCAGGAGGTGAATATTAGTGTGTTAGTGTACTTTTGCAATTTAGTACCTTGATAATATGTGAGGGTGAGTGGTATAGTCCTTGAAGTTTTATATGGTTTGGCTATATGGAAAAGTTAATCTACAGTGACTAATATTTGTAAAGAGCAGGATTGTAAAAAGGGAGTTTACTTATCTTTGGGCTGGATGTGAAATATCTCTCTTATGTGATAGGATGAATTTAGAGGACTTCAGATGTATGGCCTTTGTCCCTTAGAACTTTGCTTGCGTTTCCCTTGGACTCTGTTGTATTCTAAGGAGAAGCGTGTCCTCCGTGCACTGAGAGTGAGGGAACCTGGCTGGCCGGAGGGGCAGAGGGGCAACAGCGATGGCAGAGCTCTTCACCTGGGACCTGGGCCATGGCTCACCCAAGCTTAGGGCAGCCTGGGTTTTGCTCAGTTTGGCTGGTGGAGGACCTGGGAGGAGCTGGTGACCTGTGCGCTGGTGGAACTTACCTGGGAAGGAGGACCACGAGTGAGTGTCCTGTCCCAGGTGGCGGGAGGGGCTGTTGGGATGGGACATGCTTCACCTGGGCCACAATCTTTCTCTTGTCTGAAACCTTCCCCTTTATTTTAGACTCAAAGAATATATGGCTTGTTTTATGTCATCTGAGACTTTCCAGTTCTGATTTCCTACAAATTATGCAATTTATTTCTTCTTTTTGCCTAAATAACACTCTACCGTACATAAACACCAGGATTTCTTTATTGCTTCATCCATTGATTGATACCCAAACTGATCCCATTGCTGTGTTCCAGCGGTAGCCTGGATCCTGCATCCCGATAAGTGGAAAAGGAGTCCTCATATATGGAGAACAGACACACAGCTCCAGCCTGAGTGAATCCAAACCCATTTGTTGAAGCCTATAGCAGAATTTATATTAGAATATCTAAGGTAGATGACAAAAATGCCTCCTTTTATTCATAGGGAAACATCAAAGAAGAGCAAGACCGAATTCTTTCCGGGATCATTTAAAATGTATCCATTCCTGTCAACGAAAAAAGACAGGAATTACATTTACTTGTGTGGGACCACACTTGATATGTCTAGGTAAAGTTAAAAGAAGGCATGACACTTAATTGCTAAAAGGGAATAGACAAAGCCTCAAAGCAAAGTTACCTGGTCTATGTATTAAAGTATATTAAATACATAAGGAAGGAACTGTAGCGGGTCCTGACAAGAACAAAAGAGCTCTGGGAACAGATAGGAGGCAAAATCAGTTCCCAAAGAAAGGAATTCCCCTGCCATTATCTATGCAGACAAGAGGCAAAATTCAATTTACAAAGTTGTGGAGTCCCTAACAACTGCCCATTTTCATCCCCCAGAGAACAGACAACCACCACATTTTTCATACTTATTCTAGGTAAGCCATGTCCTTTCTGGTAAACACTTTTCTTGAAGCAGTTTTTCCCATGAAGGACCTTGCCAAACAACATGGTTAGATAAGGATGCAGCATTCCATGACATAGCTATTGTAAATGGTTGACAGGAAATGTAAATGGGCAGATGTCTCCAGGACATGTTGTCTTGGATTCCTTTGGATATACAGCCAAGAGCAATGTAATGGATCATAAAGTGGTTTTGTTTTGACTTATTTGAGAATCTTTTTTACTAACCTCCATTGTACTTAACTCATTATGCCATCAATGAGTTGTGGAGGATGATTTTGGAAACCATCCTGGAATGTTCACCTCCTTTTGCTTTGGTCTAGGCTTTCCCAGGCTTAGCTTACCAGGGTCTAAATAAAAGCTGCTGTCTTTCTGCAGGGAATTTTTAAGTGAGATCTGAGATCTGAACTCATATCCTTGTGCTTTAACTCCTGAGCCATCTCTCTAGACCTATATTTTCATTCTTGATGATATTCTTCCTAATTTAGGTAAACTAAAATCTCTGTGTAATTATGATATGGATTTCCTCTGTGACTAAATATTTTGAATAACTTTCCTATGTATATCAGATCTTAACTTCTTTTGAAGTACTAATTTTCCTTGCCATATACTAATTGGAGTGCTTGTTGTTATTTGATAACTCTATATATTATAACTATTATTGTCTATAAGATAATAGCTGGAAAAGATTTTCTTCTATTTTCTAGGGTGTATGTTCATCTTACTGCAAGATGCCATTCCTATAGAAACAATTTTAATTTATTAATACCAGAATTATATTTACAAATAATTATTATCCAAAATATTTAAACTTTATCTAGCTTATGTGCAGATGTTGGAGTGATTCTCCAAGTTTTCTCCTAGAAATTTCATATTGAACTAATTATGTTCAGTTATATGAAGACCTATGACCCATTTGAATTCATTATGTGTGAGATAAGTAATGTTTTAGTTTTAGTCTTCCACATGTGGGTATCCAGGTTTCAGAAGACCATTATCAAAAGGCATTTCATTTGGATTTTGGAGATTGATCTCATGTTCTCCAGGTTATGCAGTAGGTACTTTACACACTGGAGACCTTTCTCAATCCTTACCTGTTCCCCCAGAAACTTTTGAAACTGAACTGGAAAGATGTAATATGAAAGAACACAAATGAATTAGCATAAATTTCAGGTAATTTAATGTAATCTACTTGTCTGCCCCACAAAAATATCAGGAATGCTCTTGAGTGCTAACACTACATTTTTCAAAAGTTAAAAGTCATTTCGTACCACTGTTGTTCCACTGGATTCTACTTTCCAGTGTTGAGGATGTGTCAGCTTACATCATTCACAGCTGGGTGAGGCCTGATAATTGTTTTTTTCCTGAGCCACTTGTTTTTTGTGTCTTGTTTTTGCTCCCTCACCTTTACTGTATGTGCTTTTCACTTCCCATTTAAAGCTTTCGAATCATAATTTCCTTGTGATTCTATTTGCCAATGTATTTTGTTGATGCTCTTTTAGTATCTTCCTCAAGGACTAGACTTATTTTTCATAAAAGTTGTGGGATACAACACCATTAATAGATGATTATAAATATTAAGTAAAATGAGAATCTTGGCCTGAGATGTGTAGCAACCTCCTCAGAGCACATTTGACATCAGTGTTCCTCAAGCTGTAGATCACAGGATTAAGCGCTGGAGGCAGCACAGTATATATCACAGACAACAGCCTGTCACTGATTGAGGGTGTGCTTGAAGATGGCTTCAGATAAACAAAACAAGCAGTGATAATGAAAAGTGTGAAAACAGTGAGGTGGGGGAGGCAAGTGGCAAATGCTTTGGACTGACCCTTGGTGGAAGGAATCTTCAGCACAGTGGAGAAAATGTAGACATAAGAGATCACGACACCCATAAAACTAGACATGCATAGACACAGGCCAATTCCAAAGCTTGTATATAGTACCACGAAACTTTCAGAGCAAGAAATCCTTAGCAATGAAGGAATATCACAGAAAAACTGTAGGATCACATTGGAGCCACAGAAAGGCACGGCAAATGTACCAGCTGTATACATAATTCCCAGAAGAGCCCCAGTGGCCCAGGATGCACCTGCCATCAGCACACAGGCATCTCTGTTCATGATGGCCTCATAGTGCAGGGGGCAGCAGATGGCCACATAGCGGTCATAGGACATGGCAGTGAGAATAAATACCTCTACTGCTGCGAAGGAAGCCATGAAAAGTACCTGGAAGACACATCCTAGGAAGGAAATGGAATTGTTGTGAGTCAGGCTATTAACAATGAAGTTGGGGATCGGGACAGACAAGAGGGAGGCATCCAACAGGGACAAATTCTTGAGGAAGAAGTACATGGGTGTTTGGAGCTGCTGGTCCAGGGTGATGAGAGTGATGATGAAGATGTTGCTCATGAGAGCTGCCAGGTACATCACCAGGAAGAGCACCCCACACAAGGTCTGCATCTCTTGGACTTCAGAAAAACCCATGAGGACGAATTCTGTCATGAAGCTCATGTTGTGCATTTTGAGTTACTTCCAGTGCTTGACACGAGTATCAAAAGTGCATGAATGTTGCACTCTGTTCAAGAGTAACAGTGACACACAGAAACATTCAGTGTCAGAAAACAATTGTTCTTTATAGTTTATAAACTGTCCTTTACTTAAAATTCTTCTTTTCTCCCTAACATATACTCTCCCATTCTTTTAGTGCTTCCTTTCTTCTTCCTTCTCACTTCCTTCCTTTCTTCCTTTCTTCCCACTTCACTCTTTCCTTGCCTCTTCCCACCTTCCCCCTTTCTAATTACCTCCCTCCCTCCCTCCTTCCCTCCCTCCTTCCCTTCATCTATGTTCTCTCTTCTTTTTCTCACTTTCCCTCTCCTATTTCTTGCTAGCAAATTTTCTTGGAGCCTTGTTCATGCTAAGCAGGAATATGCCACTGAGTTCTATCTCAACTCCTGACATTTCAAAACAAAAATCTGTCAATGTGAATAATATGTGCAGTTTATCACTCTTTTATTTATCATGTGGACAGAAATATCTGGTGAGGTATTTTTCATAGCTTGATGATGATCTTTTGGCCATTTAAATAATATTGAATTACCCTTTAATAACTGTTGAACATGTTTGAGTTCTTTGGAAGAAAGGATTTTGAATCTAACAAATAATGGCATGATAAACAGTAACCCAGTAGATACATGGAAATTACACTAAACAGTGGACAATGTATACATATACAACATGACATTATCTCCTTAATATGTCCAATGTGATTAATTAAATTAAGAAATAATGTACAAAATAAAACACAAAGAATCCAAATGTAAGGGTTTCATGTAAACCTACAGCCTCAATCTCCCTTGCAGAAACAGGCCGAGTATTTTTCTTAAAGTTACTGTTCCATATTTCATTAAAAATCTTCAGAGTATCTATGATACAGACAGAGAAGCTGCTTTTCTAAAAGCACTCATGGTGTCCAATGGAAATCTAGCAATATCAAAGGTTGGCATCTCTCATTTTTGTTGCAGTTTTATTTGTCTTAATATTTAGATCAGGTTGTCTCTCAATTCTGCAAACAGGCATGCTTATTATTTAAAGAGTATTCACCTAAACTAGTAGTCATCTCCATTTGAGGCTGAGTGAACTAGATGACAGATGTTTGTACATCTTTTATAAAAATATTGTCAATTTCTCACCTCTGAGGTAACTCCCTGGAGTTATACATTGTCTCAGAACTTTTTTGAACAGTGGTGCCTCAATGATGATGCTGTCCCCATAAGACTGAGTCAGTTTCTCTGTGGAACAAACTTCCTCTCTTCCAGTACCTGACATCTGATGAACATCCAACAATGCAAATGAAGATAGTTCTTCTAAGAATCAACAATTTCCTTCAGATGCAGTGGTGGTGGACTTTCCCATGGTTGCAATTGTGATCTCCTTGACACAGATAACACTCTGCATGATCAAACCTTAACCAGTCTTACCATTTATGAAGTAATCAACCTTACCACTTAGGTTACTAATTAGCATTACTTTTGATATAATGATCAGTCTTATCTCTTGAATGATAAAATTAATTTTACCTGCGATTGACCAAAAGTATGTGTGTATGCAGTTTTTACCCTTCTTCCACAAATGATGTTAGATTATTGGTACATTCAAAGGCAGGGTTCCCCAATGAAGCAAATTGATTTCTTTCCTTTTCTGCTTTTTATCATTATGTTTCTTGCTTCATTTATGTGGAGAATGGTCACTCTTAATTTGATATAATCCTTGCATCTAGTGCACTTGTGTCTCAGGATTCTTATAAGATGTCATTCCAAAACCCTTTGTTTTAGGAATATGGTAGTATTGATAACATTCTGTGAGCAAAAGTGTCATAGGCTGCAATTTTGAATTCAAAATTATACTTGTATCAAATAATTCAGTACATGGATTAAATTTTCCCATCTTTATGCACATAAATTACATGATACAAATAAATATATATTTGGTAAATGTCTTGTAGTATCTTGCTCAATGCAGTCCTAAAATATTGGCTGTTTCTGTTTCTTTTCGAATTACTGATAGAATGACCAAACTATATAACAGAACCAGGGACTAATTTCAATTGAAAAATCATAGTCCTGATCACCAGGAGAGGTTATACCAATAGCTAAAGGAAACTGTTACAACTAATCCAGAGGAAATGGTGAGAGAGATACAAGCTTTCTCTGTTCGAAAAATGCCTGTGCACCAACATGCTAAAGAATGACAAGTCATGGACTGAGCTCTCCTCATTTTGTCCTAGCTGACAAGGGCATAGTTCCATCTATTATGGGCAGGGTCTTACTATATTCATCAGATAATCTCCAAAAAGCTTGCTTAGGGAGATTTACAAGTTCTTAGCTGATATGTTTGTCCAAATTTTCAGTCTTTAATTGTCCAGTAGACACCTGTATTTAAATGACACCTGTCCATTTAGTTTAACGAACAAAAAGATGAATATACATTTTTAATCATTAAATGTAAATATGCATAGTAGTAATCTGTCATGGTTTCCTGGTACTTGACTTGCTTACAAAAGAATCTGGAGGAATCACAACAACATGATATTATCATGGCATTCTACTTGTAGGTCACTTTTCAATATTATTGGATATTTTCTGATATGTTCTCCATGGCTTCAAAATAACTCTGTAAACATTGAATTACTGAGACAAAGTTATTTACTTATTCTTTACTGAAAAATATCATGTCGCATGTGGACATTGAACAAAAGGATAGAAACAAAAAAGTGGGAATTTCTTTTTGCAAGGGGAATTGTTTTCCATTGGAGGAAGCAGAAAATAAGAATTACAAATAATCTATGAATCAATAAAAAACACCTCAGATGGTGAGATGTTTTAGGCAACATGTTTTAGGCGAGTCTGATATTGCCACAGCGGGTGTTTAAGTTAAGTCTTCCAGTAGCTTCACACCAAATACATAGGAGAAGTGTAAAGGACAAAATCCCATGAAGAGGACATTTTGGAAAGTAGAGCTCTAAGGTAACATGCGAGAGGGTCACATTCAGAGCACTTCAGCAGAAGCAGCCTGTGGCAGATTTGAAAAAAGTACGGTGGAGAGAAGAGAAATATTGTCATCTCTGTAAGCCTATTCCAACAATCCTGTGAGAGAAATACACAAAATCGACAGATAAGGGTGAAAAATTCCCTCTTAGATCCCACTGTCTTTGGCATGTCTGTCTGAATTTCCCCCCACAGTCTGTAAGACTTGAGAATTTTCACTTTAAAACAGAATACTTTAAAATTTACTGATAAAAATTTGAAATCCATACCTTAAAAATGTTCAAATTTCTCAACTTCTTGGACACAGAATTTCATCAGAAGTATTCAGAAAGATAATAGAAAAGGAATAGAGTGGTCGATCATTTGAAAGCAAGGCAGAACATTAGTCTCTCACTGACACATATTTGTACCTGTATATGTCTTTTAAGACTCAAACATTTTTGAGACTTACACTGGTTATAAACATGGGAGAGTATTTTATATTTATATATATAAAGAACAAAGAAAATATTTTAACATTTTATAAGTTTTAAATTTTATCTCATTTGAGACATATACTCAAATGCACTCTAATAGTGACCTTTAAGGCTTTTGACTAACTCCTAATGATTTTCCCCTAAGGAAAACATCTTCCTGAATAGATTTCATAATGATCTATTCCTTAATTAGGTAGTATTATGATAATTGGTGCTATCTGCAGACAGAATTGTTCAGGTTTTGAAAGCTCACTGCAATATATCATGAAGATCATGCCTCATAATTTAGACCAATTATATGAAGATAATTAAAAACAGCCTTAATTATATGGAGAATAAAGTTATAAACAATATAATAGCAACTGTTACAATATATAAACATTATTTGGGCAAGTTACTTAAAGGTTCTCCTCTATATTTCTGTATTAGCTACTTTTCTGATTAGTATCACAAAGCACTTGCAAAAAGGAACTTGAGGAAAGTTGACTTTGGTGCCTCCCACACCAACGTGTGGCTTCCAAATCAATCAAACCTCCTTAGAAATATCCACACATGCATTTCGGAGTAAGAGGTGGCAGAGAGGCAAGGCAGCAGGAAGATGGGATGACAGCTACTCTGGGCTTGCAGTCAGAAAACAGAAAAGGGGGAATGCAGGCACTCTCCAAGTGCTTTGCTCACTTTCTTTTTATTCTGTGCAGAAACCCAGTACAGGGAATGTGGTAATCTACAACCATGGTACATCTTCCTACTTTGGTCCTGTCCCCCTAAAAGTACCATCTCAGGAACACTCAAAACTTTCCTTTAATTTGTCCTATAGGTTATTCTAAATTCTATTAAATCGTAATCAAACTTAGCCATCACAAATCCATCCTCTGTCAATCTGATGCCAACATACATCACTTTTAAAATCATGACTTATCGCATTTTCCCTAATTATTCATCTGCATTTCATGATACAAAAGAAATTTAGTCCATCTCTAAGCATAGGAAACCTTGGGGACGAAACCTGGATGAGTAAAGGGAAATGGCCCTACTAGTGGGGTGGCCGGAAGAGAGGCAATTTGACAAGCCACAGAGACCTGAACCCCCACAAGAGTAGACGAGCTAGAGGCAACCCTGGGATCCGAAGAAGCAGACAGGCAGGAGGGTGGACTTGATGGAGGGCTGAGAGAGAGAGAGAGAGAGAGAGAGAGAGAGAGAGAGAGAGAAAGAGAGAGAGAGAGAGAGGATGAGAGTAAGCAGGAATAAATACTCAATATGCTTATAAAAGTAGAAAAATTTAAAAAAAGATTAGATAAATCAGAATGCACCTTGGGGTCCACAGTAGCAGACAGGGTGGGAGGGAATTGGATGGATTGAGGAATGAAGGGAAAGGGGATGGGTGGGAAGGGGATGGAGGGAGTATGGGGAGTTACTGAATAGGCCTTTAAACCCCCCCAAAAAACTAGAAAAATAAATTTAGAAAGCTCTAAATTGCTCAAAGTTTTAGTGTACAATAAGCTTCTGTGTGCATTCTGTTGTAAAATCCTGCATAATCTCCAGTGGGTTGTGCGCCATTACCATCTCATTGCCTTTTATTTATTTTTTCTGTAGTTTTACAAGCATATTGACTAACTATCCATGCCCCCCTCCTTTTTCCTCCTTTCCTCCCTCCCTTCCCTTCCTTTATGAATCCATCCTCTCCTTTCCACTTTCCTGTTTGCTCTAGTGGGGGTTCAGGTCTCTGTGGCAGAAAATGAGGCCCTTTCTTGGGCAAACCAACTGATAAGGACACTCCTCTTCATCTGTAGTTCCTACTTCTAGAGTTCCTACTGCATGTAATTATTCCTTGTGAGAGCCTGTTAATCTATGGGGACATGTTGGTGTATCAGCCTTTATGCAGGTCAGATAAGGACAGGTCTCACAGCAGTGGGTTCTTGGATTCAGCAACCCTGCCTTGCATGGAATGTCTTGTCCAGCAGTAGACCATCCCATATTTAGGCTATTAATATCTTCCTATCCCCTTTTCTACAAGGTTCCCTGAACCTTAGGAGAGGGAGAGATCTGGTTGGCCTGATTCTGGTTGCGCAATGCAGGGTCCCTGGTACCCTGCATTCTGTTTGAGTGTTGTCTATTACACTGCTCTTCCACTGCACTAGGCTGTATGTTCTGTCTGGATGTTGAGATCCTCATTTCTGTTGTAAAAGAAGGCTCCCAGTTTGAGTGTTGAGTGTTTTCCCAATTTATTAGTATAAACACAGGTATTTTCAGAGCATCTCGGTTTACTGTATTCTTGCTTATAGGTTCATAGTCTGTTCTTCTATTATGATCTATTTCCTTCCCTGTTACAGGTTTTTGATCTATTCCCAGTAACAGGAATGTGTTCCATTCTGACAAGGGGTCCTTGAGCCCAATCAGAAAACTGTTGGTTGTCTCCTTGATACTCAAGCCACTTTTACACTTGTTGCCATGGTGATTTTTATTGCAACTGGTGGATTTCACAATTTGATGAGGTCTTTGATTATTTTTCTCCCCCATTAGCTTGTACAGTATTCCTTGATACCAACTATCCAGCAAGGAATAAACTCTCAAATCATTTTCAGTTTGCATATTTGTCCATGTCCTGTGTTTCATCTTCAGTAGTAGCGTGTTACTATCTGTTTTTTAGAGTGCAACCAAGAGCAATGGCAAGAGCCTATAATGTCTTGGGGTCTTTGAGACTCCTCTGATCAACAACTGATCAGAAAGTGTCACATTCTAGTCTCTTAGTACAGTTTTCATTGCCATTGGGTTCTAAATGGACTAGTTCAGGGCCTATTTTGGTTTTGCTCTGTTTTCCTGTCCCTGTTCTCTGAACAGGTACTGACAATCCTTGTTCCTTTCTTAAAAGAAATATTTTTTGTCATATTAGTAATCCAAGAGATTCTTGTGGGGTTGCCCACAATCTTAGTGATTTGTCAATAGATTCCTCTGCTACTCTTATATCCCATCCCCCCACCATTTTCCCATTATTCTCTCCCTCATCCTACATGCCATGGTATATTATAGCTCTTCCTCCAAGCATTTCATCCTAACGGTCCCTTCCAACCTTCCCACTTATTCATCCCATTTCAAATTTTTGGCCTCTTACAGTAATTCCAAGTAAAAACTTCAAAAAGGAGGTCATTGATAGTGTCCACATATAAGAAAGAACATGTGATGTTTGTCTTTCTGTATATGAGATACCTCACTCAATATTAAATTTTCCAGATCAATCCGTTTACCAGAAAACTCCATAATCACATTCTTTCTGATGACCGAATAACATTCCATTGTGTGTATGCACCACACTTTTAATATCAATTCCTCTGTTAATGAGCATGATGATTGATTCCATTTTCTCACTGTTGTAAATAGAGCTACAATGAACATAGATAAACAAGTGTCTTTGTAAAAAAATGTGGAGCCTTTTGGAAACTTTCCTAGAAGTAGTATAACTAGGTCATATGGCAGCTCCATTTTTTATTTGCTGAGGATTCTCCACACTGATCGCCAATTAATTTATGTTTGTACTAAGTACAATCTACAGGAGCAGATGAATAGATGGAATAGTGCTTTTAAATTTTCTTCCTGCTTAGTTCTTTTTTTTTTTTACCTTTTTTTAATTTTTCCGCTTATACAAATGTAATAGGTACCCCTGTCCCCTCCCTCCCTCCACTCCTCCCTGAACCTCCCTGCTCCCTTCCACCTTTTCCCCTACATTTCTCCCCTCCCTCCCTTTCTCCCAGTGCCCATCGCTGAAGCATCCTTTAATGTGTATATCAAACTTTCCTCTGGGTCTTCCTCTCTGATGAGGTGTAAGGACTCAGTCTCATTTCCTAGAACTCTTGTGTTCCCCTTAAGTATAGGAACACTATTGTACTGTTAATCCCTTGCTTTTAAGGATCCTTGTACCTTTAGTCCATGCTAGATTTTGAGGGGCCAATGATATGTTGGTCATTGTGTAGATCACGCAGATTCCTATTCCTACTTAGTTGAAAGCAGAACAAGAACAGGTAATAGGTGACAAAACCAAATAAAGAAATTGATGCATGTGTATGAAAATATCATGAAACTCATTGTTTTATATGCTACCTAAAAAGAACTCATAATTAAGACAATGAAGATTTTGACAACAGACTTTCTGCTGCTACCAAATGATGAACTCCATATGTTTTTAGCATAATTTATGTCATGACTCCATATTATGATATTTATATCAATGGAATTTGGGTGTGAGATATAAAATATACTTCATATCTGTGGATATTTTGTACCCAGATAATTTTTGGTGGTTTCACACCATTAACATAGGGCAGACCTAGCTATCAAATGCCCAAGACCAGGGTCAGCATTAAGATTATTATCTGTCCCAGCTTTCCTAGCTAGTCTTTCCTTTCAAACCATCAAAATAGTAAAAAGATATGTTTCAAGATCCTGCTACCATGACTGAGCCATTCTAGCCATTATGCATTTTTGCTATAATGGATTATTAGTCCATGAAATTATAAAATATATTAATGCTTCCTCATTTATTTCATCATGTTTATTGTCAAGTATTAATAAAGAAATTAGCATGCATTTTTACATACATTCCCGTTCATTCAACCCTTTCAAATTTCCTGACTCTTAGCATAATTCCAATATTCTAATAATATCTTTTCTTTCAACATCTCTCCTCAATTAAAACACCTGGGCTTACATAATAGCACGACATTTACGTCCTGGAAATATTCTGATTTATGGACAACAGTATTTCAAATTTCCCCAATGACACCATTCCTTTAAAAAAAAACTATCTGAACCAATTCATTTATTCATAGTCCTCTCTCCCTCTTAAAAAGTCATGTGTTATAATGATTTCCCAAAATGTGGAAAATAAGTAACTATAGGGACTGCTTGTCCCTAAGCAGAGCATATATACCTCAACCAACCCCACCCCATGGTTCAGGAAACATTGGAAGGTGGACAGTAAGGTAGTAAGTACCTAAATGAGATAGTAGTTGGTCAAACATTATCTCCTGGGCATGAAAGAGTTGTAATATACACGATTTCATGGCAGATAACATACTTACACTAGATTTGCATGAGAGCAGTCTCAATATCTCACCATGAAAGTAAAAATATCTAAGGGCACTGCAGGAACAGCAAAAGTGAAAAAAAAATCAACAAACCATAATCCAGAAAATCAGAGACTCTATATCAATCACCTGGAACTAGGATAGCCTAATCTCTCCCCACCCTGAAGTTCAGGGAAATTTGCCAAAGAGGGGGCGGTAAGATTGTAAAAGCACAAGGATGGGAGGAGCAATGATATGCAAGATACTCCACACAAGTTAGGGCCGAAGCAATCATATTAGTTAGACTTTACATACCCTGCACAATGTCCAACACACTACTGACCTCACAAAGTCTAGCATTTGCTAAAGGCACTAGGATCCTTGGAGGCAAGGTATTGACAGCCACAGTAGTGTTCCTGTGCTTAAGGGGAACACAGGAAAGGGTTCTGGGAAATGGCACTGGGTCCTTGCACCTCATTGGAGAGGAGGATCCAGAGGTGAGTTTGGCAAGCACATTAAAGGATGCTCCGAGGATGGGAGGGGGAAGCACTGGGGGATGGGGAAAGAACGGGGAGGGAAGGGGGCACAGGGAGATGGGGGTTGGAGGGAGGGGGAACCGGTGTACCTGTTAAGTTTGTATGAGTGGAAATAAAAAAATTTAAAAAAAGAAAGTAAAAATATCTCAAGATATCTGCACCCGTCTGAGAGACAAATGAGAATTAGTGCTGATGGAGATGTGGAGACTAGGATGCTTTCTTCAGTGGTATGCCCACCGATCCATGGTACTTGCTGGAGCATGAAGCATATGCCACTAAGAACAAACTAGATGAAGCACAATGAGACACACAAATAAAAAGATTTGAAAATGGGAGGGAGTCTGGCAGAGAAAATAAAGGATCATAAGAGAAAAAGGGGGAGGGATGGGATTGTAACTAAGGGGTGAAAATTGAAAAATTATAACTTCATAATATTCATATATGCAACACCAAAATATAAAAGAATGAAAAAACACAAAATTTTGTTTGTACACAAACTCCAGTTTTGCTCATCCATTTATTGATCTTGTGGCAGTTAGCCTGCATGTTTGTTAATAAATCACCATCATGATTGTCTTAAGGCAACAAAGACTTTATTTTCTCTTATGATTATCTTGTTACAGTTTTTAGTCCAGCTTGGCGGAAGAGCTAACACCAGCACCAGGCCTGAGGGAAGTGGCCATACCATCTCTACATAATGTGTAAGAGAGGGGCAAGCCTTACTTGCCAGACTAGAGTACTCAGTCAAGTATACACAAGGATGCCAGCTTTCTCAACCAGTTCTCCATTTTTTTCCAGGGCCTAGTCCCACTCACTATGGGTTGAGCCTTTCTCATAAGCAAAACAATGGTCAGCAGTTTTGCGTTGGGCTTAACTCAACAACTAATTCTGTATAAATGTGCCCAGAGTTCAAACGCTCTACTATAAAGTTGATAGTGTGCCTTACCATGACAGACCTATAGCCTCTATGCAGCTTCCATTGCTTGCCTAATGTGAATAATGCCTCAACAAACATGGTAGGGCAGATTTCTCCTCCTCACCTACGGATGAGAGATGTTGACCATGTTTATCCCCTCATCACCCATGTTTTTATGCAATCCTCCTCTTCTCTGAAACCTTCCCTGTCATAGTTAAGCACAGGTGTCAACTTGACTCTTGAGGGTTTGAGCTCTGGGCACAGGTGTAGAGAGTTGATGGTTGAGTTAAGCCCAGAGCAAACCTGAAGGAGATTGTCTGGCTGCTGGGGAAGACCCAGCCCATGGTGGGTGGGATTAGGCCCTGGATAAATCAGAGAGCTGGTTGAGAGGGTTGGCATCCTTCTGTATACTTGGCCAGACATGCTGCCCTGGCAAGTAAGGATTGTCCATCTCTCAGCCGTTATGGTGGCCAGTTCCCTCAGCCCTGGTGTTGGTGTGTGTTCTCCCGTCAAGCTGAACTATGAACTGTAACCGGACTATCATAAGAAAGTAAACTCCTTGTTCCCTTAAGCTGTGTGATGGTCATTTATCAATAACTATGCAGGCGGACTGCAACAGAATTTGGTACCCAGGAAGTGGGGTGTTGCTGATAAATCTGACCATGTGGATTTTGTGGCTTTTGAACGGTTCTGCTGGACAAAGTTGGAAATGCTGGAGAATTTTCACTTTGTGGATTTACAAACACCGTTCTTCAGAGTTTAGTGGGCCAATTGCTGAGAGAAATTGTTTGGGCCCAATTTGTGATGAGGGGAACAAGGACTTTGTTAAGCTGAATTTAAAGATGATGGACTGGTTTGCTTGACAAAGGAGAGCTGTGTTGGCAGCCTTGAAGGTTTGGATGTGCAAAAGGCAGGCAGTAGAATATCTGCTGCTGTTGGACAAATGAGTATCAGTGAAGGAAAACCTAGTGACTTGCACTGAGATGGTGGAAGACGTGAAAACCACTGCATGGCAAGTTCCTGGTTTGGAAACTCAATTTCCTTCAGGGGCGAAAGCCCAAGTTAAAGCTGTTTCTTGCCCTTTGCAAGTTTGGTTGCCTAGAAGAGAGGCTTTTCC
The DNA here is from genome assembly GCA_023101885.1 of Typhlomys cinereus. Classification (NCBI taxonomy): domain Eukaryota; kingdom Metazoa; phylum Chordata; class Mammalia; order Rodentia; family Platacanthomyidae; genus Typhlomys; species Typhlomys cinereus. The sequence continues at coordinate 1,174,408 of JALPQD010000351.1, read as the reverse complement.
AGCGTCAAGGAGTTGAAGTTGGTGCAGCTGTGGCTCCAGTGGACTAAGCTGCGTTTCAACCTCGCTTCGGAATCTGGAAGCATCCCTCAAGTGAAACTGGTTTTCGTGTACTACTGAAGGGTTCATGGAGAAGCAGCAGAAGCTTGGCACCAGGTGGCAGGCGTAGAGTTCCTGCTAGAGATGGTGAAGCTTAGAGCTGCAGAGGAGAACCCAGAGTTGTGTGTGAGATGCCAGAACTGTGGGACTGCTGCTGAGGACAACTGCGAGTGAGATTCAGCCTGGTTCAGAGGAACTCCGCTTTTACAACATCAAGCTGCAAACGGGGACTGGGAATGCCTCAAATCTTTGAGCCGCCTTGACTACGTGATGAGCAGCAGAAGATGGACACTGAAGTACAGGATGCGGTGATTTGCTGGACTTTGATCTTTTTAATGTTTTCTTATTGTTTTAAGATCCTTCTGTTTTAATGTTTTATCTGTTTTAAACTTTTAAAATATTAGAACTGAAGTTTTAATGAAAGAACATTTTAAATTTGTCCATGGAACGTATTTATATTTTAACATCTGTGGGGACAAGGAAAGGTTACAGTTTAAAAGTGCTATTGTTTTTGTGTCAAGTTGACAAGGGGTGGAATGTCATAGTTAAGCACAGGTGTCAACTTGACTCTTGAAGGTTTGAGCTCTGGGCACAGGTGTAGAGAGTTGATGGTTGAGTTAAGCCCAGAGCAAACCTGAAGGAGATTGTCTGGCTGCTGGGGAAGACCCAGCCCATGGTGGGTGGGATTAGGCCCTGGATAAATCAGAGAGCTGGTTGAGAGGGTTGGCATCCTTCTGTATACTTGGCCAGACATGCTGCCCTGGCAAGTAAGGATTGTCCATCTCTCAGCCGTTATGGTGGCCAGTTCCCTCAGCCCTGGTGTTGGTGTGTGTTCTCCCGTCAAGCTGAACTATGAACTGTAACCGGACTATCATAAGAAAGTAAACTCCTTGTTCCCTTAAGCTGTGTGATGGTCATTTATCAGTAACTATGCAGGCGGACTGCAACATTCCCCTTTATTTTTTTTTCCTTTCCCCTTTGTTTTATATCACCTGACACTTTCCAGTTCTGATTTCCTACAAATCACACTATTTGGTTCTTCTTTATACCTAAAAAAAAATCTACTGCACATAAACACCAGGATTTCTTTATTGCTTCATCCATTGATTGATACCAAAACTGATTCCATGACATAGGTATTGTAAATAGTTGACAGTAAATGCAAATGGGCAGAGTCTCTGATGCTCCAAATTATGGTTTGTTGATTTTCTTTTTCAGTTTTGCTGCTCCTGCAATGCCCTTGCCTCCATCCTGATGGGTATTGGATGTAACCACCTGGCCAGAGACAAAAAACTGTTAAAATAGACTCTTATTATAAGAGTATATTCAAAGGTAGATGGAATGAAAGTAGGAGACCGCAGTGAGGGGGGGAGTCAGTCTCCCATTTGCACAATGTTTACTTTCTATCTGCCAGACTATATGCCCTCCTCATCTGGTGAGATCATATGCCATCAGTTGCAAATGATCAGGATGGAAAGTCTGTGAACTTAACCAGATGTTTCACTACTTACTTGCAGTCCTTGATGGTGTCCTATTTTCTCTGCTGTAACATGATCCCCCCTCTATCCTTGTTTCTTGTGGGGGCTCTCCTTCCCTTTCCCTCCTGTTTATAATCTTTGCAATTATTGTAGGTATTACAGAGATTTATCTTTGAGTGTGTCTGTAAATCGGTTTGGTAGTAGGATCCAACCATTAGAGAGTACATACAGTGCTTAATTTTCTGTGTCTGGATACTTCACTCAATATAAAACTTCCCTGAGATATCTCACCCTGGTCAGGATGGCAAAAATCCACAATAAAAAAAACACCAAACGCTGGAGAGGATGTGGAAAGAATGGAACTCTCCTACATTGCAGGCTCATACAGTCACTCTGGCGAGCTGTCTGGAGATTCTTAAAGAAAGTAAAGATTGAAATACCATATGACCCTGCTATTCCACTTTTGGCAATAACTCCCCATATAGCAAAAATGCTCCTTAATAGCACAACCTTGACCGTGTTCATAGCAGCACTGTTTACAATAGCAAAGTCATGGAATCAACCCAAATGTCCAACAGTTGACGAGTGGATAAGGAAACTGTGGTACATCTATACAATGGAGTACTACTCAGCCATCAAAAATGATGAATTAACAGAACTTGCCGGGAAATGGATAGGATTAGAAACAATTATACTGAGTGAAGTATCCCAGACTCAGACAATTAAGTGCCGTATGTACTCCCTAATAGGTGGTTCCTAGTACCAAACCCACTTAGAGACACTCAAGGATCAATCTTTGTAATACCTGCAGTAATTGCAAGGATTATTAACAGGTGGGATGGGGTAAGAGGGCCCCACCCAAACCAAGGAGAAAGGGGACCATCTTACAGCAGAGGAAATAGGCCACCATGAAGGACTGCAAGTAAGTAATGAGACATATGATTAAGTTCACAGACTTTCCTTCCTGATTATTTACAACTTATGGGGTACATCTCACCAGAAGGGGAGGACAAATAGTCTGGCAGATAAAAACTATTTTCCGTTCCACACTCCACCGCCCCTGGGACGCGGGCAGTCCAGTTGGGACTCACTGTGATCCAGGTAAGCTCCGCACCTGCCCACCCCCAGAACCCGAGGCAGCCCAAGGGACCCAACTCCTCCCACCAGCCTGCCAGAGCAAGAGCCCCCTGGGGCAGGGGAGGACCCCCATCCCGGCCATGCCCCAGCTCCCCCAGGTTTAATAGCACCCCGCTGCTGCCATATCCTCCCTTTCCCCACTCGGCCGCCCCTGGGAGCGCGCAGTCCAGACCCACCATGATGCTGGTAGGCTCCACACTTGCCCAACCTCAAAATCCCAGGCCAAATAATTCAGTTCAGTGAAAAAGGCACAGAAATTGAAAGAAGGTCTTAAGGGTTAAAACGACGACTATGCCCAAGTCAAAGTGTAAATCCAAGAAGAAACAACACCCAATTAAACAAATCTCCCACTGAAGGAATTAACCCCATAATGATAGACTCCAACCAGAACAAACCTACAGAAAATGGCCAAGAAATCCTGACCCAGAATAACGACTTTCAAAATATGATCATTACCATATTCAATACTATGAAAGAGGAAATTCGGGAGGAATTAAATAACTGCATCAAACGCTTTGAAGAGGAAAACAACAGACACTTGGAGGAGATGAGAAAAACAGTTCAAGAAACAAAAACAGGCATAGAGCAGTTAAAACAGACTCAAGCAGAGTTCAAAACTGTACTAAAAGACAAGTTATCTTCAACCCAGAAGTCAACGAAGAGTCTTATCAGCAGAACTAACAAAGCAGAAAACAGAATTTCAGACCTTGAAGACAAAGTGGGAATATTAACCAGCTCAAAGAAAGAGATTGTTAAAGCCAAAAAAATATGGGATTCCTTGAAGAAACCTAACATGCATATGCATGGAATACCAGAGCAAGAATCTCAAAATACCACACCTGAGGAAATATTTCAAACGATCATCAAGGAAAACTTTCCTCATCTAAAAAAAGAGAGGCCCATCCATATACAAGAGGCATTCCGCACTCCAAACAGATATGATCAAAATAGAAACTCACCACAGCAAATAATAGTTAAAACACTCCACATTCAAGATAAAGAAATGGTGCTGAGAGCTTCAAGGGAAAAAAAAAGTCACTTTTAAAGGTAAAACTATTAAAATAACAAATGACTTCTCAGTCGAAACAGTAAAAGCAAGAAGAGCTTGGAGAGACATACTTCAAGTACTGAATGAGCAAAAATGTCAACCCAGGCTGATATACACTGCAAAACTGTCGTCATGATCTATGGAGAAAGGAAAATCTTCCAGCACAAAGTCAACTTGAAGGGATACATGTCCACCAAATCAGGCCTTCAAAAATGCTAGAAATGATACTCAAGCTTGAAGAAAAAAACAGGCATATCCGAGAGAACAGAAGGAAAGCATAACACTATTAAAGTGAATCAATACACTTACAAAAACCACTAAACATAATAAATGTCTCAAATTAAAAATGGTTTCTCCATTATAACTCACCAATTAACTCACCAATCAAGAGACACAGATTACAAACTTGGGTTTAAAATCACAATCCATCAATCTGCTGCCTTCAGGAAACTCATCTCACCACAAAAGATAGGCACATCCTAAACAATTCTATAATCTAATGGAAGTAGAAAACAGGCAGGAGTAGTCATTATGCTGTCGGACAAAGTGGACTTCAAACCAAAAAAAATCATAAGAGACACAGATGGATACTACATTTTAGTCACAGGTACAGTTCACCAGGAAGACTTCACAATACTGAACATATATGCACCCAATACGCCCCCCCCATTCATTAATCAAACCCTACAACGTCTAAAGTGAGAAATCAATCCCAAAATGATAATTCTTGGGCATTTCAATACCACCCTCTCAACATGGGATAGATCTACAGGTAAAAAACGTAACAGAGACACTGTAGAGCTTAATCAAACCCTTAAAGAAATGGACCTTACAGATCTCTATCGAACTTTTCATCCACACACCAAAGAATACACATTTTTCTCAGCAACACATGGAACTTTCTCCAAAATATATCACATATTGGGCTACAAAAGGAATCTCCACTTATACAGGAAAGTTGAAATTCTATCCTGCACCTTATCAGACCACCACGGCCTAAAGCTTGACATCCACAATACAACATCCACAATACAACAGAAAATACACTAACTCCTGGAAACTCAGCACTGTGATGCTGAATGAGAACTGGATTCAGGAAGAAATTACAAAGGATATTCAAGATTTCTAAAAGCGAATGATAATGAAAATACAAATACCAAAATCTCTGGGACACAATGAAAGCTGTACTAAGAGGTAAGTTCATAGTTCTTAATGCCTACATCAAAAAAATGGAAACATCAGAAATAAATAACTTAACAATGCACCTAAAAGCTTAGAGACACAGAGAAATCTGATCCCAAAAGGAGTAGAAGGGAGTAGATTAGCAAAATAAGGGGAGAAATATCTGAAATCGAGATTAGGAAAACGATGCAGAAAATCAACCAGTCAAAAAGCTGGTTATTTGAAAAAATCAATAAGATTGATACACCCCTAGCCAAATTAACTAAAAGCAAGAGAGAGAAAACCCAAGTTAACAAAATTATTAATGAAAATGGAGTTATCACTACTGATACCCAAGATCCAGAGAATTATAATGTCATATTTGAAAAACTTATACTCTGTGAAATTTGACAACAAAAAAGAGATGGATGAATTCCTAAGTAAACACAATTTACCTAAATTGAATCAGGAAGTTGTGAATTATTTAAAGAGTCCTATAACATATGAGGAAATTGAGGAAGTAATCTCAAATCTTCCCACCACAAAATGTCCTGGACCCGAAGGATTCAGCACAGAGTTCTACCAGACATTTAAGTAGCTAATAACACCAATACTCCTAAAACTGTTCCATCAAATAGCAAAGTAAGGAACACTACCAAATACCTTCTATGAAGCCAATATCGTCTTAATCCCAAAACCTAATAAAGATACATATAAAAAAAAACTATAGGCCAATCTCTCTGATGAACACAGATGCAAAGATTCTAAATAAAGTCCTAGAAAAGTGGATTCAAAAACATATCAAAAAGATCATCCACAGGGATCAAGTAGAGTTTATCCCAGGCACACAAGGTTGGTTCAACATAGGCAAATCAATAAATGTAATTCACCATATAAACCAGTCCAAAGTTCAAGACCACATGATACTCTCGATAGATGCAGAAAAAGCTTTTGACAAGATCCAACAGCCCTTCATGATCAAAATCCTAGAGAAGGTAGGAATAGAAGGAACGTTTATCAATATAATAAAAGCTGTATACAATAAGCCAACAGTAAGGATTATACTCAATGGGGAAAATCTTGAATCATTCCTGCTTCAATCAGGAACTAGACAAGGCTGTCCACTCTCACCACTTCTATTCAATATTGTATTTGAAGTCTTAGCTGAAGCCATAAGACAAGAAAGGGACATAAGAGGGATTCAAATCATCAAGGAAGAAGTCGAGTTATCTCTATTTGCAGATGACATGATCCTATACCTGAGTTATCCCATAAACTCCACCATTAAGCTCCTGGAACTAATACAGAAGTTCAGCAGGGTGGCAGGATACAAAATAAATGTACAAAAATCAGTGGCCTTCCTATATGCACAGAATGAAAGAAGTGAAAAGGCCCTGAGAGAAACAATCCCATTTACTATAGCCCCTAAAGAAATGAAATACCTTGGTATAAACTTAACCAAAGAGGTAAAAGACTTTTACAATGAAACTTTAAAAGTCTCAAGAAAGAAATTGCAGAAGACACCAGAAGGTGGAAAGACCTCCCATGTTCCTGGATTGGCAGAATCAATATCATAAAAATGACCATTCTACCACAGGCAATGTACAAATTCAATGCTATACCAATTAAAATCCCAAAGCAATTCTTTAAAGAAGCTGACCAAACAATCTCAAAATTCATATGGAGGCACAAAAGACTCAGGATAGCAAAAACAATCCTGAGTAACAAAAACACGGCTGTCGGTATACAAACCTTAGTCTGTACTACAAATCCATAGTTATAAAAACAGCCGGGTACTGGCTCCAAAATAGACACACAGATCAATAGATAAGGGTAGAAGACCCAGATATAAGCCCACAAAATTACCACCATTTGATATTTGACATAGGGCCCCAAAAAATGCAATGGAAAAAGAACAGTATCTTCAACAAATGGTGCTGGCAAAACTGGATATCCACATGCAGAAGATTAAAACTGGACCCGTACTTGTCACCATGTACAAGACTTAATTCCAAATGGATCAAGGACCTTGACATAAGGCCAGAGACTATAAAAACCCTAGGTGAAAGGATAAGGAACTCCCTTGAACTGATTGGGCTAGACCAACATTTCCTAAACAGACATCCAATAGCCCAGTCACTGCTACCAACTCTCAACAGTTGGGATCTGGTGAAATTAAGGAGTTTCTGTTCAGATAAAGATGTAATATGAGCTCAAAGGCAAACCACAGAATAGGAGAAAATTTTCACTAACCACATATCTGATTGAGCTCTATTATCCAGAGTGCACAAAGAACTTAGAAAACTAAACACTAAGGAAACCAATGGCCCAATTAATAAATGGGCCCTGGAACTTAAAAGAACCTTTACCAGGGATGAAATTAAAATGTCTAACAAATATCTTAAAAAATGGTCCACATCTTTAGCCATCAGGGAAATGCAAATCAAAACTTCCCTGAGATATCATCTCACCCTGGTCAGGATGGCAAAAATTCACAATACAAACAACGACAAATGCTGGAGAGGATGTGGAGAGAGGAGAACTCTCCTACATTGCTGGTGGGAGTGCAGGCTCATACAGCCACTCTGACAAGCCATCTGGAGATTCTTAAAGAAATTAAAGATTGAAATGCCATATGACCCTGCTATTCCACTTTTGGGAATAAACCCCCATGCAGCAGAGGTTCACCTCGATAGCACAAGCATGGCCATGTTCATAGCAGCACTGTTTACAATAGCAAAGTCATGAAATCAACGAAATGTCCAACAGTTGACGAGTGGATAAGGAAACTGTGGTACATCTATATAATGGAGTACTACTCAGCCATCAAAAATGATGAATTAATGGAATTTGCCAGAAAATGGATGGGATTAGAAACAATTATATTGAGTGAAATATCTCAGACCCAGAGACTTAAGCACCACATGTACTCCCTAATAGGTGGCTCCTAGTACGAAACCCACTTAGAGACACTCAAAGAGAAATCTCTGTAATAACTACCATAATTTGCTATGATTATGAATAGGAAGGATGGGGAAGGAGGGCCACACCAGTAACGATGGAGGGGACCATGTTACAGCAGAGAAAATAGGCCACCATCAAGGACTGCAAGTAAATAATGAGACATCTAGTTAAGTTCACAGACTTTCCTTCCTCATTATTTACAACTGATGGGGTATGATCCTACCAGAAAGGGAGGGCGTATAGTCTGGCAGATAGAAAGTAACTATTTCGCAGATGGGTGATTGACCCCTCCCTCACCGCATTTTCCTACTTTTATTCCATCTACCTTTGAATATACTCTTATAACAAGACTCTAATTTAACAGGTTTTTATCTCTGGTCAGTGGTTGACATCCAATAGCCATCAGGGTGAAACCAAGGGCATTAGAGGAGCAGCAAAACTGAAAAAAAAATCAATAAACCATAATCCAGAACATCAGAGTCTCTATATTAATCACCTGGAACTAGGCCAGCCTAATTTCTCCCCATCCTGAAGCTCAGGGAAATTTGCCAAAGAGAGGGTGGTAAGATTGTAAAAGCACAAGGATGGGAGGAGCAATGATATGCAAGATACTCCACACAAGTTAGGGCCGAAGCAATCATATTTGGACTTTACATGCCCTGCGCAATGTCCAACACACTATTGACCTCACAAAGTCTAGCATTTGCTAAAGGCACTAGGATCCTTGGAGGCAAGGGATTGACAGCCACAGTAGTGTTCCTATGCTTAATAGGAACACAGGAAAGGGTTCTGGGAAATGGCACTGGGTCCTTGCACCTCATTGGAGAGGAAGACCCAGAGGAGAGTTTGGCATGCACACTAAAGGATACTCTGGGATGTGAGGGGGAGGCACTGAGGGATTGGGAGGGAAGGAGGAGGGGAGGGGGGCTCAGGACGGTGGGAGGTTGGAGGGAGGGAGGGGACCAGTGTACCTGTTAAGTTTGTATGAGTGGAAATAAAAAAATACAATTGTTTCTAATTCCATCCGTTTTCTGACAAATCTCATTAATTCATCATTTTTGATGGCTGAGTAGTATTCCATTGCATAAATGCACCACATTTTCCTTATCCACTAATCAACTGTTGGACATTTTGGTTGATTCCATGACTTTGCTATTGTGAACAGTGCTGGATGAACATGGTCGTGCATATGCTATTGAGATGAATTTTTGCTGTTTGGAGGGTTATTCCCAAAAGTGGAATAGCAGAGTCTTATGACATTTCAATCTTTAACTTCCTTAAGAATCACCAGATGGCTCGCCAGAGTGGTTGTATGAGCCTGCATTCCCGCGAGCAATGTAGAAGAGTTCCCCTCTCTCCACATCCTCTCCAGCATTTGGTGTTGTTTGTGTTGTGGATTTTTGGCATCCTGACTGGGGTGAGATGATATCTCAGGTAGGTTTTGATTTGCATTTCCCTGATGGATAATGATGTGGAGCATCATTTGTTAGACATTTTAATTTCATCCCTGGTAAATTTCTTTTAAATTCCAAGGCCCATTTTTCAATTGGGCCATTTGTTTCCTTGGTATTTAGTTTTCTAAGTTCTTTGTGCACTCTGGATAATAGAGCTCTATCAGATATGCGGTTAGTGAACATTTTCTCCTATTCTGTGTTTTGCTTTTGTGCTCTAGTTCTTTATCTGAACAGAGGGTCTTTAATTTCATAGAATCCCACCTGTTGAGTGTTGGTTCTACTGGCTGTGCTATTGGATGTTGTTTTAGGAACTGTTGGCCTAGTCCAATCATTTCAAGAGAGTTCCCTGCCCTGTCAATTATACTTTTTATGGTCTGTGGCCTTATATTGAGGTCCTTGATGCCTTTGTTATGAATTCTTGTATATGGTGAGAAATACGGGTCCAGTTTTAATCTTCTGCATTTGGAGATCCAGTTTTGCCAGCAGCATATGTTGAAGATGTTGTTCTTTTTCCATTGGATTCTTTGGGCCCCTTTGTCAAAGATCAAATGGCTGTAATTTTGTGGGCTTATATCTGGGTCATCAACCCTTATCCACTGATCTGTGTGTCTATTTTGGAGCCAGTATCAGGTGGAATTTTACAACTATGGATTTGTAGTATAGACTAAGGTTTGTATGGTGATACCTCCAGGAGTGTTTTTGTTACTAGGATTGTTTTTGCTATCCTGGGCTTTTGTGCCTCCATATGAATTTTGAGATTATTTGATCTACTTCTTTAAAGAATTGCTCTAGGATTTTAATTAGTATATCATTGAATCTGCCTTTGGTAGGATGGTCATTTTTATGATGTTGATTCTGCCATTCCAGGAACATGGGAGGTCTTTCCACCTTCTGATGTCTTCTGCAATTTCTTTCTTGAGGGTTTTAAAATTTTCATTGTAAAGGTCTTTTACTTCCTTGGTTAGGTTTATGATAAGGTATTTCATTTTTTAGAGGCTATAGTAAATGGGATTGTTTCTCTCAGGCCTTTTTCATTCTGTGCATATAGGAAGGCCACTGATTTTTGTACATTTATTTTGCATTCTGCCACGCTGCTGAACTTCTGTATTAGTTCCAGGAGTTTCCTGGTTGAGTTTTTGGCATCACGAAGGTGTAAGATCATGTCATCTACAAATTGAAATAACTTGACTTCCCTGCTGATTTGAATCCCTTTTATCTCCCTTTCTTGTCTTATAGCCTCAGCTAAGACTTCAAATAAATATTGAATAGAAGTGGTGAGAGTGGACAATCTTGTCTAGTTCCTGATCGAAGCGGGAATGCTTCAAGTTTTTCCCCATTGAGTATAATCCTTGCTGTAGGCTTGTTTTAGAAAGCTTTTATTATATTGATAATGCTTCCTTCCATTCCTACCTTCTCTAGGGTTTTGATCATAAAGGGCTGTTGGATCTTGTCTAAAGCTTTTTCTGCTCTATCGAGAATATCATGTGGTCTTGAATTTTTGACCGGTGTATATGCTGAATTACATTTATTGATTTGCATATGTTGAACCAACCTTGTGTGCCTGGGATAAATCCTACTTGGATCATGCTGAATGATCTTTTTGATATGTTTTTGAATCCAATTTGCTAAGACTTTGTTGAGAATCTTTACATCTGTGTTATTCAAAGAGACTGGCCTATAGTTTTTTTTTTTTTAAGTGTATCTTTATTAGTTTTTGGGATTAAGACAATATTAGCTTCACAGAAAGAACTAGGTAGTGTTCTGTTCTTTGCTTTTTGATGGAACAGTTTTAGAAATGTTGGTGTTATTAGCTCCTTAAATGTCTGGTAGAATTCTGTGCTGAGTCCATCTGGTCCAGGACATTTCTTGTTAGGAAAATTTGAGATTGCTTCATTGATTTCCTCATATGTTTTAGGACTATTTAAATAATTCAAAAATTTTTGATTCAATTTAGGTAGGTTGTGCTTACTTAGGAATTCATCCATTTCTTTCGTGTTGTCAAATTTCACAGAATATAAGTTTTGAAATTGGATGTTATAATACTCTGAATTTCTTGGTATCAGTAGTAATAACTCCATTTTCATTTCTAATTTTGTTAATCTGTGTTTTCTCTCTCTTGCTTTTGGTTAATTTAGGTAGGGGTGTATCAATCTTCTTGATTTTTTTCAAAGAACCGGCTTCTTGACTGGTTGATTTTTTCTATTGTTTTCTTAGTCTCGATTTCAGATATTTTCCCCTGATTTTGCTGATCTCCTCTCTTCTGCTACTTTTGGGATCAGATTGCTCTAGTGTCTCTAAAGCTTCAAGTTGCATTGTTAAGTTATTTAATTGTGATGTCTCCATTTGTTTGATGTAGGCATTAAGAGCTATGAACTTACCTCTTAGGTCAGCTTTCATTGTGTTCCAAAGATTTTGGTAAGTTGTATTTTCATTATCGTTCACTTCCAGGAAATCTTGAATTTCCTTTGTAATTTCTTCCTGAATCCAATTCTCATTCAGCATCATAATGTGAGTTTCCAAGAATTAGTGTATTTTCTGTTGTTTGTTGTGTTGTGGATGTCAAGCTTTATACCATGGTGGTCTCATAGGGTACAGGCTAGAATTTCAACTTTTCTGTATATGTGGAGATTCGTTTTATGGCCCAATATGTGATCTATTTTGCAGAAAGTTCCATGTGCTGCTGAGAAAAATGTGTATCCTTTGTTGCGTGGATGAAAGTTCGATAAAGATCTGTAAGTTCCAGGATTTGATTAAGTTCCAAAGTGTCCCTGCTAAGTTTTGACCCGATGCTCTATCTCATGTTGAGAGGGCGGTAGTGATATCCCCAAGAATTACTGTTTTGGGGTTGATTTCTGGCTTTAGACAGTGTAGAGATTGCTTAGTGAATGTGGATGGGCTGTATTAGGTACATATATGTTTAGTATTGTGAAGTTTTCTTGGTGCATAGTGCCTGTGACTAAAATATAGTATCCATCTGTGTCTGTTATGATTTTTTTGGTTTGAAGTCCACTTTGTCCGACAGCATAATGGCTACCCTGCTTGTTTCCTAGTTCCATTAGCTTGCAGAATTTTGGACCAGCCTTTTATTTTTAGGATGTTCCTACCTTTGTGGTGAGATGTGTTTCCTGAAGGCAGCAGATTGATGGGTTGTGATTTTTGATCCAAGTTTGTAATGTCTCTTGATTGGTGAGTTAATTACATTGACATTTAATGTTATAATGGAGAAATTATTTTTAATTCTGGACATTTTTTATGTTTAGTGGCTTTTGTTAGTGTATTATTTGGCTTTTAGGTTTTGGTATTATTATACTTCTCTTCTGTCCTCCTGGATATGCTTGTTTTTTCTTCAAGTTTGAGTATCATTTGTAGCATTTTTTGAAGGCCTGGTTTGGTAAACAATGTAAGCTTTCAAGTTGTCTTTGTGCTGGAAAACTTTTCTTTCTCCCTCGATTATGATGGATAGTTTTGTCAGGTATATCAGCCTGGGTTGACATTTTTGCTCATTTAATACTTGAAATACATCTCTCCAAGCTCTTCTTGCTTTTACTGTTTCCATTGAGAAGTCATTTGTTATTTTAATAGGTTTAACTTTAAAAGTGACTTGTTTTTTTTCCTTGAAGCTCTCATCATCTTTTCTTTGTCTTGAATGTGGAGTGTTTTGACTGTTATTTGCCATGGGGAGTTTCTATTATGGTCATATCTGTTTGGGGTGCAGAATGCCTCTTGTATTTGGATAAGCCTTTCATTCTTTAGAGGAGGGATGTTTTCCTTGATGATAGTTTGAAAAACTTCCTCAGGTGTGGTATTTTGGGATTCTTGCTCTGGTATTCCATGAATGTGCATGTTAGGCTTCTTCAGGGTGTCCCAGAAGTCTTGAATATTCCTCTCAAGTGTCTTTTTGGCTTTAACAACCTCTTCCATTGAGCTGATTAATTCTGCCACTTTGTCTTCAAGATCTGAAATTTTATATTCTGCTTCATTAGTTTGGCTGATAAGACTCAGTGTTTAAATCTGGGTTGAAGATACCTTATCTTTTAGTTCAATTTTAAACTCTGCCTGAGACTGTTTTAACTGCTCTATGTCTATTTTTCTTTGTTGAACTGTTTTTCTCAATCCCTCCAAGTGTCTGTTGTGTTTCTGTTCAAAGTGGTTAATGGGATTATTTAATTGCTCTCGGATTTCCTCTTTCCTAGGATTGATCATGGGAGTGATCATGCTTTGAAGGTAGTTATCCTGGGCCTGGCTTTCTTGACTATTTTCTGTGGATTTGTCTTGGTTTAAATCTATTATTATGGGGTTAATTCTTTTGGTGCGAGATTTGTCTTCTTGGGTTTTGTTTCTCATGGATCTGCGTTTTGACTTGGGCATTGTTGTTTTGTCTCTTAAGACCTTTCAGATTCTGTGTTTTTTTGAATGAACTGATCTATTTGATATTAATATTCTCTGGCAGTTATTGTTAGTGGTTGCCTTGGAGGTGGATATGTTTGTCTGTTATTATTATATCATGGTTGGAGGTATTAGGCTGTTAGTACATCAATTAAGACAGGTTTAGTAGGCAGGAGGTGAATATTAGTGTGTTAGTGTACTTTTAAAATTTAGTGCCTTGATGATATGTGAGGGTGAATGGTATAGTCCTTGAAGTTTTATATGGTTTGGCTATATGGAAAAGTTAATCTGCAGTGACTAATATTTGAAAAGAGCAGGATTGTAAAAAGGGAGTTTACTTATCTTTGGGTTGGATGTGAAGTATCTCTCCTATGTGATAGGATGAAATTAGAGGACTTCAGATGTATGGCCTTTGTCCCTTAGAACTTTGCTTGTGTTTCCTTTGGACTCTGTTGTATTCCAAGGAACAGTGTGTCTGGCCGGAGGGGCAGAGGGGCTAACAGCGATGGCAGAGCTCTTCACCTGGGACCTGGGCCATGGCTCACCCAAGCTCGGGGCAGCCTGGGTTTTGCTCAGTTTGGCTGGTGGAGGAGCTGGGAGGAGCTGGTGACCTGTGCGCTGGTGGAACTTACCTGGGAAGGAGGACCCTGAGCGAGTGTCCTGTCCCAGGTGGTGGGAGGGGCTGGTGGGATGGGACATGCTTCACCTGGGCCACAATCTTCCTCTTGTCTGAAACCTTCCCCTATATTTTAGACTCAAAGAATATATGGTTTGTTTTATGTCACCTGAGACTTTCCAGTTCTGATTTCCTACAAATTATGCAATTTATTTCTTCTTTTTGCCTACATAACACTCTACTGTACATAAACACCAGGATTTCTTTATTGCTTCATCCATTGATTGATACCCAAACTGATCCCATTGCTGTGTTCCAGTGGTAACCTGGATCCTGCATCCTGATAGGTGGAGAAGGAGTCCTCATATATGGAGAACAGACACAGCTCCAGCCTGTGTGAATCCGAACCCATTTGTTGAAGCTTATAGCAGAGTTTATATTAAAATATCTAAGGTAGATGACAAAGAATGTATCCTTATATTCATAGGGAAACATCAATGAAGAGCAGGACCAAATTCTTTACAGATTATTTAAAATGTGTTCATTCTTGTCAACAAAAAAAGACAGGAATTACATTTACTTGTTTTGTGGGACCAGACTTGATATCTCTAGGTAAAGTTAAAAGTATGCATGACACTTAATTGCTAAAAGGGAATAGAAAAGGCCTCAAAGCAGAGTTACCTGGTCTATGTATTAAAATATATTAAATGCATAAGGAAGGAACTGTAGGGGGAGGTGATAACCTAGCCAGTCCTGACAAGAACAAAAGAGCTCTGCGAACAGATAGGAGGCAAAATCAGTTCCCAAAGAAAGGAATTCCCCTGCCATTATCAATGCAGACAAGAGGCAAAATTCAATTTACAAAAATGGCGGAGTCCCTAACAACTGCTCATTTTCATCCCCCAGAGAGCACGTTTTGGCCTGACAACCACCATATTTTTCATATTTATTCTAGATAAGCCATGTCCTTTCTGGTAAACACTTTTCTTGAAGCAGTTTTTCCCATGAAGGACCTTGTCAAACAACATGGTTAGATAAGGATGCAGCATTCCATGACATAGCTATTGTAAATGGTTGACAGGAAATGTAAATGGGCAGATATTTCCAGCACATGTTGTCTGGGATTCCTTTGGATATACAGCCAAGAGCAATGTAACGGGATCATAAAGTGGTTTTGTTTTTACTTATTTGAGAATCTTTTTTACTAACCTCCATTGTACTTAACTAATTATGCCATCAATTATGTACCTGTGGAGGATGATTTTGGAAACCATCCTGGAATGTTCATCTCCTTTTGCTTTGTTCTAGGCTTTCCCAGGCTTAGCTTACCAGGGTCTAAATAAAAGCTGCTATCTTTCTGCGGGGAATTTTTAAGTGAGATCCGAGATCTGAACTCATATCCTTGTGCTCTAACTCCTGACCCATCTCTCCAGACCTATATTTTCATTCTTGATGATATTCTTTCTAATTTAGGTAAGCTGAAATCTCTGTGTTATTATGATATCCATGTCCTTTGCGACTAAATATTTTGAATACCTTTCCTATGTATATCAGATCTGAACTTCTTTTGAAGTACTGATTTTCCTTGCCATATACTAATTGGAGTACTTGTTCTTAGTTGATATCTATATATATTATAGCTATTATTGTCTATAAGATAATAGCTGGAAAAGATTTTCTTCTATTTTCTGGGGTGTATGTTCATCTTGCTGCAAGATGCCATTGCTATAGAAACAATTTTAATTTATGAAAACCAGAATTACATTTATAAATAATTATTATCCAATATATTTGAGCTTTATCTAGCTTATGTGCAGATCTTGGAGTGATTCTTCAAGTTTTCCCCTAGAAATTTCATATTGAACTAATTATGTACACTTATATGAAGACCTATGACCCATTTGAATTCATTATGTGTGAGATAAGTAATGTTTTAGTTTTAGACTTCCACATGTGGGTATCCAGTTTTCAGAAGACCATTATCAAAAGGCATTCCATTTGGATTTTGGAGATTGATCTCATGTTCTCCAGGTTATGCAGTAGGTACTTTACACACTGGAGACCTTTTTCAATCCTTACCTGTTCTTCCAGAAACTTTTGAAACTGAACTGGAAAGATGTAATATGAAAGAACACAAATGAATTAGCATAAATTTCAGGTAATTTAATGTAATCTACTTGTCTGCCCCACAAGTATCAGGAATCCGCTTGAGTGCTGACACTACATTTTTCAAAATTTAAAAGTCATTTCGTACCACTGTTGTTCCACTGGATTCTACTTTCCAGTGTTGAGGATGTGTGAGCTTACATCATTCACAGCTGGGAGAGGCCTGATAATTCTTTTTTTTTCCTGAGCCACTTGTTTTCTGTGTCTTGTTTTTCCTCCCTCACCTTTACTGTATCCCCTTTTCATTTCCCATTTGAAGCTTTTGAATCATAATTTCCTTGTGATTCTATTTGCCAATGTATTTTTGTTGACTCTCTTTCAGTATCTTCCTCAAGGACTAGACTTATTTTTCATAAAAGTTGTGAGATACAACACCATTAATAGATGCTTGTAAATATTAAATAAAATGAGCATCTTGGACTTAGATGTGTAGCAACCTCCTCAGAGCACATTTGACATCAGTGTTCCTCAGGCTGTAGATCACAGGATTAAGAGCTGGAGGCAGCACAGTATATATCACAGACAACAGCCTGTCACTGATTGAGGGTGTGTTTGAAGATGGCTTCAGATAAACAAAACAAGCAGTGATGATGAAAATTGTGAAGACAGTGAGGTGGGGGAGGCAAGTGGCAAATACTTTGGACTGACCCTTGGTGGAAGGAATCTTCAGCACAGTGGAGAAAATGTAGACATAAGAGATCACACCACCCATAAAACTAGACATGCACAGACACAGGCCAATTCCAAAGCCTGTGTATAGTACCACGAATGTTTCAGAGCAAGAAATCCTTAGCAATGAAGGAATATCACAGAAAAACTGTAGGATCACATTGGAGCCACAGAAAGGCACGGCAAATGTTCCATCTGTATACATAATTCCCAGAAGAGCCCCAGTGGCCCAGGATGCACCTGCCATCAGCACACAGGCATCTCTGTTCATGATGGCCTCATAGTGTAGGGGGCAGCAGATGGCCACATAGCGGTCATAGGACATGGCAGTGAGAATAAATACCTCTACTGCTGAGAAGGAAGCCATGAATAGTACCTGGAAGGCACATCCTAGGATGGAAATGGAATTGTTGTGAGTCAGGCTGTTGACAATGAAGTTGGGGATCGGGACAGACAAGAGGGAGGCATCCAACAGGGACAAATTCTTGAGGAAAAAGTACATGGGTGTTTGGAGCTGCTGGTCCAGGGTGATGAGAGTGATGATGAGGATGTTGCTCATGAGAGCTGCCAAGTACATCACCAGGAAGAGCACCCCGCACAAGGTCTGCATCTCTTGGACTTCAGAAAAACCCATGAGGACGAATTCTGTCATGAAGGTGATGTTGTACATTTTGGGTTACTTCCAGTGCTTGACACGAGTATCTAAAGTGCATGAATGTTGCACTGTGTTCAAGAGTAACAGTGACACACAGAAACATTCAGTGTCAGAAAACAATTGTTCTTTATAGTTTATAAACTGTTCTTTACTTAATATTCATCTTTCCTCGCTAACACATACTATCCCATTCCTTTAGTGTTTTCTTTCTTCTTCCTTCCCACTTCCTTCCTTTTTTCCTTTCTTCCCACTTAACTCTTTCCTTACCTTTTCCCACCTTCCCCCTTTCTAATTACCGCCCTCCCTTCCTCCCTTCCTTCCTCCCTCCCTTCCTCCCTCCCTTCCTCCCTCCCTTCCTCTCTCCCTTCCTCCCTCCCTCTTTCTCTCTCTCCCTCCCTCCCTTTTTCCTTCCCTCCCTCCCTCCCTCCCTCCCTCCATCCCGTCCTTCCTTCCTTCCTCTCTATTACCTTCCTTCTTCTATCTTCTCTCTTCTTTTTCTCACTTTCTCTCTCTCTTCTATTTCTTGCTAGCAAATTTTCTTGGAGCCTTGTTCATGCTAAGCAGGAATATGCCATTGAGTTCTATCTCAATTCCTGACATTTCAAAATAAAAATCTGTCGATGTGAATAATATGTGCAGTTTATTGCTCTTTTATTTATCATGTGGACAGAAATATATGGTGAGGTATTTTTCATAGCTTGATGATGATCTTTTGACCATTTAAATAATATTGAATTACCCTTTAATATCTGTTGAACATGTTTGAGTTCTTTGGAAGAAAGGATTTTGAATCTAACAAATAACGGCATGATAAGTAGTAACCAGTAGAATCATGGAAATTACACTAAACAGTGGACAATGTATACATATGCAACATGACATTATCTCCTTAATATGTTCATGTGATTAATTAATAAGAAATAATGTATAAAATAAAACACAAGAATCCAAATGTAAGGGTTTCATGTAAACTTACAGCCTCAGTCTTCCTTGCAGAAACAGGCCGAATATTTTTCTTAAAGTTACTGTTCCATATTTCATTAAAAATCTTCAGAGTATCTATGATACAGACAGAGAAGCTGCTTTTCTAAAAGCACTCATGGTGTCCGGTGGAAATCTAGCAATATCAAAGGTTGGTATCTCTCATTTTGTTGCAGTTTTATTTGTCTTAATATTTAGATCAGGTTGTCTCTCAATTCTGCAAACAGGCATGCTTATTATTTAAAGGGTGTTCACCTAAACTAGTAGTCATCTCTATTTGAGGCTGAGTGAACTAGATGACAGATGTTTGTACATCTTTTATAAAAATATTGCCAATTTCTCACCTCTGAGGTAACTCCCTGGAGTTATACATTGTCTCAAAACTTTTTTGAACAGTGGTGCCTCAATGATGATGCTGTCCCCATAAGACTGAGTCAGTTTCTCTGTGGAACAAACGTCCATTCTTCCAGTACCTGACATCTGATGAACATCCAACAATGCAAATGAAGATAGTTCTTCTAAGAATCAACAATTTCCTTCAGATGAAGTGGTGGTGGTCTTTCCCATGGTTGCAATTGTGATCTCCTTGACACAGATAACACTTTGTATGATCAAACATTAGGTAATCACCAGTCTTACCATTTATGAAGTAATCAACCTAACCACTTGGGTTAATAATTAGCATTACTTTTGATATAATGATCAGCCTTACCACTTGAATGATATAATTAATTTTACCAGCGATTGACCAAAAGTATGTGTGTATGCACAGTTTTTACCCTTCTTCCACAAATAATGTTAGATCATTGGTACATTCAAAGGCAGGATTCCCCAATGAAGAAAATTGATTTCTTTCCTTTTCTGCTTTTTATCATTATGTTTCTTGCTTGATTTATGTGGAGAATGGTCATTCTTAATTTGATATAATCCTTGCATCTAGTGCACTTGTGTCTCAGGATTCTTATAAGATGTCATTCCAAATCCCTTTGTTTTAGGAATACGGTAATATCGATAACATTCTGTGAGCAAAAGCGTCATAGGCTGCAATTTTGAATTCAAAATTATACTTGTATCAAATAATTCAGTACATGGATTAAATTTCCCCATTTTTATGAACATAAATAGCATGATACAAATAAATATATATTTGGTAAATGTCTTGTAGTATCTTACTCAATGAAGTCCTAAAATATTGACTGTTTCTATTTCTTTTCAAATTACTGATAGAATGACCAAACTGCATAACAGAACCAGGGACTAATTTCAGTTGAAAAATCATAGTCCTGATCACCAGGAGAGGTTATACCAATAGCTAAAGGAAACTGTTACAACTAATCCAGAGAGAGATACAAGCTTTCTCTATTGGAAAAATGCCTGTGCAGCAACATGCTAAAGAATGACAAGTCATGGACTGAGCTCTCCTCATTTTGTCTAGCTGACAAGGGCATAGTTCCATCTATTATGGGCAGGGTCTTACTATATTCATCAAATAATCTCCAAAAAAGCTTGCTTAGGGAGATTTACAAGCTTTTAGCAGATATGTATGTTCAAATTTTCAGTCTTTAATTGTCCAGTAGACAGCTGTATTTAAAGGACATCTGTCCATTTAGTTTAATGAAAAAAAGATGATTTTAAGTTTTTAATCATTAAAATGTAAATATGCACAGTAGAAACCTGTCATGGTTTCCTGGTACTTGACTTGCTTACAAAAGAAACTGGAGAAATAACAACAACATGATGTTATCATGGCATTCTACCTGTAGGTCACTTTTCAATATTATTGGATATTTTCTGACATGTTCTCCATGGGTTCAAAATAACTCTGTAGACACTGAATTACTGAGACAAAGTTATTTACTTATTCTTTACTGAAAAATATAATGTCACTTGTGGACATTGAACAAAAGGATAGAAACAAAAGTGGGGATTTCTTTTTGCAAGGGGAGTTGTTTTCCATTGGGGGAAGCAGAAAATAAGAATTATAAATAATCTATGAAGCAATAAAAAAACATCTCAGATGGTGACATGTTTTAGGCAACATGTTTTAGGCGAGTCTGATATTGCCAAAGTGGGTGTTTAAGTTAAGTCTTCCAGTAGCTTCACATCAAATACATAGGAGAAGTGTAAAGGACAAAATCCCATGGAGAGGACATTTTGGAAAGTAGAGCTCTAAGGTAACATGCGAAAGGGTCACATTTAGAGCACTTCAGCAGAAGCAGCCTGTGGCAGATTTGAAAAAAGTACGGTGGAGAGAAGAGAAATATTGTGATCTCTGTAAGCCTATTCCAACAATCCTGTGAGAGAAATACACAAAATCGACAGATAAGGGTGAAAAATTCCGTTAGATCCCATTGTCTTTGGCATGTCTGTCTGAATTTCCCCCCACAGTCTGTAAGACTTGAGAATTTTCACTTTAAAACAGAATACTTTAAAATTTACTGATAAAAATTTGAAATCCATACCTTAAAAATGTTCAAATTTCTCAACTTCTTGGACACAGAATTTCATCAGAAGTATTCAGAAAGATAATAGAAAAGGAATATAGTGGTTGATCATTTGAAAGCAAGGCAGAACATTAGTCTCTCACTGACACATATTTGCACCTGTATATGTCTTTTAAGACTCAAACATTTTTGAGACTTATACTGGTTATAAACATGGAAGAGTATTTTATATTTATACTTATAAAGAACAAAGAAAATATTTTAACATTTTATAAGTTTTAAATTTTATCTCATTTGAGACATATACTCAAATGCACTCTAACAGTGATTTTTAAAGCTTTTGACTAACTACTAATGATTTTCCCCTAAGGAAAAAGTCTTCCTGAATAGATTTCTTAATGATCTATTCCTTTAATCAGCTAGTTTTGTGATAATTGGTGCTATCTGCAGACAGAATTGTTCAGGTTTTGAAAGCTCACTGCAATATATCATGAAGATCATGCCTCATAATTTTAGACCAATTATATGAAGATAATCAAAAACAGCCTTAATTATATGGAGAATAAAGTTATAAACAATATAATAGCAACTGTTACAATATATAAACATTATTTGAGCAAGTTGCTTAAAGGTTCTCCTCTATATTCCTGTATTAGCTACTTTTCTGATTAGTATCACAAAGCACTTGCAAAAAGGAACTTGAGTAAGGTTGACTTTGGTGCCTCCCACACCAATGTGTGGCTTCCAAATCAATCAAACCTCCTTAGAAATATCCATACATGCATTTCAGAGAAAGAGGTGGCAGAGAGGAAGATGGGATGACAGCTACTCTGCACTTGCAGTCAGAAAACAGAAAAGGGGGAATGCAGGCACTCTCCAAGTGCTTTGCTCACTTTCTTTTTATTCTGTGAAGAAACCCAGTACAGGGAATGTGGTAATCTACAACCATGGTACATCTCCCTAATTTGGTCCTGTCTCCCTAAAAGTACCATCTCAGGAACACTCAAAACTTTTCTTTAATTTGTCCTATAGGTTATTCTAAATTCTATTAAATCGTAATCAAACTTAGCCATCACTAATCCATCCACTGTCAATCTGATGCCAACATACTTCACTTTTAAAATCATGACTTATCGCATTTTCCCTAATTATTTATCTGCATTTCATAATACAAAAATATTTTAGTCCATGTCTAAGCATAGGAAACCTTGGGGACTAAACCTGGATGAGTAAAGGGAAATGGCCCTACTTGTGGGGTGGCCCGAAGAGAGGAAACTTGACAAGCCTCAGAGACCTGAACCCCCACAAGAGTAGACGAGCCAGAGTCAACTCTGGTATCCGAAGAAGCAGACAGGCAGGAGGGTGGACTTGATGGAGGGCTAAAAGAGAGAGAGAGAGAGAGAGAGAGAGAGAGAGAGAGAGAGAGAGAGAGAGAGAGAGAGAGGATGGGAGGAAGCACAGATAAATACTCTATATGCTTATAAAAGTACAATTTTTTTAAAAAAAGATTAGATAAATCAGAATGCACCTTGGGTTCCACAGTAGCAGATAGGGTGGGAGGGAATTGGATGGATTGAGGAATGAAGGGAAAGGGGATGGGTGGGAAGGGGATGGAGGGAGTATGGAGAAGTACTGAATAGGCTTGTAAACCAAAAAAAAAAAAATTAGAAAAATAAATTTAGAAAGTTCTAAATTGCTCAAAGTTTTAGTGTACAATAAGGTTCTGTGTGCATTCTGTTGTAAAATCCTGCATAATAATCTCCAGTGGGCTGTGAGCCATTACCATCTCATTGCCTTTTATTTATTTTTTCTGTAGTTTTACAAGCATATTGACTAACTATCCATGCCCCCCTCCTTTTTCCTCCTTTCCTCCCTCCCTTCCCTTCCTTTATGAATCCATCCTCTCCTTTCCACTTTCCTGTTTGCTCTAGTGGGGGTTAAGGTCTCTGTGGCAGAAAAAACGGCCCTTTCTTGGGCAAACCAACTGACAAGGACACTCCTCTTCATCTGTTTAGTTCCAGCTGCTAGAGTTTCCACTGCATGTAATTATTACTTGTGAGAGCCTGTTAATCTATGGGGACATGTTGGTGTGTCAGCCTTTATGCAGGTCAGATAAGAACAGGTCTCACAGCAGTGGGTTCCTGGATTCAGCACCACTGCCTTGCATGGAATGTCTTGTCCAGCAGTAGACCATCCCATATTTAGGCTATTAATATCTTCCTATCCCCTTTTCTACAAGGTTCCCTGAACCTTAGGAGAGGGAGATCTGGTTGGCCTGATTCTGGTTGAGCAATGTAGGGTCCCTGGTACCCTGCATTCTGTTTGGGTGTTGTCTATTACACTGCTCTTCCACTGCACTAGGCTGTATGTCCTGTCTGGATGTTGAGATCCTCATTTCTGTTGTAAAAGAAGGCTCCCAGTTTGAGTGTTGAGTGTTTTCCCAATTTATTAGTATAAACACAGGTATTTTCAGAGCATCTCGGTTTACTGTATTCTTGCTTATAGGTTCATAGTCTGCTCTTCTATTATGATCTATTTCCTTCCCTGTTACAGGTTTTTGATCTATTCCCAGTAACAGGAATGTGTTCCATTCTGACAAGGGGTCCTTGAGCCCAATCAGAAAACTGTTGGTTGTCTCCTTGATACTCAAGCCACTTTTACACTTGTTGCCATGGTGATTTTTATTGCAACTGGTGGATTTCACAATTTGATGAGGTCTTTGATTATTTTTCTCCCCCACTAGCTTGTACAGTATTCCTTGATACCAACTATCCAGCAAGGAATAAACTCTCAAATCGTTTCCAGTTTGCATATTTGTCCATGTCCTGTGTTTCATCTTCAGTAATAGGGTGTTACTATCTGTTTTTTAGAGTGCAACCAAGAGCAATGGCAAGAGCCTATAATGTCTTGGGGTCTTTGAGACTCCTCTGATCAACAACTGATCAGAAAGTGTCACATTCTAGCCTCTTAGTACAGTTTCAAATTGCCATCAGGTTCTAAGTGGACTAATTCAAGGCCTATTTTTGTTTTGCTCTGTTTTCCTGTCCCTGTTCTCTGAACAGGTACTAACAATCCTTGTTCCTTTCTTAAAAGAAATATTTTTTGTCATATTAGTAATCCAAGAGATTCTTGTGGGGTTGCCCACAATCTTAGTGATTTGTCAATAGATTCCTCTGCTACTCTTATATCCCATCCCCCCACCATTTTCCCATTATTCCCTCCCTCATCCTACATGCCATGGTATATTATAGATCTTCCTCCAAGGATTTCATCCTAATGGTCCCTTCCAACCTTCCCACTTATTCATCCCCTTTCAAATTTTTGGACTCTTACAGTAATTCCAAGTCAAAAACTTCAACAAGGAGATCAATGACAGTGTCTACATGTAAGAGAGAACATGTGATGTTTGTCTTTCTGTGTATGAGATACCTCACTCAATATTAAGTTTTCCAGATCAATCCATTTACCAGAAAACTGCATAATTACATTCTTTCTGATGACTGAATAACATTCCATTGTGTGTATGTACCACATTTTTAGTATCATTCATCTGTTAATGAGCATGTTGATTGATTTCATTTTCTCACTGTTGTAAATAGAGCTACAATGAACATAGATAAACAAGTGTCTTTGTAAAAAAATGTGAAGCCTTTTGGAAACGTTCCTAGAAGTAGTATAACTAGGTCATATGGCAGCTCCATTTTTTGTATTTGCTGAGGAATCTCCACACTGATGCCAATTAAGTTATGTTTGTACTAAGTACAATCTGTAGGAGCAGATGAATGGATGGCATAGTGCTTTCAATTTTCTTCCTACTTAGTTCTTTTTTTTACTTTTTAAAAAATTTTTCCGATCATACAAATGTAATAGGTACCCCTGTCCCCTCCCTCCTTCCACCCCTCCCTGAATCTCCCTGCTCCCTCCCCTTTTCTCCTTCCTTTCCCCCCTCACTCCCTTTCTCCCAGTGCCCCCTCCCCCATCTCTGAAGCATCCTTTAATTTGTATATCAAACTTTCCTATGGGTCCTACTCTCTGATGAGGTGTAAGAACTCAGTGGCATTTCCTAGAACTCTTGTGTTCTCCTTAATTTGTTCCCCTTAAGTATAGGAACACTATTGTACTGTTAATCCCTTGCTTATAAGGATCCCAGTGCCTTTAGTCCATGCTAGATTTTGAGGGGTCAATGATATGTTGGTCATTGTGTAGATCACTCAGAGTCCTAGTCCTACTTAGTTGAAAGCAGAACAAGAACAGGTAATAGGTGGTGAAACCAAACAAAGAAATCGATGCATATGTATGAAAATATCATGAAACTCATTGTCTTATATGCTACCTAAAAAGAACTCATAATTAAGACAATGAAGATTTTGACAACAGACTTTCTGCTGCTACCAAATGATGAACTCCATATGTTTTTATTTATTTTTATTTTTTTTCTTTTTTCTTTTTTATTATTATTTCCACTCATACAAACTTAATAGGTACACCAGTTCCCTCCCTCCCACCTACTCCCCCTGAACCCCCTGCTCCCCCCCACCCCTCCTGCCCCATCCCCCAGTGCCTCCCCCCCAATTCCCAGAGAGTCCTTTATTATGCATGCCTGTCTCTCCTCTGGGCCCTCCTCTCAGATGAAGTACAAGGACCCAGTAGCATTTCCCTGAACTCTTTCTCATGTTCCTCTTAAGCATAGGAACACTACTGTGGCTGTCATTCCCTTGCCTCCAAGGATCTTGGTGCCTTTAGCAGATGCTAGACTTTGTAAGGTCAATAGTGTGTTGGACATTGTGCAGGGCATGCAAAGTCCAATTATGATTGCTTTGGCCCTAACTTGTGTGGATTATCTTGCAAATCATTGCTCCTCCCATCCTTTTGTTCTTACAATCTTACCTCCCTCTCTTATGCAAATGTCTCTGAGCTTCAGGAAGGGGAGAGATTAGGCTGGCCTAGTTCTAGGTGGTTGATATAGAGTCTCTGAAGTTCTGGGTTGTGGTCTGTTGATTTTCTTTTGCAGTTTTGCTGCTCCTGCAATGCCCTTCACTCCATTTTGATGGGCACTGTATGTCACCTCCTGGCCATAGACAAAAAGCTGTTAACCTGGAGTCTTGTTATAAGAGCACATTCAAGGGTAAATGTAATAAAAGTAGGAAACCTCAGTGAAGCAAAGGTCAATCACCCATTTACAAAATGGTTACTTTTTATCTGCCAGACTATATGCCCTCCCCTTCTGGTCATACCCCCTCAGTTGTAAATGATCAGGAAGGAACACATCTGTGAACTTAATCAGGTGTTACATTATTTTCTTGCAGTCCTTGATGGAGGACTATTTCTCTGCTCTCCTTGTTTCTGGTGTGGCCCTCCAACCCCATCCCTCCTATTCATAATCCTTGCAATTACTATAAATATTACATAGATTTACCTTTGAGTGTCTCAAGGTGGGCTGGGTGGGTTTGGTACTAGGTACCACCTATTAGGGAGTACATACGGCGCTTAATTTTCTGGGTTTGAGATACTTCACATAATATAATTGTTTCTAAGGACATCCATTTCCTGGCAAATTCCAGTAATTCATCATTCTTGATGGCTGAGTAGTACTCCATTGTATAGATGTACCACAGTTTCCTTATCCACTCTTCAACTGTTGGACATTTGCGTTGATTCCATGACTTTGCTATTGTAAACAGTGCTGCTATGAATATGGTCATGGTTGTGCTATCGAGGTGAACCTCTGCTGCATGGGGGGTTATTCCCAAAAGTGGAATAGCAGGGTCATATGGCATTTCAATCTTTAATTTCTTTAAGAATCTCCAAACGGCTCGCCAGAGTGGCTGTAGGAGCTTGCATTCACACCAGCAATGTAGGAGAATTCCCCTCTCTCCTCATCCTCTCCAGCATTTGTTGTTGTTAGTATTGTGGATTTTTGCCATCCTGACCGGGGTGAGATGATATCTCAGGAAAGTTTTGATTTGCATTTCCCTGATGGCTAAGGAAATGGGGCATTTTTAAAGATATTTGTTAGACATTTAATTTCATCCCTGGTAAAATTTCTTTTAAGTTCCAGGGCCCATTTTTTAATTGGGCCATTGGTTTCCTTGGTGTTTAGTTTTCTAAGTTCTTTGTGCACTCTGGACAGTAGAGCTCTATCAGATATATAGTTAGTGAAGATTTTCTCCCATTCTGTGGGTTGCCTTTGAGCTCATGTTACAATCTCTTTATCTGAACAGAAGCTCTTTAATTTCACAAGATCCCAACTGTTGAGAGTTGGTAGCAGTGACTGTGCCATTGGGTATCTGTTTAGGAACTGTTGGCCTAGCCCAATCAGCTCGAGGGAGTTCCCTATGCTTTCAACTATGGTTTTTATACTCTCTGGCCTGATATCAAGGTCCTTGATCCATTTGGAATTAAGTCTTGTACATGGTGACAAGTATGGGTCCAGCTTTAATCTTCTGCATGTGGAGATCCAGTTTTGCCAGCACCATTTGTTGAAGATGCTGTTCTTTTTCCATTGGATTCTTTGGGCCCCTTTGTCAAAGACCAAATGGCTGCAGTTGTGTGGGCTTATATCTCGGTCTTCAACCCTTATCCATTGATCTGTGTGTCTATTTTGGAGCAAATACCAGGCTATTTTTACAACTATGGATTTGTAGTATAGACTAAGGTTTGGTATGGTAATACCTCCAGCTGTGTTTTTGTTACTCAGGATTGTCTTTGCTATCCTGGGCTTTTGTGCCTCCATATGAACTTTGAGATTGTTTGGTCAACCTCCATAAAGAATTGCTTTGGGATTTTAATTGGTATAGCATTGAATTTGTATATTGCCTTTGGTAGGATGGTCATTTTTATGATGTTGATTCTGCCATTCCAGGAACATGGGAGGTCTTTCCACCTTCTGGTGTCTTCTGTAATTTCTTTCTTGAGGGTTTTAAAATTTTCATTGTAAAGGTCTTTTACCTCTTTGGTTAGGTTTATACCAAGGTATTTCATTTTTTTAGAGGCTATAGTAAATGGGATTGTTTCTCTCAAGGCTTTTACACTGCTTTCATTCTGGGCATATAGGAAGGCCACTGATTTTTGCACATTTATTTTGTATCTTGCCACCCTGCGGAACTTCTGTATGAGTTCCAGGAGCTTCCTGATGGAGTTTTTGGGATCACTCAGGTATAGGATCATGTCATCTGCAAATAGAGATAGCTTGACTTCTTCCTTGCCGATTTTAATCTCTCTTATGTCCCTTTCTTGTCTTATGGCTTCAGCTAAGACTTCAAGTACAATATTGAAAAGAAGAGGTGACAGTGGACAGCCTTGTCTAGTTCCTGATCAAAGTGGGAATGCTTCCAACTGTTCCCCATTGAGCATAATCCTTGTTGTGGGCTTGTTGTATGCAGCTTTTATTATATTGATAAAGGTTCCTTCTATTCCTACCTTCTCTAGGATTTTGATCATGAAGGGCTGTTGGATCTTGTCAAAAGCTTTTTCTGCATCTATCGAGAGTATCATGTGGTCTTGGACTTTGGACTGGTTTACATGATGAATTATATTTATTGATTTGCGTATGTTGAACCAACCTTGTGTGCCGGGGATGAAGCCTACTTGGTCCCCGTGAATGATCTTTTTGATATGTTTTTGAATCCAATTTGCTAAGACTTTGTTGAGAAACTTTGCGTCTGTGTTCATCAGGGAGATCGGCCTATAGTTTTCTTTTTTAACTAAATCTTTATTAGGTTTTGCGATTAAAATAGCTTCATAGAAGGAATTTGGTAGTGTTCCTTCCTTTGCTATTTGATGGAACAGTTTTAGGAGTATTGGTGTTATTAACTCCTTAAATGTCTGGTAGAACTCTGTGCTGAATCCATCTGGTCCAGGACATTTTTTGGTGGGAAGATTCGAGATTACTTCTTCAATTTCTTTATATGTTATAGGACTATATAAATAATTCACAACTTCCTGATTCAATTTAGGTAAGTTGTGTTTACTTAGAAATTTGTGTTGTTAAACTTCACAGAGTATAAGTGTTTGAAATATGATGTTATAATTCTCTGGATTTCTTGGGTATCAGTAGTGATAACTCCTTGTTCATTTCTAATTTTGTTAATTTGGGTTTTCTCTCTCTTGCTTTTGGTTAATTCAGCTAGGGGTGTATCAATCTTATTGATTTTTTTCAAAGAACCAGCTTTTTGACTGGTTGATTTTTTCTATGGTTTTCTTGATCTCGATTTCAGATATTTCTCCCCTGATTTTGCTAATCTCCTCTCTTCTACTACTTTTGGGATCAGATTGCTCTAGTTTCTCTAAAGCTTTAAGTTGCATTGTCAAGTTGTTTATTTCTGATGTTTCCATTTTTTTTTTTTTGATGTAGGCATTAAGAGCTATGAACTTACCTCTTAGAACAGCTTTCATTGTGTCCCAGAGATTTTGGTAAGTTGTATTTTCATTATCATTCACTTTCAGGAAATCTTGAATTTCCTTTGTAATTTCTTCTTGAATCCAGTTCTCATTCAGCATCGTATTGTTAAGTTTCCAGGAGTTAGTGTATTTTCTCTTGTTTGATGTTTTGTGGATGTCCAGCTTTAGGCCGTGGTGGTCTGATAGGGCACAGGCTAGAATTTCAACTTTCTTGTATATGTGTAGATTCGTTTTGTGGCCCAATATGTGATCTATTTTGGATAAAGTTCCGTGTGCTGCTGAGAAAAATGTGTATTCTTTGGTGCGTGGGTGAAAAGTTTGATAGAGATCTGTAAGGTCCATTTCTTTAAGGGTTTGATTAAGTTCCAAAGTGTCTCTGTTAAGCTTTTGACCTGTTGATCTATCCCATGTTGAGAGGACGGTGTTGACGTCCCCAAGAATTATCATTTGGGGTTGGATTTCTTGCTTTAGACGCTGTAGGGTTTTCTTAATGAATGTGGAGGGGCCCGTATTGGGTGCATATATGTTCAGGATTGTGAAGTCATCCTAGTGAATTGTACCTGTGATTAAAATGTAGTATCCATCCATGTCTCTTATGATTTTCTTTGGTTTGAAGTTCACTTTGTCTGAAAGCATAATTGCTACCCCTGCATGTTTCCTAGTTCCATTAGCTAGCAAGATTTTGGACCAGCCTTTCATTCTTAGGATGTGCCTATCTTTTGTGGTGAGATGAATTTCCTGAAGGCAGCAGATTGTTGGATTGTGGTTTTTAATCCAATTTTGTAATTTGTGTCTCTTAATCGGCGAGTTAATGCCATTGACATTTAATGTTATAATGGAGAAATTATTTTTAATTCTGGATATTTTTTATGTTTAGTAGACTTTGTAAGCATGTTGTTTGATATTTATGTTTTGGTGGTATTATACTTCCCTTCTGTCCTCCTGGATACGCTTGTTCTTTTCTTCAAACTTGAGTATCATTTCTAGGATTTTTTGAAGGCCTGGTTTGGTAGACATGTATCCCTTCAAGTTGTCTTTGTGCTGGAAAATTTTTCTTTCTCCCTCAATCATGACAGTTTTGACGAGTATATCAGTCTGGGTTGGCATTTTTGCTCATTTAATACTTGAAGTATGTCTCTCCATGCTCTTCTTGCTTTTACTGTTTCTATTGAGTAGTTATTTGTTATTCTGATAGGTTTACCTTTAAAGTGACTTGCTTTTTTTCTCTTGAATGTGGAGTGTTTTGACTATTATTTGCCATGGTGATTTTCTATTTTGGTCATATCTGTTTGGAGTTCAAAATGCCTCTTGTATTTGGATAGGCCTCTCATTCTTTAGTTGTGGGCAGTTTTCATTTATGATGATTTGAAATATTTCCTCCTGTGTGGTATTTTGGGATTCTTGTTCTGGTATTCCATGAATGTGCATGTTAGGCTTCTTCAGGGTGTCCCATATCTCTTGAATGTTCCTCTCCAGTATCTTTTTGGCTTTAGCAATCTCTTCCATTGAGCTGGTTGATTCTCCCACTTTGTCTTCAAGATCTGAAATTCTATTTTCTGCCTCATTTGTTCTGCTGATAAGACTCTCTGTTTAGTTTTGGGTTGAAGATAACTTGTCATTTAGTTCAATTTTAAACTCTGCCTGAGACTGTTTTAACTGCTCTATACCTATTTTTGTTTCTTGAACTGTTTTTCTCAACTCCTCCAGGTGCCTGTTGTGTTCTTGTTCAAAGTGGTTGATATGGTTGTTTAACTCTTCTCGGATTTCATCTTTCATAGTATTAATCATGGTAATGATCATACTCTGAAAGTCGTTATGTTGGGTCTGGCTTTCATGGCTGTTTTCTGTGAATTTGTTCTGGTCAAAATCCATTATTATGGGATTGATTCTTTCGGTGGGAGATTGGTCTTCTTGGGTTTTATTTCTCATGGATTTGCACTTTGACTTGGGCATTGTTGTTTTGTTTTTTAGGACCATTCATTTTCTGGGTGTTTTTCACTGAACTGATGTAGTTGGTATTGTTACCCTTGCCAGTTATTACTAGTGCTTGCCTTGGATTGGGTATGTTTGTGTATTGTTATTGTTATATCCTAAATGAGGCATTTAGGCTGTTAGTATGTCAGTTAAGTCAGGTTAAGTAACCAGGGGGTGAATATTAGTATGGTAGTGCACTTTTACGATTTAGTATCTTGGTGATAATGTGAGAGTGAGTGGTGTACTCCCTGGAGTTGTATGTTTTTGGGGTGGCTGTATGAGGAAGTTGATCTACAGCAATTGATACTAGAAAGGATCAGTATGGTGAAAAAAAAATGGTTTACGTATCTTTGGGCTGGATGTGAAGAATCTCGCCCATGTGATATAATGATTGTAGTGGAGTCCAGATGTATATCCTGTGTTCCCTTTGTTCATTAGAGTTTCGCTTGTTTCCTTTGGACTCTATTGAATTCTGAGTAGCAGTGTGTCTTCCGTGGACCACGTCCATAGGTCCCCGGTGGGCCAGAGAGGCAGAGGGTCTGATGTTGATGGCAGAATTCTTCACCTCGGACCTGGTGGGGTGGCAGAGGCACACGGTGTCAGGAGGACACAAGGGGCTGGGGTCCAGGGTGGGGTCCGGGCTAAGCCGGAGGCCGCCTGGGTGCTCCCCGAGAGACATGGGGGGGGGCTGGGTCCATATATTTTCAGCATAATTTATGTCATGAGTCCATATTATGATATTTATATCAATGGAATTAGGATGTGAGATATAAAATATACTTCATATCTGTGGATATTTTGTACCCAGATAATTTTTGGTGGTTTCACATCATTAACATAGGGCAGACCTGGCTAGTAAATGCCCAAGACCAGGGTCAGCATTAAGATTATTATCTGACCCAGATTTCCTGGCTAGTCTTTCCTTTTCAAACCATCAAAATAGGAAAAAAGTATGTTTCAAGCTCCTGCTACCATGACTGAGCCATTCCAGCCATTATGCATTTTTGCTATAATGGATTATTAGTCCATGAAATTATAAAATAAATTAATGCTTCCTCATTTATTTCATCATGTCTACTGTCAAGTATTAATGAGGTAATTAGCATGCACTTTTACATACATTCTCACGCATTCATCCCACTCGAATTTTCTGTCTCTCAGCATAATTCCAATACTCTAATAATATCTTTTCTTTCAACATCTCTCCTCAATTAAAACACCTGGGCTTACATAATAGCACAACATTTACGCCCTGGAAATATTCTGATTTATGGACAACAGTATATGCCATTAAAAACAAACTAGATGAAGCACAATGAGACACACAAATAAAAAGATTTGAAAATGGGAAGATGTCTGGCAGAGAAAATAAAGGTTCATAAGAGGAAAAGGGGAGGAATGGGACTGTAACTAAGGGGTGAAAATTGAAAATATTATAACTTCATAATATTCATATATGCAACACTAAAATATAAACATTAAAAAAAAGAAAATTTTGTTTGTACACAAACTCCAGTTTTGCTCATCCATTTATTGATCTTGTAGCAGTTAGCCTGCATGTTTGTTAATAAATCACCATCATAATTGTCCTTAAGGCAACAAAGACTTTATTTTCTCTTATGATTATCTTGTTATAGTTTTTAGTCCAGCTTGGTAGGAGAGCTAACACCAGCACCAGGCCTGAGGGAAGTGGCCATACCATCTCTACATAATGTGTAAGAGAGGGGCAAACCTTACTTGCCCGACTAGAATACTGGGTCAAGTATACACAAGGATGCCAGCTTTCTCAACCAGTTCTCCATTTTTTTCCAGGGCCTAGTCCCACTCACTATAGGTTGAGCCTTTCTCATAAGCAAGACAATCGTCTGCAGCTTTGCTTTGGGCTTAACTGAACAACTAATTCTGTATTAATGTGCCCAGAGTTCAAACGCTCTACTATAAAGTTGATAGTGTGCCTTACCATGACAGACCTATAGCCTTTATGCAGCTTCCATTGCTTGCCTAATGCGAATAATGTCTCAACAAACATGGTAGGGCAGATCTCTCCTTCTTAACTAAGGATGAGAGATGTTGACCATGTTTATCCCCTCATCACCCATGTTTTTATGGAATCCTCCTCTTCTCTGAAACCTTCCCCTTTCTTTTAAACTCAAAAAATATATGGTTTGTTTTATATCACCTGACTGCTTTCCAGTTCTGATTTCCTACATATTATACTATTTGGTTCTTTATACCTAAGAAACACTCTACTGTAGAAAACACCAGGATTTCTTCATTGCTTCATCCACTGATTGATACCAAAACTGATTCCACGACATAGGTATTGTAAATAGTTGACAGAAAATGCAAATGGGCAGAGTCTCTGATGCTCCAAATTATGGTTTGTTGATTTTTTTTTTTTCAGTTTTGCTCTCATGCAATGTCCTTGGCTCCATCCTGATGGGTATTGAATGTAACCACCTGGCCAGAGACAAAAAGCTGTTAAAATAGACTCTTATTATAAGAGTATATTCAAAGGTAGATGGAATGAAAGTAGGAGATCACGGTGATCGGGGGGGGGGGTTAGTCTCCCATTTGCACAATGGTTACTTTCTATCTGCCAGACTATATTCCCTCCCTATCTGGTGAGATCATATGCCATCAGTTGCAAATGATCAGGATGGAAAGCCTGTAAACTTAACCAGATGTCTCACTACTTACTTGCAGTCCTTGATGGTGTCCTATTTTCTCTGCTGTAACATGATCCCCCTTCTCTGCTTGTTTCTGGTGGGCTCTCCTTCCCCTTCCCTCCTGTTTATAATCTTTGCAATTACTGTAGGTATTACAGAGGTTTATCTTTGAGTGTGTCTCTAAGTCAATTTGGTAGTAGGATCCACCTATTAGGGAGTACATACGGCACTTAATTTTCTGTGTCTGGGATACTTCACTCAATATAAAATTTTCCTGAGATATCATCTCACCCTGGTCAGGATGGCAAAAATCCACAATACAAACAACACCAAATGCTGGAGAGGATGTGAAGAGAAGGGAACTCTCCTACATTGCTGGCTTGAATGCAGGCTCATACAGCCACTCTGGCGAGCTGTTTGGAGATTCTTAAAGAAATTAAAAATTGAAATGCCATATGACCCTGCTGTTCCACTTTTGGGAATAAACCCCCATATAACAAAAATTCACCTCGATAGCACAAGCACGGCCATGTTCATAGCAGCACTGTTTACAATAGCAAAGTCATGAAATCAACCCAAATGTCCAACAGTTGACAAGTGGATAAGGAATCTGTGGTACATCTATACAGTGGAGTACTACTCAGCCATCAAAAATGATGAATTAACAGAACTTGCTGGGAAATGGATGGAATTAGAAACAATTATACTGAGTGAAGTATCCCAGACCCAGACAATTAAGTGCCGTATGTACTCCCTAATAGGTGGTTCCTAGTACCAAACCCACTTTGAGACACTCAAGGATCAATCTCTGTAATACCTACACTAATTGCAAGGATTATGAACAGGTGGGATAGGGTAAGAGGGCCACACCAGAAACAAGGAGAGAGGAGACCATGTTATAGCAGAGAAAATAGGCCACCATCAAGGACTGCAAGTAAGTAATGAGACATCTGGTTAAGTTCACAGACTTTCCTTCCTGATCATTTAAAGCTGATGGGATATGATCTCACCAGAAGGGGAGGGCATATAGTCTGGCAGATAGAAAGTAACCATTTTGCAAATGGGTGATTGACCCCTCCCTCACTGCGGTTTCCTACTTTTATTACATCTACCCTTGAGTATACTCTTATAACAAGACTCTAGTTTAACAGCTTTTTATCTCTGGCCAGGGGGTGACATCTAATATCCATCAGGATGGAGTGAAGGGCATTGCAGGAGCAGCAAAACTGAAAAAAAATCAATAAACCATAATCCAGAACTTCAGAGATTCTATATCAACCACCTAGAACTAGGCCAGCCTAATCTCTCCCATCCAGAAGCTCAGGGAAATTTGAGGAAGAGGGGTGGTAAGATTGTAAGACGACAAGGATGGGAGGAGCAATGATATGCAAGATACTCCACACAAGTTAGGGCTGAAGCAATCATATTTGGACTTTGCATGCCCTGCGCAATGTCCAACACACTATTGACCTCCCAAAGTCTGGCATTTGCTAACAGCACTAGGAACCTTGGCAGCAAGGGATTGACAGCCACAGTAGTGTTCCTATGCTTAAGGAGAACACAGGAAAGGGTTCAGGGAAATGCCACTGGGTCCTTGCACTTCATTGGAAAGGAGGACCCAGAGGAGAGTTTGGCATGCACATTAAAGGATGCTCCGGGGATGGGAGGGGGAGGCACTGGGGGATGGAGAGGGAAGGGAGAGGAGAGGGGGGCTCAGGGCAGTGGGAGGTTGGAGGAAGGGAGGGGACCCGTGTTTGTATGAGTGGAAATAAAAATATATAATAGTTTCTAATGACATCCATTTACCGGCAAATTCTAGTAATTCATCATTTTTGATGGCTGAGTAGTACTCCATTGCATAAATGTACCACATTTTCCTTATCCACTTGTCAACTGTTGGACATTTTGGTTGATTCCATGACTTTGCTATTGTAAACAGTGCTGCTATGACATGGTCATGGTTGTGCTATCGAGGTGAACCTCTGCTGCATGGGGGGTTATTCCCAAAAGTGGAATAGCAGGGTCATATAGCATTTCAATCTTTAATTTCTTTAAGAATCTCCAGACCGCTTGCCAGAGTGGCTGTATGAGCCTGCATTCACACTAGCATTCCGTGATGGCTAAGGATGTGGAGCACTTTTTAAGATATTTGTGAGACATTTTAATTTTGTCTCTGGTAAAGTTTCTTTTAAGTTCCAAGGCCCATTTTTCAATTGGTCCATTTGTTTCCTTGGTGTTTAGTTTTCTAAGTTCTTTGTGCATTCTGGATAATAGAGCTCTATCAGAAATGTGGTTAGTGAAGCTTTTCTCCTATTCTGCATTTTGTTTTTGTGCTTTAATTCTTTATCTGAACAGAAGCTCTTTAATTTCACAAGATCCCATCTGTTGAGTGTTGGTTCTACTGGCTGTGCTATTGGATGTTCTTTTAGGAACTGATGGCCTAGTCCAATCAGTTCGAGGGAGTTCCCTGCCTTGTCAATTATACTTTTTATGGTCTGTGGCCTTATATTGAGGTCCTTGATGCCTTTGTTATGAATTCTTGTATATGGTGAGAAGTACGGGTCCAGTTTTAATCCTCTGCATGTGGAGATCCAGTTTTGCACCATTTGATCACGCTGAATGATCTTTTTGATATGTTTTTGAATCCAATTTACTAAGACTTTGTTGAGAATCTTTGCATCTGTGTTAATGAAAGACATTGGCCTAAAATTTTTTAAGTATATCTTTATTAGGTTTTGGGATTAAGAAGATATTAGCTTTATAGAAAGAACTAGGTAGTATTCCTTCCTTTGCTATTTGATGGAACAGTTTAAGGAGTGTTGGTGTTATTAGCTTCTTAAATGTCTGGTAAAACTCTGTGCTGAGTCCATCTGGTCCAGGACATTTCTTGGTAGGATAATTTGAGATTGCTTCATTGATTTCCTCATATGTTTTAGGACTATTTAAATAATTCAAAACTTCTTGATTCAATTTAGGTAGGTTGTGCTGACTTAGGAACTCATCCATCTCTTTTGTGTTGTCAAATTTCACAGAATATAAGTTTTTGAAATTGGATGTTATAATACTCTGAATTTCTTGGGTATCAGTAGTGATAACTCCATTTTCATTTCTAATTTTGTTAATCTGTGTTTTCTGTCTCTTGCTTTTGGTTAATTTAGCTAGGGATGTATCAATCTTATTGATTTTTTCAAAGAACCAGCTTTTTGACTAGTTGATTCTCTGTATTGTTTTCCTTATCTCAATTTCAGATATTTCTCCCCTGATTTTGCTAATCTTCTCTCTTCTGCTGTTTTTGGGATCAGATTGCTCTAGTATCTCTAAAGCTTTAAGCTGCATTGTTAAGTTATTTACTTGTGATATTTCCATTTTTTTGATGTAGGCATTAAGAGCTATGAACTTACTTCTTATGACAGCTTTCGTTGTGTTCCAAAGATTTTGGTAAGTTGTATTTTCATTATCGTTCACTGCCAGGAAATCTTGAATTCCTTTGTAATTTCTTCCTGAATCAAATTCTCATTCAGCATCATAGGTTTGAGTTATCAGGAGTTAGTGTATTTTCTGTTGTTTGTTGTGTTGTGGATGTCAAGCTTTAACCATGGTGGTCTCATAGGGTACAGGCTAGAATTTCAACTTTTTTGTATATATGGAGATTCATTTTATGGCCCAATATGTGATCTATTTTGTAGAAAGTTCCATGTGCTGCTGAAAAAAATGTGTATTCTTTGTTGCGTGGATGAAAGGTCGATAAAGATCTGTAAGTTCCATTTCAGTAAGGGTTTGATTAAGTTCCAAAGTGTCTCTGTTAAGTTTTGACCTGTTGCTTTATCTCATGTTGAGAGGGCGGTAGTGAAATACTGAAGAATTACCATTTGGGGGTTGATTTCTGGCTTTAGACGCTGTAGAGATCGCTTAGTGAATGTGGATGGGCCTATTAGGTGCATATATGTTTAGTATTGTGAAGTTTTCTTGGTGCATAGTGCCTGTGACTAAAATATAGTATCCATCTGTGTCTCTTATGAATTTTTTTGGTTTGAAGTCCACTTTGTCCGACAGCATAATGGCTACCCCTGCTTGTTTCCTGGTTCCATTAGCTTGAAGAATTTTGGACCAGCCTTTTATTTTTAGGATGTTCCTACCTTTGTAGTGAGATGAGTTTTCTGAAGGCAGCAGATTGATGGGTTGTGATTTTTGATCCAAGTTTGTAATATCTCTTGATTGGTGAGTTAATTGCATTGGCATTTAATGTTATAATGGAGAAATTATTTTTAATTCTGGACATTTTTTATGTTTAGTGGCTTTTGTAAGTGTATTATTTGAATTTAGGTTTTGGTATTATTATATTTCTTTTCTATCCTCCTGGATATGCTTGTTTTTTTCTTCAAGTTTGAGTATCATTTGCAGCATTTTTTGAAGGCCTGGTTTGGTAAACAATGTAAGCTTTCAAGTTGTCTTTGTGCTGGAAAACTTTTCTTTCTCCCTCGATTATGATGGATAGTTTTGTCAGGTATATCAGCCTGGGTTGACATTTGTGCTCATTTAATACTTGAAATACATCTCTCCAAGCTCTTCTTGCTTTTACTGTTTCCATTGAAAAGTCATTTGTTATTTTAATAGGTTTAACTTTAAAAGTGACTTGTTTTTTTCCTTGAAGCTCTCAACATCTTTTCTTTGTCTTGAATGTGGATTGTGGAATGTGACTGTTATTTGCCATGGGGAGTTTCTATTTTGGTCATATCTGTTTGGGGTGCAGAATGCCTCTTGTATGTGGATGAGCCTCTCATTCTTTAGATGAGGGAAGTTTTCCTTGATGATAGTTTGAAAAACTTCCTCAGGTGTGGTATTTTGGGATTCTTGCTCTGGTATTCCATGAATGCGCATGTTAGGCTTCTTCAGGGTGTCCCATAAGTCTTGAATAGTCCTCCTAAGTATCTTTTTGCCTTTAACAATCTATTTCATTGAGCTGGTTAATTCTGCCACTTTGTCTTCAAGATCTGAAATTTTATTTTCTGCTTCGTTAGTTCTGCTTATAAGATCAGTGTTTAAATCTGGGTTGAAGACAACTTGTCTTTTAGTTCAATTTTAAACTCTGCCTGAGACTGTTTTAACTGCTCTATGCCTATTTTTCTTTGTTGAACTGTTTTTCTCAACCCCTCCAAGTGTCTGTTGTGTTTCTGTTCAAAGTAATTAATG
This sequence comes from Typhlomys cinereus, assembly GCA_023101885.1. Classification (NCBI taxonomy): domain Eukaryota; kingdom Metazoa; phylum Chordata; class Mammalia; order Rodentia; family Platacanthomyidae; genus Typhlomys; species Typhlomys cinereus. The sequence continues at coordinate 1,134,920 of JALPQD010000351.1, read as the reverse complement.
CGATTATTTAACTCTTCTCGGATTTCCTCTTTCATAGTAGTGATCATGCTTTCAAAGTCGTATCCTGGGCCTGGCTTTCTTGACTATTTTCTGTGGATTTGTCTTGGTTTGAATCTATTATTATGGGGTTAATTCTTGGTGTGAGATTTGTCTTCTTGGGTTTTGTTTCTCATGGATCTGCGTTTTGACTTGGGCATTGTTGTTTTGTCTCTTGAGACCTTTCAGATTCTGTGTGTTTTTGAATGAACTGATCTAGTTGATATATTCTCTGGCAGTTATTGTTAGTGGTTGCCTTGGAGGTGGGTATGTTTGTCTGTTATTATTCTATCTTGGTTGGTGGTATAAGGCTGTTATTACATCAATTAAGAAAGGTTTAGTAGGCAGGAGGTGAATATTATTGTGTTAGTGTACTTTTAGAATTTATGTGAGGATGAGTGGTATAGTCCTTGAAGTTTTATATGGTTTAGGGGTGGGTATATGGAAAAGTTAATCTACAATGATTAATATTTGAAAAGAGCAGGATTGTAAAAAGGGAGTTTGCTTATCTTTGGGCTGGGTGTGAAGAATCTTTCCTATGTGATAGGATGAATTTAGAGGACTTCAGATGTATGGCCTTTGTCCCTTAGAACTTTGCTTGTGTTTCCTTTGGACTCTGTTGTATTCCAAGGAGCAGTGTGTCCTTCGTGCACTGAGTGTGAGGGAACCTGGCTGGCCGGAGGGGCAGAGGGGCTAACAGCGATGGCAGAGCTCTTCACCTGGGACCTGGGCCATGGCTCACCCAAGCTTGAGGGAGCCTGGGTTTTGCTCAGTTTGGCTGGTGGAAGGAGCTGGGACGAGCGGGTGACTTGTGGGCTGGTGGAACTTACCTGGGAAGAAAGACCTCGAGCGAGTGTCCTGTCCCAGGTGGCGGGAGGGGCTGGTGGGATGGGACGTGCTTCACCTTGGCCACAATCTTCCTCTTGTCTGAAACCTTCCCCTATATTTTAGACTCAAAGAATATATGGTTTGTTTTATGTCACCTGAGACTTTCCAGTTCTGATTTCCTACAAATTATGCAATTTATTTCTTCTTTTTGCCTACATAACACTCTACTGTACATAAACACCAGGATTTCTTTATTGCTTCATCCATTGATTGATACCCAAACTGATCCCATTGCTGTGTTCCAGCGGTAGCTTGGATCCTGCATCCTGATAGGTGGAGAAGGAGTCCTCATATATGGAGAACAGACACAGCTCCAGCCTGTGTGAATCCGAACCCATTTGTTGAAGCTTATAGCAGAGTTTATATTAGAAAATCTAAGGTAGATGACAAAGAATGCATCCTTATATTCATAGGGAAACATCAATGCAGAGCAGGACCAAATTCTTTACAGAATTATTTAAAATGTGTTCATTCTTGTCAACAAAAAAAGACAGGAATTACATTTACTTGTTTTGAGGAACCAGACTTGATATCTCTAGGTAAAGTTAAAAGTAGACATGACACTTAATTGCTAAAAGGGAATAGACAAGGCCTCATAGCAGAGTTACCTGGTCTATGTATTAAAATATATTAAATGCATAAGGAAGGAACTGTAGGGGGAGGTGATAACCTAGCCAGTCCTGACAAGAACAAAAGAGCTCTGCGAACAGATAGGAGGCAAAATCAGTTCCCAAAGAAAGGAATTCCCTTGCCATTATCAATGCAGACAAGAGGCAAAATTCAATTTACAAAAATGGCGGAGTCCCTAACAACTGCTCATTTTCATCCCCCAGAGAGCAGGCTTTAGGCCTGACAACCACCACATTTTTCATATTTATTCTAGATAAGCCATGTCCTTTCTGGTAAACGCTTTTCTTGAAGCAGTTTTTCCCATGAAGGACCTTGTCAAACAATATGGTTAGATAAGGATGTAGCATTCCATGACATAGCTATTGTAAATGGTTGACAGGAAATGTAAATGGGCAGATGTTTCCAGCACATGTTGTCTTGGATTCCTTTGGATATACAGCCAAGAGCAATGTAACGGGATCATAAAGTGGTTTTGTTTTGACTTATTTGAGGATGTTTTTTACTAACCTCCATTGTACTTAACTAATTATGCCATCAATGATGTACCTGTGGAGGATGATTTTGGAAACCATCCTGGAATGTTCTACCTCCTTTTGCTTTGTTCTAGGCTTTCCCAGGCTTAGCTTACCAGGGTCTAAATAAAAGCTGCTATCTTTCTGCGGGGAATTTGTAAGTGAGATCTGAACTCATATCCTTGTGCTTTAACTCCTGAGCCATCTCTCCAGACCTATATTTTCATTCTTGATGATATTCTTTCTAATTTAGGTAAGGTGAAATCTCTGTGTAATTATGATATGCATTTCCTTTGCGACTAAATATTTTGAATACCTTTCCTAAGTATATTAGCTGTGAACTTCTTTTGAAGTACTGATTTTCCTTGCCATATACTAATTGGAGTGCTTGTTCTTGGTTGATATCTATATATATTATAGCTATTATTGTCTATAAGATAATAGCTGGAAAAGATTTTCTTCTATTTTCTGGGGTGTATGCTCATCTTGCTGCAAGATGCCATTGCTATAGAAACAGTTTTAATTTATTAAAACCAGAATTACATTTACAAATAATTATTATCCAAAATATTTGAGCTTTATCTAGCTTATGTGCAGATCTTGTGGTGATTCTCCAAGTTTTCTCCTAGAAATTTCATATTGAACTAATTATGTAATTATATGAAGACCTATGACCCATTTGAATTCAATCAATGGTATTGAATTCATTCATAAGTAGTGTTTTAGTTTTAGTCTTCCACATGTGGGTATCCAGTTTTCAGAAGACCATTATCAAAAGGCATTTCATTTGGATTCTGGAGATTGATCTCATGTTCTCCTGGTTATGCAGTAGGTACTTTACACACTGGAGACCTTTTTCAATCCTTACCTGTTCTCCAGAAACTTTTGAAACTGAACTGGAAAGATGTAATATGAAAGAACACAAATGAATTAGCATAAATTTCAGTTAATTTAATGTAATCTACTTGTCTGCCCCACAAAAATATCAGGAATGCTCTTGAGTGCTAACACTACATTTTTCAAAATTTAAAAGTCATTTCGTACCACTGTTATTCCACTGGATTCTACTTTCCAGTGTTGAGGATGTGTGAGCTTACATCATTCACAGCTGGGTGAGGCCTGATAATTGTTTTTTTCCTGAAGCACTTGTTTCTTGTGTCTTGTTTTTCCTCCCTCACCTTTACTGTATCCCCTTTTCACTTCCCATTTAAAGCTTTTGAATCATAATTTCCTTCTGATTCTATTTGCCAATGTATTTTGTTGATGCTCTTTCAGTATCTTCCTCAAGGACTAGACTTACTTTTCATAAAGTTGTGGGATACAACACCATTAATAGATGCTTGTAAATATTAAATAAAATGAGCATCTTGGCCTGAGATGTGCATCAACCTCCTTAGAGCATCTTTGACATCAGTGTTCCTCAGGCTATAGATCACAGGATTAAGAGCTGGAGGCAGCACAGTATATATCACAGACAACAGCCTGTCACTGATTGAGGGTGTGCTTGAAGATGGCTTCAGATAAACAAAACAAGCAGTGATAATGAAAAGTGTGAAGACAGTGAGGTGGGGGAGGCAGGTGGCAAATGCTTTGGACTGACCCTTGGTGGAAGGAATCTTCAGCACAGTGGAGAAAATGTAGACATAAGAGATCACGACACCCATAAAACTAGACATGCATAGACACAGGCCAATTCCAAAGCTTGTGTATAGTACCACGAATGTTTCAGAGCAAGAAATCCTTAGCAATGAAGGAATATCACAGAAAATCTGTAGGATCACATTGGAGCCACAGAAAGGCACGGCAAATGTACCAGCTGTATACATAATTCCCAGAAGAGCCCCAGTGGCCCAGGATGCACCTGCCATCAGCACACAGGCATCTCTGTTCATGATGGCCTCATAGTGTAGGGGGCAGCAGATGGCCACATAGCGGTCATAGGACATGGCAGTGAGAATAAATACCTCTACTGCTGAGAAAGAAGTCATTAAAAGTACCTGGAAGGCACATTCTAAGATGGAAATGGAATTGTTGTGAGTCAGGCTATTGACAATGAAGTTGGGGATCGGGACAGACAAGAGGGAAGCATCCAACAGGGACAAATTCTTGAGGAAGAAGTACATGGGTATTTGAAGGTGCTGGTCCAGGGTGATGAGAGTGATGATGAGGATGTTGCTCATGAGAGCTGCCAGGTACATCACCAGGAAGAGCACCCCGCACAAGGTCTGCATCTCTTGGACTTCAGAGAAACCCACGAGGATGAATTCTGTCATGAAGGTGATGTTGTGCATTTTGGGTTACTTCCAGTGCTTGATACGAGTATCAGAAATGCATGAAAGTTTCACTGTGTTCAAGAGTAACAGTGACACACAGAAACATTCAGTGTCAGAAAACAATTGTTCTTTATAGTTTAAAAACTGTTTTTTACTTAAAATTCTTCTTTCCTCCCTAACATATACTCTCCCATTCCTTTAGTGCTTCCTTTCTTCTTCCTTCTCACTTCCTTCCTTTCTTCGTTTCTTCCCACTTCATTCTTTCCTTGCCTCTTCCCATCGTCCCCTTTTCTAATTACCTCCCTCCCTCCTTCCTTACCTCCTTTCCTCCTTTGCTTCCTTCCTTCCTCTCTATTACCTTCCTTCTTCTATCTTCTCTCTTCTTTTTCTCACTTTCTCTCTCTCTTCTATTTCTTGCTAGTAAATTTTCTTGGAGCCTTGTTCATGCTAAGCAGGAATATGCCACTGAGTTCTATCTCATCTCCTGACATTTCAAAATAAAAATCTGTCAATGTGAATGATATGTACAGTTTATTGCTCTTTTATTTATCATGTGGACAGAAATATCTGGTGAGGTATTTTTCATAGCTTGATGATGATCTTTTGACCATTTAAATAATATTGAATTACCCTTTAATAACTGTTGAACATGTTTGAGTTCTTTGGAAGAATGGATTTTGAATCTAACAAATAATGGCATGATAAATAGTAACCAGTAAGATACATGGAAATTACACTAAACAGCAGATAATGTATACATATGCAACATGACATTATCTCTTTAATATGTTTAATGTGATTAATTAAATTAAGAAATAATGTGCAAAATAAAACACAAAGAATCCAAATGTAAGGGTTTCATGTAAATCTACAGCTACAATCTCCCTTGCAGAAACAGGCTGAATATTTTTCTTAAAGTTACTGTTCCATGTTTCATTAAAAATCTTTAGAGTATCTATGATATAGACAGAGAAGCTGCTTTTCTAAAAGCACTCATGGTGTCCAATGGAAATCTAGCAATATCAAAGGTTGATATCTCTCATTATGTTGCAGTTTTATTTGTCTTAGTATTTAGATCAGATTGTCTCTCAATTCTGCAATAGAGAATTAAAGGGTGTTCACCTAAACTAGTAGTCATCTCCATTTGAGGCTGAGTGACTAGATGACAGATGTTTGTACATCTTTATAAAAATATTGTCAATTTCTCACCTCTGAGGTAACTCCCTGGAGTTATACATTGTCTCAAAACTTTTTTGAACAGTGGTGCCTCAATGATGATGCTGTCCCCATAAGACTGAGTCAGTTTCTCTGTGGAACAAACGTCCTCTCTTCCAGTACCTGACATCTGATGAACATCCAACAATGCAAATGAAGATAGTTCTTCTAAGAATCAACAATTTCCTTCAGATGAAGTGGTGGTGGTCTTTCCCATGGTTGCAATTGTGATCTCCTTGACACAGATAACACTCTGTATGATCAAACCTTAGGTAATAACCAGTCTTACCATTTATGAAGTAATCAACCTTACCACTTAGGTTAATAATTAGTATTACTTTTGATGTAATGATCAGCCTTACCACTTGAATAATATAATTAATTTTACCAGAGATTGACCAAAAGTATGTGTTTATGCACAGTTTTTACCCTTCTTCCACAAATAATGTTAGATTATTGGTACATTCAAAGGCAGGATTCCCCAATGAAGCAAATTGATTTCTTTTTTTTCCTGCTTTTTATCATTATGTTTCTTGCTTGATTTATGTGGAGAATGGTCATTCTTAATTTGATATAATCCTTGCATCTAGTGCACTTGTGTCTCAGGATTATTGTAAGATGTCATTCCAAAACCCTTTGTTTTAGGAATACAGTAGTATCGAGAACATTTTGTGAGCAAAAGCGTCATAGGCTGCAATTTTGAATCCAAAATTATACTTGTATCAAATAATTCAGTACATGGATTAAATTTCCCCATCTTTATGCACATAAATTGCATGATACAAATAAATATATATTTGGTAAATGTCTTGTAGTATCTTACTCAATGAAGTCTTAAAATATTGACTGTTTCTGTTTCTTTTCGAATTACTGATAGAATGACCAAACTACATAACAGAACCAGGGACTAATTTCAGTTGAAAAATCATAGTCCTGATCACCAGGAGAGGTTATACCAATAGCTAAAGGAAACTGTTACAACTAATCCAGAGGAAATGGTGAGAGAGATACAAGCTTTCTCTATTGGAAAAATGCCTGTGCACCAACATGCTAAAGAATGACAAGTCATGGACTGAGCTCTCCTCATTTTGTCTAGCTGACAAGGGCAGAGTTCCATTTATTATGGGCAGGGTCTTACTATATTCATCAGATAATCTCCAAAAAAGCTTGCTTAGGGAGATTTACAAGTTTTTAGCAGATATGTATGTGCAAATTTTCAGTCTTTAATTGTCCAGTAGACACCTCTATTTAAATGACACTTGTCCATTTAGTTTAATGAACAAAAAGATGAATTTAAGTTTTTAATCATTAAAATGAAAATATGCATAGTAAAAACCTGTCATGGTTTCCTGGTACTTGACTTGCTTACAAAAGAATCTGAGGAAATCACAACAATATGATGTTATCATGGCATTCTACCTGTAGGTCACTTTTCAATATTATTGGATATTTTCTGATATGTTCTCCATGGATTCAAAATAACTCTGTAGACACTGAATTACTGAGACAAAGTTATTTACTTATTCTTTACTGAAAAATATAATGTCACATGTGGACATTGAACAAAAGGATAGAAACAAAAGTGGGGATTTCTTTTTGGAAGGGGAGTTATTTTCCATTGGAGGAAGCAGAAAATAAGAATTATAAAGAATCTATGAAGCAATAAAAAAACACCTCAGATGGTGACATGTTTTAGGCAACATGTGTTAGGCGAGTCTGATATTGCCAAAGTAGGTATTTAAGGTAAGTCTTCCAGTAGCTTCACACCAAATACATAGAAGAAGTGTAAAGGACAAAATCCCATGGAGAGGACATTTTGGAAAGTAGAGCTCTAAGGTAACATGTGAGAGGGTCACATTCAGAGCGCTTCAGCAGAAGCAGCCTGTGGCAGATTTGAAAAAAGTATGCTGGAGAGAAGAGAAATTTTGTGATCTCTGTAAGCCTATTCCAACAATCCTGTAAGAGAAATACACAAAATCGACAGATAAGGGTGAAAAATTCCCTGTTAGATCCCATTGTCTTTGGCATGTCTGTCTGAATTTCCCCCCTACAGTCTGTAAGATTTGAGAATTTTCACTTTAAAACAGAATACTTTAAAATTTACTGATAAAAATTTGAAATCCATACCTTAAAAATATTCAAATTTCTCTACTTCTTGGACACAGAATTTCATCAGAAGTATTCAGGAAGATAATAGAAAAAGAATATAGTGGTTGATCACTTGAAAGCAAGGCAGAACATTAGTCTCTCACTGACACATATTTGCACCTGTATATGTCTTTAAGACTCAAACATTTTTGAGACTTATATTGGTTATAAACATGGAAGAGTTTTAACTTTTTATAAGTTTTAAGTTTTCTCCCATTTGAGACATATACTCAAATGCTCTCTAACAGTGATTCTTAAGGCTTTTGGCTAACTCCTAATGAGTTTCCCCTGAGGAAAAAGTCTTACTGAATAGGCTTCTTAATGATCTATTCCTTTAATCAGCTAGTATTATGATAATTGGTGCCATCTGCAGACAGAATTGTTCAGGTTTTGAAATCTCACTGCAATATATCATGAAGATCATGCCTCATAATTTTAGACCAATTATATTAAGATAATCAAAAACAGCCTTAATTATATGGAGAATAAAATTATAAACAATATAATAGCAACTGTTACAATATATAAACATTATTTGGGCAAGTTGCTTAAAGGTTCTCCTCTATATTCCTGTATTAGCTACTTTTCTGATTAGTATCACAAAGCACTTGCAAAAAGGAACTTGAGGAAGGTTGGCTTTGGTGCCTCCCACACCAACGTGTGGCTTCCAAATCAATCAAACCTCCTTAGAAATATCTATACATGCATTTCAGAGTAAGAGGTGGCAGAGAGGCAAGGTAGCAGGAAGATGGGATGACAGCTACTCTGCGCTTGCAGTCACAACACAGAAAAGAGGGAATGCAGGCACTCTCCAGGTGCTTTGCTCACTTTCTTTTTATTCTGTGCAGAAACCCAGTACAGGGAATGCGGTAATCTACAACCATGGTACATCTTCCTACTTTGGTCCTGTCTCCCTAAAAGTACCATCTCAGGAACACTCAAAACTTTTCTTTAATTTGTCCTATAGGTAATTCAGTATTCTATTAAATTGTAATCAAACTTAGCCACCACAAATCCACCCTCTGTCAATCTGATGCCAACATACATCACTTTTAAAATCATGACTTATCACATTTTCCCTAATTATTCATCTGCATTTCATAATACAAAAGAAATTTAGTCCATCTCTAAGCATAGGGAACCTTGGGGACTAAACCTGGATGAGTAAAAGGAAATGGCCCTACTAGTGGGGTGGCCCGAAGAAAGGCAACTTGACAAGCCAAAGAGACCTGAACCCCCAAAAGAATAGACGAGCTAGAGGCAACCCTGGGATCCAAAGAAGCAGATAGGCAGGAGGGTGGGCTTGATGGAGGTCTGAGAGAAAGAGAGAAAGAGAGAAAGAGAGAGAGAGAGAGAGAGAGAGAGAGAGAGAGAGAGAGAGAGAGAGAGAGAGAGAATGGGGAGAAGCAGGGATAAGTTCTCAATATGCTTATGAAAGTAGAAAATTTTAAGAAAGATTAGATAAATCAGGATGAATCCTGGGGTCCATAGAAGCGGACAGGGTGGGAGGGAGTTTGATTGAATGAGGAATAAAGGAAAACAGAATGGGTGGGAAGGGGATGGGGGAGTATGGAGAAGTACTCAATAGGCTTGTAAAAAAAACTAGAAAAATAAATTTAAAAAGTTCTAAATTGCTCAAAATTTTAGTGTACAATAGGCTTTGTGTGCATTTCATTGTAAAATTCTGCATAATAAATTTCCAGTGTGTTGTGAGCCGTTACCATTTCATTGCTTTTTATTTATTTATTTTTCTGTAGTTTTACAAGCATATTGAATAACTATTCCTGCCCCCTCTTTCTTCCTCCTTTCCTCCCTCCCTTCCCTCCCTTTATCAATGCATCCTACTCTTTCCCACCTTCCTGTTTGCTGTAGTGGGGGTTCAGGTCTCTGTGGCAGAAAAAGTGGCCCTTCCTTGGGCAGACCAACTAAGGACACTCCTCTTCATCTGTTTAGCTGCTAGAGTGTCTACTGCATGTAATTATTCCTTGTGAGATCCTGTTAATCTATGGGGACATGTTGGTGTGTCAGCCTTTATTCAGGTCAGATAAGGACAGGTCTCACAGCAGCGGGTTCCTGGATTCTGCACCCCTGCCTTGCATGGAATGCCCTGTCCAGCAGTAGACTTTCCCATATTTAGGCTGTTAATATCTTCCTATCCCCTTTTCTACAAGGTTCCCTGAACCATAGGAGAGGGAGAGATCTGGTTGGCCTGATTCTGGTTGAGCAATGAAGGTCACTGGTACTCTGCATTCTGGTTGGCTGTTGTGTATTTCAGTGCTCTTCCACTGCACTAGGCTGTGTCCTGTCTGGGTGTTTTAGATCCTCTACTTCTGTTGTGGAAGAAGGCTTCTAGTTTGAGTGCGGAGCGTTTTCCCGACTTTTTGGTATAAAGACAGTTTTGTTTTTTTGTTTTTTTTTCAGAGCAGCTTGTTGTACCTTCTTCCTGGCTATAATTTCATAGCCTGTTCTTCCATTATGATCTATTTCCTTTCCTTTTACAGGTTTTTGATCTATTTACCAGTAACAGGAATGTGTTCCATTCTGACAAGGGGCCTTGAGCCCAATCAGAAAACTGTTAATTGTCTCCTTGATACTCAAGTCACTTTTACACTTGTTGTTATGGTGATTTTTATTGCAACTTGTGGATCTCACAGTTTGATGAAGTCTTTGATTATTTTTCTCCCCCACTAGCTTGTACAATATTCCTTGATACTAACTATCCAGCAAGGAGTAAACTCTCAAATCATTTCCAACTGGTATATTTTGTCAGTGTCCTTGTTTCATCTTCAATAATAAGGCGTTACTGTCGGTAATTTGGAGGGCAACCAAGATCAGTGGCAAAAGCCTATAATGTTTGGGGGCCTTTGAGACTACTGGGACCAACAAGTCATCAGAAAGTGTCACATTCCATCCTCTTCTAGTACAGTTTTAATTTGACATCGGGGTCTAAGTGGACCAGTTCAGGGCCTTTTTTTGTTTTGTTTTGCTCTGTTTTCCTGTCCCTGTGGTCCTCTATGAATAGGCACTGTCCATCCTTGTTCTTTTCTTTTCTTTTTTTTTTAAAGTTTTTATTATTATTTATTCAATTGTGTGTGTATGTGTGTGTATGTAGAACCACGGACGAATTCAGGAACCACCATGGACCGCTTCCACCTCCTTCTTGTTTACTCTGCCCGGCATTCACAGGCCCTACCAGGACCAGAAACGAAGGCTGCCCCTACTTCTGCCCGGCGTCTATATGTGGGGTCTAGGATCCGAACTCAGGGCTTAACCCCTGAGCCACCTCTCCAGCCCCACCTTGTTCTGTTCTTTTTTTTTTCTTTTTTCCTTGTTCTTTTCTTAAAAGAAAAGTTTTTTTTTGTCATATTAATAACCTAAGAAATTCTTGTGGGTTTTCCCCAATCTTGGTGATTTGTCAATAGGTTCCTCTACTCCTCTTATATCCCATCTACATGCCATGGTATACTATAGCTCTCCCTCCAATTTCACCCTAACAGTCCCTTTCAACCTTCCCACTCATTCATCCCTTTTGAATTTTCTGAATCTTACAGTAATTTCAAGTCAAAAACTTCAACAAGGAGATCAATGTTAGTGTCCACATGTAAGAGAGAACATGTGATGTTTGTCTTTCTGTGTCTGAGATACCTCACTCAATATTAAATTTTCCAGATCAATCCATTTACCAGAAAACGCCATAATCACATCCTTTCTGATTAATGAATAACATTCCATTGTGTATATGTGCCTCATTTTAATATCAATTCCTCTGTTAATGAGCGTGTTGACTGATTCCATTTTCTCACCGTTGTAAATAGAGCTACAATGAGCATTGATAAACAAGTGTCTTTGTAATAAGATGTGGAGCCTTTTGGGAATTTTCCTAGAAGTAGTATATAGCTGCTACACTCCATTTTTTTATTTACTGAGGAACCTCATACTGATCACCAATTAATTTATGTTTGTACTATGTACAAACTACAGGAGCAAATGAATGGATAGAATCATGCTTTTAAATTTTCTTCCCACTAAGTTCAAAGCAGAACAAGAACAAGTAATAAGTGGTAAATCCGAATAAAGAAATTGATTCATATGTATGAAAGTATCATGAAACTCATTGTTTAATGTGCTACCTAAGAACTCATAATTAAGACAATGAAGATTTTGACAGCAGACTTTCTGCTGCTATCATATGACGAACTCCATAGGTTTTTAGCATAATTTATGAGTCCATATTATGATATTCATATCAATGAATTTTAAATGTGAGATATAAAATATAATTCATATCTTTGGATATTTTGTGTCCAGATAATTTTTGGTGGTTTCCATCATTAACATAGGGCAGACCTAGCTAGGAAATGCCCAAGACCTGGGTCAGGATTAAGAATTATTATCTGGTCCAGCTTTCCTGGCCAGTCTTTCCTTTTTAACCTATAGACCATTTTGAATACAAAAGAATGAAAAAACACAAAATTTTATTGCATGAAAATTCGAATCTTACTTTCTGTTCTTTGACCTAAAGCCACTATGCTGATTCTGTGCTTGCCTATATGAGTAACACTACAGCAAACATGGAGGGCAGATCTCTTCTCCTCACATACAGATAAAAGATTTTGACCATATTTATGTGCTCATCACCGACGTTTACACAGTTCTTCTCCTGTCTGAAACCTTCCTCTTTTCTTTTAGACTCAATGAATATATGTTTTTTTATTTCACCTGATGCTTTTCAGTTTTGATTTCTTACAAATTACTCTATTTGGTTCTTCTTTATGCCAAAATAACATTCTATTTTACATCAGTACCATGTTTTCTGTATTGCATCATCCATTGGTTGATACCAAAACTGATTCCATGCCACAGCTATTGTAAATATTTGACAATAAACACGAATGCGCAGATATTTCCAGCACAAGTTGTCTTAGATTTCTTTGGGGATACAGTCAAAAGAACTGTAACCGGATCACAAAGTGGGCTTTTTTTTTTTTTTTACTTAATTGAGAGTCCTCTCTACTAATGTCCACAGTTAACTAATATGGAATCAATGATGTACCTGTGGAGCATCAAGGGTGACTTTGGAAATCATCCTGGAATATTCTACCTTCTTTTGCTTTGCACTGGGGTTTCCCAGGCTTAATTTACCAGGGTCTAAGTAAAAGTTATTATTGTTTCTGTGCAGAATTTTAAAGTGAGATTTGGGATTTGAATTCATATCTTTATGCTTGTGAGGTAAAAGGTTTAGCTCCTAAGCCATCTCTCCAGACCTATATTTTCATTCTTTATGAATCTCTTTCTTTTTTTTATGTACCTACAGTTGATTTTATTTACTTCAATAGTCTCAAACCATATAAAATGCATTTTCATAATTCTTTTTTTCTATTTCTTTTTTTAAATTTATTTTTGTTATTTCCACTCATACAAACTTAACAGGTACACCGGTACCCTCCCTCCCTCCAACCCCCTACCCCCCTCCCTCTCCATCCCCCAGTGCCTCCCCCTCCCATTCCTGGAGCATCCTTTAATGTGCATGCCAAACTCTCCTCTGGGTCCTTCTCCCCGATGAGGTGCAAGGACCCAGTGGCATTTCCCTGTGTTCTCGTTAAGCATAAGAACACTACAGTAGTGTTCTATTTCTTTTTTTTTTAAATAATGTATTTTTTTTCTGGTCATACAAACTTAATAGGTACCCTGGTCCCCTCCCTCCCTCCACCCCTCCCTGTACCTCCCTGCTCCCTCCCCCCTTTTCCCCTATGAGTAGAATCTAAGAGTAGATTCAAAGGTAGATAGAATAAGAGTAGGAGACCGCGGTGTGTGTGGGGGTCAGTCTCCCATTTGCAAAATAGTTGCCTTCTATCTGCCAGACTGTATGCCCTCCCTTTCTGGTAAGATCATACCCCATTGGTTGCAAGTGACCAGGAAGGAAAGTCTGTGAGCTTAACCAGTTGGCTCATTACTTACTTGCAGTCGTTGATGGTGGTCTATTATCTCTACTGTAGCATGATCCCTTCTCTCCTTGTTTCTGGCAGGGCCCACCTTTCCCTTCCCTCCTGTTTATAATCTTTGAAATTACTATAGGTATTGCAGAGATTTATCTTTGAGTGTGTCTCTAAGTGGGTTTGGTACTAGGATCCACCTGTTAGGGAGTACATATGGTGCTTAGTTTTCTGTGTCTGGGATACTTCACTCAATATAATTGTTTCTAATTCCATCCATTTCTCAGCAAATTTCATTAATTCATCATTGAATCTCTTTCTAATTTAGGTAAGATGGAATCTCAGATATGCATTTCCTCGGTGACTAAATATTCTTTTTTATTATTTCTGCTCATACAAACTTAACAGGTACACCGGTCCCTCCCTCCCTCCACCTCCCCCCAACCCCCATGTTCCCCTCACCCCTTCCTCCCCATCTCCCAGTGCCTCCCCCACCAATCCCTGGAGCATCCTTCAATGTGATTGCTAAACTCACCTCTGGGTCCTCCTCTCCAATGAGGTGCAAGGACCCAGGAGCATTTTCCAGAACTGTTTCCTCTGTTCCCCTTAAGCTTAGGAACACTACTGTGACTGTCAGTCCCTAGCCTCCAAGGATCCTAGTGCCTTTAGTCCAAGCTAGACTTTGTGGGGTCAATAGTGTGTTGGACATTGCGCAGGGCATGCAGAGTCCAACCCTAACTTGTGTGAAGTATCTTGCATATTGTTTACTCTTCCCATCCTTGTGCTCTTACAATCTTACTGCCCCCTCTTTCACAAATTTCCCTGAGCTTCAGGATGGGGAGAGATTAGGCTGGCCCAGTTCCAGGTGGTTGATATAGAGTCTCTGATGGATGACTAAATATTCTGACTACCTTTCATGTGAGCTTTTTATTTTGAAATATTGAGCTTCTTTTTCCTATGCTAATTGAACTGCTTGTTCTTAGTGTATTTACTTATTTGAAGCCTGGGTATATTATAGCTATTGTCTGACAAATAATAAATGGGAAAATCTGCTTTATCTTGCTGCAAAATTTCATTGCTACAGAAAAATTTTAATTTATTAATACTAATAATTATTATCTGAAATATTTAAGCTTTATCTAGCTTATGCATAGATCTTGGGGTGGTTCACTAAGTTTTCTACTAGAAATTTCATATTATACTAATTAAACATTTATATTAAGATCGATAGTTCTTTGAATTCATTATGTGTAAGATAAGAAGTAGTGTTTAGTTTCAAGAATCTGAATACCGGTATCCAGTGTTTTGAAGACAATTCCAAAAGGCATTTCATTTGGATTTTGGAGATTGAGCTCATATTCTCCTGTTCGTACATGAGTACTTACCAGATCTTTCAGAAAGTTTTACAACTTGGGACTGGAGAGGTGGCTCAGGGTTAAGCCTCTGCCTTGCAGGCGAAAGGTCCTGAGTTCGGATCCTAGACCCCAAGTATAGATGCTGGGCTGAAGCAGGGGCAGCGAGCATTTCTGGTCCTGGTAGGGCGGAGCCTGTGAATCCCGAGGCAGAGTAAACAAGGAGGAGGTGGAGGCAGGTCCATAGTGGTTCTACACACACAAACACACACACACATGTACATACATGCACACACACGCACATACGCACAATTAAATAAATAAAAAAAGTTTTTTTAACTAACTTGGAAAGATTTATCATGAAAGTTCACAAGTGAGTTATCATAACTCCATGTCAAATTAATGTAATCTATTTGTCTGCCCTTGGAAAATATTGAGAATGCTTTTGAGTTCTTAGTCATCGCCTTTCAAAATTAAAAAAAAATCATGTTGTACCACCATTGCTCCAGTGGGTTCTACTTGTTGCCAGCATTGAGGATGTTCAAGCTTGCATCACTTGTAGTTGGGTGAGGTCTGTTCGTTGCCTTTTTCCTGAGCCATTGGTTTTGTACCTTTTTTTTTTTTTTGCTTTCCCACCCTTACTATTTCTCCTTTTAATGACTATTTTAATGCTTTCCATTTATAATTGCCTTATTCATTAATCTGCCTGTTTGTTTACACTCTTTTAGGATCTTCCTTACCACTTGATTACTTATTTTCCTTGACACCTGTGAGATACAATATCATTAATGGATACTTGTAAATGTTAAATGAAGTGAGCCTCTTGACCTGAGATTTGCAGCAACCGCCTCAGAGCACATTTGAAATCAGTGTTCCTCAGGTAGATCAAATGATTAAGCTCTGGGGCCAACACAGTATATATCACAGACAATAGTTTTCCAGTTATTGAAGTTGTGTTTGAGAATGGCTTTAGATAAATAACACAAGCAGTAACAATGAAAACTGTGAAGACAGTGATGTGGGGGAGGCAGGTGGCAAATGCTTTGGATTGACCCTTGGTGGAAGGAATCTTCAGCACAGCGGAGAAAATGTAAACATAAGAGATCACAACACCCATAAAACTAGACATGCCTATACACATGCCAATTCTAATGCTTGTGTACAGTACCACGAATGTTTCAGAGCAAGAAATTCTTAGTAATGAAAGAATATCACAGAAAAACTGTGGGCTTATGTTGTAGCCACAGAAAGGCATGGAAAATGTACCAGCTGTATACAGAATTCTTAGAAGAGCGCCAGTGGCCCAGGATGCACCTGCCATCAGCACATAGGCATCTCTGTTCATGATGGCCTCATAGTGCAGGGGGCAGCAGATGGCTACATAGCAGTCTTAGGACATGGTAGTAAGAATGAATACTCTTCTGAAGGGAAAGAAGTCATGAAAAGTATCTGCAAGACACATCCTAGGATGGAAATGGAATTGTGAGTCAGGCTATTAAGAATGAAGTTAGTGATTGGGACAGACAAGAGGGAGGCATCTAACAGGGACAAATTCTTTTTTTTATTTTTATTTATTTATTTTTAATACATTTTTATTATTATTTCAGCTCATACAAACTTAATAGGTACACCAGTTCCCTCCCTCCCTCCTCCTCCCCCCGAACTCCCTGCTCCCCCACCCCTCAACCCTCCCGCCCCATCCCCCCGTGCCTCCGCCCCAATTCCCAGAGTCCTTTCTTGTGCATCCCTGACTCTCCTCTGGGCCCTCCTCTCCGATGATGTACAAGGACCCAGTGGCATTTTCCTGAACCCTTTCCTGTGTTCCCCTTAAGCATAGGAACACTACTGTGGCTGTCAATCCCTTGCATCCAAGGATCTTGGTGCCATTAGCAGACACTAGATTTGTGAGGTCAATAGTGTGTTGGACATTGCGCCAGCCATGCAATGTCCAATTATGATTGCTTTGGCCCTAACTTGTGTGGAGTATCTTGCAAATCATTGCTCCTCCCATCCTTTTGCTCTTACACTCTTAACGCCCCCTCTTCTGGAAATGTCTCTGAGCTTCAGGATGTGGAGAGATTAGTCTGGCCTAGTTCTAGGTGGTTGATATAGAGTCTCTGAAGTTCTGGATAGTGGTTTGTTGATTTTCTTTTGCAGTTTTGTTGCTCCTCCAATGCCCTTCACTCCATTGTGATGGCCACTGTATGTCACCCCCTGACCAGAGACAGAAAACTGTTAAACTGGAGTCTTATTATAAGAGCACATTCAAGGGTAGATGTAATACTTATACCCAAAAGTGAAATCACAGGGTTATATGGCATTTGGCAATGGGAGGGGTCAATCACCCATTTGCAAAATGGTTACTTTTTAATCTGCCGGACTATACGCCCTCCCCTTCTGGTGAGTTCATACCCTCTTAGTTGTAAATGATCAGGAACGAATTGTGAACTTAACTAGGTGTCACATTACTTTCTTGCAATCCTTGATGGAGGCCTATTTTCTGTACTGTAACATGGTCACTTCTATCCTTGTTTTTGGTGTGGCCCTCCAACCCCATCCCTCCTGTTCATAATCCTTGCAATTACTGTAGGTAATACATAGATTTACCTATGAGTGTCTCAAGATGGGCTGGATGGGTTTGGTATTAGGAGCCACCTATTAGGGAGTACATATGGCGCTTAATTTTCTGGGTCTGGGATACTTCATTTAATATAATTGTTTCTAATGATATCCATTTCCCAGCAAATTCCAGTAATTCATCATTTTTGATGGCTGAGTAGTACTCCATTGTATAGATGTACCACGGTTTCCTTATCAACTCATCAACTGTTGGACATTTGGGTTGATTCAATGTCTTTGCTATTGTAAACAGTGCTGCTATGAACATGGTCGTGCTTGCGCTATGGAGATGAACGTTTGCTGTATGGGGGGTTATTCCCAAAAGTGGAAACGCAGGGTCATATGGCATTTCAATCTTTAATTTCTTTAAGAATCTCCAGATGGCTCACCAGAGTGGCTGTATGAGCCTGCACTCCCACCAGCAATGTAGCAGAGTTCCCCTCTCTCCACATCCTCTCCAGCATTTGTCGTTGTTTGTATTGTGGATTTTTGCCATCCTGACCAGAGTGAGATGATATCTCAGGGAAGTTTTGATTTGCATTTCCCTGATGGCTAAAGAAGTGGAGCATTTTTTAAGATACTTGTTAGACATTTTAATTTCATCCCTGGTAAAATTTCTTTTAAGTTCCAGGGCCCATTTTTTAATTGGGCCATTGGTTTCCTTGATGTTTAGTTTTCTAAGTTCTTTGTGCACTCTGGACAGTAGAGCTCTATCAGATATGTGGTTAGTGAAGATTTTCTCTCATTCTGTGGGTTGCCTTTGAGCTCGTGTTACAATCTCTTTATCTGAACAGAAGCTCTTTAATTTCACAAGTTCCCAACTGTTGAGAGTTGGTAGCAGTGACTGTGCCATTGGATGTCTGTTTAGGAACTGTTGGCCGAGCCCAATCAGCTCAAGGGAGTTCCCTATCCTTTCAACTATGGTTTTTATAGTCTCTAGCCTTATATCAAGGACCTTGATCCATTTGGAATTAAGTCTTGTACATGGTGACAAGTATGGGTCCAGCTTTAATCTTCTGCATGTGGAGATCCAGTTTTGCTAGCACCATTTGTTGAAGATGCTGTTCTTTTTCCGTTGGATTCTTTGGGCCACTTTGTCAAAGACCAAATGGCTGTAATTTTGTGGGCTTTTATCTGGGTCTTCAATCCTTATCCATTGATCTGTGTGTCTATTTTGGAGCCAGTACCAGGCTGTTTTTATAACTATGGATTTGTAATATAGACTAAGGTTTGGTATGGAAATACCTCCAGCAGTGTTTTTGTTACTCAGGATTGTCTTTGCTATCCTGGGTCTTTTGTGCCTCCATATCAACTTTGAGATTGTTCGGTCAACTTCTTTAAAGAATTGCTTTGGGATTTTAATTGGTATAGCATTGAATTTGCATATTGCCTTTGGTAGGATGGTCATTTTTATGATGTTGATTCTGCCAATCCAGGAACATGGGAGGTCTTTCCACTTTCTGGTGTCTTCTGCAATTTCTTTCTTGAGGGTTTCAAAGTTTTCATTGTAAAGTTCTCTTACTTCCTTGGTTAGGTTTATACCAAGGTATTTCATTTTTTTAGGGGCTATAGTAAATGGGATTGTTTCTCTCAAGGCTTTTTCACTTCTTTCATTCTGGGCATATAGGAAGGCCTCTGATTTTTGTACATTTATTTTGTATCCTGCCACACTGCTGAACTTCTCAACTAGTTCCAGGAGCTTCCTGGTGGAGTTTATGGGATAACTCAGGTATAGGATCATGTCATCTGCAAATAGAGATAGCTTGACTTCTTCCTTGATGATTTGAATCCTTCTTATGTCCCTTTCTTGTCTTATGGCTTCAGCTAAGACTTCAAGTACAATATTGAATACAAGTGGTGAGAGTGGACAGCCTTGTCTAGTTCCTGATCAAAGTGGGAATGCTTCCAACTGTTCCCCATTGAGCATAATCCTTGCTGTGGGCTTGTTGTATACAGCTTTCATTATATTGATAAACATTCCTTCTATTCCTACCTTCTCTAGGATTTTGATCATGAAGGGCTGTTGGATCTTGTCAAAAGCTTTTTCTGCATCTATTGAGAGTATCATGTGGTCTTGGACTTTGGACTGGTTTACATGATGAATTACATTTATTGATTTTCGTATGTTGAACCAACCTTGTGTGCCGGGGATGAAGCCTACTTGGTCCCCGTGAATAATCTTTTTAATATGTTTTTGAATCCGATTTGCTAAAACTTTGTTGAGAATCTTTGCGTCTGTGTTCGTCAGAGAGATCGGCCAATAGTTTTCTTTTTTAAGTGAATCTTTATTAGGTTTTGGGATTAAAATGATATTAGCTTCATAGAAGGAATTTGGTAGTGTTCCTTCCTTTGCTATTTAATGGAACAGTTTAAGGAGTATTGGTATTATTAACTCCTTAAATGTCTGGTAGAACTCTGTGCTGAATTCATCTGGTCCAGGACATTTTTTGGTGGGAAGATTCAAGATACTTCCTCAATTTCCTTATATGTTATAGGACTATATAAATAATTCACAACTTCCTGATTCAATTTCGGTAAGTTGTGTTTACTTAGAAATTCATCCATCTCTTTTGTGTTGTCAAACTTCACAGAGTATAAGTTTTTGAAATATGATGTTATAATTCTCTGGATTTCTTGGGTATCAGTAGTGATAACACCATGTTCATTTCTGATTTTATTAATTTGGGTTTTCTCTCTCGTGGTTTTGGTTAATTTACCTAGGGGTGTATCAATCTTATTGATTTTTTCAAAGAACCAGCTTTTTGACTGGTTGGTTTTTTCTGTCGTTTTCTTAATCTTGATTTCAGATTATTTCTCCCCTTATTTTGCTAATCTCCTCTCTTCTACTACTTTTGGGATCAGATTGCTCTAGTTTCTCTAAAGCTTTAAGCTGCATTGTTAAGTTGTTTATTTCTGATGTTTCCATTTTTTTGATGTAGGCATTAAGAACTATGACCTTACCTCTTAGAACAGCTTTCATTGTGTCCCAGAGATTTTGGTAAGTTATAATTTCGTTATCATTCACTTTCAGGAAATCTTGAATATCCTTTTTAATTTCTTCCTGAATCCAGTTCTCATTCAGCATCATATTGTTAAGTTTCCAGGAGTTAGTGTATTTTCTCTTGTTTGATGTGTTGTGGATGTCCAGCTTTAGGCCGTGGTGGTCTGATAAGGCACAGGTTAGAATTTCCACTTTCTTGTATATGTGTAGATTCATTTTTTGCCCAATATGTGATCTATTTTGGAGAAAGTTCCGTGTGCTGCTGAGAAAAATGTGTATTCATTGGTGCGTGGGTGAAAAGTTCGATAGAGATCTGTAAGGTCCATTTCTTTCAGGGTTTGATTAAGTTCCAAAGTGTCTCTGTTAAGCTTTTGACCTGTTGATCTATCCCATGTTGAGAGGGCGGTGTTGAAGTCCCCAAGAATCATCGTTTGGGGGTTGATTTCTTGCTTTAGACGCTGTAGGGTTTTCTTAATGAATGTGGAGGGGCCCGTATTGGGTGTATATATGTTCAGTATTGTGAAGTCTTCCTGGTGAATTGTACCCGTGACTAAAATGTAGTATCCATCCGTGTCCCTTATAATTTTCTTTGGTTTGAAGTCCACTTTGTCTGATAGCATAATGGCTACCCCTGCCTGTTTTCTGCTTCCATTTGCTTGTAGAATTGTTGACCAGCCTTTTATTTTTAGAGCGTGCCTATCTTTTGTGGTGAGATGGGTTTCCTGCAGGCAGCAGATTGATGGATTGTGATTTTTAATCCAAGTTTGTAATCTGTGTCTCTTGATCGGTGAATTAATTCCATTAACATTTAGTGTTATAATGGAGAAACTATTGTTAATTCCAGACATTTATTATGTTTAATAGTTTTTATAAGTATATTGCTTCGCTTTCAATGGTGTTATATTTGCCTTCTGTTCTCCTGGATATGCCTGTTTTTTTCTTCACACTTGAGTATCATTTCTAGCATTTTTTGAAGGCCTGGTTTGGTGGACATGTATCCCTTCAAGTTGTCTTTGTGCTGAAAGATTTTTCTTTCTCCCTCGATCATGACGGATAGTTTTGCAAGGTAAATCAGCCTCGGTTGACATTTTTGCTCATTCAATACTTGAAGTATGTCTCTCCAAGCTCTTCTTGCTTTTACTGTTTCGACTGAGAAGTCATTTGTTATTTTAATAGGTTTACCTTTAAAAGTGACTTGTTTTTTCTCCCTTGAAGCTCTCAGCACCAGTTCTTTATCTTGAATGTGGAGTGTTTTAACTATTATTTGCTGTGGCGAGCTTCTGTTTTGGTCGTATCTGTTTGGGGTGCGGAATGCCTCTTGTATATGGATGGGCCTCTCTTTTTTTATATGAGTAAAGTTTTCCTTGATTGTTTGAAAAATTTCCTCAGGGGTGGTATTTTGAGATTCTTTCTCTGGTATTCCATGAATACGCATGTTAGGCTTCTTCAGGGTGTCCCATATCTCTTGGATATTTCTCTCAAGTATCTTTTTGGCTTTAACAACCTCTTCCATTGATC
Source organism: Typhlomys cinereus (assembly GCA_023101885.1). Classification (NCBI taxonomy): domain Eukaryota; kingdom Metazoa; phylum Chordata; class Mammalia; order Rodentia; family Platacanthomyidae; genus Typhlomys; species Typhlomys cinereus. The sequence continues at coordinate 1,112,795 of JALPQD010000351.1, read as the reverse complement.
TGGTTAGTACTCCCACTTTATCTTCAAGGTCTGAAATTCTGTTTTCTGCTTCATTAGTTCTGTTGATAAGACTCTCTGTGGAGTTCTGGGTTGAAGATAACTTGTCTTGTAGCTCAGTTTTAAACTCTGCTTGAATCTGTTTTAACTGTTCTATGCCAGTTTTTGTTTTTTGCACTGTTTTTCTCAACTCCTCCAAATGTCTGTTGTGTTCCTCTTCAAAGCGATTGATTCGATTATGTAATTCCTCCCGGATTTCCTCTTTCATAGTATTGAACATGGTAATGATCATATTTTGAAGGTCGTTATCCTGGGTCAGGCTTTCTTGGCCTTTTTCCGTGGGTTTGTTCTGGTTGGAGTCTAACATTATGGGATTAATTCCTTCAGTGGGAAATTTGTTTACCTTAGTGTTGCTTCTCATGGATTTGCACTTTGACTTTGGCATTGTTGTTTTAACTCTTAAGATCTTTCAATTTCACTAAACTGAATTATTTGGCCTGGGGTTCTTGGGGGTGGGCAGGGATGGAGCTTACTTAGTTCCCTGATGAGGCCCGGCTGGACCACGCGCATGTACCTGCTGGTGGAGCGGAGTGGGGAAGGGAGGATGGGGGCGTAGGCGTGGAGCTATTTAATCCAAGGGGAGCTGGGGCGAGGCCCGGGCGCAGGGGGAGGTCCTCCTCCTCCCTCGGCCCAGCGCGCGGCTCCGGCTGGATGGTGGGGTAGGAGCTGGGCCCCTTGGGCTGACCTGGGGTTCTGGTGGGCGGGCGGGGGCGGAGCTTATCTAGGTCGGGGGTGAGGCCCGGCTGGACCACGCGCCTTGTCCCGAATGGTAGAGCGGGGTGGGGAAAGGGAGAGGGACAAATTCTTGAGGAAGTGCATGGGCCTTTGAAGCTGCCTGTCCAGGGTGGTGAGAGTGGTTATGAGGATGTTGCTCATGAGAGCTGCCAGGTACATCATCAAGAAGAGCACCCCGCACAAGGTCTGCAGCTCCTGATTTTCAGAGAAACCCACAAGGATGAATTCTCTTATGAAGGTGATATTTGGCATTTTGGATTATTTCCTCTACCTGCCTGTGTAATTTGTAAAAATACAATTACACAATGTCCAAGAGTAACACTGATTCACAGAAACATTCATTGGGAACATTTAGTTCTTCTTTTCTTCCTCCCTTCTTACTCCTTCATCTCTTCTTATTCTTTCTTCCCTCCCTCCCTTCCTCCCTCCCTCCCTCCCATCCTTCCTCCCTCCCATCCTTCCTCCTTCCTTCCTTCCTTCCTTCCTTCCTTCCTTCCTTCCTTCCTTCCTTCCTTCCTTCCTTCCTTCCTTCCTTCCTTCTTTCTTCCTCTTATTACCTGCCTTCTCTTACTTTCTCTCTTTTTTATCACTTTCTCTTTCTCCTCTCTTTCCTACTAGCAAATTTTCCTGGAGCCTTATGCATGCTGAATGGAATCTACCACCGAGTTCTATCTCAGCACCTAACATTTCAAAACAAAAAAAAGTCAGCATCAATAATATGTATAGTTCACTAGCCTTCTTTTTTTTAGCATTTGAACCCACATAGCTGGGGAAATGCTTTCATTGGTTTGATGCTGGTCAATCATCATCATAGAGTACAATATTGCTCTTTAATAAGTGTTCAACATATTTGAATTCTCTGGAAGAAAAGATATTGAACATAACAAATAATGGCATGATAAATAGTAGCCAGTAGATGCATGCAAATTATACCTATGAGCATTGGATGATGTATACATGTACAACATCACATTTTCTCCTTAATATATTCAATACAATAAATTAAGTAAATGTACAAAATAAAACACAAAATATTTAAATGTGAGAATGTAATCTAAACATACAGCTTGACTCTTCTTTGCAGAAGCAGACTATTTGTCTCACAGTTACTGTTCCACGTTTCATTATAAATCTTTAGAGAAACTATGATGTAGACATAGATGTTGCTTTATTTCAGAGCACTCAACATGTCCACTTGCAATTAGCAATATCAAAGGTTAGCATCTCTCCTTTTTGATTACAATTTTCTTTGCCTTAATATTTAGATTAATTTTGAATTCGACTCACAGGCATGCTTTTCATTTAAAGAATATTCACCTAGAATGCTCCAGGTATTGGAGGGGGGGAGAAGAGTGGGACACTGGGAGAAAGAGGGGAGGAAGGGGAAAGGGAGGAGGGAGTATGGGGGACCGGGAAGGGATGGAGCAAGTGAGGGGACTGTGGAACCTATTAAGTTTGTATGAGTGGGAAAAAAAAGAATATTCACCTAAACCAATAATCAATCATCTTTTAAGACTGAATAAACTAGATGGCTGATACTTTTGCATTTTTTTAAATTGTAAGTTCCTAACTTCTGGAATGACTTCCCAGAGTCTTTACACATTGCTCCAAACCTTGTTTGAACAGTGGCTCCTCAGTGATGATATTGTTCTCATAGTCTTGTGCTGGTTTCTCTATGCAACCAACTGTCTTCCCATCCAGTGCCTCACATCTGATAAACATCTAACAAGGCAAATGAAGATGGTTCTTCTAAAAAGCAACAATTTCCTTTAGATGAAGTGGTGATTGTCTCTCTCAAAATTAGAATTGTGATTTCCTTGACACAGATAATGTTCGGTGTAATAAAAACTTAGGCAATAACCAGTCTTATCATTTATGCAGTAATCAATCTTACCACTTGGATAAAAATCGACCTTGCTATTGATATATTGATCAGCCTTAACACTTGTATAATATAATTAGCCTTACCATTGTGAGTATGCACAGTTTTTATCCTCTTTCCACATATAATCTTTGATTGTTGGTACATTCAAAGACAGGGTTTCTCAATGTAACTATATTACTTTCTTTCCTTTACTGCCTTTCATTATTATGTTTCTTGCTTGATTTGGAGAATGGCCTCTCTTAATGCGCTAGAATCCTTGAATCTAGGAAGCTTGTATCCCAAGAATCCTATAACGTGACATTACAAAGTCCCTTGTTTTACGAATACATTAATTAAATTTGTATGAGCTGAAATAATAATAAAAAATGTTAAAAAAGAATACAGTAGTATCCTTAACATTCTTTTTAAAAATTAATTAATTAATTAATTAATTTCCGCTCATACAAACTTAATAAATACACCGGTTCCCTCGCTCCCTCCTCCCCTCCCTGGATCCCCTAGCTCTCTCCCCCCTTTTCCCCTTCCTTTCCCCCACTCCCTCCCCATTTCCCAGTGTCTCCTCCCCCCCATCCCTGGAGCATCCTTAAATGTGTATGTGAAACTTTCCTCTGGGCCCTCCTTTCTGATGAGGTGTAAGGACTCAGTGGCATTTCCTAGAACACATTCTTGTGTTCTCCATAAGTATATGAACACTATTTTGGCTGTTAATCCCTAGCTTCTAAGGATCCATGCTAGATTAGAGGAGTCAATAATGTGTTGGTCATTTCACAGGTCATGCAAAGTCCTATTATGGTTGCTGCAGACCTAACTTGTGTGGAGTATCTTGCATATCATTACTCTTCCCCATCCTTGTCCTCTTACAGTCTTACCGCCCCCTCTTCTGCAAATTTCCCTGAACTTCAGGATGGGGAATGATTAGGCTGGCCTCATTCCAGGTGGTTGATATAGAGTCTCTGATGTTCTGAATTATGTTTTTTTTTTTTTTCAATTTTGCTGCTCTTGCAATGCCCTTCGCTCCATCCTGATGGGTATTGGATGTAACCCCCTGGCCAACTGTTAAAGCTGTTAAAATAGAGTCTTATTATAAGAGCATATTCAAAGGTAGATGGAATAAAAGTAGGAGATCTTGGTGAGAGGGTTCAGTCTCCCATTTGCACAATGGTTACTTTCTATCTGTCAGACTATATGCCCTTCCCATTTGGTGAGATCATACACCATCAGTTGCAAATGATCAGGAAGGAAAGTCTGTGAACTTAACCAGATGTCTCATTACTTATTTTCAGTCCTTGATGGTGGCCTATTTTCTCTGCTGTAACATGATCCCCCTCTCTCCTTGTTTCTGGTGGGGCCCTCCTTCCCCTTTCTCCTGTTTATAATCTTTGTAATTACTGTGAGCATTACAGAGATTTATCTTTGAGACTGTCTCTAAGTGGGTTTGGTACCAGGATCCACCTATTAGGGAGTATATTCGGCACTTCATTTTCTGTGTCTGGGATACTTCACTCAATATAATTGTTTCTAATTCCATTCATTTCCTGGCAAATCTCATTAATTCATCACTTTTGATCACTGAGTAGTATTCCATTGTATAAATGTACCACATTTTCCTTATCCACTCATCAACTGTTGAACATTTGGGTTGATTCCACAACTTTGCTATTGTAAACAGTGCTGCTATGAACATGGTGGTGCTTGTGCTATCAAGGTGAATTTTAGCTGTTTGGCGGGTTATTCCCAAAGTGGAATAGCAGGGTCATATGGCATTTCAATCTTTAACTTCCTTAAGAATTGCCAGGCGGCTCGCAGAGTGGTTGTATGAACCTGCATTCCCACCAGCAATGTAGAAGAGTTCCCCTCTCTCTACATCCTCTCCATATGTTGTTTGTATTGTAGATTTTTGCCATCCTGACCGGGGTGAGATGATATCTCAGGGAGGTTTGTTTTGCATTTCCCTGATGGCTAAGGATGTGGAGCACTTTTTAAGATATTTGTTAGACATTTTAATTTTGTCTCTGGTAAAATTTCTTTTACGTTCCAAGGCCCATTTTTTAATTGGCCCGTTTGTTTCCTTGGTGTCTAGTTTTCTAAGTTCTTTGTGCACTCTGGATAATAGAGCTCTATCAGATACGTGGTTAGTGAAGATTTTCTCCCATTCTGTGGGTTGTCTTTGTGCTCAAGTTACAATCTCTTTATCTGAACAGAAGCTCTATAATTTCACAAGATCCCATCTGTTGAGTGTTGGTTCTAGTGACTGTGCTATTGGATGTTTATTTAGGAACTCTTGGCCTAGCCCAATCAGCTCGAGTGAGTTCCCGACCCTTTCAACTAAGGTTTTTATAGTCTCTGGCCTAATATCGAGCTCCTTGATCCATTTGGAATTAATTCTTGTACATGGTGACAAGTATGGGTCCAGCTTTAATCTTCTGCATATCCAGTTTTGCCAGCACCATTTGTTGAAGATGCTGTTCTTTTCCATTGGATTTTTTGGGCCCCTTTGTCAAAGATCAGATGGCTGTAGTAGTGTGGGCTTATATCTGGGTCTTCAACCCTTTTCCATTGATCTGTGTGTCTATTTTGGAGCAAGTACCATGATGTTCTTACAACTATGGATTTGTAGTATAGACCAAGGTTTGGTATGGTTATACCTCCAGCAGTTTTTTTGTTACTCAGCATTGTTTTTGCTATCCTGGGTCTTTTGTGTCTCCATATGAATTCTAAGATTATTTGGTCAACTTCTTTAAAGAATTGCTTTGGGATTTTAATTGGTATAGCATTGAATTTGTATATTGCCTTTGGTAGGATGGACATTTTTATAATGTTGATTCTGCCAATCCAGCAACATGGGAGGTCTTTCCACTTTCTGGCGTCTTCTGCAATTTCTTCCTTTAGGGTTGTAAAATTTTCATTGTAAAAGTCTCTTACTTCCTTGATTAGGTTTATTCCAAGGTATTTCATTTGGGGGGGGGGCTATAGTAAATGGGATTGTTTCTCTCAGGGCTTTTTCACTTCTTTCATTCTGGGCATATAGGAAGGCCACTGATTTTTGTACATTTATTTTGTATCCTGCCACCCTGCTGAACTTCTCAATTAGTTCCAAGAGTTTCCTAGTGGAGTTTTTGGGATCACTCAGGTATAAGATCACGTCATCTGCAAATAAAGATAACTTGACTTCTTCCTTGCCTATTTGAATCCCTTTTATCTCCCTTTCTTTTCTTATGGCCTCAGCTAAGACTTCAAGTACAATATTGAATAGAAGTGTTGAGATTGGACAGCCTTGTCTACTTCCTGATTGAAGCGGGAATGCTTCAAGTTTTTCCCCATTGAGTATAATCCTTGCTGTAGGCTTGTTTTATACAGCTTTTATTGTATTGATAAAGGTTCTTTCTATACCAACCTTCTCTAGGGTTTTTATCATAAAGGCTGTTAGATCTTGTCAAAAGCTTTTTCTGTATCTATCGAGAGTATCATGTGGTCTTGAATTTTTCACTGGTTTATATGGTGAATTATGTTTATCGATTTGCATATGTTGAACCAACCTTGTGTGCCTTGTATAAACCCTACTTGATCCCCATGAATGATTGTTTTGGTATGTTTTTGAATCCAATTTGTTAAGACTTTATTAAGAATCTTTACAACTATATTCATCAAAGAGATTGACCTATAGTTTTCTTTTTTAAGTGTATCTTTATTAGGTTTTGGAATTAAGATGATATTAGCGTCATAGAAAGAATTTGGTAGTGTTCCTTCCTTTGCTGTTTAATGGAACAGTTTAAGGAGTATTGGTGTTATTAGCTCCTTAAATGTCTGGTAAAACTCTGTGCTGAATTCATCTGGTCCAGGAAATTTTTTGGTGGGAAGATTTGAGATTACTTCATCGATTTCCACATATGTTTTAGGACTATTTAAATAATTCAAAACTTCTTGATTCAATTTAGGTAGGTTGTCCTTACTTAGGATTCATCCATTTCTTTTGTGTTGTCAAATTTCACAGAATATGTTTTTGAAATAAGATGTTATAATACTCTGAATTTCTTGGGTATCAGTAGTGATAACTCAATTTTTAGTTTTAATTTTGTTAATTTGTATTTTCTCTCTCTTGCTTTTGGTTAATTTTGGTAGGGGTCTTAATTTTTCAAAGAACCAGGTTTTTGACTGGTTGATTCTCTGTTTCTTTTTCCTTATCTCAATTTCAGATATTTCTCCCCTGATTTTGCTGATCTTCTCTCTTCTACTGCTTTTGGGATCAGATTGCTCTAGTGTCTCTAAAGCTTTAAGCTACATTGTTAAGTTATTTAATTGTGATGTTTCCATTTTTTTGATGTAGGCATTAAGAGCTATGACCTTACCTCTTAGGACAGCTTTCATTGTGTCCCAGAGATTTCATTATTTTCATTATTGTTCACTTCCAGAAAATCTTAAATTTCCTTTTTAATTTTTTCCTGAATCCAGTTCTCATTCAGCATCATAGTGTTAAGTTTCCAGGAGTTAGTGTATTTACTCTTGTTTGTTGTGTTGTGGATGTCAAGCTTTATACCATGGTGGTCTGATAGGTTAGAGGCTGGAATTTCAACTTTCCTGTATATGTGGAGATTCGTTTTATGGCCCAATATGTGATCTATTTTGGAGAAAGTTCCGTGTGCTGCTGAGAAAAATGTGTATTCTTTGGTGTGTGGGTGAGAAGTTCTATAGAGATCTGTAAGTTCCATTTCAGTAAGGGTTTGATTAAGTTCCAAAGTATCTCTATTAAGCTTTTGACCTGTTGATCTATCCCATGTTGAGAGGGCGGTATTGAAATCCCAAAGAATTATCATTTTGTGGTTGATTTCTTGCTTTAGACGCTGTAGGGTTTGCTTAATGAATGTGGAGGGGCCTGTATTGGGTGCATATATGTTGAGTATTGTGAATTCTTCCTTGTGAATTGTGCCTGTGACTAAAATGTAGTATCCATCTGTGTCTCTTATCGAATTTTTTTGGTTTGAAGTCCACTTTGTCTGACAGCATAATGGCTACCCTTGCCTGTTTCTTGGTTCTATTAGCTTGCAGAATTTTGGACCAAACTTTTATTTTTAGGATCTATCTTTTGTGGTGAGATGAGTTTCCTGAAGGCAGCAGATTGATGGGTTGTGATTTTTGATCCAAGTTTGTAATGTGTGTCTCTTGATTGGTGAGTTAATTCCATTGACTTTTAATATTATAATGGAGAAATTATTTTTAATTCTGGACTTTTTTATGTTTAGTGGCTTTTGTAAGTGTATTATTTGGCTTTTAGGTTTTGGTGGTAAAATACTTCTCTTCTGTTCTCCTGTATATGCTTGTTTTTTTCTTTAAGCTTGAGGATCATTTGTAGCATTTTTTGAAGGTCTGGTTTGGTAGACATGTAAGCTTTCAAGTTGTCTTTGTGCTGGAAAACTTTCTCCCTCGATCATGATGGATAGCTTTGCCGCTTATATCAGCCTGGGTTGACATTTTTGCTCATTCAATATTCGATGTACATGTCTTCAAGCTCTTCTTGCTTTTACTGTTTCGACTGAGAAGTCATCTGTTATTTTAAATAGGTTTACCTTGAAAAGAGTCTTGTTTTTTTTCACTGGAAGCTCTCAGCACCTTTTCTTTGTCTTGAATGTGGATTGTTTTGACTATTATTTGCCATGGCGAGTTTCTATTTTGGTCATATCTGTTTGGGGTGAGGAATGTCTCTTGTATTTGTATGGGCCTCTCATTCTCTAGATGAGGGAAGTTTTCCTTGATGATAATTTGAAAAATTTCCTCAGGTGAGCTATTTTGGGATTCTTGCTCTGGTATTCCATGAATGCAATGTTAGTCTTCTTCAGGGTGTCACATAACTCTTGAATATTCCTCTCAAGTATCTTTTCTGCTCTAACAACCTCTTCCATTGAGATTTTAATACTCCCACTTTATCTTTTAGCTCTGAAATTCTATTTTCTTCGTTAGTTCTGCTGATAAGACTCACTGTTAAGTTCTGGGCTGAAGATAACTTGTCTTTTAGTTCAATTTTAAACTCTGCTTGAGACTCTTTAACTGCTCCATGCCTGTTTTTGTTTCTTGAACTGTTATCTCAACTCCTCCATGTGTCTGTTTTGTTCCTGTTCAAAGTGGTTGATGTGGTTATTTAACTTCTCCTGGATTTCCTCTTTCATAATGTTGATCATGTTAATGATCATGCTTTGAAAGTCGTTATCCTGTGCCTGGCTTTTTGGCTGTTTTCTGTGAATTTGTCTTGATTTGAATCTATCATTATGGGGTTAATTCTTTCGGTGGGATATTCATCTTCTTGGGTTTTGTTTCTCATGGATCTGCGTTTTGACTTGGGCATTGTTGTTTTGTCTTTTAAGACCTTTCAGATTCTGTGTGTTTTTGAATGAACTGATCTGGTTGATATTATATTCTCTGGCAGTTATTGCTATTGGTTGCCTTGGAGGTGGGTATGTTTGTCTGTTGTTATTATTTCCTGAGTGGTGGTATTAGGCTGTTAGTACATCCATTAAGACAGGTTTAGTAGACAGGAGGTGAATATTAGTGTGGTAGTGCACTTTTACAATTGAGTACCTTGATGATATGTGAGGGCGAGTGATATAGTCCTTGAAGTTTTATATGGTTTGAGGGTGGCAGGATGGTAAAAAGGGATTTACTTATCTTTGGACTGGCTGTGAAGAATCTGTCCCATGTGACAGGATGATTTTAGAGGACTTCAGATGTATGGTGTTCATTCCCTAGAGCTTTGCTTGGGTTTTCTTTGAATTCTGTTGGTTTCTGAGGAGCAGTGTGTCCTTCCTGAGATTCAGAGTTCCAGCCTAGAGTGGCCTAGAGTTCCAGCCAACTCCAGGCTGGCTGGATGCTTCTCAGGCTGCCCGGAAGGAGGAGCTAGGACTGGCTGGTGGGGGTTACCTGAGATGCAGAGTGACCGGGAGCATCAGGGCCAGCTAAATTCTTTCATCCAAAGACAGTTCAGTGTAGTAGTTGATCACTTTGAAAGCAAGGCACAACATTTGTCTTCTTCAACATGTGTTTGGCATCTTTATGTTTCTAGTAAAACTCAAACATTTTTGAGATCTTACACTGATTCTAATAATGTAAGAGTGCTTTATATTTACATTTACAAACAACAAAGAAATTATTTTAAATTTTTATGTTTTAAGCTTGATCTCATTTGAGATGTCTATATTCAAAATCTCTAAAAGATCTTTTAAAGGCTTTTGGACACCTCTCTAGGATTTTTTCCCAAAAGAAAAAGTCTTCCTGAATAGGTTTCTTCATGAACTATTCCTCAGAACAGTTGGTGTTATGATAATATGTAGACCGTATTCTTCAGGCCCTTGAAAGCTTACTGCAAAATATCATGAAGATCATGGCTCATAATTTTTGAATTACATTAAGCTAATCATGTATGTCCTTAATTATATGGTGAATAAAGTTATGAATAACGTAATAGGAACTGTGGTAATGTATAAACACTATTTGGTAAATGCTTAAAGATTATTGTCCTATATTCCCATATTAGCTATTTTTCTCATTGCTGCTAAAAAGCACTTGCAAAAGAAAACTTATGAAAGTTGACTTTGGTGTATAGTTTGAGTAAGAAGTGGCAGAGAGGCCAGGTGACAGGAACATGGGATGACAGTTACACTGCACTTTCAGTCAGAAAGCAGAAAAGGATTAATGCAGGCACTCTGCAAGTGCTTTGTTCAGCTTCTTTTTATTCTGCCTGACACCCTAGTGTAGGGAATGGTGTAACCCACAACCATAGTGCATGTTTTCACTTTGGTCAAGTCTTCCCCAAAAATAACCTCATAGGCATGTCAGACCTTTAGGGATTTTTTGTCCCATAGGTAATTCTAAATATTATTAAATTGCAATAAAACTTAACCACCACAAATCTAATTCAATTTGATGCCAATATACATCTCTTTTTAAATCATGACTTATGCCATAGCCCTTACTCAGTTTAAATTCATAATGCAAAATTGTTTAGTCCATCCCTAAATGTTCCCAAAGTCTTAAAAGTTCTAAAGGTTCTGACATTGCTCAAAATCTTATTGTAAAATAGGCTTTTGAAGAGATTCAACTGTAAGAACCTTTATAATATAAATTCCATAATTCAAATACTATTTAGTAACATAAAAATAAACTTTCCCATTTCAAAAGGAAAGAATGAATGTGAATGGAAGAAAAGTCAAATTAAAAATTAGCAGGGCAAATTCAATCATGATATACTGGACTTATGAATGAATTTTCTGAGCTCCCTTAATGTTGAGATACCTATCTGTGATATCCAGCACATAAGTCTCTCATTTTAACTGGTTCTACTATGTATCTTTTCTTGGCCAATATTCCAATGTCCTCCAGCATCCTGGACTTCCCAGCTGGATGCAACTGTCTTCCAAGGCCGCCTTTCAGTAATTCATACCTTTCTTGACTTTAGAACCTTTCCAAAACTTGGTGTAAGGCGCCATGATTCTCTTACTTTTGTATTGTTCATTATTACTAAAGAAGTATCACATGGAACACACTGGAAAGTTAAGCTGGATGTAACCTGGCTCCTTGTTCTGAGTTGCAGTGTTCTTCATGTGCCTTTGATACATTTTTCTGAATGGCCATTTTGGAGCAAAGAAGCCTTAAGGCATTCTTGGTATTGGATCCTACTGCCTGAAGCCTTCTCCACTGAGATCTGTGCTAGACTTTGAAGGTTCTTGGACACGTCAGCCATTATGCCAGTCAGGCATGGTCAAATCACATTGCAGTAATATCCTTTCTTGCATGGAGTATCTTGCCTATCAGTGGTCCTCCACATCTTCAGGCTGTTATGATCTTGAAGTCCTCCTTTTCTGCAAGGTTTCCTGAACTTTAGGATGGCGAGAGATTGGGCTAGTCTGGTTCCTAGTGAATATTGTAAGGTCTTTGCTTGAACCTATTCTTTTCATGTGCAGCTAACTTTCCCAAATTACCATTTTTGGGTAAAAGGCCAAATTACATTATTTGGAACTAGGATAAGTAACGTGAATTGACTGCAAAGGCTAATGACTAGAGGGAATAGATTTTCTACCATTATTACAGAGTTATTTGTACTTTCTATCATTGGAATAAGTATAGAAATGTATGTAAAGGATTGAAGATGAGAGAACTGCGTGGATGGTTCATCGTATGCTTCCCCTTCTTTCCTTTGCGTTCTGTTCCAGCAGAACGCAAATAGATTTCCCATTATCCCCTCCTCTCCCTGTAACAGTTTTGTTTTGTACTATTAGTTACATCATGTATTTATAGTTCTCTGATTACTGCTGCGCATATGCTGACAATAAAACTGTACATAACATTGCTCAAAGAACTTGAAAAGAGAAAAATGTCTTCTTTTACTTTACAATTAATTACATTTAGGTTCACATTCATGGTCAGCATATTACATATAATCATATGCTTTGCCACACAATATCAACCCACCTTTACATTTCTCCAGTGGATTGTGAGTCATTACCATTTTAATTTATTTTTGTACTATGTACAATCTATAATACAATCTATAACAGCAGATGAAGCGGTAGAATGGTACTTTTAGAATTTTCTTACTACTTTGTTGAAAGGGGAGCAAAAACAGGTAATGGGTGGTGAACACAAGTAAAGTAAAATGGTGCACATGCATGAAGATATCACAATACTCACTGTTTTATATGCTACCTAAGGAAAACTAATAATGAAGAAAATGAAGATTTAGACAGCAGACTTTCCACTGTTACCAAACTATGAGTTCCATGTTTTTAGCATAATTTATATCATGAGTACATATTGTGATTTTTTTATTTATAATACATTTTTTATTATTATTTCAGCTCATACAAACTTAATAGGTACACCAGTTTCCTCCCTCCCTCTTCCTTCCCCTGAACCCCCTGCTCCCCCTCCCCTCACCCCTCCCTCCCCATCCCCAATATAAAATATCACTCATAGGTTCATGTATTTGCATATTTTGTCTTCAGATAATTTTACTGGTTTGGCATCTTTAACATAGGGCACACACCCAGCTGGTAGATACACTAGACTGGGGTGTGCATTAAGGAGTACTACCTGGCCCAGGTTCCTAACTTCCCTTTTGGATTCATCAAAATAGGAATTGCAAGCTTCTGCTACCAGGGCTGAGCCACTGCAGTCATTCTGCCTTCTGGCTATGATGGCTGTGGTGGCTATAATAGCCCCTTGAAGTCATAAGATAAATTAATACTTCCTCTTTCAATTTGTTTCATCACATATTCTGGCAAGTAATAATAAGTCATTAGCATGCACTTTTACATACTAAGAATGTCTTTTCTTTGAACATCTGTCCTCAATTAAAACACCTAGGCTTTTAACAATACCAAGACATTTATTCTCTTGAAACATTCTAATTTATGAACAACAGATTTTCAAATTTCCACAATCACACCACTCCTTAAACAAGCCTATCTGAACCAATTCATTTATTTATAGTCCTCCTTTCCTCTTAAACAGCCATGTGTTGTAGCACTTTGCATAATAGTTACATAAAATGTTTTTTTCTGCTGTTTCACAAAGCATTTTAGTTGATGTACTATTATTTCATTTAAGTTATTGATATTGAATCTTAAGTACTTTTGTACACCTTCGATGACACTCTTGTAGACATTTAGAAAATAACTATCTCTCCAATAAAAAGTGTAAAAAATATTTTGTACAATGGAATGAGTATGTAAAGTCTTTAGAGCAAATTATTTCATGGTTTTATTAGTTTAGCTATTCCATTTCACTTTAAAAAATCTATTTCATTTGTGTGTGTGTGTGTGTGTGTGTGTGTGTGTCTGAGAGGAGAGAGAGAGAGAGAGAGAGAGAGAGAGAGAGAGAGAGAGAGAGAGGGAGGGAGAGAGGAAGGTGCATGAGCACCATGGCATATAAGAGGTCAGAGGACAACCTTAAGAAGTTAGGTCTCCCTTCCCTTATACCATGTGGGCTCCATGAATCCAACTTTGATAATGAGGTTTACACACAGGTTCCTTTACCTGAGTCATATTGAGCCATCTTGCTAGTCCCTCCATTTCATATGTTGAAAATAAAATTTATACAGTATTCTATTTGATTATTTAATCCATGAAGAAATCAGAATCAATCATGAAACAGCCTTCTATTTTCTTTTATTCTCGGACACACATCTTTGCATATATATGTCATTGTTTCAACTGCTACCACATATTTTAGCATTTTCATGGTTGTCCAATAAAGGTCACATTATTAAAATAAAAAATGCATGAAATCTTATAAAATGGCATTACTGGATCAAAGGAAGTATTACGCAGGACATTGTGCAAATGACCTAAATCAGCTCTTGTACAGTGGCTCTTCTGTCACCTTCTCACACAGTTTGGTTCCATTAGCACAAAATCTGCTCATAGTAATTGTATGACAGAAAAATGCAAGTAATCAAAGGAACCAATAGAAATAAAAATGAAACAAAAGAAAACAAAGAGCAATTTTCAACAATATGGTACCCTCCTGCTTTTTCTACCTCCTGCTTTTTTTGATGTGAAATTGCATCAAACATCTGATAGGTATGAATTAGACAAACACCAATGCTACCAAGCTTTGCTACTTTGACTCATCCACTTTGCAGTCTCCTGCTGTGTTTGGGTTGATTAGTTGTTTTGTCTGCTGTAGTGTTTGTTTGTTTGGGTGCTCCCACATTTGGTGCCTATATGCTTAAGATTGTGAGATCTTCTTGCTGGAATTTCCCCTGAACCAGGATGTAGTATCCACTTGTATCTCATGGTTTGAAGTCAATTTTGTCTGATATAAGCAACTCTTGCTTGTTTCCTCTTTCCATTTTCTTGGAGTACTTTTGACCATTCTCTCACTATGAGAAAGTTTTATCTTTCAAGGTTAGATGTATTCTTTAGAGACAGAGAATTAAGGGGTCATGATGTTTGATCCAATTTACAAGCCTGTGTCTGTCTATCTGTTTGTTTATTTATTTATTTAGTGTGTGTGTATCAGAGAGAACTCACTATATGTCCCTGTAGACGACCAAGGGTGACTTTGGGAATCATCCTGGATTGCTTCTGTCTTACTCTTTCTTCACTTGGGATTTCCCAGGCTCTGCCCACCAGGGCTGGAAGTGCAGGCCACCTCTATTTCTGGCTGGTGTTTTTATGTGGGACCTGTGATCTGAACTCAGGATCTTCTTTCTGCTTGTGAGACAGAATCTTAACCCTTGAGCCATCTTTCCAGCTCAACCTGTGTCTTTTGATAGGGAGTTGAGCACATTGACATTCAAAGTTATTATTGATAGGTATTTAATTGTCACTGACATTTTGTTGATCATGTGGTGTTTGACTTTTTTAGACCTTCATTCAGCTCTTGTGCTGATGTTATTTATTCCCTTTAGCTTCTTTGATGTGTTTATTCTTCTCTTCCACTTTAGGCATTTCTTCTAGTATTCGCTGTGGCCCTGGGCTTAGTGGCCATATAGTCTTTTATTATGTTTCTGTCATGGAATATTTTTTCACCTATTATGACTGACAGTTTGCTGGATAAAATAAACTGGGTTGGCTTTTGTGTTCATTCAGAACTTGTATTGTGTCTCTCCAGGCTCTTCTGGCTTTTACCGATTGTATTGAGAAGTCAGTTGTTATTTTTATGGACTTACCTCTGTATTTGACTTGTTCCTTTTGTCTTGCAACTCTTAAAATTTTGTCATTAAGTCATGTATTTTATATGCAGCCTATTATATGCCATATGACAGTTCTTTTCTTTTTTGTCCTGAGTATTTGGTGTTCTGTAGGCCTCTTGAATCAGGATGGGTATCTCTTTTTTAGGTCAGGGAAATTTTCCTCTATTTTCTCTTTGATTATACATAGTGGATCTTCCTATTGTCTGTCTGTGTCTTGGATACCCATGATCTGTAAGTTTGGCCTTTTGATGGTGTCCCAGAATGACCCATATGCTTTGTTTTCAATCTTTTTTGGCTCTTTCTCCATGTCCACTCTCTTTTAAAGATTATTTAAATATTTCTTAAAATCTCTTGAAACTGTATTCTTTCTAGTTTTTTAATTATAAATAGTAGCATTCATTATCAAATTATACATACTTAGCTTTGTTAACTCTTCTTATAATTAGAAATCTATACCACTTTAATATGTTGTATTTATTTATTAGAGATGGAGAAAGAAACAGGGGTAGACAGTAGCATCATGAATTTGTCACATGTGGAGGTCAAAGGGTCACTTTTAGAAGTCAGCATTTTGCTTGTACCGTGTGAACTTAGAATCAAACTCAGGTGCTGGCTTAGGACTTGGGAGCCTTTGCCTCTTGAATCATCTCTTGGGCCTTCTTAGTCAAGGCAAAATCATCTGTCTGCCCATGGCTAGGAGTACATTTATGTGACAGGCATTGTTGTTATTAAAACCTTGTGTGTGCTGCACCTTCCATGTTAGACCAGTTTTTGTATATGTTCTATTCTGTAGCACCTTCCATACTAAAACCAAATTATTGACTGAGGAAGAGGGACATTAAATTACCTCTAGATAAAATCCTGTGGAAGACTAGAGGCAGTGAAGTAATGGACGGCGACTTAAGTCGAAACTAAGAAGTAGGATTTCCTTCTATTAGGAGAGAACAGTTGAACAAATTATGGGGTTTCATCATGACATCTATTTTAAGCAAATGATATGATTTTCTTTTCCTTATATTTGGTAAAAATGAATAAATTCACTATGATTGTGTATGTATTTGCATGTATGATATGTAAGTGTGCAGTTGGATGTTAAAGAAGAGAGTGCTACTCTCCTTTTACCTTCACATGATTCCAAAGATTGGACTCAGCACATGCTTCTACCTGTTATTATACTCATAGATTGGAAAAGAACCTCCCTCTCTAGCATAAGGAATTTACTGCTGAAAAGCACAACTTGCCAAAATGCAGAAAATAAGTGATTGTAAACTCCTTATCCCTTAACAGGACATATATACACTTCACCTACCCCATCCCAAGGCTCAGAGCACATCATAGAAGGGGGCAGTAAGATTTCTCCTTCATAACTGCATATAAGATACTTGGAACACATATGCCTCATTACCCATATTTTTATAGCCCTTTGCTTGGCTGACACCTTTCTCTTTTATTGTAAACTCAATGAATGGTTTGTTTTATTGAACCTGAGGCTTTCCAGTTTAGTTTTCTGGCAAATTACACAATTTTGTTCTTCTTTATGTCTAAATAATATTCCTTTGTGCATAAATACCAATGTTTTTGATTCATCCATTGATTGGTATTAAAACTAGTTCCATGACATAACTATTGTAAATATGTTATGATAAACATAAATGGGCAGATATCTCCAGCACAAGTTGCCTTAGATAACTTTGGATATAAAGCCAAAAGAACTGTAACAGGATTATAAAGTTGTTTTGTTTTGACTTATTTGAAGATACTCTCTATCATCCATAATTGCTTAACTAATTATACCAACAACAATGTGCCTGGGAAGAACCAATGGTGACTTTTGAAATAATCCTGGAAGTATTTTATCTCTTTTTGCTTTGCTTTGGCATTTACCAGGCTCGGCTTTACAGGGTCCGAGTAAAAGCTGTTGCCATTTGGTATCTGGGATCTGAACTCAGGTTTTGGTGCTTGTGAGATAGACTTGAACTCCTGAGCCTATATTTTCATTCTTGATTATACCCTTTGTAAGTAAGATGGAGTCTCAGTGAAGATCTGATATGAATTTCTTTGGTGAGTAAATATTCTGACGATTTTCGTGTGTATAATATCTATGAGCTTTTTCTTTTAAAATGTTTTTCTCCCTTGCCATTGATTGGACTACTTGTTCTTAGGATATTTACTTATTTAAGGCCTCTATATATTATAGCTATTATTGTCTGCCAGATAACAACTGGAAAAGATTTTCTCCCATTCTCTGGGCTGTGTCTCAATCTCACTATGATGCCTTTGCTATAGAAAATTTTAATTTATTAATACCAGAATCTCATTTGCAAATAATTATTATCTGAAATAGTTGAGCTTTATCTAGCCTATGTGAAGATCTTGGGTGATTTCCCATGTTTTCTACTAGAAATTTCATTTTTTAACTAATTAAGTACACTTATATTAAAATCTATAATCCATTTGAATTTGATATGTAGTGTTTTGGTTTTGGTTCTCTACATGTGGATATCCTGTTTACAGAAGAGCATTTTCAAAAGGTAATTCATTTGGATTTTGAGAATTGAGCACATGTTCTCCTGGTTGTACAGTAGGTACTTTAACCACTAGACCATTTCCTCAATGCTAACCAGTATTTTCAGAAAGTTTTGCAATTAACTGAGAAAGAGTAATCATGAAAGAACATAAATGGGTTAACTTAAATCTGTGTCGAATTAATGTAATCTATTTGTCTTCCTAAGAAAATACCAGGAATGCTCTTGAGTTCTTATTCTTCATCTTTCAAAATTAAAAAAAATCATTACATACCTCTGTTACTATAGTGCATTCTTCTTGCCAGCACTGAGGATAATTTAACTTGTACTATTCATAGCTGGGTGAAGTCCATTTATTGTTTTTTCTTTGAGTAACTTATGTTTTACTTTTGTTTTTGCTCTCCCCATCTTACCTTTTACCTCCGCATTGAAGTTTTCTATCAATAATTAACTTGCTTATCTATTTGCCTGTGAGTTTTTTAATTTCCACTCTTTTAGAATTTTCTTCTACCTCTTGACTTATTTTCCTTGATACCTATGAGATGTAATACCATTAACAGATACTTGCAAATGTTTAGTGAAGTGAGCCTCTTGACCTGAGATTTGCAGCAACCTCCTCAGAGCACATTTGACATCAGTGTTCCTCAGGCTGTAGATCACAGGATTAAGCGCTGGAGGCAGCACAGTATATACCACAGACAACATCCTGTCAATGATTGAGGGTGTGTTTGAGGATGGCTTCAGATAAACAAAACAAGCAGTGATGAGGAAAACTGTGAAGACAGTGAGGTGGGGGAGGCAGGTGGCAAATGCTTTGGACTGACCTTTGGTGGAAGGAATCTTCAGCACAGTGGAGAAAATGTAAACATAAGAGATCACAACACACATGAAACTAGACATTCCTATACACATGCCAATTCCAATGCTTGTGTATAGTACCACTGAACGTTTCAGAGCAAGATATCCTTAATAATGAAGGAATATCACAGAAAAACTGTGGGATCACATTGGAGCCACAGAAAGGCATGGCAAATGTGACAGCTGTATACAGAGTTCCAAAGAAAAACCCAGTAGCCCAGGATGCAACTGCCATCAGCACACAGGCATCCCTACTCATGATGGCCTCATAGTGCAGGGGGCAGCAGATGGCTACATAGCGGTCATAGGACATGGCAGTGAGAACAAATACCTCTCCTGCTGAGAAGGAAGTCATGAAAAGTATCTGCAAGGCACATCCTAGGATGGAAATGGAATTGTTATGGGTCAGGCTATTAACAATGAAATTGGGGATTGGGACAGACAAGAGGGAGGACATCCAACAGGGACAAATTCTTGAGGAAGAAGTACATGGGTATTTGAGGTGCTGGTCCAGGGTGATGAGAGTGATGATGAGGATGTTGCTCATAAGAGCTGTCAGGTACATCACCAGGAAGAGCACCCCGCACAAGGTCTGCAGCTCCTGGACTTCAGAGAAATCCACAAGGATGAATTCTGCCACAAATGTGATGTTGGACATTTTGAATCACTTTTCACCTGTCACCAGGAGCAGAAAAGCAGAAAATGTTGTACTTTTTTGAAGAACTACACTGATATAGTGAAATATCCAGTGGAATTGTAGTCATAAAACTACTTTATAAACTTCTGCATACTTAAAGTTTACTTTTCTTCCTGCCTTGTGCATGCTAAGCAGGATGTCTACAACTGAACTCCACCATAATCCCTACTTTTTAGAAATAAGGAAGAATCAGTATGAATAATACCTGCCATGGATTGCTTTTTTTCAGTTTTAGGAAAGGAAAGTTGGGGGAAGGACTTTTCATGATTTGAGGTTTTCTTGAATATGTTTATGTAGAAATGAATTACTCTTTTTTCACAATTGATCAAAAATATTTTTTATTATTATTATTTCCACTCACAGAAACTTAACAGGAACACCGGTCCCCTCCCCCCGACCCCACTGCTCCCCTCTTCTCTCACTCCACCTCCCCCTGACCTCCCTGCTCCCCTCTTCTCTTCCCCCATCCTTTAATGTGCATGTAAAACTCACTTCTGGGTCCTCCTCTCCGATGAGGTGCAAGGACCCAGGAGCATTTTCCAGAACCGTTTCCTCTGTTCCCCTTAAGCTTAGGAACACTACTGTGACTGTCAGTCCCTAGCCTCCAAGGATCCTAGTGCCTTTAGTCCAAGCTAGACTTTGTGGGGTCAATAATGTGTTGGACATAGTGCAGGTCATGCAAAGTCCTATTATGATTACTTCGCCCCTAACTTGTGTGGAGTATCTTGCACATCATTACTCCTCCCATCCTTGTGCTCTTACAATCTTACCACCCCCTCTTTCACAAATTTCCCTGAGCTTCAGGATGGGGAGAGATTGGGCTGGCCCAGTTCCAGGTGGTTGATGTAGGGTCTCTGATGTTCTGAATTATGGTTTGTTGATTTTTTTTACATCCACTCTGGTGAGCCATCTGGAGATTCTTAAAGAAGTTAAAATTGAAATGCTATATGACCCTGCTACACCACTTTTGGGAATAACCCCCCATACAGCAAAAATTCACCTCGATAGTACAAGCATGACCATGTTCATAGCAGCACTGTTTATAATAGCAAAGTCATGGAATCAGCCCAAATGTCCAAGAGTTGACGAATGGATAAGGAAAATGTGCTTCATTTATACAATGGAATACTACTCAGCCATCAAAAATGATGAATTAATGAAATTTGCCAGGAAATGGATGGAATTAGAAACAATTATATTGAGTGAAGTATCCCAGACATGGAAAAATAAGCCCCGTATGTACTCCCTAATAGGTGGATCCTAATACCAAACCCACTTAGAGACACTTAAAGACAAATCTCTGTAATACCTACAGTAATTGTAAAGATTATAAACAGGAGGGATGGGGAAGGAGGGCCCCAGTAGAAACAAAGAGAGAGGAGACTATGATACAGCAGAGAAAATAGGCCACCATCAAGGACTGCAAGTAAGTAATGAGACATCTGGTTAAGTTCACAGACTTTCCTTCCTAATCATTTGCAACTGATGAGGTATGATCTCACCAGAAGTGGAGGGCATATAGTCTGGCAGATAGAAAGTAACCATTTTGCAAATGGGTGATTGACCCCTCTGTCACTGCAGTTTCCTACTTTTATTCCATCTACCTTTGAATATATTCTTATAACAAGACTCTAATTTAACAGGTTTTTTATCTCTGGCCAGGGGGTGACATACAATACCCATCAGGATGGAGCCAACGGCATTGCAGGAGCAGCAAAACCGAATTTACTCTTTTGTAAAAATTGAGTGTACTTCAGTTTTCTAGTAGAAAGAAGAAAAAATTTTAATCTGAAGAATAATGACATAAAATGCAATGTGTTTAGATGGAAGTTTACTCTTGGGTGTTTGTGCTTAGTGTTGGGATATCTGCTCCTGTCCACTGTCAGATTATACCCCTTCACTATTGTTATACTGGTTTACAGTGCTTGGCATGTGTGTACCTTGTCATGGAGGTTAGGGGTTAGGGGTTAATATATAAGTGGTTGGTTACCTAGAGGTTAACCCCACTCTCTACTGTGTCTCATTCCTGTTTTCCCCTCTCCTTTTCTTATATAGAAGCTAGAAGACCTCCCCTTTTAAACAGTTTGCCCATATTCTTGTGTTCAACTCTTTTGGGAATCTACTGTCTCTCCCCCTCTCCAGCTTGTGTTTCTTTGTGTTTATGGGTATTGTCGGGGTTTCTATTTGATTCCATCAAAGCAATTATTTAATGCTAGGATCCACTTTTACTGGAGAATATATAACATCTGTTGGCAAGAGATGATCATTAGCATAATAGTGGCATGATTTTCAAAAGTGCAACCATCAGCTTTCTGATTAGATTTTATACCTACTTTTAAGGGGGGGGGCACAGTTCTGTTCCCATAAACTAAAACAAGAACCTATTAGTGAGGAAGGCATAGACCTTAGAGGAGTGCAAGCTAAGAAGGTTTGGTTATAAAAAACTTTGTCAGATTGCCTTCTAAACACCTGTTATTATACCAACATGTTGGAGGAGCATTGAAAGCTCAACCTTAAGCTTCCTTCTGCAATAAAAGGTGATTATAAAAAACATACAACTGGCTGAAGTGCAAAAAACAACTGACTGTGGACTGGTGATCTATAAACAGGATATCTAAACCACACTTACTCTCCACCCTCCAAGGCTAAGAGGACATCTCGGAAGAGGGAGTTGCAAGATTGTAAAAGCTTGAAGTGGGACAGGTGTGCAGCTAGACATGATCTCCTGGACATGAAAGGGCCATGGTATCCATAATTTCATGGTAGTGACGTACATTACCACAAAAATCTGCATGGGAATTGTCTTAGCAACACTTTAATATGAAGGGGAACAATTTCAAGTCTCTGAGAGACTGATCAGGACTATTGTTGATGGGAAAGAAATGTAAGATGCTTTCCTTAATGGTATACCCATGATATATGTATGATTTATGCTCTAGAAAATATGCAGGCACATGTAATCAAACACAAACCAAATGAAACCCAGTGATCTACACATATGAAAAGACTTGAAAATAAGAGGGAGACAAGCAGGAGAGAAGGGTCATAAGGAAAAGAGGAGGAAGCTGGGTTTGGAGATTAAGAGATAAAAATATCATAAATTCACTATATTCATGTTTGTGAACTAAAAGAATAGAATAAGAAGTGTAGCTTTAAGTAACTTTCTAGTTACAGTGAACATGTATTAGTCATTTTGTAAAAAAATATTATCAACAAAAACACTTGTGCTTTAAAAATGTCATAAGAATCCTTTAAAAAGCACAATACAGATGAAAGTGGGAAGATTCTGTCCTGTTTTTCATTGGAAATGTTAACTGAGTATATATTATGATCAAGGTATGATCAAACACTAGGAAAATATTCACATATTTTATGTGTAAAAGTACATGTTCTATATATCTACAGGCCAAATTTAGTTTTTCTTTATAAGAATGTAGTGAGGGAAGAATTATAATCATTACTCTAAATTTAATTTAATGTGATATTTTAAATAAATACAAATTAAAATATCATCAGTTCCCATCCACTGGAATACCTCCCTTCATTTGTCTCCAATCTTTCTTGAACACTGGTGCTTTGCAGACAGGACACTTCATGATGTCACTGTCCCTATAACATAGGGTTGTCATTTCCAGGAAACAAATCATCTTCCCTTCCAGGGCCTCATAAATGATGAACGTCCTATGGTATAAATGGACAGTCCATTCCAGAAGCAAGAATTTCCTTCAGACTAAGTAGTGATAGTTTCCTCTAAGAGTTTCAATTGTGATTTCCTTGACACACACAAGAATATGATCAAAACAGTTAGTAATCAACCTTACCACTTAGATAATAGTAAACCTTATGACTTAGATAGTAATCAACCTTACCATTTAGATAATAATCATCAACCTTATCACAGTCTGATGAAGACTTGGTGGGTGTGCACAGTTTTTACTCTGTTTTCTTGTATAATCTTGGAGTTGTCAGTATATTCAAAGACAGGGTTACACAATGCAGTTATATGAAGGTCATTTCTCTTCTACTTTTCTCTGTTATAGGGACATGTGACATCATTAATTGATTTGTATGCAAGGCACCAGTGAACTTCACGAAAGAACTGGAGACAATGAATGAAGGGAGACATTTCAGTAAATGGGAACTGATAATTTTTAATTTCTATATAGCTTTCTTTAAAAATATTACATTAAATTAATTTTAGACTAATTGTGGTTCCCCCATTGTTACATACTTGTAAAGAAAAACTGTAGATGTATAGAACATGCACTTTTAGATATAAAATGTTTACTATTTGAATTCTTTGGGGAATGTTCATTCCCAAATGCTGGTCTTGAATACCCATCCTCTCACAGGATTCCCATAAGAAAACAATCCAAAGTACCTTGTTTTAAGAATATTTTAATATCCCTAACAATCCATACACAAGAAAAATAACCAGGATGCTTAACTGTGAACTCACACTTACATTTAAATTAAGTATCTAGCATAGACAATAAATTTATTCATTTTTATGTTTATAAACAATATATTAACTCCATTTACAAATAGAGCTCTATAGTTAAATCTATATATTATTTTGTCCCCTACAATCCCAAAATTTGATTGCCATTTCTTTTTATGTTGCTGAAAAAAATCATATCCAAATAACATAGGGGAACAAAGAGTCCATTTCAGCTTGCAGTTCAGATTACAATTCATAGTCCAGCTTGGTAGGAGAACTCATACAAAAATGGGAGGTGGCACAGTAGTGTTCCTATGCTTAAGGGGAACACGGGAAAGGGTTCAGGGAAAGGCCACTGGGTCCTTGTACATCACCGGAGAGGAGGGCCCAGAGGAGAGTCAGGCATGCACAAGAAAGGACTCTCTGGGAATTGGGGCGGGAGGCACTGGAGGATGGGGAGGGAGGGGTGAGGGGAGGGGGAACAGGGGGTTCGGGGGGAGGAGGGAGGGAGGGAGGGGACTGGTGTACCTATTAAGTTTGTATGAGCTGAAATAATAATAAAAATGTATATAAAAAAATGGGA
The DNA here is from genome assembly GCA_023101885.1 of Typhlomys cinereus. Lineage (NCBI taxonomy): Eukaryota > Metazoa > Chordata > Mammalia > Rodentia > Platacanthomyidae > Typhlomys > Typhlomys cinereus. The sequence goes on along the minus strand of JALPQD010000351.1, from coordinate 1,088,332 downwards.
GTTGGAAGAATTGACCACAATAAGTTCACAGGAATTGCTGAAAGAGAGACAACCTTTCCCATTGCAACAATGTTTGCATACCAACATGCTAAAGTATGCCAAATTGCTGGACCAGCTCTCTCCATCTTATCTACCTGCTCAGAGAACAGTCCCAACCATGATGGGCACTGACTTGTACGTCGATTACATACTTTTTCACAGGATTTGCTTTAACTACAAATTATTCACAGATGCACCCAAAGCCTCAACCTTCAATAGTGAAGTTGTCACCTGAATCTAACAAGCATATTGACTGCATTATTTTATAAACAATAGGATGAACTTAACTTTTGTTATTCAAAGTCAGGTATATGTAGTAGAGATATACCAGAGTTTCCTGGTATTTTATTTGCTTGCCAAGGAACCTTGAGAAGTCACAGCAGCCAAATATTCTGCTTTGCTCTAGGTTATGTCATTTTTTGTGTCATGTCATCTAAAACTTGCTTTTCAATGTTATTTAATATATTCTTGTATTCTCTATGTTCAAACTATGTCTGTACACTACTGGCTAGTAGGGAAAAATTACTTCATACCTTGTTAAAAATCTAAATGTCACATTCGGAAACTAAGAAAAGGATAGAGAAAGAAAAGGAAAAATTACTTTTTGGGGGAATGTATTTTCCACTGGAGAAAGAAGGTAATAAGAATTTTAAACTTATCTATGAAGCAAAAAAAAAAAACCTCAGGTGGTGACACATTTTAAGTGTATAAGTTGACTGTTTTGTTTAAGGGCTTTCAGAAGATTCACACCAAAAACAAAGAGTATGTTCTTCACATAGATCTGTGAAGAGGATAGTTCAGAAAACAGCTATGATGTAATACAAAGGGTATGACCTATAGATCACTGCATGGGAAGCAGTTGGGGGTGAATTTGGACAAAGCATGATAAAGAGGTGAGAGTTACAATAACTTCTATCAGCCTATTCCAACCATCAGGCAGATGAAATACAGAAAGTATACAGGAAAAAGATGGATGGAGAAATCACTGTTGAATCGCATTGTCTATGATACATCTATCTGAATGATTTTCCTTCCAAATCATTAACATTTAAAAATTGTCATTTTGGATCAGAATATTTTGTAATTTTATCAATACAAATATGAAATCCTTACCTGAAAAGAATTCAGCTTTTCAACTCTCTCAACACAGGATCAGTAGTCTTCAGACATATTCCAGGAAGTTAATTCCAACAAGTCCACTGGAGGAGGGATATTCTTTCCTCAAAGAGACAGTTCAATGTAGTAGTTGGTCATTTGAAAGCAAAAACAGAATATAAGTTCTTATTGACACATATTTTCACTTTTAGGCTTCTGGTAAGACAAAGATTTTTGAGAAATTGTATTGGTTCTTAACATGGAAAATGCAAATTGCAAAGAAATTATTTTAACTTTCACATTCGCTCTCATTTGAGATATCTATAATCAAAAACTCTCTTGCAGGTCTTTTTAAGTCACTTTACTACTTCCTTAAGTTTCCCAAATGGGAAAAGTCTTTCTGAATAACCTTATTAAGTACTATCCTTCAAAACAATTAGTTAGTGTTAGGATAATTGGTGCTTTGTGTAGGCGGAGTTGTTCAGACTTCGGAAAGCACACTGCAGTGCACCATGGCTCATGCTTTTTCTAGAATTATATTAAATTAATCATATGTTCCCTTCATTATATGGCATGTAAAGTTAAAAAACAATGTTATAGTTGTCAAGTGTTGCATTATCTAAAGATTATTTAGGACCTCTGCTTAAAAACTCTATCCTATATTCACATGGTAGTTACTTTCGTAATTGCTGCCACATGATAACTATTAAAACAACTCAAGATGGATTTGTTTGGACTCATGATTTGAGGGTGCAGAGGTGGAAGAGAGGCATAGTTGCAAGAGAATGAGATGTTTGGTTACACTGAACCTGCAGTTAGAAATCAAGCACTTCGCTCAGCTTCTCCTTCATGCTCTGCCTAGAACCTCACAAATATGGGGCCACCCATTACCATGGTGCATCTTCCCACTTCAGTCAAATTTCCCTAAAACCACCCTTATAGGCACACATAAATATTTTTGGGGGAATCTATAAGCCATTAGGTTACAATCAATATTAACCTTAAAATACATCCCATGTCAGCCAGATGACCATGTTTACCACATTTAAAAATCATAATTTACATCATCTGCCCTGAATTCTCATTTTAGTCCGTTCCTAACTCCCAATGCCTTAAATTGCTCAAAAATCTATTATTGTTCTGTTACTGCTGAAACTGAAGTCAATTTCTGAACTGTGAGGTCCTGTACAATACAAAAGTCATATAATTCAAATAATATACAATATCAGAAAATAGACCTTTCCACTCCAAAAGGAAAGATTGAGGACATAGAAAGAAAAAAATAAGGTCAAATTGGATTTAAAAAAGTTAGATAATCCATGCTAGACTTGGGTTGGGTCAATGACATGTTGGTCATTGCGCAGGTCATGCAAAGTCCTATTATGATTACTTCAGCCCTAATGTGTGTGGAGTGTCTTGCATATCGTTGCTCCTCCCCATCTTTAGGCTCTTACAATCTTACTGTCCCCTCTTTTGCAAATTTCCCTGAGTTTTAGGATGGGGAGAGATTAGGCTGGCCTGGTTCCAGGTGGTTGATGTAGGGTCTCTGATGTTCTGAATTATGGTTTGTTATATAAAGTCAGCTGTTATCTCCTATTCATTGACTCTTCTTTTGTACCTCTTCACAGCAGTCTGATGAAATTAGCATATAGTTTGTTCACACTAATTTTAAGACAAAATATACATAATTAAAATTACTACTCTTCAAGAAACTGCTAGTCAAAGAAACTAATAATGAAAATAGAAACAAAACAAAGAACAACTTTTAGTAATCTAGAACCTTCCTACTTCTCTTACCTTGTAAAACTGTACCTAACATCTACTAGGTATATATAAGAGACAAACCTTTGCTACAAAAATTGATCTCTCCCAGTTTTCTATGCATTTCTATAAATCCATTTTTCTTCTTTCCTGCTATGTTTGAGATTATTTGAATATTTTTCAATGTCTTGAAATTTTTGTTGTCTTTCCAATCATCTTTATTATAAATAGTAGTCTTAAGTCTTAAACTATACAGACTTCGAATTTGCGATCCTAATTACATTTAGTATGCACACCCCACTAGTACTGTATGACTTTAAAATGTATTTTAGTCATAAGAGAAAGAAAAAAGAGGGGAGAGAGAGAGAGAGAGAGAGAGAGAGAGAGAGAGAGAGAATAGTAACATGCACATATCACATGCAGAGGTCTGAGGAAATCAGTTCTTTGGAAATCAATTCTTTGTTTTTACCATGTAACTTAACGTGTACCAGAATGCTGGGGAGTCACTTGGGAGCCTTTGCCTTTGAGTCACCTCTTGGCCCTTCATAGTCAATGAAAATCATCTGCTGCATTCTCACCTCACTGTTAGAAGTACATTCGTGTGACAGAAGCTTCTCTGATGTATCCTCTATTTCAGAATTTCTTTTGCTTATGCTCTATTCTGTAACATAACCATCCTTAAACTAAATTATCTGCTGTTTGTGGAGCAGAGACATTCACTTCCAGATAAAATTTTGTTAAAGGCCAGAGGGAGCACAGTAACGATGACTAAAGTTGGGGGCAGAAGTAGGTTTTCCTATTAGGAAAGATTAATTGTACAAACCAGAGGATTTAATCATAATAACTATTTTCATGAAAGTGACTTGATTTTCTTCTTTTAAATGGCCAAATAATATATATATATATTAATTTACTATTATCATGCATATGTATGTATAAAATGTGAATGTACATTTGGAGGTCAGAGGACAACTTTATGGAATTAGCTCTCACCTTTTACTTTTGCAAGAGTCCAAGCATGGAATTCAGCAAGTCGTTTACTTCACTTAGTCATCTTGACAGCCAATAAACAACATTATTGTGTATAAATATAGATTTTTTCCTTATTCATTCACCAACTAATGGATCTCTTTACTGATTCCATGGCTTGGACCGTATGAGAGTGCCACAACAAACATGGAAGGCACACATCTCCTTTATGCATGTAAATAACAGACTTTAACCATGTCTAACACCCTGTTTATCAAATCTCAACATGTGACTGAAAACATGTGATGCTTTTCCGTTTGATTTATTTAACTTGATGATTTTCTATTGTATGTTTTCCTGCAAATTACATATCTTTGCTGCCTTGAATGGTTGAATACAAAGTTTTTTTTATTGACTCACCCAATAATTGGTACCTAGACCAATTCCATGTCATAGCTCTTGTAAATAATGTCATAACAAATGTGAATGAGCAGGTATCTCCCATGCATGGTATCTTATATTCCTTTGGGTACATAGCCAAGAGAGTTGTAAGGGAATCATTAGTATGGTTTTGTTTTGACATTTTGTGGAATCTCTCTACTGATGTCCATAGTTATGGGAGTAATTACTCTACTAACAGTGTGTAAGGATTATTTTCTCTCCAAACCTTTTACCAACAATTATATTTTCATTTTCTAAGGGGATAAAGAAAGATTTATTTGGCTTACAATTCTATGAGAAGAGACATAGTCCTTAAGGCAGGATATATTTTCTTGATGATATCTTTCTAATTGGGGTGAAATGGAATATCAGTGAAGTTGATATTTGCTTTTATTTGCATTTCCTAGTAGGATACATATTTTGAAATATTTTTCAAGTATACATTGATTGTTGTCCTTCTTTCAAAATATTCAGTTTTTTGGCCATTTATTGAATAGATTTCTTGTTCTTTGGAGATTTACTCTTTTGGGATATCTATTTCCAATGATTATAATCTCAGATATTTGAAGTTTATCTAGCCTATGCCAAGATTTGGAGTGATTCCCCCATGTTCTCATCCAGTGGTTCATATTATATGCTATATTAAGATCACTCATTCATTCATTTGAATTCATTTTTGTTCAACATTAGAAGAAGGGTTCCAATTTCAGTCTTTGTGTGACTACCAGTTTTATGAAGACAATTTTCCAAAGGTGTTGTAAGTGGGTACTGAGGATTGAACGCAGGTTTTGAGTTTGCACTGTAGGTACTTACCCACTGAGTCATCTCCATGATCCTCGCCAGTCCTATCAGAAAGTTATACCACTGAGAAAACATTATCATGAAAGAACATAAATGAGTTATCATAACTGTGCTAGTCCAATATGATTTATTACATGCTCCTCAGTGAATCCTCTCCATTTTTTTGAATTTAAAAATCATAAAGTTTACTTATACCCTGTGATACAGTACTTAAGACACATGCTTGGAACTTTTTAAGTGAAGTGAGTCTTTTCACTTGAGATTTGCAACAACCTCCTCAGAGCACATTTGACATCAGTGTTCCTCAGGCTGTAGATCACAGGATTAAGTGCTGGAGGCAACACAGTATATATCACAGACAACAGCCTGCCAATGATTGAAGGTGTGTTTGAGGATGGCTTCAGATAAACAAAACAAGCAGTGATAATGAAAACTGTGAAGACAGTGAGGTGGGGGAGGCAGGTGGCAAATGCTTTGGACTGACCTTTGGTGGAAGGAATTTTCAGCACAGTGGAGAAAATGTAAACATAAGAGATCACAACACACACAAAACAAGACATGCATAGACACATGCCAATTCCAATACTCACATAAACTATCATGAGTGTTTCAGAGCAAGACATGCTTAGTAATGAAGGTATATCACAGAAAAACTGTGGGATCACATTGGAGCCGCAGAAAGGCATGGCAAATGTGGCAGCTGTATAGAGAGTTCCAAAGAGAAACCCAGTGGTCCACGATGCACCTGCCATCAGCACACAGGCATCTCTGTTCATGACGGTCTCATAGTGCAGGGGGCAGCAGATGGCCACATAGCGGTCATAGGACATGGCAGTGAGAATAAATATCTCTCCTGCTGAGAAGGAAGTCATGAAAAGTATCTGCAGGGCACATCCTAGCATGGAAATGGAATTGTTATGGGTCAGACTGTTGACAATGAAGTGTGGTATTGGGACAGATAGGAGGGAGACATCCAACATGGACAAATTCTTGAGGAAGAAGTACATGGGAATTTGGAGATGTTGGTCCAGGGTGATGAGCATGATGATGAGGGCATTGCTCATGAGAGCTGCCAGGTACATCACCAGAAGAGCACCCCGCACAAGGTCTGCACCTCTTGAACTTCAGAGAAACCCAGGAGGATGAATTCAATGACCATGGAGACATTTGGCATACTAGAGTCTTTACTTCCTGTTAGGAGAGGAGAAATGAAAAAAATTGATATGTCCCAAACTTAACACTGATATACAAGAACACATTGTGAAAATGGAATCATTACTACCTTGAATGCTAATTAAATTTACTTAAAATTTTTGTCCTTCCTTCCTTCCTTCCTTCCTTCCTTCCTTCCTTCCTTCCTTCCTTCCTTCCTTCCTTCCTTCCTTCCTTCCTTCCTTCCTTCCTTCCTCTATTTCTTTCTATCCTTGTCGTTATTCTTGCTTTGTTCTCTTCTTTTGTCTTCATTTCTTTTCTTCTCTCTCTCTCTCCTCTTTATCTTTCATAGTAGTAATTTTACAGATAGGCTTGTGCATGCTAAGCAGGTTATTTGTAATTTATTTATGCCACCTGACTTTCTAAAATAAAGAAATTACCATGAATAAAATGTGAAGTTAGGTGTTTTATCTTTTGAGTTTTGAAAGAAACATTTTGATGGGTATTTTCATGATTTGAGTTGGTCTTTTATCTATCTAAACAGAAATAAATTATTATTTTATAAATCTGAGTATGTTTCAATCAAAAGAAAGGATTTTTAAAATATTTGAAAACATTAAAAGTATTAAAATGAATGATATGAAAATATAAATGTTTCATTTAATTTTGCAATATCATTTTTCTTGGATAAGATTGTTATATTTACTAAATACAGAAGTGGGAATAATTTATTGAAAATTTGTATCAATGTTTTATAGTACTATATTTTATTACAAGTCTTTCAGGAGACTATAACAGAGACATGGATTGTGCTTCTCCTTAAAGCTTTAACTCTTAGCTGAGATTACAGCGTCCCCGGGCAGAGAAGGGAAAGAATTTAGCATATATTCCTTTCATTTTTTTTTGTTGTTTTCTGTGTCTTAATCTTTGGGTCTTATTACTGCTCAACTCTGCCACTCTGCCACATATATGCTTGGAGTACTCTCTTAAAACTGATAGTCACTTCCTTTCAAAACCGAAGACATGATATATGTAATTAATAAGTTACATTCATAAGATTGCCATCTCAGCCTTTAAAATGCCATTTTCTGAACACTTAAGAGAGTGATTCTTGAAACTATTTATTCATTGACTTGAACATTTGTTGAACGGTGGAACCATGCAGGCAATGAGACTACTTCCCAACCCTAAGTAGGAATGATGATCACATAGGGAACAGAATGTCTCTTAGCATAATCATCTGACAAATAAACATCCTGCAACACAAATGAGGGTGGCCCTTCCAGTAGGAAAAAGTTTTTCTGGATTAAACAGGGCTTGTCGCCTCCATCCCCAAGCATCAGTATTTCTTAGTCATAGGTAAAACTCTGTAATGAGAACTGAGATAATGATCACAGTTTGATCAGGAGTATGCACCCTTCTTACCCTCCTTCCTTTTATAATCTTAATGTTCTTGTTCATACTTGCCATAACAGGGCTACCAAATAGAGTTATAATGTTAAAATTTCTTTCCTACAATTCATTGCTAAGTTTTCTGTTTTGTTTCTGTGGAGATAACAGACTAGACTTTCAGAATTCAGATTCTCTACAGTATATGATTTTCAAAAAAAAAAAAATCCAAAGTCACCTGTCTTGAAAATGTGGTACTATCATTATATTCATGAACAAAATAGTCATGTGTTGTGGCAATAATGAGCCCATACTTGTATTAAATAATAAGACACATGTATATAAAATTGCTCTATCTTTATACATATAAATGATATGATGCAAATAAAAATTTGTTGCTAAAATTTTATATTATCTTAAGTTCATAGATTCCTAAAATATTGAACGTCTTGGCTTGTGGGGATAAAAGGATGAATTTAGAAAAAGTTTGTGTCATCCAAATGCACACATATCTGATAGAGTCAGGTCAGAGTTCCCTGGTGATTGATTTGTTTTGAAAGGAATCTTTAAAGATATTCACAAGAAAATATTTCTGTATTTTTCCTGATTGTTTCTCTTTATTACATCATACTGTTTCTGATTCATTTTTTAATGTTATACAAATATTTTCTGATATGATCTATGTGTGTTAAAATATATTTGTAGATTCTTTGGCTACTGGAGAAAATTATTTATTCTTTATTAAAAAATAAAATACTACATTTATCAGACATTGAATTAAATTATGGAGACAAAGGTGTGTGTGTATGTGTGTGTGTCTAGGTTAGTTTATTATCCATTGAAAAGAAAAAGTAGAGGTTAATTAACAGAAGTTTTTTTAGTAAACTAGGGAAAATTTACTTATTCTTTATCAAAAATAATGTAACATAGATCAAACATTACACTAAATGATGGAGACAAGTTGTGGGGGGGAGTTTATTTTACATTAAGAATAAAAAATAAAGCTTAATTCGCAAAATATGACTTGGATGGTTACTTATTTCTTAAGGCAATAAAAAGTCTTGGTTTAGAGATTAATCAAATAGTTTTTAAGAGTTAAAGAAGGAAAGAATGTTTGGAGGTCCACACCAAAGTGTATAAGACAAAGTGTATAGGACAAAGTGTTTAGGACAAAGGTTTATGGATGCAACTTTTTAGAAATCATGGCTCTAGTATAAAATAAAAGTATATTACATTTCTGGATTTGAGATCCAAGGCTGTCTTGTCCTTGATATACTGGGTCCAAAAGTCCATAAGGCATGTAATATTGTGGTTTTGAATATATAGTTAGAGTGAATATATATCAGTTGGAAAAACTCTCATATCTACTTGATAGGTCAAAGAGGACAGCTCTGTCAAAGAGAGTTCCTGAAATTTCTTCTGTAACACATTCTTAACTAAAGTTTAATAAAAATATTATTGTCTCTTTATGCTGCTGCTGTCAACATGGCACCACAGAAAGACAAGAAGCCTAAGAAGACCACCTGGAAGTTCAATTTGAACCTTACTCATCCAGTAGAAGATGGAATCTATGACTGTGGTAATTTTGAATAGTTTCTGTGGGAGAATGTTAAAGTCAATGGAAAAACTGGAAATCTCAGGAATCTTGTTCACATTGAATGTTTCAAGAACAAAATCCCAGTTGTTTCTGAGAAGCAGTTCTCTAGAAGGTACCTGAAGTATCTTACCAAGAAATACCTTTAAGAGAATAACCTCTGAGACTGGATGCGGGTGGTTGCCACTGACAAAGATCAGTCAGGATGAAGAGGGTCTGAGTCTGAGGACTAGTTGCCTTAGCTTCTGCTTTGCTTTTCAGTGGGACAATTAGACTTGAGGAACATCTGGAGATGGGCTTTATCAGTAAATAATAAAACTCATTGTGGTCTAACAATTGTCATTAAGAATTGCTTACATGACTTTGATTCGCGTGATAATTTTGTATAAGCAATATTTTGTGTGACTGTGAAGGTCAATTTTTTTCATCCACTGTAAGTTCAGGGGATGGATTCCAGGTCTTGAGGCTTGGAGGACATGTCTTTACCTGCTGAAATGTGTCCAGTGTAAGCAAAAAATATTTAAGTGGTCTCTACCCCCTCCCCCCCAAAATCATTGTATCTGGATCAGTTGGGGGAAGCAGTGTGTGGTAAACAGAGAGAATGTATAGTAAAGAGATGAGAATTTTGACTATATCTATCATCTTATTCTAATCTACAGACAGGAGAAATGCATAAAGAAGACAAAAAAGACAAAGAAGGGTGAAGAAATCACCTTTGAATTCTATTATTTTGGTATCTATCCATATCTGGTATCTTCAGTATCTGTAATAGTTAACAGGTTTTGTTTTGGAACAGAGTATTTGAATATATTGCTAAAGGAAGTTTGAAATTCATACCTTAAAACAGCTAAGATTTTTCAATATCCTAATATAAGGATTATTCATCAGACCATCAGGAAGGTAATTTCAACAAGTGCACTTGAAGAGGGAAATTATTCTTTCATAGATTCAGTTAGGGGTTGATCTGAAAGAAAAAGAGACCTAGTAGTCTTTAGCAAACTTTGTAACCATGATATATACTTGCATTTTTGGACTTCCGATGGAGTCGCAGATCTATTCTGAACTGTGATAGTTCCTTAACGTGGAAGAATGAAAGTATAAAAAACAAGGACAATATTTCAGCTTTTATAAGTTTTAAATTTGATTTCATCTGATATTTCCACAATCGAAAGGCTCTGATAGAGTCTTTTAAGGCAAATGGCTGCCTTCTTGGGAATTCCCAAAGGCAAAAGTCTTTCTAAATAAGCCTTATTAAGTAGTCATCTCTTAGGACAATTTTGTATTATAATAATTGGTGCTTTGCACACACAGAATTGCTTAGTTTCCAAGAAAATGTGCTGAAGTAGTTTATGACTAACATAACTCACACTTTTACCAGAATTATTTTAATCTACATTTCATTTTTTACAGTCAATGAAGTTATTAACAATTTTGCAATTGTTAGCAAACATTCCAATACACAAAATTATTTGGTTACTTTTTTCATAGCTTTAACAAAACATCCATTAAAAAAAAGAAAGAAATGTTTGTAGTGACCCATCATTAGAGGGAACATTGTATCATGGCAGACAGCCAGGCAAGGGCACGAGGTGGATGGTCACATTGCATCTGCAGTCAATTAAGGGAGACAATGCTGGTACTCAGCTTGCCCTCTGGTTTTTAGGTAGCCCAGGACCCCAGGAACTGTTCCCTCCACATCCAGGGTGCATCTTCTCATCCTCAGTTCAACACCCTTAGAAAAGTCCTCACTGACATAAGTTTGTTTCCAAAATGATTATTAAACCTGTTATGTTGACAATCAAATTATTCATCAATGTATAATCCAAGATATAATTCGAATAATTCCAGGAGTCTTATTGTATAAATTGTACTGCCATTAATAAGATGAGGAAATCCTTCTTCAGATGAGATGGCACTGATAAGAGCTGTTCTCCAGCACAGAATACTCATTACCAAAATCCTTTGTATAGTAATGGATCTTTTGATTTAAAATTAGGAGAAAGGATGCTTTCATTTTATGATCTAAATTTCACACTTAATGTGAAGGCTATTTTGACTACAGTCCACACATATAGATACTGTGTTATATAGGAAAACCAATGTGGTATTAAGAAAACATTTTTCTTGCAGTTTTCAGGCATCTCCGGAAAAAAAAAAAAACATTACAGTTGAAGAAAACTTTCAAACACTGGTGTGCACAACAATCTCTGAATTTTATTACTCTGTATTATCTTGGCTACTAAAAGTTGCAGTTCACAAGATTCAGCCTGCTTAGCAATCAGCTGGTATTCTGCTTGAACTGCAGATCCTCACTCTGTCTAGGGTGTTTTGTATTCTCTCATGTTCTTCTGAAGCATACCAGCCAAGGTTCATACTACCAAGCAGTCACACTAAGGTCTTCCTATGACTCAGAACTTATATTTCCCCTCTGTTGCTAAACCACACTGAAATCAATGACAACTTGAAACTGTGTCAGTCACTTAGAAGAGTCACAAATAATAACAACAGAAATAAATTAGCTCCTTCATATGCATATGTGGATATGTTGTCTTTCAGAATCAGTTATCTTTCTCCTTCTTAGTAAGGAAGGTCTTGAATTTTGATATGTTACCCAGGATCACCATAATGTCATGATTCTCACATTTTAACATCCCTAGTAGCTGAGATTTTGTGTGTCTGTACTACTTACATTAGTTTTTATTAAATTGTCCGTTTGGGTATTTTATGGAAATATAAAAAATTTCACACTTGACTTTTAAATATCTCATTTTTACACTATCCCACTCTTAAGTTTTACTATTTTTTAACATTTTAAATCATACTCTTACTGATATTTAAATTGTAATTCATTTATTATCTCCTTTCATATAGAAAGAAAGTTGAATTTTTTTCAAAAACAATTGTATACCTCTATTTGTTTTAATCAATAGCTGTTAAGCTTAAAATAGTGTTGCAGGGAAAATGGTCTCAACTGGCCCAATGTCGTAGGGTTCTTGTGTTCTGGAGTCGAAGATTGAAACCAAGACACGTGTAGAGGATTAAGGTAGAGTTTATTAGAAAAGAGAGTTTATTAGAAAAGAATAGGTTTATTAGAAAAGAGATTGCATAACAGCCAATTCTTTAGGGGCTTTTACAGCCTCTAAGAGTTGTAGGATATAGGAACTGTACTTAATGGGGCTTCAGACGTGGAGTGCCATGAGGAGCTAGGGCGCCTCCATGAGAAGCAGAAGTAGAACAGAGCTCATGGCACTAGAGTGGCATGAAGGGCTAGGGAGTCCATGAGAACTCATAGTGCCTAGACATGGAATTCATGAGGAGCAAGGAAACGAGAAACAGACTCATGGCACTAGAGGGCCATGAGGGGGTCGATCACCAAAGATGGTTGCCAGGGCTAGGTATATTTATACACCTAGACAAGCCTGGGAAACTGGCTTTTTCCTATTGGTTAATTCCCATTGGGGCCCCACCCAGTTGCTCTTGGACCCATGTGGGCTAGAGATCAAGTTGTTTGATATGGAGAGCTCATCTCCATAATCACTTCATGGGAAAGTTGGCCATCTTATCTCTGGGAGTCAGTTCCTCAGCAGGAGTGTTCCCTCAGGGTGATTCCAGCAGTGGGGGATGGCTTTCAGGAATTCCAAAGACCTTGAAAGACCCATCCCAGCATGGCTGCTCTAATCCTGCCTCAATAGTGTGTGATTCACATGCATTTAGTAAATGTATTTTCTTTAAGCAATACAGTTTATATTATACTAGTGAATGGAGGAACACTACTTTAACACCAAGATTTTGGGCCGGGCTTCCTGTCTATGTATAACCAATAAAAATATTCATATGATTTCATAATTGATTGAACTAACTATGAGCACTTCATGATGTAAAAGTTTTTTCCATGTGTGTTTGTGTGTGTGCGTGTGAGTGCACATGCATGTATGTAAGTGGGACCTCGAGTGTATGCCTATAGAGAGGTTCAGGTGTGGATTTGTTCTGTCTCCTTATTCTTCTTTCTCCTTATTGCTTTACTCTGGGATTTCCCAGGCTTAGCCCACCAAGACTGGAATTACAGGTTACAGCTATTTCCTCATGTCCTTATCCAACCATCCTGGTGGATAAGGTCTCAGCATGGCAGAATATTGTTCTATGGAAGCAATTTTTGGAAAAAGGACATGGCATTATTTGAAATAAATAAAAGAAATAAAATATGGGAATTGTCAGGGCTTGGTATTTCTGTGTATTTTAAAAATGCAGTCTCTGTTAAAACAATGATAACTATGTGGGCTCAGCCCCATGGCTATCTGGTGGAGCATTATAGATTAGATAGATTTGAAAATACTGGGAGAATGGTTTTGTTAAGTGCCTTTACCCTCAAGCAATGGGTTAGGTTCTTGAAAATGTCCTTCCTGAGGTGATTTCTGCTGGAGAATACAATATGTGTCTTTACCCCAGAATTTTCTGTATAAAAGCTGTCATAAAGTTTCAATAAATGGGTCCAGATTCACTCAGCCTAGAGAATTGCATGTTTCTGTTCTCCATCTCAGATTCTTTATCCTCACTCTAGTCTGAGAGAGCCCTGGTTCGGAGGCCATGGCTCTGGCCTGCAGCACCTCTGGACATTTTTACATGGGATCTGGGGATCTGAACTTGAGTCCTTTTTCTCATGAGGTAAAATCTTTACCTTCTGAGCCATCTCTCAAAGACCAGAAAAAACTTTTATCATCCATCTTTGCATCACCATGGATTTGTACTAAAAATCATGAATACAATAAGGGATAACTCTTCAGTAGACTTAGGGATACACTTTTTTTTAAAAATTAAATTTCATATCATTTTATAAAAATGCTTTTTTGGTTTTTTGTTAAAAAAGCATTTTAAAAAAACCTGCATCTATTTATTTATTATTATTTCCACTCATACAAACTTAACAGGTACACTAGTCCCCTCCCTCCCTCCACCTCCCCCCACCCCCTACTTCCCCCTCCTTCCCCCTTCTCTTCCCCCTCCCCTTCCCCCTCCTTCCCATCCCCAGTGCCTCCCCCCCAATCCCCGGAGCATCCTTTAATGTGCATGCCAAACTCTCCTCTGGGTCCTCCTCTCCTCTCCGATGAGGTGCAAGGACCAGGGGCATTTCCCAGAACCCTTTCCTGTGTTCCCTTAAGCTTAGGAATACTACTGTGACTGTCAGTCCCAGCCTCCAAGGATCCTAGTGCTTTTAGTCCATGCTAGACTTTGTGGGGTCAATAATGTGTTGGACATAGCGCAGATCATGCAAAGTCCTATTATGATTGTTTCAGCCCTAACTTGTGTGGAGTATCTTGCATATCATTACTCCTCTCATCCTTGTGCTCTTACAATCTTACTGCCCCCTCTTCGGCAAATTTCTCTGAGCTTCAGGATGGGAGAGATTAGGGGATACACTTTTGATTAATCCCCACTGTTCATATTTCAAAAGTCATCATGCCTCTGGTCAGAGAAATTTATTTTGAGCTAGAATTTTTTGAGCTAGAAGCTTTCTTCACATCTTTGTTTCTCAGGGTGTATATGAAAGGGTTCACTGAAGGGGTGGCCACACGGTAACATGAAAACCACTTTATCAATGGTGAAGTCGTACTTGGCAGGAGGATGGACATAGGCAAAGATTATAGTTTCATAATAGATGGTGACCACTGTGAGGTATGAGGCACAGGTTGAGAGTTTTCTTCTGAGCCTCCCATGAAGACAGCTTGATTATTTTGCTCATGAGTGGAAGAGAAGTCAGCAAATAATGCAGTGGTGTTGTTAGGTGACTAGAACCTCAAGGAATGGTCTCCTAAATAAGTCACATGGTTTACCCTGCAAAGACAAAGCACCACTTAACATTTTAAATTTATGTTCCTCATTTATACATGACTTTAAAGTTAGAGGGAAATGATTGCCTGAGTAAACTAAGCTTGCAGAGCATAACACAGATTAGAGACATTGACACATATAAGGAAAATTTTTTTCTGAGCATTCATTTAACTTTCTTAATCTTTCGTTTTTTTTTAAAGTCATTGCATTTTTCCATCATATGATATCAATTAAGAACAGTCAAGCACACAATTTAGGGAATGAGAAATTTGCCATTAGAGCAATAATCTGGCCTGGGTGTATTCATGTGCATTTGTGTCAATATATCCAGGTACTAAGTAGCAAGTTAAGAATATTTTCATATTCCTCATAAATATGTGCTTCCGTATATTAAATGAATTAAAATTGTGAGGTCTTTATGATAAAAATAACAGAGTACCAATCTCCTAAAACCAGATGAAAACTTCAATTGAATTGAAACAGTATCATTTTGGTTCCTGTATATAGTTTCTTATGTTAAACTTGTCAAGAGATTTTAAGTCATAAAACTCCATTGAAACAAAAGGTGGTAGGCTTGTAACAATGCAGTGTTTCAAGCAGCACTATGCTTACATAGCAGAGAAGTTTCCTTAGGGTTTTTTTTTAATCTCAGACTTAGTTAAAAACCAAGTAATGTTAGTATGTTTGTGATATTGTAATTTTCCTCCACACAATTTATAAATATTAAAATCTAAAAATACGAAGATTTTTTCCATATTTATAGAGCATAAATTATAATTTTCTCAGAAGGTATGCAATTCAATAGGTTTTAAAAAATCCATCAATAGAATTTGTTGTTTAAAGTTCCTAAACAGACATCCAATGACACAGTCACTGCTACCAACTCTCAATAGTTGGGATCTTGTGAAATTAAAGAGCTTCTGTTCAGATAAAGAGATTGTAACATGAGCTCAAAGGCAACCCACAGAATGGGAGAAAATCTTCACTAACCACATATCTGATAGAGCTCTACTGTCCAGAGTGCACAAAGAACTTACAAAACTAAACACCAAGGAAACCAATGGCCCAATTAAAAAATGGGCCCTGGAACTTAAAAGAACCTTTACCAGGGATGAAATTAAAATGTCTAACAAATATCTTAAAAAATGCTCCACTTTCTTAGCCATCAGGGAAATGCAAATTAAAACTTCCCTGAGATATCATCTCACCCTGGTCAGGATGGCAAATATCCCCAATAAAAACAACACCAAATGCTGGAGAGGATGTGGAGAGAGGGGGAATCTACATTGCTGGTGGGAATGCAGGCTCATACAGCCACTCTGGCGAGCCGTCTGGAGATTCTTAAAGAAATTAAAGATTGAAATGCCATATGACCCTGCTATTCCACTTTTGGGAATAACCCCCCCATGCAGCAGATGTTCACCTCGATAGCACAAGTGCAACCATGTTCATAGCAGCACTGTTTACAATAGCAAAGTCATGGAATCAACCCAAATGTCCAACAGTTGACGAGTGGATAAGGAAACGGTGGTACATCTATACAATGGAGTACTACTCAGCCATCAAAAATGATGAATTACTGGAATTTGCCGGGAAATGGATGTCATTAGAAACAATTATATTAAGTGCAGTATCCCAAACCCAGAAAATTAAGTGCCATATCTACTCCCTAATAGGTGGCTCCTAGTACCAAACCCACCCAGCCCACCTAGAGACACTCGATGATAAATCTCTGTAATATAGTAATTGCAAGGAGTATGAACCGGAGGGATGGGGTAGGAGGGCCACACCAGAAACAAAGGGAGAGGGGACCATGTTACAGCAGAAAAAATAGGCCACCATCAAGGACTGCAAATGAGTAATGAGACATCTGGTTAAGTTCATAGACTTCCATTCCTGATCATTTACAACTGAGGGGGTACAATCTCACCAGAAGGGGAGGGCATATAGTCTGGCAGATAAAAAGTAACCATTTTGCAAATGGGTGATTGACCCCTCCCTCACTGCGGTTTCCTACTTTTATTGCATCTACCTTTGAATATACTCTTATAACAAGACTCTAGTTTAACAGCTTTTTATCTCTGGCCAGGGGGTGACATCCAATACCCATCAGGATGGAGTGAAGGGCATCGCAGGAGCAGCAAAACCACAAAAGAAAATCAACAAACCATAATCCAGAACTTCAGAGACTCTACATCAACCACCTAGAACTAGGCCCGCCTAATCTCTCCCCATCCGGAAGCTCAGGGAAATTTGCGGAAGAGGGAGCGGTAAGAGTGTAAGAGCACAAGGATGGGAGGAGCAATGATATGCAAGATACTCCACACAAGTTAGGGCTGAAGCAATCATAATTGGACTTTGCATGCCTTGTGCAATGTCCTACATGCTACTGATCCCACAAAGTCTAGCATTTGCTAAAAGCACCGAGATCCTTGGAGGCAAGGGATTGACAGCCAAAATAGTGTTCCTATGCTTAAGGGGAACAAAGGAAAGGGTTCAGGGAAATGCCGCTGGGTCCTTGTACATCATCGGAGAGGAGGACCCAGAGGAGAGTTTGGCATGCACATTAAAGGATTCTCTGGGGATTGGGGGAGGGGAAGCACTGGGGGGTATGGAGGGAGGGGGAGGGGAGGGGGAGCAGGGAGTTCGGGGGGAGGAGGAGGGAGGGAGGGAACCTGTGTACCTATTAAGTTTGTATGAGCGGAGATAATAAAAAATGTTAAAAAAAGTTGAACCAATTTTTATTCAAATATGAACAAAAATCGCCAAAAAGATTTAAAAAAAAGAATTTTCTGTTTAAAAATATTAAAAATAAAATATTTTGTACAAAAGATGAGCTAATTTTCAAAAAGTGATAGTTTTGATTTGATCTGTAAGAATAATATTAATATTTATGCTATTTGTAAAAGACTGACATCCAGAGTATTTTTCATTATCAAGAAAATGATGTTACAAAAGCCTTTTTCACTAACATGAACCACAAAATTGATTGCTTTAAAGTAATATAGGGATTGTAAAGAGGCTGATATCTATCATTTTACACCAAAAATTACTTTTCCCTAAAATTTATGGTGATTCTCTAATTCTGCAGTGTGCAGTGTTGGAATTGCTTATTTCTTAGCTGAACATAATCTTACAAAGGACCCGGAAGACAAGCTGGCTTTCCAATCACTAATTACTGATCTTGTGATTTTTAATATACAATATTTTCATTATACATTCAAATGAATTCCTTTAAAAGAATAGTGCTTCAGTTTAGTGATATTATCCACATCACAAAAATCTCTTTGACAGTTATGTGGATTACCCTTTCTGGCCATGCAGATGAATGGTAAGCACTATGCAAAATCTCTCCCCAGGTATACTCATACCATTATGTTCTGCTTTGTGATTTGTCATAAATATAGCATTATAAAATATACTTCGCCTTTTCTGCAAAGGTCTGATTGGAGCATACTGTGCTCAATTGTGCAAAACAAAAAGAAAAAAAAAGACATCTACACTAGGAATAAAGTCTCTTTATGTGACTTTTTTTTCATGACCATATTGCAGGGAAAGGTGAGACCAGAAACACCCTAAGGAAATGTACGTTGATTTCATCAGCCAGGAGCCTTGGGGAGCTCTTTTATTATCTTGGGACATTCCTTCAGTTTCCTGGTGTATTTCCTTTTGTTGAAGATCAGAATGCTCTGCCATGGGAACAAGAGAGGAGCAAAGGAGCTGCAGAAGCAGAAGAGTCACCATAGGAGCTAGACAAATGGTGTCCTAAATGACGTCATTAGCTGCCACTGCAGCTTAAAACATGGCTACAGAAATGCCTCCTTCAATACTTCAGCCACTGCAGGAATGCTGGAGAGATCACATACTTCAGCATAGAAAGTGTGAACTGAATTTATGTTGAATGCCTTCCTTTGCAGCCAGAGAGTCACAAAACAAACATTTAAACAACACTGGACTGATGTGGTTTTATTAAAAATTGTAAAGCATTCAGCAAGTGTGATGGTTAAACAAGCTCACGTGGATCTGGAATCACTGAGGACAAACTTCTGTGAGGGAATATGTTAATCAGGTGAATTGAAGTGGGAAGACCTACCTTAATGGCGATGTCACTGTTCCTGGTCTGGCTGCAGACTGCATTAAAAGGAGGAAGGGAACTCAATCCCGACTGTGGATGCAGTGTTACCAGCTGCCCCAAGCCCTTGCCACCATGCCTCCCACTTAGTCTTTAAACTCTGAAGCAAATTAAACCCTTCATTTTCTAAGTAGCTTTTGATAGGATACTCTATCCCAGCAGGAACAGCTTTGGCTTATGGTTTTGTGTTCCAGTCCAACATAACATAAGATTATGGAATCGTGGTAGGAGCGTGTGACTGCTGGTCTCATCTAAAGTCATGAAGAAGAGGTAAATGAATGCTGGCAATCCATCCCATTCCATATGGCCCATTTTTTTTGAATTCTAGTCAATATAATGTTAACTGAAGTGTAGCTTATATCTTACTCAAACCTCCTTATGAATGAACACAAAGATACTCAGAGGTCTGCCTCTTGGACTAAAAACTAATTTGATGATCAAGAATAGCTACCCCAAATGCCTTATTATTTTATCTTTTGCTTTTTTTTTTTTTTTTTTTTATTCAACTGTGTGTATGTGTGCGCGCGCATGTGTCTGTGTGTGTGTCTGTGTGTGTGTGTAGAACCACGGACGAATTCGTGAACCACCATGGACGCCTCCACCTCCTTCTGCCCCGGGATTCACAGGCTCCGCCCTACCAGGACCAGAAGCGCAGGCCGCCCCCGCTTCCGTCTGGCGTCTATACGTGGGATCTGGGATCCGAACTCGGGACCTTCCGCCTGCAAGGCGGAGGCTTAACCCCTGAGCCACCTCTCCAGCCCTTATTATTTTATCTTAAGAGTGACTCAGTGTATCACACAATGTGTATTCAATCATTTTGTGATTTTATATATATACATATATATAAAATGCATATAATAATTTGAGAAATTTTGCTATTCCACTTAAGATAATTGGCATGTAACAGCTAGGATATTATTAAGAATTCTGTTAATTCTTATTAGTGTCCCCCTTGTAAAGCTGCCAAGTTTCAGACTTCAGAAATATAAAATCTGAATGAATATTTGTCTGATAACATATCGTTTTCTCTCCCATATTCCTTTTTTTTGCATTTGTACTATTACTTGCTCTTTATCTAACACCTACTAGATTCTTATATGCTAGAACGGAGTGAAATTTGGGGGCTGTGTATGATGGTTAGTGTTTTCTGTAACCTGAAATGGTTTTGCGGTCCTGTTTTTCCACTCATAAATTTGAGAGATTCAAAAAGACATAAAAGGCTGGGTGAAAATGGCTCTGGGGTTAAGACTCTCTCTCACAAGCAAAAAGACCCGGAGTTTAGATCCTGGATCCCAGCAAAAAGTCAAGGTAGACATGGAGGAGGCTTGCACTTTCAGCTCTCAAGATAAATCCACAGGCTCTCATGGTTCTTTGTGCACATACATGCACACACACACACACACACCACAGAAACATACATACACAAAAAATTAAAAATACGTGGAATATTTATTTAAACAAATGTTTCACATTGCTGCACAGCATACTACAGAATGATTATATGTTTAGGCATAACACATGAGCCCATTTCTTCAGTGGTCAATGAGACATTGAAATTTTATTTTCTCCCACCTGCATGAATGGATTGGTACAGTTTCTTCTTAATCCTTAAATAGTATGTATGTTAATATATTACTGTTGTTTGTATTTGTATCTTACAATGTATGAGTGTGCACATGGAGGTCAAAGAGCAACTTTTGGAGAAGATTCTCTACTTTTATCTTTGGATGAGTTCCAGAAATTAAAATCAGTAAGGGCTTTTACTTGCTGGATCATCTTGTGAAGTTCATAAGTAACATTATATTTGCATTAATGTCTATATGTTCCTTATCTTCACAGCGATTGATGGGCTTCTATGTTCATTCCATGGCTTGCCTACTGTGAGTAGATCCACAAACAGACATCTCATCAACAAGCTTATAATAGACTTTGACCACATTTATCATCTCATTACACATGTTTGCACAGCCCTTGCTCTTGTCTGACCCCTTCCTTTTTATTTTAGACGCAACACATGACTGAAAATATATGATGTTTTTGTCTTTGGTTTCTTTTATTTAATTGTATGATTTCCAGTTTTGTTTTCCTGCAAATTATACAATTTTACATTTCAGTATGACTAAACAGTACTCTATTGTGCATAAATACCAAATATCCTTTTTTAAAATTTATTTTATTTATTCATTTATTTATTTATTTCTGCTCATACAAACTTAATAGGTACACCGGTGCCCTCCCTCCCTCCACCCCTTCCTGGACCCCCTATCTTCCTCCCTCCTTTTCTCCTTCCTTTCCCTCCCCATCTCCCAATGCCTCTTCGCCCCATCCCTGGAACATCCTTTAATGTGTATGTCAAATTTTCCTCTGGGCCCTCCTCTCTGATGAGGTGTAAGGACTCAGTGGCATTTCCTAGAATTCTTTCTTGTGTTCTCCATAAGTATAGGAACACTATTGTGGCATTAATCCCTAGCTTCTAAGGATCCTAGTGCCTTTAGCCCATGCTAGACTTTGAGGAGCCAATAATGTGTTGGTCATTGCAGAGGTCATTGCACAGGTCATGCAAAGCCTTATTATGATTGCTTCGGACCTAACTTGGAGTATCTTGCATATCATTACTCCTCCCCATCCTTGTGCTCTTACAATCGTACTGCCCCCTCTTCCGCAAATTTCCCTGAACTTCAGGATAGGGAGTGATTAGGCTGGCCTCATTCCAGGTGGTTGATATAGAATCTCTGATGTTCTAAATTATGGTTTGTTGATTTTTTTTCAGTTTTGCTGCTCCTGCAATGCCATTGGTTACATCCTGATGGGAATTGGATGTCACCACCTGGCCAGAGACAAAAAGCTGTTAAAATAAAGTCTTATTATAAGAGTATATTCAAAAGTAGATGGAATAAAAGTAGGCGACCACGGTGGAGGGGGTCAGTCTCCCATTTGCACAATGGTTACTTTCTATCTGTCAGACTATATGCCCTCCCCTTCTGGTGAGATCATATGCTGCTATCAGTTGCAAATGATCAGGAAGGAAAGTCTGTGAACTTAACCAGATGTCTCATTACTCATTTGTAGTCCTTGATGGTGGCCTATTTTTTTCTGCTGTAACATCATCCCCCTCTCTCCTTGTTTCCTGTGTGACCCTCCTTCCTCTTTCCTCCTATTTATAACTTTTGCAATTACTGTAGGTATTATAGAGATTTATCTTTGAGTGTCTCTAAGTGAGTTTGGTACTAGGATCCACCTATTAGGAAGTACATACAGCGCTTAATTTTCTGTGTCTGGGATACTTCACTCAATATAATTGTTTCTAATTCCATCCATTTCCCAGAAAATTTCATTAATTCATCATTTTTGATGGCTGAATAGTATTCCATTGTATAAATGTTCCACATTTTCCTTATTCACTCAACAACTGTTGGACATTTGGGTTGATTCCATGACTTTGCTATTGTAAACAGTGCTGCTATGAACATGGTCATGCTTGTGCTATCAAGGTGAATTTTTACTGTACGGAGGGGTTATCCCCAAAAGTGGAATAGCGGGATCATATGGCACTTCAATCTTTAACTTCCTTAAGAATTTGCTGGGCAGGGCGGGGGCTGGAGAGGTGGCTCAGAGGTTAAGCCTCTGCCTTGCAGGCAGAAGGTCCTGAATTCAGATCCTGAACCCCACGTATAGACGCCGGGTGGAAGCGGGGGTGGCTTGCGTTTCTGGTCCTGGTAGGGTGGAGCCTGTGAATCCTGGGACAGAGTAAACAAGGAGGAGGTGAAGGCGTCCATGGTGGTTCCCGAATTCATTCGTGGTTCTACACACACACACACACACACACACACACACACACACACACACACATGCGCACAAATGCACAATTGAATAAATACATTAAATATTTTAAAAAAAAAGAATTTGCTGGGTGGGTAAATGCTATATTCTTCATGTATATATTGACCATGTGCTTCTTCTTCAAAGTGTTGAGTTCTCCTGCTACATACTGATTACACTTTTTTTTTAGGGTGTTTACTTCTTTTAGAATCTGTGTGTTTTACAGCTATGATTGTCAGAATAGTGGAAAAGATTTTCTTCTGTTTGGCAGACTGTGTTTTCATCTTTGATATTAGTCAAGAAGTCAGCAACCAAGATAGTGATATTTATTTATTTATTTACGAATAAACTTGGTTTATGTCTTTGTCTTGATTTTCTCCCTTCCCTCTTCTTTCCTTTCCCACCCTCCTCATCCCCACACCTTTTTCACATCCTCCCCTCCTTTCATCCATCCTTCCCTGCCTGTCACATCCTCCCCTCCTTTCCCTCTACTTGTGTGTAACACAGGACTTCATTTGGGGTGTCTGTATTGGTATAGGAGTCATATTTATGTTGAATTTTATGTGGCTCTGCAGTGGGTAAAGTCTTGAGTGAGAGGTCCCTTTTCTCTTGCCCAGAGCCATTCCCTTAGACACTCTCTGAGGGCAGTTGTTTCTTCTAAGATCCTAATTAGCTCTTGGGAGAATATTGATAGATAAGCCATTGTGTAGATCTCATAGTAGAAGTTCTCAATGCAGTGACTTTCCAGGTATACCAACCCTGCCTTGGCTGGAGTATATTTTGGTTACAAGTATTTCATCTCACCGTTATTTAAGGACTTACATTTTACTGCCCCCTGTTACACAAAGTTCCATGAGCCTTGGTATGGGATAAGATTTTGATGGACTGATCAGGGCTGAGTATTATAGGTTCACTGATATTCTGTACTCTGGCTTATTTTCTGCCTCACATGTGTTCCATTGTAATAGGGAGCAACTTTGTTGAGCTCTGAGAGCTTATGTTATCTAAAAGTTAAAAAGAGGAACATTTACAATGATTTATTATCAATCTTTTATAATAA
This sequence comes from Typhlomys cinereus, assembly GCA_023101885.1. Classification (NCBI taxonomy): domain Eukaryota; kingdom Metazoa; phylum Chordata; class Mammalia; order Rodentia; family Platacanthomyidae; genus Typhlomys; species Typhlomys cinereus. The sequence continues at coordinate 1,064,254 of JALPQD010000351.1, read as the reverse complement.
ACACTAGGATATCTGTCCTTTTCCATTTGTTTCTTGTCTACAGTTTGACATGATTTCCCCTAACATTAAGGGGATTAGAACCCATTTAGAGAGTAATTGCTTTCCTATGGGTCCTATAAACACTGATTGCTAATTTATGATCAAAGCAATGCAAGGGAACTCCAAGATGGGTTGAATAACTGCAAAAAAAGTATGAACAGGAAAATAACAAGACAAAGCAAATATTTTGAGAGCCTCAAGAGATAACGACTAAATCACATTTAAAGGTAAGCCTATTAGAATAACTGATTTGTTAATGGAAAGAGTAAAAGCCAGAAGAAGTTGAGAAGATGTACTTCAAGTAATGAATGAGCACAAAAGCCAACCTAGGCTGATATACCCATCAAAACTATCAGTCATGATTGAAGGTGAAAGAAAAAATTTCTACCTGAAGGATAAACTGAAGGCCTACAAGATCACCAAACCAGACCTACAGAAGATGCTAGAAAAAAATACTCAACTGCAAAGAAAGGACAAACATACCCAAGAAGACTGAAGGGAAAAATAATGATAATAAAACTACTAAACAAAGTAAAACGCATAAAAAGCACAAGACTCAGAAAAATGAGACAAAAAAACAAATATTTCTCAATCTGCTGCTGCCTTCAGGAAATACATCTCTCTTTGAAAGATAGTCAGAATTTCAGAACAAAAAGCTGGTCAAAGCCACATGATACTCTCGATAGATGTAAAAAAAGCATTTGACAAGATTCAACAGCCTTTTATGATCAAAACCCTAGAGACAGTTGGAATGGAAGGAACCTTTATTAATATAATAAAAGCTGTATACAACAAGCCCACAGCAAGGATTATGCTTAATGGGGAACAATTGGAAGCATTCCCGCTTCAATTAGGAACTTAGACAAGGCTGTCCACTCTCACCACTTCTATTCAATATTGTACTTGAGTCTTAGCTGAAGCCATAAGACAAGAAAGGGATATAAAAGGGATTCAAATCAGCAAGGAAGAAGTCAAGCTATCCCTATTTGCAGATGACATGATCTTATACCTGAGTCATCCCAAAAACTCCACCATTAAGTTCCTGGAACTAATACAGAAGTTCAGCAGGATGGCAGGATACAAAATAAATGTACAAAAATGATGAATTACTGGAATTTGCCGGGAAATGGATGTCATTAGAAACAATTATATTAAGTGAAGTATCCCAGACCCAAAAAATTAAGTGCCGTATGTACTCCCTAATAGGTGGCTCCTAATACCAAACCCACCCAGCCCATCTTGAGACACTCATAAGTAAATCTATGTATTACCTACAGTAATTGCAAGGATTATGAACAGGAGGGATGGGGTTGGAGGGCCACACCAGAAACAAGGAGAGAAGTGACCATGTTACAGTAGAGAAAATAGGCCTTCATCAAGGACTGCAAGAAAGTAATGTGACACCTAGTTAAGTTCACAGACATTCATTCCTGATCATTTACAACTAAGGGGGTATGAACTCACCAGAAGGAGAGGGCATATAGTCCGGCAGATTAAAAAGTAACCATTTTGCAAATGGGTGATTGACCTCTCCCATTGCCAAATGCCATATGACCCTGCGATTCCACTTTTGGGTATAAGTGTTACATCTACCCTTGAATGTGCTCTTATAATAAGACTCCAGTTTAACACCTGTCTGTCTCTGGCCAGGGGGTGACATACAGTGCCCAGCAGGATGGAGTGAAGGGTATTGAAGGAGCAACAAAACTGCAAAAGAAAATCAACAAACCACTATCCAGAACTTCAGAGACTCTATATCAACCACCTAGAATATATCAACCACCTAGAACTAGGCCAGACTAATCTCTCCCCATCCTGAAGCTCAGGGAAATTTGTGGAAGAGGGGGCGGTAAGAGTGTAAGAGCAAAAGGATGGGAGGAGCAATGATTTGCAAGATACTCCACACAAGTTAGGGCCGAAGCAATCATAATTGGACATTGCATGCCCGGCGCAATGTCCAACACACTATTGACCTCACAAAGTCTAGCATCTGCTAAAGGCACCAAGATCCTTGGAGGCAAGGGATTGACAGCCACAGTAGTGTTTCTATGCTTAAGGGGAACACAGGAAAGGGTTCAGGGAAATGCCACTGGGTCAGTGCACGTCATCGGAGAGGAGGGCCCAGAGGAGAGTCAGGGATGCACAAGAAAGGACTCTGGGAATTGGGGCGGGAGGCACAGGGGGATGGGGCGGGAGGGGTGAGGGGAGGGGAAGCAGGGGGTTCGGGGGAGGAGGAGGGAGGGAGGAAACTGGTGTACCTATTAAGTTTGTATGAGCTGAAATATTAATAAAAATGTATGAAAAAAGAAAACAAAACAAACAAACAAACAAAAAACAAAAGAAATGTACAAAAATGAGTGGCCTTCCTATATGCCCAGAATGAAAGAAATGAAAAAGCCCTGAGAGAAACAATCACATTTACTGTAGCCCCTAAAAAAATGAAATACCTTGGTATAAACCTAACCAAGGAAGTAAGAGACCTTTACGATGAAAACTTTAAAACCTTAAAGAAAGAAATTGCAGAAGACACTGGGGAATGGGAAGGCAGGGGTAAGGGGAGGGGGGGCAGGGGGGTCGGGGGGAGGAGGAGGGAGGGAGGGAACCCATGTACCTGTTAAGTTTGTATGAGCTGAAATCATAATAAACAAACAAACAAACAAACAAACAAATAAATAAATAAATAAAAGAAATTGCAGAAGACACCACAAGGTGGAAAGATCTCCCATCTTCCTGGATTGGCAGAATCAACATCATAAAAATGACCATCCTACCAAAAGCAATATACAAATTCAAAGCTATACCAATTAAAATCCCAAAGCAATTCTTTAAAGAGGTTGACCAAATAATCTCAAAATTCATATGGAGGCACAAAAGACCCAGGATAGCAAAGACAATCCTGAATAACAAAAACACAGCTGGAGGTATCACCATACCAAACCTTAGTCTATACTATAAATCCATAGTTATAAAAACAGCATAACACTCGCTCCAAAATAGACACACAGGTCAATGGATAAGGGTTGAAGACCCAGCTATAAGTCCACACAACTACAGCCATTTGATCTTTGACAAAGGGGCCCAAAAAATCCAATGGAAAAGAATAGTATCTTCAACAAATGGTGCTGGCAAAACTGGATCTCCACAATGCAGAAGATTAAAACTGGACCCATACTTGTCACTATGTACAAGAATTAATTCCAAATGAATCAAGGACCTCGATATGAAGCCAGAGACTATAAAAACCATAGTTGAAAGGATAGGGAACTTCTTTGAGTTGATTGGGCTAGGTCAACATTTCCTAAACAGACATCCAACGGCACAGTCGCTGCTACCAACTCTCAACGATGGGATCTTGTGAAATTAAAGAACTTCTGTTCAGATAAAGAGATTGTAACATGAGCACAAAGGCAACCCACAGAATGAGAGAAAATCTTCACTAACCACATATCTGATAGAGCTCTATTATCCAGAGTACACAAAGAACATAGAAAACCAAACACCAAGGAAACCAATGGCCCAATTAAAAAATGGGCCCTGAAACTTAAAAGAAACATTACTAGAGATGTAATTAAAATGTCTAACAAATATCTTAAAAAATGCTCCATATCCTTAGCCATCAGGGAAATGCAAATCAAAACTTCTCTGAGATATCATCTCACTCTGGTTAGGATGGCAAAAATCCACAATACAAACACCACCAAAAGCTGGAGAGGATGTGGAGAGAAGGGAACTCTCCTAACTGTCTGGAGATTCTTAAAGAAATTAAAGATTGAAATGCCATATGACCCTGCTATTCCACTTTTGGGAATAACCACCCATACAGCAAAATTTCACCTCGATGGCACAAGCATGACCATGTTCATAGCAGCACTGTTTACAATAGCAAAGTCATGGAATCAACCCAAATGTTCAACAGTTGATGAGTGGATAAGGAAACTGTGGTACATCTATACAATGGAGTACTACTCAGTCATAAAATATGATGAATTACTGGAATTTGCCGGAAAATGGATGCTATTAGAAACCATTATATTAAGTGAAGTGTCCCAGACCCAGAAAATTAAGCACCATATATACTCCCTAATAGGTGGCTCCTAGTACCAAGCCCACCTAGAGACACTCAAGGATAAATCTCTATAATACCTATAGTAATTGCAAGGATTATGAACAGGAGGGATGGGGTAGGAGGGCCACACCAGAAACAAGGAGAGAGGGGACCATGTTACAGCAGAGAAAATAGGCCACAATCAAGGACTGCAAATGAGTAATGAGACATCTGGTTAAGTTCATAGACTTTCGTTCCTGATCATTTACAACTGAGGGGGTATGATCTCACCAGAAGAGGAGGGCATATAGTCTGGCAGATAAAAAGTAACCATGTTGCAAATAGGTGATTGACCCCTCCCTCACTGTGGTTTCCTACTTTTATTGCATCTACCTTTGAATATACTCTTATAAGAAGACCCTAGTTTAACAGCTTTTTTCTCTGGCCAGGGGCTGACATCCAATACCCATCAGGATGGAGTGAAGAGCATTGCAGAGCAGCAAACTGGAAAAAAAAATCAACAAACCATAATCCAGAATATCAGAGACTCTATATCAACTACATGGAGCTAGGCCAGTCTAATCTCTCCCCATCCAGAAGCTCAGGGAAATTTGCAGAAGAGGGGCGGTAAGATTGTAAGAGCACAAGGATGGGAGGAGTAATGATATGCAAGATACTCCACACAAGTAAGGGCCAAAGCAATCATAATTGGACTTTGCATGCCCTGCGCAATGTCCAACACACTATTGACCGCTCAAATTCTAGCATTTGCTAAAGGCACTAAGATCCTTGGAGGCAAGGGATTGACAGCCTCAGTAGTGTTCCTACTGCTTAAGGGGAACACAGGAAAGGGTTTTGGGAAATGCCACTGGGTCCTTGCACCTCATCGGAGAGGAGGACCCAGAGGAGAGTCTGACATGCACATTAAAGATGCTCCGGGGAGGGGAGTGGGAGGCACTGGGGAATGGGGAGGGAAAGAGGAAGGGAGGGGGCACAGGGCGGTGAGAGGTTGGAGGAATCGGTGTACCTGTTAAATTTGTATGAGTAGAAAAAAAAAAAAAGCTTGTCAAAGTACTCCAACTTAAGGATCGAGGAAAGAAGCAAGTGCAGCAATTCTAATATTTGACAAAATAGACTTCAAAACTGTGGGGACCTCAGTCTAGGTGACCTCAATAATCTGGCAAGTTTAGCCAAAGATGATTTGATGGAGGAAGTCTGGAGGGCAGCTCAGGATGTTTTGACCAGCTTAGGGGAAGTCAGGAGGTGGTAGCTCAGGATATGTTGAACAGCTCAGGATGGAGGAAGTCAGGAGGGTAAGTAGCTCAGGATGTTTTAAAGAAATTTTGCTACATACAGCCTGCATGCTGGCTTGACCTTTAAGATGATTAGTTGCCCATTTCCCCGCCTTGGAATTCCCCTACTTATATAAGATGGCTGTGGACATGCAATAAATGAGTTCCTGCTTGACTAGACTCCCTGTCGCATCTGATTGTCCTCAGGAAGGGAGGGCTGGGAGTGGGTGGACAGCACACTCACCTTTCCCCAACCCCCATGTGGAGGACCCGCCAGACGGGCCTGCAGGTTGGAGCTGAGATCCCTGGTGACCCCCACATCTGGCACCCAACGTGGGGCATGAAGAGCTCAGTGTTGAAGAATTCGATCAGGGCCAAGTGGTCTTCGAGTGAGTGAGACCCTAACAGATGGGTAACGCAACTTCTAAGTCTAAAGACCTAGCGCTCAAGACGCTGAGATACATGCTTAAAAATAGGGGCTTGGAAATCTCTGATTCCAAGGCTTTAAAGTTTTGGGAGGCGGTTTTGCCGATCACGCTGCGAAGAGAAAGCGAGGGGCCTAGCAGGCAGAGCAATGCCCATATGCCTTCACAAAAACCTCCCAAATCTGTGCAAATCTGTGCGTGGGAATGGCCCCGGCCAGGCTAGGGTGGGAAACTGGAGGGGGGGGCTGAGGAAGACTACAAATTTCTCAGTCCCTGCTTAGGAGGGCTCTATGCAGGCAGGTGGGAGCTGCCTCTGTGTTTGTCTATGTTACTTTGTGTTGTCTTTTGTGTGGACTCAGACTGACGAAACAATGGAACAGACTGTTTCTAGTCTCTTATACCTGTTGCTAAGGACTTGTAAAAAGATGTTAGGGAAAGAACCCAAAATCTAAATGTTGAGATAAACAAAGAGAAATTTACCACCCTCTGTTCTGATGAATGACCCACTTTCTAGGCCAAACGATGTGTGTTTTAAACTGTCTCCTCATTGATTTAAGGAATCTTCTGCTCCCTACACTGGTGAGACCATAAAAACTGTCTGTTGTTATTTGTACTTTTCCTGTAATGATAAAAGGTTACTTTAGAAAGTTCTGACTTGCTTGGTTATCTGGATTTCTATAAAATGTTTTTTATGTTTCAAAATAACAGCTTTGGCCGCTTCAGATTTTATTGCGGGCTTATGATCACATTTTGGCTTTTGACTCTGTTCATTATTTGGCATGCCCAATTTAAATGCACGTGCACACTTAGAAATGAATCACCTTGATCACATTAAAAGGCCTGAGTATGTACTGACTAAAATATTTTGTTTTATCTTGATTTTTGTGAAGCGTCACAAAAGTTGGTATTATGTTTTTACCTAGGATCTAATAACATCACTTCTGTAATTCTTTAAAAATTTGTTTTCCCATGTGTAATACTAACATATCTAACAGCCAGAAAGAAAAACTGATTTCTGAGAAATTCATTGAAATTTCTTCATTCTCCTGGTATGTATGAGCTCCCTTCCTTGGGGACAAGTCTGATTTCTAATTCCAGGTGTATTTCTGTGTTCTGCTACTATCTTATAAACTTAATTTGGATATAATGATTATTAAGACGAGGTCTACAGGATAAGTAATGAGAAAACAGCAGGAAACCATCAAGTAAGAAAAAAATGTATATGGTACTTGGATGTGCAAGAGGTTTAAAAGAAGGTTTATGGGATAAAAAATCTTACTTAAAAATTAAGATGTGTATAGAAGGTTTATGAGTTGGTTAACTCAAAAGAATGTTAAAGTATGTTATAAAGGTTTATGGAGTGGTAGGTTCATAAAAAGATTAAAAATTAGAGAGAATGGTTAAAAGAAAATGTTGTTATGCTTCTTCCATGCTATAGAAAAAAAGACATTCAGCCTCAAAAATTAGAAATTAAAAATTAAGCTTGCCCTCGTCCTGAAAGATTGCCTAAAGTTAAATTCAATGCTTGACAAAAAAAAAAATACAATGATGAACTTAAGAAGTTAAACCTAAAAAAACAACAAAAGTCCAGGCGTTAGACAGACTAGCTCTGATAACAAATCAAGTCAATGTTGACTTTTCATTTAGATCCAAGGAGTGACCCTACCCTAAAGACAAGATAATGCTTACAGATTTATAAAATTTTCCATATGAGAAAATAATGTCCTGCACTTGTGTCACTTTGCTTTTCAAAATCCAAAAAGGACTAATTCAGATTGTTCTGTTCAGACAGTTCACATTGTGTTAAACAGGTTTTAAATGTAATCATAGGGATTTACAGCTGCCAGAGAAAAAAACGTCTTCAGTATGTAGCTTAGCTCTTGGTTTTTACATCAGACAGTGACTATTCCAAGTGAGGTAACAGGTTTTCTTTACTAACTCTTGCCTATACCCACAATAAGATTGCTGAGCTTAGTTGGTTTATCCCATTTACCTTCTAAATTAATAATTTAAAAAGTTTAACCTGTGTTTCGTCTTTTTTAGAGGTACCTTAAAGTAATAAAACCATCTGTCAAAGACCTCTAGACCATCCCAGCACTTCATAGATGAGGACATCAGACTCCTTTCACTCCCATGGTCCCAATTCAACAGGATGTAGCCAAGAGCAGTCATCATCCCTACATCCCTTGAAGAGTCTGAGTCCTCAAAGTTTATGGAAGGAAATGAGACAGGATTAGAACAGCCATGCTGGTATGGATCTCTCAAGGTCTTTGAAGGTCTTTACAATTCCAAAAAGACACCTCCTACTACTGGATGACCCTAATAGGCGCCCCACTTAGGGGGATGCCCTAGATTCCTGCCATTCCTTCTGATTTATATGTAATGATAATAGACATTAAAGATTGTTTTTTCTCCATACCATTACAGCCACAGGACTATGAGAAATTTGGCTTTTCTGTACCCTCTACTAACTATCAGGTGCCTGATAATAAATATGAATGGACAGTCTTACCTCAAGGCATGGCTAACAGTCCAACATTTTGTAAAAACTATGTAAAAGCCCTACTAAAACCTGCAATACAGGTGCCTCAGGTCACACTCTATGTTTATATAGATGACATCATCCTGGGGGCACCCAATCCTTTATTGTTTGGAGAACTTTATAGGGTTACTAAAGAATGTCTTCAAAGGGGAGGACTACATATATCAGCTGAAGCCCTTAAAATAATGAGTTCTCCCTGGTGAGACATTGATGACTTCCGCCCTTGTACAGGACGGACTGCCTCTTCAATGGGTCCACACATCCCTGAGTGGCACGCCTAGGGTACACACACCTACAGATAAGCTGGCTGACCTGATAGAGAAAGGAAGGGACTTAGCCCTCAGACATTATGGTATTGATCCTCACAAATTGGTCACCCCTTATCAACTCAGAGATCTAGAATGGTTAAACAGAAACAACAACCAAACAGCCCTAGCTCTAGAAGGTTTTCTCGGGGAACTGGATTGCCATTATGGGCCCTACAAATGGGTGATTTTTTTCTGGGCCCTTCAATGGAAGACACCTAAATTATTTACTAGGGAACCATCATCAGGAGCACTTAATGTGTTTACTGATGGGGGACGACATGGGTCTGCCATGACAATTTTCTCTGGAGACAACAAGAAGCCAATAAGACACGTTCATACCTGTAAAGGCTCAGCCTAATTCAAAGAACTTATGGAGGTTACAATGGCATTAACTAAAAAGGGGCCCCATGAACCTATTCTCTGATACATTTCCACATCCGATTAGATGAAAATCCCATTACACCCCTGATGATTCAAGCCTGGACACTTTTTTTTAAAACATTTTTTATTATTATTTCCACTCATACAAACTTAGTAGGTACACCAGTTCCCTCCCTCCCTTCTCCTCCCCCTGACCCCCCCTGCTCCCCCTCCCCTCACCCCTCCTTTCTCATCCCCCAATGCCTCCCCTCCGGCCCTCCTCTCCGATGATGTACAAGAACCCAGTGGTATTTCCTTGAACCCTTTCCTGTGTTCCCCTTAAGCATAGGAACACTACTATGGCTGTCAATTCCTTGCCTCCAAGGATCTTAGTGCCTTTAGCAGATGCTAGACTTTGTAATGTCAATAGTGTGAGAAACATTGCGCAGGGCATGCAAAGTCCAATTATGATTGCTTCAGCCCTAACTTGTGTGGCGTATCTTGCATATCATTGCTCCTCCCATTCTTGTGCTCTTACAATCTTACCGCCCCCTCTTCCGCAAATTTCCCTGAGCTTCAGAATGGGAAGCCTGGACACTTCTTACGAAAAGGAATAGCCCAATCTTTCTACAACACCTTAGGGAACATCAAGGTTTGCCTGGCTTCCTATCTCAAGGTAATGTTGAAACAGATAAACACCAATCTAAAAGAAAGCTCAGGACCTACATGTCAATTGGAGGGGACTCCATAAAAGGTTCCCTCAGGTCCCTATAAAAGACCTAAAAAAGATTGTACTTACTTGCAAGTCCTGCCAGCCCCTTTTACAGGTACCACCATTACAACTACTGGGGGTAAATCCCTGAGGCTTGAGACCCAACTCTTTATGGCAAACTGATGTCACACATTATGCTCCATTTGGAAAGGTTAAATACATCTTGGTGTCCATTGACACATTTTCCCAAGCCTGCTGGGCTACGCCCACACGGGGGAAAGGACTAGACATGCTCAATCCCACTTCCTTCAATGCTTTGCTATACTAGGATTGCCACAAAAGATAAAAACTGATAATGGGCTGTGCTTTATAAGCAAAAGCTTACAGGACTTCTTCACGATATGGGGGATTCAGCCCACTATAAGGATTCCTTATAACCCACAGGGCCAAGCTATTGTAAAACGTAATCATCAAAATATTAAGGCCCAATTACAAAAACAAAAGGGGAGAATAAGGCCCCACCAACAACTAAATATGGCCTTGTTCACTATTAACATTCTCAGTTTTCAAAAACATCAAATAGAGTCCTGCGTCCAAAAACATTGGGGGCAACAAGAACAGAGACCTGAAATACAAGTAAGATGGAAAGACCTCATCATGGGACAATGGAGGGGCCCAGACCCATTATTAACAATGGGTCGAGGCTTTGGGTGTGTCCACCCTATAGGAGACTCAGACCCCATATGGGTGCCTGCCAGAAATCTTAAATTCTATTGTCAAGGAGAAGATGACCCTGACCAACCAGAGTCAGACACCACCAAAGTCTAATAAGTACAAAAAAAAAGGTGGTTATTCAGTAGGCTCTTGACTAATAGTCATAAAAGGGGAAAAAGAAAAAAAGAAAAACAGACCTAACCAGATCCATGGGCAATATCGCCCTTGAGATGGATTTTATTATCTCCTCACAGGCCATGGCAAACACAGGATGGACAAATCGCATCGGGGGGGGGCCTTCATTGTGGGGCTAACCTTGATCCTGTTCCTGACTACTTCCAACCTAATCCATCAGCTCAGAGAGATCAACTTAACCCTTTGAGAGAGACTGAAATCATCTTGGCAGTATTTCTCACCTGGACATACTTAATGCTATTCTCATGGATCATCAGAGAAAGCTTAAAGGCTACAAACTTGTGATGCTTTTGCTACTGCTATGGGTAAAACTTGAGGGATTGGGATTGCTTTGGAGCTATGTAATTAATCCTGGTATGCTGCAACCGATGGGTTGGGACTTAGTCCCCCAGCCCATGGCCTGTATTGTTGGGCTTGCTTTGCTCTAAGATTATATACACCATAATCATACTACACAACAAAAGATGATTATGCTTGCACAGATCCTAGAGGAGACACCCACTGGAGGCCCTCAGGACCCTTGGATAAAATTGGCCCTCCAAGAGGTTGTTCAGGTTCCTCAATGGAGATGACTACTCTAAGGGTGTAGCAACCTTCATGAGGTGCTCCCCTAGGGTTCGCTGGAGGAACAGCCCTTTGAGCCCACCTCATTACAAAACAAAAAAGGGGATACGTGGGGACCTCAGTCTAACTGACCCCAATAATCTGGCAAGTTTAGCCAAAGATGATTTGATGGAGGAAGTCTGGAGGGCAGCTCAGGATGTTTTGACTAGCTCAGGGGACGTCATGTGTTGAACAGCTTAGGATGGAGGAAGTCAGGAGGGTAAGTAGCTCAGGATGTTTTAAAGAAATTTTGCTACATACAGCCTGCGTGCTGGCTTGACCTTTAAGATGATTGGTTGCCCATTTCCCCGCCTTGGAATTCCCCTACTTATATAAGATGGTTGTGGACTTGCAATAAATGAGTTCCTGCTTGACTAGACTCCCTGTCGCGTCTGATTGTCCTCAGGAAGGGAGGGCTGGGAGTGGGTGGACAGCACAGTCACCTTTCCCCGATCCCCCGTATGGAGGACCCGCCAGACCGGCCTGCAGGATGGAGCTGAGATCCCTGGGGATCCCCACACAAAAATAAATCATAAGAGACACGAAATGATACTACATATTAGTCAAAGAAACAATACATCAAGAAGAGTTCACAATTCTGAATATATACCCACCCAATACAGGCTTATCCACATTAATTAAATAAACATGAATCTAAAATAATAAATCAACCCAAAATGATAAAAGTATGGGATTTCAACCCCCTACTCTCAACAAAGGATAGGTCAACAGGACAAAAATTCAATAGAAACAAACTGGAGCTGAATCAAATCGTAATTCAAATGGAAATATTCAACTTCTACTGAACCTCCAATCCTAACACCATGGAATACACATTGTTTTCAGAAGCCTATGGAACATTGTCCAGAAAATATTACATTATTGGGAACAAAGTAAGCCTCCACATATACAGAAAAGTTGAAATTACAACCTTTATTTGACCACCACGGAATAAAGCTAAACATCCACAAGAAGGCAAAAGACAGAAAATACAGAAATTCTTGGATATTAAAACCATGATACTCAATGAGGAATGGGTTTAGGCAGAAATCAAAATGTAAGTTGAAAAGTTCCTAGAAGTGAATGACAATGAACACAAAATATTAATCTCTGGGACACAATGAAGGCTGTCCTAAGAGAAAAGTTTATAGTACTCAATATCTGCATCAAAAAATGTAAATATCACAAGTAAATAATAATGGAGCTTAAAGCTATGGAGAAATAAATTCAATCAATCCCAAAAGCAGTAGATGAGAAGAGATTAATAAAATCAAGGGAGGGATATCCAAATTTAAGGTAAAGAAAATGATAAAAAGGATCAACCCAAGAGCTGGTTCTTCGAAAAAAATCAAGATTGATAAACCCTTAGCCAAATTAACCAAAACCAAGAGAGAAAACCCAAATTAATAAAGGTAGAGATAGAAACAGAGCTATTACAAATGATTCCAATGAAATTCAAAGAATCATAAGGTCATACATCAAAAACATATTTCATAAAATTTGTCAATCATAAAGAGATGGGTGAATTTTTAAGTACACACACCTTTTCAAAATTGATAAAGATGAATTGAATTGTTTAAATAGTTCTATATCAAGAGATGAAGTTAAAGAAGTAATTACAGATTTTAACACCAGAAAAGGATGGATTCTGTGTAGAATTCTACCAGATATTTAAAGAACTAACATCACTACTCCTCAAACTATTTCACAAAATAGCAATAATGGAACATTTCCAAGCTCTTTCTATGAAACTAATATTATACTGATCCTCAAACTAAATAAAGATACAATTAAAAGAAAACTATAGACCGATGTCATTGATGAGCAAGGATGTAAAAGATTCTCAACAAAATTTTAGGAAACTAGATTCAAAAACATATCAAAAAGATCATTCACTATGACCAAGTAGGATTTATTCCAGACACATGTTTGGCTCAATATTTGCAGATCAATAAATGTAGTTTATCATATAAAAATGCAAGGACCAAAAGCACATGATTATCTCAACAGACACAGAGAAAACTTTTTTAACAGGTACACACACCAGTCCCCTCCCTCCAACCTCCCACCGCCCTATGCTCCCCTCCCTTACCCCCTCCTTCCCTATCCCCCAGTGCCTCCTCCTCCCATCCCCGGAGCATCCTTTAATGTGCATGCCAGACTTTCCTCTGGGCCCTCCACTGCGATGAGGTGCAAGGACCCAGTGGCATTTCCCAGAACCCTTTCCTGTGTTCCCCTTAAGCATAGGAACACTACTGTGGCTGTCAATCCCTTGCCTCCAAGGATCTTAGTGCCTTTAGCAAATGCTAGAATTTGAGGGGCCAATAGTGTGTTGGACATTGCGCAGAGCATGCAAAGTCCAATTATGATTGCTTAGGCCCTTACTTGTGTGGAGTATCTTGCATATTGTTGCTCCTCCCATCCTTGTGCTCTTACAATCTTGCAGTCCCACAGAGAAAGCTTTTGACAAAATCCAACATCCCTTTATGATCAAAGATCAAGAGACAATAGGAATGGAAGGAATTTACATCAGCATAATAAAGTCCATATATGACAATCCTATGGCAAGGATCATTCTAAATAGTGAAAAAGCTGAAGCATTCTCACTTCAATCAAAAACAAGGCAAGGCTGTCCACTCTCACCACTTCTGTTCAATATTATACTTGAAGTATTAGCTAGAATCATTAGACAAAAGACAAAGATAAAAAGGATGCAAATAGGACAAGAAGTCAAGATATCCTTATTTGCAGATGACATGATTCTATACCTGAAAGACCCCAAAAACTTCATCAGGAACCTCTGGGAACTAATAAAAATTTTAGTACAGTGGAAGTTACAAAATTTATGTTAAAAAATAAGTGACTTTCTTATACACCAAAGATGAAAAAAGTGAAAACTTTAAAACCCAAAAGAAGGAAATTTAAGACACAAGAAGGTGGAAAGATTTCCCATATTTCTAGATCACTAGAATTAATATATAGATTCGATGCAATACCAATCAAAATTCCAAGGCAATTCTTCATAGAAATTGACAAAACAATCTCAAAACTCATATGGAAGCATAAAAGGCCTAGGATAGCAAAAGGAATCCTGAGTAACAAAAACAATGCTGGAGGTATACCAGACTTAAATCTATACTACAAATCCACAGTAGCAGAGACAGGATGGTACTGGCTCCAAAATAGATCCATAGATCAATGCATAAGAGTTGAAGACCCAGATGTAAGCTCATACACCTACAGTCAACTGATTGTTGATATAGGTGTACAGAAAAACCTCTGGAAAAAGAACAGCATCTTCAACAAATGGTGCTAGCAAAACTGGAGATCTACATGCAGAAAATTTAAACTGCATGAAAATCAACTCCAAATGGATCAAGGACCTTAATTTTATACCAGAGACTATAAAAAACTCTAGAAGAAAGAGTAGGGAGATCACTTAAATTGGTTGACCTAGATCAGCATTAACCTGTGTTTAAACAGGATCTCAATTGCACAGGAATTAGGAATAACATTCTCTTCAGTTAAAGATATTGTTAACTGAGCAAAAAGACAACCCATAGAATTGGAGAAAGTGTTCATAAATCACACATCTGATAGAGGATTAAAATACAGAATACACAAAGAGCTCAAAATATTAAACACCAAGGAGGTATACAACCCAATTAGAAAATGGGTCTTGGAACTTAAACGAAACTTTTTCCAGAATGAAAACTTCTAATGAATACTTAAAAAATATTCCACCTCCCTAGCCATTAGGAGAACACAAATCAAAATCACTCTGAGACACCATCTCACCCAGGTCAGAATGCCTAAAATCTAAAAAATGTAACAATAGCAAATTCTGGAAAGAAATGTGGGGAGAAGGGAACCCTCACACATTGTTGGTTAGAATGCAAACTTGTACAGCTACTCTGGAGATCAGTATGGAAGTTTCTAAAACATTTAAAAATTGAAATGCCACTTGACTTAGCAATACCACTTCTGGAAATATTCTGAAAAAATGTTTCATCTTGCTGTAGACATATATGTACATCCATGTTCATTGCAACTCTATTCACAATGCCAAAGTCATGGAATCAACATAAATGTCCAAAAATAGATGAAATATAATAAAAATGTGGAACATGTACACAATGGAATACTACTTGGCAATCAAGAAAAATTAATCAATGAAATTTTTCTGGTAAATAGATGGAGCCGGAAGAAGTTATACTGATTGAAGCATCCCAGACATAGAAAGACAGACAGCACACATTCTCTTTTGTAAGTGGAAACTAGTACTAAGCCTTCAAAATGATATACTCAAGAGGAAATTGCTTATAACTGCATTCATTATTCATTATAGCTGCAAAAGATCGTAATTTGAGGGATAGGGGAAAGAAAACCCCAAGAGAGTGAAGACAAAAAAACAGATAAGAAAAGCTCTCAGATCTAATCAAGTTTCCCCTATTACAATGGAAGACAAGAGGAGCAGAAAACTACATTAAGCCAGAGTGCAGAATATCAGCAAATCTGGAATACTCAGCCCTAATCAGTCCATTAAGATCTTATCCCACACCAAGGCTTAGGGAACCTTGCTGCAGAGGTGATGGTAACATTTTAAGAGCCTTAAGGTTGGGTGGAGTACTTCTGACCAACACACTCCAGTAACAACAGGGCTGTTGTATCTAGGAGCTCACTGCAATGAGAACTTTTACTACCACATCTACACAATGTCCGACTTACCAACATTTCTCCATGAACTAACTAGGATCGTAGAAGAATTAGCTGCTGTCAAAGACCATTTCAGGGAAAGGTTCTGGATAAAGGAAGAAGAACCTCCCCACTTACAACTTTAACCATTGAAGAACCACATAAAACTCAACAGAAATCTGACTCCCTTACCAACACAAACACCCCAAAGAAAGTCCTTTGATACTCATCAGCAAAATAGTGGGGGGGGTAAGAGAAGGATGAATGAAGGGGGAGTAGATTTAATGGGATTTAGAATAGCTTATGGATCCTCCAAACACTGCGCTGTATCTATAGGGTGATTTTTTATTTTTTACTCAATTGTGTGTGTGTGCGCGTGTGTGTATGTGTGTGTGTGTGTGTGTGTAGAACCACGGACGAATTCGGGAACCACCATGCACGCCTCCACCTCCTGTTTACTCTGCCCCGGGGTTCACAAGCTCCGCCCTACCAGGACCACGCAGGCCGCCCCCGCTTCCGCCTGGCGTCTATACTTGGGGTCTAGGATCTGAACTCAGGACTTTCCGCTAACCCCTGAGTATAGGGTGTTTTTTAAGGAGCCTTGACTGATGTGGGAAAATGCACCATGATTACTGGGAACATCGTTCTCTAACTTGGGGTTTGGGGCAGAATATAGTAAGTTGAGTAAAGTGCTTGAAGAGTACATATCTGTCTTTATTCTTCTTAACTGCAGGTGCAGTATAATCAGTCATTTCATACTCTTGCCACTATGCCTGTCTACCCCCTCTGTACCCTCAAACCATGAGTGAAAACAAATCCATCATTTCTTAAGTTGTCTTTTGTACTTAGTTTGTGGTGGCAATGAGCAAAGTAACTATCATGTGAATATAGGAAAAGAGTCTTAAAGCAGAGGTCCCAAACAGTGTTTAAATACTGTAACACTTGATAACTATAGCATTGTTAGTAACTTTATGCTCCACATCTTAAAGAGAACATGTGGTTAACTTAACATGATTCTAGAAAAAGCATGAGCCATGGTATCATGATTTATTGCAGTATACTTTCAAAAGCCTTGAACAACTGTCTATAAAAAGTACCAATTATAATAGCAATAATTGTTTTAAAGAATAGGTACTTAATAAGGCTTCTCAGAAAGACTTTTCCCTTTTGGGAATGTTCAGGAGGTAGTCAAGTACCTTATAAGACCTATTAGCAAGTTTTTGACTACAGACATCTCAAAGGAAATAAAAATTTGAAAGTTGAAATGATTTTTTCACTGCTTTGTCTGCATCCTTCCATGTTAAGAACCAATATAATTTCCTAAAAAAATATTTGAGTTTTATCAGAAATCCAAAGGTAAAAGTTTGGGAATGAGACCTTTATGTTCCATTTTGCTTTTAAGTCATCAAGCACTAAACTGAGCTAACTGTCTTTTGGATGGAAGATTTTCCCTTTTCTGGAAGACTTGTTGGAATCTCCTTTCTGATTATGTCTGATGGTTAATCCTATGTCCAGAAAGTTGAGAAATCTGAACTTTTGTAAGGTATGGATTTCAAATTTCAATTGATAAAATGTTAAAATTTTCTATTCTAAAATGAAAAATTTTCAAATATAATATAGATTTTGGGGAAATTCAGCCAGAGACATTAAAGATGATGAGATTTAGCAGTGATTTCTTCACCCATTTTTTCCTGTCTACTTTGTGTATTTATCCAGCCTGATAGTTGGAATAAGCTAGTGAAAGTCAGTGTAATTTTTTATCTCTTTCTAGCATACTTTCTCCAAACTCACTAATGATTTCTCATGCAGTCACCTAAACGTGATTCCCTTTATGTTAAATTATAGCTTTGCTTTCTGAAATGTCCCCTTCACAGGTCTTTGTGCTGCACACTTTTCCTATGCACTTGGTTTGAACCTTCTGAAAACTCTGAACCAAAACAGCTACCTGACAGTACTAAACTGCAAACTTTCATTAATTTTAAACCTGTCACTATCTGAGTATCTTATTACTTCATAGATTGTTCTTAAATTTTTCTAAATCTAAATGTGGTCTTGCTTTTTATTCTTTTTTTATAACAGTTCTTTTTTGTTACCTTTTTAGTTATAAAAGTTCAAGAGGTGAGGGTTTAAGTCTCAGGGGCATAGCTTGGGGCCCCTTTTTGGGCTGCCTGCTAGTATGGGAACTCTGTTATGACTGTTTAACCCCTTGCCTCTAAGGTTCCTACTGCCTGGAGCCTTCGCCCCTGTGATCCCTGCTAGACTTTGGTGGGTTGTGCATATGTCATCCATTGTGCAGGTCAGGTAATGTCCATTCACATTGTGGCTATATCCTGGCTGCTCTCACTTGTGTGGAGCATCTTGCATATCGTTGATTGTCCCCATCTTTAGGCTCTTACAACCTTGCCGCCACCTCTTCAGCAAGGTTCCCTGAGCTTTAGGGTGGGGAGAGATTTGGCTGGTCTGGTTCTGGGTCAGCATTGTAGAGTCTCTGGTGTTCTGACTTATGGTTTGTCGTTGTTTTCAGTTTTGCTTTTCCTGAACTGCTTTTGGCTGCATCCTATTGGTTGTCAAGGTCATCTACTAACCAAAGATAAAAAAACTGTTTAAATGAAGTTCCTGATATAAGAAGAGGCTCTAAGGCAGATGGAAGAATAGGAGTAGCACACAGCAGCGAGAGGAATCAGTCTCCCATTTGTCTGTTGGTTACCATCTAACTGTCAGTCTTTATACCCTTCCTTGACTAAGGGGATCAAACCTGTTCAGTCCCAAGTGAACAGCAAGGGAAGTGAGGGTGAGCCACATTAGATGTCTCACTACTTATATGCAGGACATGACCATAACTGAAACATATTCAAATCCATGAAAAATAATTTATGACAGCTTAAACATAAATAAGACAGTGCTCAAGCAGTGAAAAAACTCATCAAAACTTTTCTGTAAAAACTGTAAAAGCAAAACAACTGACTTCACATATTATTCAGGTTAATTATTTTGTTTTAAACTTTGTTTTTTAAAAATGGGTGTTTATAGCATAAATAAGTAGTAGATAACCTATTTAGTGTGCAATAGGATCCTGAGTAAAATCCCTAGTATGAAAAGTAAATAGGAAGATAAAGAAAAATGAAAAGAAAGAAAAAGAAAGGAAGGAAAACAGGTGAGAAGGAAGAAAATGAAGGAGAAGGAGAAGGAGGAGGAGGAAGAAGAGGAGGAGAAGGAGGAGGAGAAATAAAGAGAGAAAGAAAGAAAGAAAGAAAGAAAGAAAGAAAGAAAGAAAGAAAGAAAAGAAAAAGAAAGAAAAAAAGAAAGAAAAAGAAAGAAAGGAGGAGAAAGGAAAGAGAAGAAAGAAAGAGAGAGAGAGAAACTGAGAAGGGGAAAGTAAAACGATAAAAGAAGGAAGAAAAATGTTAAGGAAATGGAATAGTATTCAAAGTAGAATTAAGACACCATAACTACTGATCTTAATATTAAATGAGACATATCAGATGTTATTCATTTCTCTTCCCCTAATAGGCAGTGAAGAATCCAGTATGCTCAATGTAACCATGATTATTGGATTCCTCCTTGTGGGTTTTTCTGAAGTCCAGGAGCTGCAGACCTTGTGTGGGGTGCTCTTTCTGGTGATGTACCTGGCAGCTCTCATGAGCAACATCCTCATAATCACTCTCATCACCCTGGACAGGAAACTCCAAACCCCCATGTACTTCTTCCTCAAGAATTTGTCCCTATTGGATGTCTCCCTCTTGTCTGTTCCAATCCCAAATTTCATTGTAAATAACCTCACTCACGACAATTCCATCTCCATCCTAGGATGTGCCTTGCAGATACTTTTCATGACTTCCTTTTCAGGAGGAGAGATATTTGTTCTCACTGCCATGTCCTATGACCGCTATGTGGCCATCTGCTGCCCCCTGCATTATGAGACCGTCATGAACAGAGATGCCTGTGTGCTGATGGCAGGTGTATCCTGGACCACTGGGTTTCTCTTTGGAACTCTGTATACAGCTGGCACATTTGCCATGCCTTTCTGTGGCTCCAATGTGATCCCACAGTTTTTCTGTGACATTCCTTCATTACTAAGGATGTCTTGTTCTGAAACACTCGTGGTAGTGTCTACAAGCATTGGAATAGGCACATGCATATGCATGTCTTGTTTTGTGTGTGTTGTGATCTCTTATGTTTACATTTTCTCTGCTGTCCTGAAGATTCCTTCTAACAAAGGTCAGTCCAAAGCATTTGCCACCTGCCTCCCTCACCTCACAGTCTTCACAGTTTTCATCATCACTACTTCTTTTGTTTATCTGAAACCATCTTCAAACACACCATCAATTATTGGCAGACTGTTGTCTGTGATATATACTGTGTTGCCTCCAGCCCTTAACCCAGTTATCTATAGTCTAAGGAACACTGATGTCAAATATGCTTTGAGACGATTGCTGCAAATCTCAGGCCAAGAAGCTCACTTTACTTAACTGTTCTCATTATCAGGCAGTGGTATTGTATCTCAAAGTTTGCAACAAAATTTTCTTATTTCCTAACTTGGAAAAAATGAGAGTAAGCATTCAAGAGCATCCCTGATAGTTTCTTAAGACATGCAAGTGAATTATATCAGATTGGCACAGAGTTATGATAGCTCATTCATGCTTTTGCATGATAATGCTTTCTCATTTAGTGATAGAACTTACTGAAAGGACTATTTGGGTTGGGAAGGAGGCTCAGTGGGTAAAATGTCCAAGATGAAAGCATCAAAACCTGAGGTTAGTGCATAACACCCACATGAAAACTTTTTGAAAATTGTCTTTGCAGAACTAGATAGGCACATGGAGGAGACTGAAATTGGAATGATACTTCTTAGCTTGTGCATATTGAATCCAACCGAATTATGGATCCTAATATAAGATGTACACTATGAAATTAGTGTGAAAACATGGGGAATCACTCCAATATGGGAATAGGCTAGATAGCGCTCATTGCTCAAATAATAATAATTGGTGGTGAGAATTCTGGTATTAGTAAACTAAAAAAAATTTCCATTGCAAAAGAAACATTCACTAAAGTGAAGACACAGTTCATATAGCATATGAAAAAACTTTTTCCAGGTTTTTAGACAGGCAATCATATCCATAATATATAGACATTCCCCAAAAGTATATAACCAAAGACCAATCTAATCAGTATATTCTAGGAGAGTTGAACTCTTTGAAAGCACTTGTCCAATATATACATAAAAATAGAATATTTAGCCATCCAATAAATGCATATCAGAACTTCACCTAGATTCCATCTCACCAGATAGAAAGGGTATCATCAAGAACAAAGTATAAATGTTTCATAAGGAGGGAAATTAATCCTTGTACATTGTTGATAGCATAATATAGATGTTCTTCTAATAATCCAAAACCAGACTACCTTATAATCCATTACAGCTCTCTTGGCTATATAGCCAAATGAATCTAAGACCATTTTCATTGGAGATACCTGCCCATTTGTATTTATTGTGACACTATTCACATCAGCTGTGCCACTGAGTTGGATAAAGTACCAATCAGTAGATAAAACCAGAAGGAACACCTGGTGTTAATGTACGATAAAGTATTATTCATCCGTATAGAAGTACATAGTTGTACAATTTGTAGGAAGACAGAATTGAAAATCATCAGGTTAAACCAAACAAACAGAGAAAAGTATCAAGTGTCAGTCATATTGGGGGCTTCATTGTCTAATTAGGATTTGGAGCAGAAAAAAAAGAAGCTGAGCAAAGTATGTGGAGAGTGCACATATTAGTCTTTTGCTTCATTTTCAAGCAGGTGCAGTGAAATCAGGCATCTCCTGCTCTTGTCACCGAGCCTCTCTGCCACCTCTGCCCCCTCAAATCATCAGTCAAAATAAATTCATCTTAAGTTGTTTTTGTAGTTACTTTGTGGCAGCAATGAGCAAAGTAACTATCATGTGAATATAGGAAAAGAGTCTTAAAGCAGAGGTCCCAAATAGTGTTTAAATACTATAACACTTGATAACTATAACATTGTTTATAACTTTACACTCCATTATCATTCAGGGAACACATGGTTAATTTTATATGATTCTAGTAAGAGAACGAGCCATGGTTATCATGATCTATTGCAGTATACTTTCAAAAGCCTTGAACAACCATGTCTATAGAAAGTACCAATGATAATAACACTAACTGGCTTAAAGCACAGGTATTTAATAAAGCTTCTTAGAAAGACTGTTTTTAAAATTCTCATCATTTTAGTGGTCAATAGCTTCCGTTTGGTTGGCTCTGAATGGCATACTTAAAACAATATACTTAAAGTCACCTCCGCAAGTGTGTTCACACCCCTTCAGCAAGTAGCATTGGCTTCCACCCACATGTCACTGCCAAGTCGGACTTCCATAGTATCATACCCACTCCTGGGTTCTGGAAATGGACATCTTAGTGTAATGAGCTGAAAATCCCCTGGTACATCCATGATTTTATTTTTTTAATTTTATTTTTTTAAAAAATAATAAGGATCACACCAAACACCCCCACACACACAGATGCCACTGCCTCACAGAGCAAACCCAAAGTGTAGCTGTAATGGTCTGAGTCCTCTGTATCTTGTGGGTCATGTGGTTCTATTTCCTTTGCTGCTTTCCTTCATAAACCTCCTTTCACAGTACACCATGGCAGCCAGAGCTAGTCGTGCAGTCTCTCTGTGAAGGTCGTCCTTCCGGACCAGCTCCGGAGGTGACAGTGTGCAGAGGCAGCGTGACAGCTTACAGGAGTCATACTCCATCTGGTACTTGCAACAAGGGTTAAAATGCCAGGAGATTCCATAGAGGGTGCAGCAAGCCAGGCTCCGCACGCCAGTGGGCAGGGAGATGTAGTGGAAATAATCCAGAGGCAGTGCCAACGGGGTGAAGGGGCAGGCTTGCTCGTACTGCCTTCTTGTGTAGGCAGTTGCTCACCATGCTGTCTCATCTTCTATGCGGGAGCAGCGAGGTGAGGGACCTCAGTCACCAGGCACTTGTACTAGGCTTCCAGAGCCTGTTCCAGCTCATACTCAAACTGGTTCTAAGCATTTTCCCCACTGTAGACTTCATGCCCAATGTAGCAACCTGTGGCTAATAGGCTCACACTCTCTCAGGAGTTGCTGCCACTGCTGCCCAAACCTAGATGCCTCCTTTCCCACGCTGGGAGACTGAACGACTTGTTT
The DNA here is from genome assembly GCA_023101885.1 of Typhlomys cinereus. Taxonomy (NCBI): domain Eukaryota; kingdom Metazoa; phylum Chordata; class Mammalia; order Rodentia; family Platacanthomyidae; genus Typhlomys; species Typhlomys cinereus. The sequence goes on along the minus strand of JALPQD010000351.1, from coordinate 1,041,125 downwards.
TTAAATTCTTATATTTTTCTTTCTGTAATGGAAAATACTTCCCAAACAAATAATTTCTCCTTTTTTGGTCTATCTTTTTCTTTAATGTCCACATGTGACATTTTTCAAATAAAGAATAAATTAATGCTTTCCTCATAGTCTACAGATACAGTTTGAACAGAAATATATAAGTATACTTATATACTGAATAGTGATATACTGAAATAATACTGAAAAGTGAATTGTATATGACATGACAAGAAAAGGAGAAATATTCAAGAGGAAAGAATATTTTGGTGTTTTGATTTCTTAATGTTCCTTGCAAACAATTCAGAAACCAGGAGATGCTGATAAAGTTTCTACCGTACATACCTGGATTTGAATGACAATTTAATTCATGTTATTGTTCATAATACATTCAATATGCTAGTTGGATTCAGGTGTCAATTTGACAATTATTAGTTAAGTCCTAACCTATCCTGTTAGAGATTACCTGTTGGTAAAAATGCATAAATTTATTGCCTATGTTGGATTATTGAATACATAATTAAAGCAACCTATTTCCCTCATAGATAGAGGGTTAGGGATGTTAAAATATTCTTAAAGCAAGATACTTTGGGGATGTTTTCTCATGGAAATCCTATGTCAGAGAGATTCAGGGAGTCCAGCAAGTTAGAAAGAGGGTACTTGCCACAGAATTCAACAGAAAACACAACGGCAATAGGTAGAGGTAGAACATAGTTCAGACATCTGCATTGGGTATCTGTGTCTTCAGATGTTGTCACTCCAAAATTACATAGGGGAGAAGAGTAAAGGCTGTGTGTACTCACCCAGTCTTCATAAAACCATGGTAAGTTTGATGATTGTTAACTAAGCAGTAAGATTATTATCTAAGTGGCAAGGTTTTTTAAAAATTTTATTTGTTGTGTGTGTGTGTGTGTTCCAGAGGGCACAACATATGTGTCCCTGTAGAAGACCAAGGGTGACTACAGGAATCATCCCGGATTGCTTCTACCCTCTTTTTGCTCCATTAGTGGATTTCCCAGACTCTGCCCACCATGGCCTGAAGTGTAGGCTGCTTCTGTTTCTACCTGGTATTTTTACATGTGATCTGGGATCTGAACTCAGGACTTCTGCTTGCAGAAGCAGAGTCTTAATCCCTGAGCCATCTCTCCATTCCCACAAAGTGGTAAGGCTAATTATTATCCAAGTGGTAACTTTAATTACAATCATTTTTTATCATATTTTTTTATTTATTTATTTCATTCATACAAAGTCGATAAATACCCCATTCCCCTCTCTCCCCCATCCCTCCCTGGATCCCTTTGTTCCCTCCTCCCTTTTCCCTTTTTTTTCCCCCTTCCCTCCCTTTCTCCCAGTGCTCCCTCAGCCTCCCCCTGCCCCATTCCTGGAGCATTCTTTAGTGTGCATGTCAAATTTCCCTCCGGGTCCTCCTCTTTGATGACGTGTAAGGACTCAGTGGCATTGCCTATACTTTTTTCTTTGTGTTACCCTTTAGTATAGGAACACTATTGTGGCTGTTAATCCCTTGCCTCTAAGGATCATAGTGCCTGTAATCCATGTTAGACTTTGGGGGTTCAATGATATGCTGGTCATTGGGCAGGTCATGCAAAGTCTTATGATTACTTCGGCCCTAACTTGTATGAAGTATCTTGCATATCGTTGCTCCTCCCCATCTTTAGGCTCTTACAATCTTACTGCTCCCACTTCCGCAAATTTCCCTGAGCTTTAGGTTGGGGAGAGATTAGGCTGGCCTGGTTCCAGGTGGTTGATGTAGTCTCTAATTTTCTGAATCATGATTTAATCATATTCTTAGCTATGCCAAGGAAATTGCAATTTCAGTTCTTGGGGCAGACTGTCCCCACTTGATCTGAAGAAAATTGCTGATTCTGGGATAGACTGTCTTCATTCGTACTGTTGATTGTTTATCAGACATGAAGTCCTAGAAGAGATGACAGTTTCTTTCCTGGAGATGATAACTCCATGCTACCAAATCAGCGTCATCATTGGTTGTCATGTCTGCAAGGCACCAGTGTTCTTGAAAAGACTGGGGACAATGATAGAAGAGGTTGGGGGAGGGAAGCATTTCAGTGGCTGGGAATTGACAATTTTTAAAAATTTGTGTATACTTTAATTTAAAATATTAAATTACATTAGAGTAGTGATTATGGACCATCCATCACTACATTCTTGAAAAAAAAAAAACAAACAAAATTGACCTGCATTATAGACATTTACTTTAAGATGTAAAATATTTTAACATTTTTTAACAGCCCTAGTATTTAAGCATGCCTTGAATAAGAATGGTCTCAGTAAATATTTTTAATTAAAAATAGAACAGAACCTTCCCTACTTTCTTTTGTTTTTAAAGTATTTTTATGACATTTCTTGAAGTACTAGTGAGTATTTTTTATTGATAATATGTTACTAAATGCCTACTATGTGTTCACTGTGACTAAACATATATAATTAGAGCTATACTTCATTTTTCCCTTAGTGTTACATATATGAATGTAGTAAATTTGTGATATTTTAACTCTTAATTTTTAAACCCAACCCTCCTCTTCCAATTATAACTCTTCTTCCTTGCCAGACTTTCTCCAATTTTAAAGTCTGTTCACCTATGAGTACCATTGGATTTCATCAGGTTTGCCTTGATGATATATGCTTGAGAAATTATAGCATGTATCATATATCAAGGGGCATACCATTAGGAAAGCATCTTTGATTTCTTCCCCATCAGCAATAGTTCTTAAGAGATTCTCACAGAGGCATGGTACCTCTTGAGATCTTTCCTCTTCCATGGTGAAATGTTGTAGAACAATTCCCATGTGAATTTTAAAGAAATATACCTGGTCGCCTTTGTTTCTTATGAACTAAAATGGTTCCTCAGTCTTATTTTTCCACTTAGGAATTTGAAATAACATAGGGTAGCTATTGACATAAATGTTTCCTTATTGAGAATTATTTACCTCTTCTTTATTTATATTTATATTCCATTTCCTAGACAGTGTATTGAATAAGGATCCTCTAAAGAGACTCACAATATAAACTCATTTTCACATTTTTTAATGGATTGTAAGTTGTACAGTTTAATTTAATATTTTTGCATATAAAATTTCTTGGAGAACATGCATAAATGGAATCGTGCATCATTTTCTTAATGTTAAATAATATACTGTTAATTTATTATTCACATCTGTATATGTGTTATATATGCTATTATTATATTAGTATTATTACATATATTTATCTATGTTTATGTTTTTGTGATTGTGCATTTTTCCATCAAAGAACAGATTTGTGGAGTCATTTATCTCCATTTACTTTTACATGAGTTCCAAAGATTAAACAGAGCAAACACTTTTATTTGCTGGGCAATCTTGCTCGCTCATAAATGAGATTTTTGTGCACAAATACTGATATTTTTCCTTATTCACTCATTAACTGATGAGAATCTGTACTAATTCCATTACTGTACTGATTCCATTGCAAGTATGCCCCTTGATATATGATTCATGTTATAAGTCCTTAAGCATATACCATCAAGGCAAACCTGATGAAATCAAATGGTACACATATGTGAACAGACTTGAAAATTGGAGGGAGTCTGGCAAGGAAGAAGAGCTATAATTGAAGAAGAGGAGGGTTGGTTTTGAAAATTAAGAGTTGAAAATATCACAAATTTACTACATTCATATATGTAACACTAAAAAATGAATATGCTTATAATACATAGTGCCACAGCAAACATGGGGAGCAGAACTCTCTTTCATACAAGCACATAGTAAACTTTGACCACATTTGTCATCGTATTATCCTTGTTACACATTCTCCTCTTTCTGATCCCTTCCTTGTTTTATTAGACTCAACAGATAGTTAACACTTGATGCTTTTCTATTTGTTTGAAGAGTACTTTATCATACATAAATACCTGGTATTCTTTTTTGGTTTATCCATTATTGGTATGTAGCCTGATATAATGACATAGCTGTTGTGAATAGTATCACAATAAATATGAATGCTTAGATTCATTTGGTTATATAGCCATGAGAGCTGTAACAGGTCATAAAGTGGTTTGGTTTTGCCTTATTTGAACAGGTTTAAACTTCTATACTGACATGCACAGTTGTTAGACAAATGATATCAACAATGTACAAGGATTAATTTCCCTCCTTATCTTAAAAAACATTTACATTTTGTTCTTGATACCCTTTCTGTTGGGCAGTACTGGTATACATTTATTGGGTGCGAAAATATTCTATTCTTATGTATATGTTGGTCAAATGTTTCTTTTCCCAAGTGTTCAACTCTTCTGGCATATATTGAATAGACTGTTCTTTTTGGGGAATCTCTGCATATTATGGATACCTCTTTAAGAAGAGCTGAATAATGTTTTCTCATTTTCTGTGTGGTGTATTCATTTTGATGAATGTTTCTTTGCTATGGAAAATGTTTTAATTTACTAATATTAGAGTCCTCATCACCAATTATTATTTGAGCAATAGCTCTATCTAGCCTGTGCCCATATCTTAGAGTGATTCCACCATGCTTTCATGTAGTAAAGTTTTATAGCACAAATTTTATGTTAAGATCCATGATTCATTTGAATTCACCATGAACAAGATAAGAAGTATGATTTTAGTTTCAGTTTCCTGCATGTGATTACCCATTTCTGCAAAGGCCATTTTCAAAAGGCATTTCATGGGAGTGCTATTTATTAAACTTGGGCTTTGATGTTTTCACATTGGGCACCTTACCCACTGAGCATCCTCTCCAGCCCAACCAGAACTTTCAGTAAGTTCTATCACTAAATGAGAAAGCTTTATCATACAAGGTCATGAATGAGTTATCATAACACTGTGCTAAACTGATATAATTTACTTGCCTGGCTATTAGAAAACATTAGAAATCTCTTGAATTCTTACTCTCCCTTTTTTAAATTTAGAAATCAGAAAGCTTCCTTGCAAGCTGCAAGATAAAAATCTCACTGGCAGACACTTTGTAAAGTCAAATGGACTGAGCTTTTTGACTTGAGATTTGTAGCAACCTCCTCAGAGCACATTTGACATCAGTGTTCCTCAGGCTGTAGATCACAGGATTAAGAGCTGGAGGCAACACAGTATATATTACGGACAACAGCCTGCCAATGATTGAGGGCGTGTTTGAAGATGGCTTCAGATAAACAAAACAAGCAGTGAAGATGAAAACTGTGAAGACAGTGAGGTGGGGGAGGCAGGTGGCAAATGCTTTGGACTGACCTTTGGTGGAAGGAATCTTCAGCACAGTGGAGAAAATGTAAACATAAGAAATGATAACACACAGGAAACAAGACATGCCTAAGCAGGTGCCAATTCCAATACTCACATACACTATCACAAGTGTTTCAGAGCAAGACATCCTTAGTAATGAGGGAATATCACAGAAAAACTGTGGGATCACATTGGAGCCACAGAAAGGCATGGCAAATGTGCCAGCTGTATACAGAATTCCAAAGAGAAACCCAGTGGCCCAGGATGCACCTGCCATCAGCACACAGGCATCTCTGTTCATGACGGTCTCATAGTGCAGGGGGCAGCAGATGGCCACATAGCGGTCATAGGACATGGCAGTGAGAACAAATATCTCTACTCCTGAGAAAGAAGTCATGAAAAGCATCTGCAAGGCACATCCGAGGATGGAGATGGAATTGTCGTGAGTGAGGTTATTTACAATGAAATTTGGGATTGGAACAGACAGGAGGGAGACATCCAATAGGGACAAATTCTTGAGGAAGAAGTACATGGGGGTTTGGAGCTTCCTGTCCAGGGTGATGAGAATGATGATGAGGACGTTACTAATGAGAACTGCCAGGTACATCACCAGGAAGAGCACCCCACACAAGGTCTGCAGCTCCTGGACTTCAGAAAAACCCACAAGGACGAATCCAATAACCATGGTTACATTGGGCATACTGGATTCTTCACTGGCTGTTAGAGAGAAGAAATGAATATAAACCTTATACGTCTCAAAATTACATTCAGTGGTTATGGTGTCTGGATTCTATCTTGAATACTACTCCATTTACTGAACACTTTTCTTCCTTCATTCATCCAACTTTCTTTTTCCTTCCTTCCTTCCTTCCTTCCTTCCTTCCTTCCTTCCTTCCTTCCTTCCTTCCTTCCTTCCTTCCTTCCTTCCTTCCTTTCTTCCTTCCTTCCTTCTCTTTCTTTTTCTTTCTTTCTCTTTCTTTTTCCTTCCCTTATCTCTTTCTTTCTTCTTCCTTTCTTCTTTCATTTCTTTTCCTTTCTTTTCATTTTTTTCTCTCTTTTTTCTACTTTTCATACTAGGGATTGTATTCAGAGCCTTGTGCACTCTAAACAGGTTATCCATCACTGATTTAATCTAAATATACCTAATTTTTAGGACCAAGTAATTAACATAAATAATATGTGTAGTCAATTGCTTAGTTTTCAGAGTTTTTACAGAAAAATTTTGATGAGGTCTTTTTATTGCTTGAGCATTATCTTATTTCCATTAAAACTGTAATAAATTATTCTTTTAATACAAATCTTAAGAAAAATACAATCTTTAGAAAAATGTGACAGAGACATGGATTCTGCCTTTCCATAGAACAGTGAGTCTTCAGTTGAAGCTACAGATTTCTAATGTATAGCAGTATGAGAAGTCGATATATCTCCATCCACTTTATTTCTCTTTCTGTGCTTTAATCACTGGTCTGACTGCTACTCAACTCTCCCACTCTACCACAGTGTGCTTGGAGTACTCACTTAAAGCTTGTCATCATTTCTCTTCTAGACTCAAGACAAGATATGTGTAACTAATAAGTTACATTCACAAGAATGCTAATTGATCCTTTGAAATATCATTTTCTTGACACTTGGAGTGATATCTAAAAGTCTTCATCCATTGCCTTAAATGTTTAATGGAACCTTGCATGTCATGAGACTATGTTCTAAACCCTAAGCAAGAGGGATCAGATTGTCTTTCAAGATAAACATCTGGTAACACACATGAAGATGGCCCCTTCCAGCAACAACAAGTTCCTTTAGATTAAACAGGGTTTGTCACCCCCATCCCCAGACAGCAGTAATTTCTTAGATATTGATAAAGCTCTGTGATGAGGTCAGTGTTCCCTGGTGATTGATATGTTCTGAAAGGAATCCTTAAAGGTATGTACAAGAACATGTTTCTGTATTTTTCCTGAGTATTTCTTTTTATTATGTTATTCTGTCTCTGATTCACTTTGTAATTCTATGAAAATATTTTCTGATATTCTATCACGTTGCTAAAATATTTTTAGAGTTTTTTATCATCAGCAATAATTTTACATATTCTTTATTAAAAACCAAAGTATTGTATACATCAGGTATTGAATTAAATGATGGAGACATAGGTGCATGTGTAGGGAGTTTATTTCCTATCAAGGAGAAAAAATATAGTTTAATTAATAAAGAAATAATTCAGATGTAACATGTTTTAAATCGATAAAATATCTTAGTTTAGGCATTAACCAGGTGGAGTAAAGGGCTTTTGGAGGTTCACACCAAAAAGTGAATAGGACAAAAATCTCTCTTGAGAAATCACAGCTCTAGTATTAAAGTAGAACACATTTGAGTCACTTGACGGGGGAGCTTGTGTGACAAACAGGAAAAATGTATGGTGAAGAGATGATAATTCTGAAGGTATCTATCAATCTATTCTTAACACCAGCAGGTAGAAATGCACAAAGAATATTAAAGACAAAAAAGATAGGTCAAGAAATCACCTTGAATTCCATTATTTTTGGTGTCTACAAGTATCTTATGCATTCAATATCTATAATAGTTAAAAATTTAGTTTTGGAAGCAGAGTATTTAAATATTCTTGTAATAGAAATTTGTAATCTATACCTTTAAATAATTCAAATTCTTCAATTTCATGATACAAAGATTATTCATCAGACGTAATCAGGAAGGTAATTAGTTCCAACAGGTCCACTTGAGGAGGGAAATTATTTTTTCATAGACAAGGTGATTCAGATTAAGGGTTTATCTGAAAGAAAAACAGAAGGCTTAGGTCTTGTTAACAAACTCAGCAAACATGATACATACTTGTATTTTGGGGCTTCTGATGAGAGCCACAGATCTTTTCTGAACTGCAACTGTTTCTTATCATGGAAGAACGAAATTACAAACAACAAAGAATGAATTTCAGCTTTTCATAAGCTTTTAATTTGATTTTATCTGAGATTTTCATAATCAAAAGGTCTCTAACAGATCTTTTTAAGATACTTGGCTCCCTTCTCAGGATTTCCCAAAGGCAAAAGTCTTTCTGAGTAGCCTAGTTAAGTAATGGTCTCTTAGGATAACTAGTATCATAATAATTGGTACCTTCTATAGACAGAATTGCCTGGTTTCCAAGAAAACATGATGGAGTAGTTTATGAATAACATAACAATAATTCCCAGAATTATTTTTGTCATATATTTTATTTTTATACTGACTATAAAGTTATTAACAATATTGTAATTGTTGGCAAATGCTACAATATAAAAGAATTATTTGGTAAATTTCAAATGCATATCTGTCATATATAACTATATTGCTTATTTTTATAAATATAAAATATATGCATTAAAAAAAAAGAAAAAAAGGGTTTATAGTTACTCATGTTTAGAGGGAAGAGTATGTCATGGCAGAGAACCAGGCAAGGGCATGAGGTGTATGTTCATATTGCACCTGCAGTCAGATGACTGAGGGAGATAAATGTTGGTGCTCCGCTGCTTTCAGCTTGCCCTCTATTTTTGACATAACCCAGTACCCTATTGCATGGAATGGTTCCACCCACACCCAGGTGAATTTTCCCATGCTCAGTCCTTCATTCTTAGAAATGTTCTCACATATATAGTTTGTTTCCTAAATGATTATAAATCCTGTCAATTTGTCAATCGAATTACCCCTCATAACTCCATCCCTTGGTAATCTGTTTCTCAAATACATCACCCCAGATGATATTCCACCTTTGTTCTCTTAATGCTTGTATTAATTTCATAATGCAAACTACATCTCTTTCATTTCTAAGTATCCCCTATTCCAATATTGTTTAAAGGCCATTATCCAAATGTGTTTTGAATCTGAAGGCAATCTGTTAACTGTTAACTCCTATTAAATAGAAAATAAGTTATATACTTCTGACATAAAATGGCATAGAATCAGTATTCTCATTCCAGAAGGAGAAATGTGAGCCTAGCAAGGAGAGAGGTCAAAGAAAGACTAACAAGTATTTTCATTAAGTTTTCATGGTGAGACATGAAGAAATGTCTGGCCATCCAAGATTACAAATCAACAACACACCAAAGTAATAACTTTATCAGAGTCCAAAGTGGCAAACCAGTGTGTCTATTTGGCTTATGGTCATAGTGATGCAGACAGGAATAAACTGTCCCAATGTTGCAGGGTTCTTGTGTTCTGAAGTCAAAGATTGAAACCAGAGGAATTAAGGTGGAGTTTATTAGAGGAGAGAAAGGATGGAACTCATGGACTTCAGACATGGAGTGCCGTGAGGGGCTGCGGCACCGGAGAACTCATGGAGCCTAAGCATGGAATCCATGAGGAGGGAGGAACTCATGGAATGCATGAGAAACAGGCAAAGAACAGAACTTATGGCACTAACGCCATGAGGGGCTAGGACATCAAAGATGGCTGCCAGGGCCAGGGGTATTTATACACCTAGACAAGCCTGGGAGACTGGATTTTTCTCATTGGTTAACTCCCATTGGGGCCTAACCCAATTGCTCTTGGGCCCATGTGGACTAGAGGTCACATTGTTTGATATGGAGAGCTCATTTCTATTTTCCCTTCTTAGAGAAGTTGGCCATCTTATCTCTGGGAGGATAAGCAGGGATGTTCCTTCAGGGTGATTCCAGCAGGGGGGTGACCTTCCTCCCTGGCATGCACCTAAGTTATTGCTGGAGCGCAGATCGCACATTAAAGGATATACCTTTGAGGAAAGCATCTTTCCCCCCACTATCAGCATTAACTCTCATCCACCTCCCAGGGAGCTGAGGGGCCTCTTGAGTTCTTTTTCCTTCCATGGTGAAATGATGCATTTATTCAAAAGGATGGAAACATAGTCTAAGTTGACATTGTGACCTCTTTCTGGATGTGGTAGAGAGGACAGCTTAGAAGATGCCCCCATAAGGAAAGTTATAGACTCTGAGGAGGGGACTCTGGTACCTAATGTATGACCATGAAAAGTTCAGATCCTGGTTTTTACCATAGAGAAAGAAATGTTTTCCTGGATTAGAAAATAATTAGGTAATAATTAGAATTGATTTTATTTTTCCAATCAACAGTGCTTCAGTAGGCATTTTGAAGGAAAAGTTTCAGGCTTTCCGAATTAAATAAATAGTTTAGTTTAGTATTCTATTTAGTATGTGACACATTTTAAGCCTCTAGAAAAAAATATCAGAAGCATAGGGAATGTTTTACAAGTAAATTGAACATACCAGAACATTTTAAGAAACAAATATATGAAAGCAAATTTTTCATCCAAGACATAAATGCAATTATTTATTTTAGTGAATGTACACAAAAAATATCCTGCTGAACAAACTGAGTGTTTAAAATAGCTCCTAAAGTAGGAAGCTACACAAAAATTACAACTACTCGATTATATACAATTACATACTACTTGACATGTTCTCTCTCTCTCACTTTCTCTCTCTCTCTCTCTCTCTCACACACACACACACACAGAAAGAAAGAGAAAGAGAGAAAGAGAGAGAATAAAAAGAAAAATGGGAAAAAGTTTTCTAAAAACACTGAGATTAAGATAAATTAATGCACAAAACAGCTTCTGTTTTTTTTTTTTTTAATTCAACAGAAGGGATAGTCTGTCCATGAACTAACTACTCAGGCCAGCCACCGCCCAGGTTCGCCCTAGCAAAAGCAAACTCATTGAAAGCTTTAGGATCACCTGAGGCACAAAGGGAGGAAGACTCAGATACAGTCAGGGTATAATCTGATATATAATTCAAATAACTCTGGAAGTCTGATTATATTTAAAAATACTGCCATTAATAAGATGAGGAAATCCTTCTTCAGATGAGATGCACTGAGAAATAGCTATTCTCCAGCATAGAATACTTATTATCAAAATCCTTCACCTGTAAATGGATCATGTTGATATAAAATTTAGGAAGAAGAATGCTCTCAATTTGTAATCTAAATTCCATACTTAATGTGACTTACAGTACACACAAGTAGATACTGTGTTACACACAAAAACCACTATGAAATTAAGAAAATATTTTTCTTGCAGTTTTTAAGCATCACAGAAAAAATCACATTAAAGTAAGAACATTTTCAAACACTGGTATGTACAACAAGCTCTGGATTGTTACTCTATATTCTCTTGATTGCCTAAAGTCGTAGCTCACGAGATTTGGCCTATTTAGAAATCAGTTGGTACTGGCTGAACTGCACATTTCACACAGTCTAAGGTGATATTTTACATTCTTTAGGTAATTCTGACGTATCCCAGCCAAGGTTCATACTACCAAGCAGTCATACTAAGGCCTTCCTAGACTCAGCACTCTATCATATTTCTCTCTCTGTTCCTAAACTACACTGATATTAATTGCAGTTTAAGGCTCTGACAGTCACATAGGAGAGTCACAAACAACAGCAACAAAGACTTAAGTAGCTCTTCAGATACTGATACTTCAAAATCAAATTCTCCTCCTCTTTCTCCTCCTCCTCCTCCTCTTTCTTCTCCTCCTTCTCTACCTCCTCCTTTTCCTCCTCCTCTTCTTTCTCCTCCTCCTCCTCCTTTTCAGGTAAGGAAGATCTTAATATGTTACCTAAGTTGGCGATACAGCATCCCCAGTAGCTGAAATTTTGTGTCTGTCCTACTTATACTAGTTTTTACTACACTTACTGTTTGTTTGGATATTTTATGGAAATCTAAGTAAGTTCATGCTTAATTTTGTAAATATCTGATTATTATACTACCCAATTCTAAGTTTTCCTATTGTTTGAAATTTTAAATCATGGTACTCTTGTTGACATTTAAATTACAATTCATTTATATTTTTATTTCCCTTTTTTACAGAAAAAAGCATTTAATGTTTTTCAGATACAACTATATAGTTATATTCTGTATTAATCAATAGTTGTTAAACTTAAATGGTGTGTGTTTCACATGTGTTTGGTAAATGTTTATTAACTTATTTTTAAGGTATAAAAGATTGAGTTTATATTATACTAGTGGATAGAGGAATACTACTTCATTTAAACTAATATTGTGGATTATGCTTCCTGTTTAGGTATAAGATATAAAAATATTCACCTGGTTTTATAATTAACTAAACCAACTATAAGCTCTTCATGGCTAAAAATAACTTTTTGCATATGTGTGTGTGTGTGTGTGTGTGTGTGTGTGTGTGTGTGTGTGTGCATGTGTTGGGGCTTGGAGAGCACTTACCTGTGAAGGTTCGAGTGTGGATTTGGGAATGACCCTGGACTATTCTACCTCCTTATTGCTTTACTGTGGGTTTTCCAGGCTCAGCCTTCCAAGGTTGGAATCAGGCTGCAATCATTTCCACTTGGCATTTTTACATGGGATCTGGGGATCTGAATTCAGGTTCTTTTGCTTGTAAGGACAAAAGTTTTATCTCTTGTTCCGTTTTACTAAGACCAGAAAAAAACTTTTGTTATCTAACTTCACATCAAACTTTACATCACCATGGATTTGTACTAAGAATCATAAACACAACATGACATAATTCTTCAGTGGATTTCAATGCAAAACATGAAGACTCTAGACATAAAATATCAGAAAGTTTCATTTCTGGGCTGGAGAGACGACTCAGAGATTAGGACTCTGCTTCACAAGCAGAAGGTGTTGAGTTTGGATCCTAGGTCCCATGTAAAAACCCAAGCAGAAAAGGCAGAGGCCTGAAGTTCAGGTTCTGGTGGGTAGAGCTTGGGAAATCCCAGAGGGAAATAAAAAATAGATGCAATCCAAGATGATTCCTGAAATCACCCTTGGTCCTACACAGGGATAGGCAGTGCCTTCTGGTACACACATACACACACACAAGTAAATGAAATTTTTTAATAGAAAGTTTCCTTTCGTAGAATATATCCTAGAATTTACCTCTTTGGAAAGGAGGTTTGGGGATACACTTTTGATTGATCCCAACTGTTTATATCTCAAAAGTCATGCATGTTTTTGGTCAAGAGAAACGTTTTTTGAGCTAGAATTTTCTGGAAAGCCTTCTTCACATCTTTGTTTCTCAGGGTGTATATGAGAGGGTTCACTAAGGGGGTGATCACACAATAAAACACTGAGATCACTTTACCAATGGTGAAGTTGTACTTGGCAGGAGGGCGGACATAGGCAAAGATTATGGTGCCATAATAGATGGTAACCACTGTGAGGTGGGAGGCACAGGTTGAGAAAGTTTTCTTCGAGCCTCCCGCGAAGACAGCTTGATTATTGTGACCACGATGTTGCCATAGGAACTCATTGTGAGTAGGAACGAACTTAGAATCACGACGGAGCTGCATGTGTAACCCAAGGCCTCCACCAAGAAAGTATCTGAGCAGGAAAGTTTAAAAATGGGGTCTGAGTCACAGAAGAAATGATTGATCTTCTGGGGACCACAAAAGTTCAGATGGGAGATAAGAATTGTGGGTAGCAAAGGGGCAATAAAGCCCCCAATCCAAGATCCAGCTGAAAACCGTAGGCAAATCTGAGCACTCATGAGGAGTGAGTAGTGCAGAGGTCGACAGATGGCAACGTGGCGGTCATAGGCCATCACTGCTAGCAAGATGCACTCCGTGGCTCCCAGAGAGAAGAAAAAGTAGTACTGGGCGATGCAGCCAGAAACAGGGATGGTGACTACCGTTGAGAGGCAGGTGGCCAGCAGCTTAGGCACCGTGGCTGTCGTGTACCAGATCTCTAAGAAAGACAGATTTCCTAAGAAAATGTACATGGGGGTCTGAAGTGTGGAATCCATTAGAATGAGGAAGATGATGAGGGTGTTACCCACGAGAGACAGCAGTAAACAGTGAGAAACATCACAAACAGGGCCAGCTGCAATGAGGAGGGTCCCGAAAATCCTAGGAAGATAAATTCTGTCACTTTTGTGTGGTTTGTTGCGTCCATATTTCATCTTCTCTGCTCTGGCACGGAAAAACAGCGATCAGAGGATGGTAGATGAACCAGGATCAAGAGTGGAATGTGCTCATTCATTTCCCCAGTGACTCGGAGTGACCCCCTTGTAGGAGAAAGTTAAGGCTGTCAAGAACACAACCAATATTTTTGTGCACATTTCCTATGAGTTATGTCTCATCCCTAAAAGTAAAGCTCCAATGTAAACATTCTAATAATTGAAGTTTTCCAAGTAAAGCAGAGTAACTAAATTACCCATGGTTGCATTCCTCTTAAGTGACTTTGGAGCTCTGAAGGATGTAACTAACATACTAACATACACTAACATACACAATGTAATGTAGTTGTGTGGGAGACTATACTCCTGGCTGTCTCTCGGAATTACATGCCTTTAAAATACAGAGTGGTAGAGAAGTCAGCAAATGATGCAGAGGTATTGACAGGAGACTAGAGCCTCAAGGAACTGCATCCTAAATAAACCACACAGTTCATCCTGTAGAGTTAAAGCACCACCTGCAATTTTAAATTCAGCCTCCTCATTTATACATGAGTTGGAAGGGAAAATGGTGTTTGAGTAAACTAGATTTGCAAAGGACAATGCAGATTATAGGAGCTGACATACACATATACATGGACTTTTTTGAACATTCATTTAACTTTACTAATCTTTGACTTTTAAAAAATCATTGAACTTATATATTTTACGATATCAGTTAGGAACAGTCAAGGACTCAACTCTGGGAATGAGAAATCTTGTCATTAGAGCAATAAGAATTTGTCATGTATGTATTCATGTGCCAATATATCCGGCTGCTAAGTACAAAGTTAAGAATCTCTTCATATTTCTCATAAATATGTGCTTGCATGTATTAAATGAATTAAAACTATAAGGTTTCTATGATGAATAAACAGCATCAATTTCCTATAATACAATGAAAATAATATAATTGAAATAGTATCCTTTTAGTTCACATCTACAGTTTCTTATTTTTAAGCTATCAAGAGATTTTTAAGCCATAAAACCTCATTGAAACTTCACTTCTTGTATTAAATTTTGTCAGATTTTAAGCCATAAAAGTCCATTGAAACAAAATGTTGTAGGCTTGCTATAATAGCATGCACAGAGCCCCCAATAGCATTATCCTCACACAATAGAAAACTTTTCTCAGACTTAGTTAAGGATCAAAGTGATGATAATATGTTAGGGACATTGTATTTTTTAATCATATACAATTTTAAAATAATAACCTCTAAAAATACCAAGACTTTTGCCATATTTCTGTAGCATAAATAATAAATAGTAATTTTCTCAAGTGATATAGGTATAGGTATGTAAAGTTTTGAGAAACCTGTAACCTAGAACTTGCCATTTAAGAAAACATTTAAAAAAAGAAATCTTTCGTTCAAAAGAGCTAAATTTTAGAAAGTGTTATTTTTGTTTGCCTTGAATCTTAAGAATAATACTAAAATTTATGTTATTCATAAAAGACTGAAGTAATTTTTATTGTTCTCATGAAAATGATATTACAAGTGCCCTGTTCTTATCACTAACATGAGCCATAAAACTAATTATTTAAAAACACTTTAGGGCTTGCAAACAGATTTCCCTCCCCAGCAAGATATTTATCTTTATTTTCGTGAAATGCATCATGGTTCTCTAATTCTGCAGTAAGCAGTGATGGAATTGCCTATTCCTTATATGAACATCATTTCACAAGTACCCAAATGACAGAAGATAGCTTTTCAATCACTGAATATCATTACTAGAATAATAAAGCAACACATACCTTCTACTGATTTTGTGATTTTTAATATGTAACATTTTCATTACACACATCAAATGAATTCCTGAGAATGAGTAGTTGCCTTAGTTTAGTGACATTGTCTATGTCACAAGAGTCTTCTGTATAGTTATGTGGATTTGGATTACCCCTTTCTTGCCAGGTAGACCAGTGAGGAGCAATATGCATAATCTCTTTCCAGGTGTACTCACATCATATGTTCTGCCTTGTGATTTGTCATAAATATAGTATTGCTAAAGATACTTCTCCTTTTCAGCCATGGTCTGACCATAGCACACTGCTCATTTTTAACACAAAGGAAAAAAAAAAGCACATCTCTCTATTAATTGGTTGTGACAAAGCATTTGTTCTAGAAAAATAGACTTTTTTCATCTTTTTAGTTACCTTTTTCCCCTATGATCAGGTTATAGGAAAAGGTGCAATAAGAGAGTCCCTCATGAAAAGTATCTTGATTTCATCATCCAGGAACCTTAGAGAATGCTTCCTATCTTGGGTCTTCCTATTGATTCCCTCATGTATTCTCTTTGTTGAGGGTCAGAATGCTTTGCCATGGGAACAAAAGAGGAGCAAAAGAGCTGCAGAAGCAGAAGAGAGTCACCACAGGAGCCAGACAAATGGTGTCCTAAATGACTTAATTAGCTGCCACTGCTGCTTAAAACATGGCTACAGAAATACCTCCCTTGATACTTCAGCCACCACAGAGGCGATGGAGAGATCACACACTTCAACATACAAAGTTCAAACTGAATCAGTGTTGAAAGTCTTCCTTTGCAGACAGATAATCACAAAACAAAAGTTAAAACAACACCAGAATGGCATGCTTTTATTGAAAATATTAAAGCATTCAGCAAGTGTTTTGGTTAATACCTAATATCACCTCAACAGGACCTAGAAGTACCCAGGAGACAAAACTCTAGATTTACCCCTGAGGGATTATGCTGATCCGGTTTACTTTTAAGTAAGAGAAACCTACCCTAAAAATGCTTGGCACCATTCCCTGGACTGGTGTGCCAGTCTGCATGTAAAGGAGAAAGGAAGATGAGCAGAAGCATTCATCACTCTCTGCTTCCTGACTGTGGATACAATGTGACCACCTGCCTCCATGCCTCCCTGCCATGATGCACTTGACCTATAATCTCTGAAGCAAAATAAACCCTTCGTCTTCTAAGTTGCTTTGGTTGGGGTACTTTATCACAATAATGGGAATGCAACTAATACAATGAGCACATAAGAAGTGCAATGATAACCACTAAAGTACAGAACAAGGCTGAGGCACTTTACAAAGGAAAACACACTGATACATCCAAAACATTTGCAGGTAGTAAGAAAGACTGGGAGCCATCGGTATTGTAGAAATTGAAATCCAGTTGATTGAATAAAGTCATTGTGCTGAGATGAGTTTCACAGTAAGGAGCTTAGACAGCAAGTTTGCTGTCTAAGTAATTAAATTTATCCAAGAAAAATATTTGACCCTTTTTATTTATTTATTTTACTCATTTATCTATTGACAGATTGTTGTATATGTTGACATAGGTCAAAAGTAAAACCATGGATCTTCTTATTTTAAGAAATTTGAAATGGCATATTAATTATACAGTGCAATGGTATTAATAAAGACATTTTCCAACATAGCACTATTTACTCACTCTCTTTCTTTGTTCCCAAATAATACATACGATCCCCAGTCCCTGGTAGTCCTCTTTCCATTTTCATGTCTTTTCAGTCCTCATACTTTTTTAGATTCCAATATGAAAAAAATCACATGACACTTGTTTTTCTGACCTGATGTATTTTGTTTATTTAATCCAATTCTCCACTTTATATATATATTCCATATTTTCTTTACACTTTCAACATGGTGGGTACCTGAGTTGTTTCTATAGATTGTTTATTAATGGATCCTTTTCAACCATGGGTGTGCAGGTATCCCGCTTATATGTGACTGTGATTAATTTTGTTGTATATCCAGGAGTTATGAGGTAGATCATATAGCAATATATTTTTAATGTTTTGTGGAATTCTAAGCTGAGTTCCATAATGAATTTGCTAATTTAAATTCTGACAAACTGTTCAGTCTTTCCCCCATATCCTCACTATCATTGGTTGTTTTCTTCATGGTAGCCATTCTGACTGTAAAGGTAAATTGAATTTAGTTTTGATTTACATTGTATTCACAGATGAGAAATTTGCATATTTTTCAAATATCTACTGTTCATTGGTACTTTTAGAAACCAGATGGTAGCTCAGTACACAAGACACTGGTTCAAACTACACAACTTCCTGAGCTGAAAAATAAAAACAAAAACAAAGAAGTTAGCTTTCAGGGCTAGAAATATAGCTCCGTGTGCAAGGCACCTGCTTGAAAACCTGGTTATGTGGGTTTGATCACTGAGAGCGCATATGATGTCCAAGTTGTTCTCTGATCTCCAATCACTTATCATCTTAACAAAACAGAAAAGGTATTTGTGAATTTCAAAATGCATTCGCAATAAAATCCTGAAGAAAATAAGACTAGAAAGAACATATCTCAGCGTAATAAAGGATATGGTCAGCAAACTTATAGCCAACATTATGATAAATTTGGAAAATCAGAACATTTTCTCTAATATATGATTGGGAAAGTATACCAACACTAGCAAGTTTAATTTTATGTAGCAGCTCAAAGTCTTAGCTGGAGCAATAAGAGTAAGAAAAAGTAGAAGAGATACAAGAATGGAAAGAAGAAATCAAATTACCTCTCTTTACTTAAGACACAAGCCTATATTTTGAAATATCATTAAAGAAGAGATAGCAATTTAGCTCAGTAGGCAAAGTTGCTTGCATACAATATTCAGAGTTCATATAGTTAGAAAGAGAGAAACTATTTTTAAAACAATAAATGAAACATTTGTCATATAATTCATCCTGATATTAGTAATAATTATAAATATTTATATGTTCCATCCTCACAGGTGAAGAGATTCTATGATAGAATTTAAAAGGGAGAAGAAGTTCTCTGCTGTCAAAAAAACCTTTTAAATCCGGAGTTAGTTGATGCCAGTTTCTTGCTATCAGATTTCATTTCATGAGTATTTAATGGAGGGAGCACATCCTCTTGTTGTTGCTGGGAAGCAAAAGGGAGAGATTTGTGCCTCCAAATTTCTTTGAGCTCATTCTTTTGAAGATGTCTTTTCCCCACAGGGTCCTACACATTTTCCATAAAATACCTGAGATGACAAACTAATTTACAAAGAGAAAAGATTAGTTTTGTGTCACAATTACAGAGAAAAAATTTTATGCTTGCATAAATTTTCCTTCCTCAGTTAATCATCTCTGAAAGCATCCTACAGGCATACCTACACGTGTGCCTCACCAATCCACTATGTGATTCTAATTTCATTCAAATTAACAACTGATATTTTTGAGCATCGTCACTAACAATGACATTGGAATCTTTCCTTCTATGTCATTACTTATGCAATTCAATAATTTTATTTTTGAAATTTGCATACTATACAAGATTTATGTTAATTTCCATAATTATTTATTTGAAATGCTAAGAAGAAAAATAATGAAAGGCATTTGAACATCTTAATATTAATATATTCTTCTATTTGATCAAACTTTAAGTTCCTAATTCTGAGTCCTTTACTCTTCCTATTGCCTGTTTTTTCTCCAAAAAGAGTTCCTCAATCTGAGAAACTTGATTTTATGAGAATTGTTCAAAGTGTCTCTTTTCTATTTTCAATTACACTTTTTTAGACTCATGAAAAAAATAGAAACATGGAGATATCAATGAAAACTAAGTAAAATATGAGTGAAATCTAGGGGAAACTTTCAAATGATATGTTTACAATGACCTTGCATGTATATGTTATGTGCAAAACAACACAAGAAAAGGACGGAGTTTAAAAAGTACACATGTAATAGAATATTAATACAGAAGTTGTTCAAAAGACAAATATGTACATGAAACTACTCAATGTCATTAGGAATTAGGAGAATATAAATCAAACCGCAATGAAATGCCACTTTCTACCAATAAGTAATAAAATATCTGCATATGAAACAAATAATGGTGGGAATTTGGAGAACTTGTAATATCTTCATATTTTTTATATTCCAGATATTACAGCCATAGTGGAAATCAGCTTGCCATTTTTCAAGATATTAAACAGAATTCCTATTTCTAGTTCTATTCTTTGACATGCAAAAGAATCAAAGTTCATTCTCAAGCAGACAATGCTTTTACACACTAATGTTCACTGAAGTATTGGATACAAATGCTGATAGATGGAAAAACCCAAATGTCTATAATTCAGTGAAGGGATAGACACATGAAGAATATACTAGAAATGCAGTATTATCATCTCAGACATAAAATAATGACATCGACAGTAAATAAGGCAAAAACCAAAAGTCAAAAGCTATATGATTCCAAAGTTGCAAAATATCTCAATGTGTGAATTGTAAATAAGGCAAATACCAAAAGACAAAAACTATGTGATTCAAAAGTTGAAAGTATCTAATTGAAAAATTAAAGAAAAACATACATTTGGAGTTTCCAGGGACTGATCAAAGGTCAATTTGGCATTATGAATTAATTACTATAGAGTACTTTTGGAATCAGGAATAATGGTAACACAATAATGGATATACCATGCCACTCAATTATGTACTTATAAATGGTTTAAATCATAGACTTTAATGAAGAAAAGCTTTACACGATTTTTTTAAATTTTTATTATTATTATTATTTATTCAACTGTGTGCATATGCATGTGTATGTGCGTGCGTGTCTGTGTGGCTTTACACGATTTTTAAACATCTATTCACTACATAAGCACCAATGACCTACAAAGTAAAAGGTTCAACTCAAGTCCAACTTGTTTAATCAATCATTTAACAAGGTTAATTATTTAAAAAAAATTGGTGAGAGGTTTGCAGGAGTATAGAAAGCTCCAAACAGCTACATCACAAAAAAGTCCTGCTCCAAAATGGTTGATAAACTCATAAAAACTACATTATGAAATCCTCCCTTGGGGTTTGTTTTTACTCCTGTAGACTCAGGCGTATCTCCAAGGCCATGTGATGATAAGGCAGGAAAGAGTAATGACTGGACACTGATCGAAGATACTATGATGTTCTGCCCTCTCCTATTAGATACTGTTAACCGCCCAATTTTCATCATCCTTGACCCAACTGTCATTTTGTTGCCATGACTACAGTGCTAAGTATTCAGCAGATCACTAGCAACCTCTGATTCATACAGCTAATGGTAATGACATGAAGTCACTTTACTTCAACATCCCATCAGGCTGTACTGAGTTTCATAAGGTGAAAACAATAAGACCCACTGAGTTCATTACTTTTCTTCTTAACCCTTTGTTCATTTGACAGGTCAAACATCTATAGCACTCCAACCACTAGTCCTTAAAGTCTCATCATCATTTCAGGATGAAAAATGCATTTAGCTTACTTGTAAGACTCTCCAAAATCTCAACAATCCTAAAATTGTTCCAAAGTTCAGAGATAGAAATCTTTTCTGAGACTAAAGACTAAAGACAATCTGTTATATGTGTGAATATCTATCCAATAAGAGACAAATATTTCTGTTATATGATGGCTAAGAGCAAACAAACCTTCAGCTGCATGTCCAGCCTCTGAACATCTTAATGGCATCATTTGGGCTTTAGCAGGCTTGTGTAGGCACTCTATCCTATTTGTGCCGTAAATAACCAGAAAGCCTCACTCTAGGGCTGGCTCTACACTGTGGCCACACCTTTCCTAAGTAGCTATCTTACAGTCCTGGAATCTCCACTAAAACAGCTTTATACAATGACTTCTTAGGACCTCTTTGCAGCGGATATAACCTGGTATACATTTCCTGTCTCCACACCCTTAAATTGTACATATGGATAGTATTAACATAAATTGGGTGATGCTGCAAAATTCTGTTGCCAGAGAGAAGTAGTTAGGCCTCTTCTGCCACAGCTGTGCTGACCTCCGTGTGCCTTCATTGCTGCAGCTGAGAAAACACTTCTCCAAGTTGCTATTTCTGAAAACTTTTTTGGTGGAATTCTCAGTGCCATTTTCATTTCAATTTCCTCCTCCTTGATAAGTTTGTGCTTTTATAAATGTCAGTGGATGGGATTGTGCCTCTTAAGACACTTTTCCTGCTGTCCCAATACAAAGTATAAGTTTTTTTCCTTGCTTGATCTAATCAATTTAACAATTAAAAATGCTTTCTCAGCATTCTTTGCCTACTTTAAAGTCTCTTTCTTTTTTTTTTCCTTACCACAGTACACATGTTTCATCTTTCAGCTTAGAATTCTCACTATAAACCACAATAAACACAATGATAATAACCAGATCACATAATTAATATTATACTCCATCAGGAAATGTAGTCGTTTGAATTTAGCCTCACCCAAGCTTCCAGTACACATGAAAGCCAAAGTCAAGTTTTCTTTGAGCATGTAAACAGTTCTTCTACAACCTCATGAAATGAGCATCTACTACTCATTTCTCTTGATGTTCTGGTCCTTCCAGGACTCTCTCCAAAATGAATCATTGAACTCTGATTGCAACAATCTATGGCTCTGTGTGTGTGTGTGTGTGTGTGTGTGTGTACGTGTGTGTGTGCATGTCTTGCGTGTGTGTGTGTGTACAGGAGTGTACATAAGTATCGATTGCTCTATACCCTTACTACTTTGCTCTGGGTTTTCCCAGATTTCACTGTATAGCAATGGAATTGCAGGCTGCTGTCATTTCATCCTGGAATTATTATATGTGATGTAGGGATCCTAACTTAGGCTCTTTGGCTTGTGAGGCAAAGGTCTTAACCCCTGATCAATTTCCATTTTTTAGACCTGATTTCCAGACATTTTTCTCACGATCCAGTTCCAAAAGGCCATGAATGATATTTATCAGAGCAATCATTCCATTTTTTGGCGTCAAATGCCAATGTTCAGCTTGTTTTCACTTTTCCACTTTATTCAGTATAAGATCCGATTCCATGAGATTGGAAAGATGGCACTCACATGCAGGTTAAGTCTTCTCTTTTCAGTTTAACCTCTCTGGAAATACCATCATAGACATACCTAGAGGTGTCTTCTAGGTGAATCTAAGTCAAAGAAAGTTGACAATGAAGACAAGCCATCATATTCAATGTAATGACTCACCCTTTATATCACCACCAGTGATCCACAAGCTGTGAAGATACTTGATTAAGTGTAACTCTGGGTTGCTTTTACATGCATGTTTTTGGATGAGATTATTAGATTGTTATATTGAATAAAACACTGACATTCACACTGTGAGTCAGCCCACCAATCAATTAAGGCTTGAGACTGATATACATATGTAACATTTACTCTTTCTGGTTATAGGCAGTCTATGTCTTTAGGACTCCAATAGGTTAAGTTGAATATTCTGAAGTTTCAGCCTTCACACTCAAAAATAAGTATCAGATCTGAAGTTTTTTTTAAACTTGCAGGCTTCCAGTACATGAATGAATCGTCATGTCCTTGGAGAACCTTAACATTCCCTCATCATAAAAGTTTTATGGGTATTTAAGCCATAACATGAAAATAATCCATATTTTATGCATATATAAGCATAACTCATAACTTGTATATATTTTTGACTTGTGTAATTTCATAAATCTCTAACAAATAAAAATAATTAGATATACTGAAAAGAAAATAATAATTTCAAACTTATGAAGCAACAAAGTGGCAGTGTTGGTTATTAAAATCTTTTCATTCTTGTTAATCTATTTTTGTATATTTAAGGTTTCAGTGGGGATGATTGCCATTCACCATCTCAAAAAAGAACACTTTAGGTGAGAAAGAGAGAGAGAAGGAAGGATAGAATCTGACTGTTCTGGGTGAGATTCACACGGATGCCATATTCACTGTCATTATGTTCGTCACCATTTACACATCTACAGCGACAATGTGTCTGGCTGTTCAGCGCTTGTGTCCATTTCTAGATTTTCTTTGGTTGTTCTCCTCCTATTCTCTGGAAATTAATCAGCTGAAATCACCCATGGGCAACTCCTTGTTGCTGCCCAATAAACGCTCTGTTCCCTGAACCCTTGTTGGTGACTCATGGGGATGCCCATGTTTTAGATAAAAGACAGAATGACTAGTCGGTCATTTTTTAAAAATGCGAGAATGGTGTTTTGTTCATTTTAAAGCTTATTGATATCCTTTGTATGTAAGAGGCTCCATGAAACCATTTTTAAGACACAGATTTGGATTAGTGAACAAGAAAGAGAAACTCTGCCCTCATCTCTGCATTCTGAACAACTCCTTAGGTATGCTGACAATTGCTGTTATCTTGATTTTCCTCTCTCATTCACACTAATATTTCCCTGCATTTCCTCTTCAATTTTAAATATTTTTAAAATAGAAAAAGAATTCTAATGAAAAGCATAGAGTATCAGTATAAAATCCATTTTTTTCCTGTGAGACAATTAGTAATTTCATTAGAAAGATGTGTGTATTCAGTATATTGTCAATTCACTCCAGAGAGAGGGAGAACTGTGAAAATATTATTATCTAATAGTTTTAAAATTTCAGAAGCCCTGAAGCAATATCATAGAGTACAGCTGATTAATGTCCCACATGTAAAATCAAAGTAGAATTGACCTCTGCCCTTCTTTACTATCTAAGACTGTATACTTTCAAATAACATCTTTAAATGGTTATAAAAATATTCATAACTGTATATTTAGGAATCCTAGAAAAGACATCAGTACTTAAAGAAAAGTACAAAGCATTTTAGCATCCAGACATAGCATAGAGATAATGGACACATATATGCATAATGTGAATTAAATCTTGCAAAGGTATTACTTTCAAAGTAGTTTAACACCATTGTATGAGTTTCCCCCAAATTAATGTCTAACATATTGCTTTGTGCCTTTTCCTAATTCTCTTCTGCTAAGTATGTTTTTAAGGTTATTGAACACATATACAACTTGTTTAAAAGAGACAAATGCTGAAATACATTAAATACAAAATTTTTAAATAATCACATGGTTAAAGTTATATACAAACATTAAGCTGCCATCTATATATTAGTCTTCTTTCTTCACATGTCTATCATAGTTAAAATTATGTGGATATATATATACTTATATATTTCATTGTAGAAAAGATAAATATATTTAACCCTCACAATGATGGAAAGGTTGATGTGCTTCATCATAAGGGATAATCATTCTTTGCAGACAGTATCTCTAAATGTAAGATACTATCTGTGATATTGGACTCACTACTCTGTTTGAATATTTCACAATAGAGAAGTGTAGCATCTCCATGTAAACAGCTAGTGGATGCACGGCTTCAGGAAGCACATGTAGAATTTCAGGATGCTCACTTCCATATTTCAACTGGATTTAAAATATTGTTAATTAGTTAGTATTTTGGTGAGGTTATTTAATTTCAAAAACTGAAATATGTAATATTTTAATTCAAGTAGTGTTTATTGACTTTCTAAGTCCTTATTAGAAATTCTGCTATACTCAATAGCACCGTGAGGAAGTAGCAGTCCTTTCCTTACCTACTTATGGATTCAGAGAGGAAAGCTATTGAACAGGGCATTCAATATTCCTGTTGTTTGAATACATGAAACGTTTTCTTATTCTACCTCCTTTTCTTTAATAGCCTTAATTTTTGTGTGTTTTTTAAGTGTGTCACTTTTTATCTCACTTTATTTAATGAGGATTTAGTGGAGACTTATTGTGAAATTTTCATAGACAAAACATTTTCAGAGGTAAACATATCAAAACTTTGTCAATATCTAAGTTAGTTTCCATAGGAATTATCAATATCTAAGTTGGTTTATACATGAATTACATATTTAATTTATGAAAATTCGGTGAGATACAAACTGAAACTTACATGATCACATTGTGCCTGTCCTTAAAATACCCATTTTCTTAAGCTTTCTTGTGAGATTGATAAATGAAAAGAAAAATCATTGAATATTGAAATTTATAGATTGAAGTTTGGCCAGAAAATCGAGAGTTTGTCTCCTAAATGTAGGCATTTAAAGTTAGTTATACAACAAGGAAACAAGCAGTACTGATTTAGGGTTAAGAAACAAACATGCTAGCGTTATGCACCTTCTTGGTTTTAAGAACAAGTCATCTTTTCTGAAAAAACTTGCTGATTTTTCTTTGTGAATCGCTTGCTGAAGTATTGCTGATATACATAAAAAGTATGTTTGCTTGCTTGCTTAAATATTTTTTAGATGGAGTCAGTCTATACCTCATGACAGCTTGGCACCATGAATTCAGGTGTCATTAACCTGCTGAATGGCTTAATTCTGTCCACAATTAATATATATGATTTGGTAGGTTAGACCTAAAAATATGTCTTCTAATCTGTCACCAAAATCTAAGGCATAAGAAAAAACTTATATTCAGATATTGCTCTCACTCTATTCATGATATGGTGTATGATCAGAAAACAGGCAAATAAATCTTAGAGAAAATTTTAAAGAATATAATGCACTAATATAATTTATAGATCTTTATAGAGTAGCTCTGTAAGAATTATTCATGATCTACAACTGGAATTTCATTTCTCTTAACAAACACCCTCTTGTCAAACAACCAAACATTCTTCACCTGCTTCTACATATGGAAAGGTGCTGCATTTGTCCTTTTGGTGCTTCTTATCTTATTTATCAAATGTTTTCCTGGGTCATCAATTTAATTTTTTAAATATTAGGCTTTCTTTGTCATCTCAGAATGGGTTACATTCCACTGTGTGGATGTATCACAATTTTGCTAGCCTCACATTTTTTTAAAAAGTTATTATTTTATATTTTATTCCATACAATTAAGGTTAAATAATTTTGATGCAAATTCTAGCATGCATTCCTTAAAAAAATTGTAAATTGGAGATACTCAGCATATATTGCTAAAATTTAAATAATTGTTTTAACTTTGTACTTCTATGTAGGATATATATAATACATATATAGTAAATATATAATAACCAAAAATTCTCTATACATGATTATATAATATATACATATATATATTATATTCTTAAAATATATTCCAGATAGAATTGCTGATGAGTTTCTCAAGTAGTGGCTAAAATGGCACTTTAAAATCTTCAAAATTTTATCCTGGTATCTTGTGATTATCATTTAATGTTGTCCACATGTTGGCTTTTGTAAATAATGTTATTATTAATAAAAGAGAGATATTACTCAGATTCTGATTTTTGTTTTTGGATATATCCCAAGAAAATACATTGTCTAGTGAACAGATAGAATTTTGCTTGTGGTGATCCTTTTGTAGGAACTTCTAATGATTTCCACAGAAGTTGTACCAATGCACCCTCACAAGCAATATAAAGTGTTGCTTTATCTTTTGCTTCATTGACAGTAAATATTCTAAAAGTTGTGAAGTAGCACTTCATGATGACTAAGGTTCCTTTTTTTTTTTCTATCACGAATGTCAAGCTTCTGTACATTAGCCTTTTACAGAGTGTTTACAGAATTGTCTTTTTTGGGCCTTTGATCAATTTGTAGTCTTATTTTACTATTAGGTATAGGAATGTGTTCATTTGTTGACTTTAGATATTGGATCCTAATAAGGATTGTAATTTTCAAATATTCTCCTAGCTTTATGGTTGCTTTTACCCACCATTGATCTATTCTTGTGCTGGGTAATTGCTTTTAGTTTGGCATAACCTTCTTAGTCGGTTTTGATTTTTGTTGTGTGTTTTTGGCATCATTCCAAACAATAATTTCTGAGACCAATGTTGAGAAGCTTTCCTCTTATCCTTTCTTGAAGTATTGAAGCACTGTGCTGTATGCTCAAGTGTTTGCAGTAGATTGAGTTGAATTTATTGAAGGTGAAGATAAATCCACACTTAGACATCATGTCAATGACAGGTTGTCAGAGATGTGTGAAAACTTCCAATCCCAACGTCTGTGTTTGCCGTGCCAGGAGTCATCAGAAGCTTTAGGGGAACCAAAGCTATGCGGATTACGGTTAGAGTGTAGCATTCCCACTATGCACAAATGTCAGTCAAATGTAAAGTTTAGCTCCTGAAAACACACACACACATTTTCATGAGTAAGAATATGTTCAGCAAGTAGGAAAATGTTCAGTTTTATGTGCAAATTCAGCTTGACTCTGTGGCATAGTTATTTAACCAAACACTAAATTTTGGTGCAGATGTATTTTGTAGGTATTATCTAGATACCTATCACTTCTTGTTTTTAACTTTTTATTTCCGCTCATACAAACTTAATAGGTACCCTGGTCCCCTCCCTTCCTCCACCCCTTCTTGGACCCCCTTGCTCTCCCCCTTTCCCTGTCCTTTCCCCCTCCTTCCTCCCTATCTCCCAGTGCCTCCTTCCCCTATCCCAGGAGCATCCTTTAATGTGTATGTCAAACTTTCCTTTGGGTCCTCCTCTCTGATGAGGTGTAAGGACTCAGTGGCATTTCCTAGAACTCTTTCTTGTGTTCCCCTTAAGTATAGGAACACTATTGTGGCTTTTAATCCCTAGATTCTAAGGATCCTAGTGCCTTTAGTCCATGCTAGACTTTGAGGGGTCAATAATGTATTGGTCATAGTGCAAGTCATGGAAAGTCCTATTATGATTGCTTCAGGCGTAACTTGTGTGTAGTATCTTGCATATAGTTGCTCCTCCCCATATTTAGGCTCTTACAATCTTACTGCCCCCTCTTTCTCAAATTTCCCTGAGATTCAGGATGGGAAGAGATTAGGCTGGCCTGGTTTCAGATGGTTGATATAGAGTCTCTGACATTCTGATGGTTTGTTGATTTTTTTCAGTTTTGTTGCTCCTGCAATGCCCTTGGCTCCATCTTGATGAGTATTGGATGTCATTCCCTGGCCAGAGATAAAAAGCTATTAAATTAGAGTCTTATTATAAGAGTATATTCAAAGGTAGATGGAATAAAAGTAGGAGACCGCAGTTGGGGGGCGGGTGAGTTTCCCATTGCAAAATGGTTACTTTCTATCTGCCAGACTACATGCCTTCCCCTTCTGGTGAGATCATACCCCTTTCAGTTGCCAATGATCAGGAAGGAAAGTCTGTGAACTTAACCAGATGTCTCATTGCTTACTTGCAGTCTTGATGGTGGCCTATTTTCTCTGCTGTAACATGATCCCCTCTCTTGTTTCTGGTGGGGCCCTCCTTCCCCATCTCACCTGTATATAGTATTTGCAATTACTGTAGGTATTACAGAGATTTATCTTTGAGTGTCTCTAAGTGGGTTTGGTGCTAGGATCAACCTATTACGGAGTATATATGGTGCTTAATTTTCTGTGTCTGGGATACTTCACTCAATATAATTGTTTCTAATTCCATCCATATCCCGCAAATTTCACTAATTTATCATTTTGATGGCTGAGTAGTATTCCATTGTATAAATGTACCACATTTTCCTTATCCACTCGTCAACTGTTGGACATTTGGGTTGATTCCATGATTTTGCTATTGTAAGCAGTGCTGCTATGAACATGGTTATGCTTGTGGTATCGAGGTGAATTTTTGCTGGATGGGGGTAATTCCCAAAAGTGGAATAGCAGGATCATATGGCAATTCAATCTTTAACTTCTTTAAGAATTACCAGACGGCTTGCCAGAGTAGTTGTATGAGCCTGCATTCCCACCAGCAATGTAGGAGAGTTCCCTCTCTCCACATCCTCTCCAGCAATTGGTGTTGTTTGTATTGTGGATTTTTGCCATCCTGACATGGGTGAAACGATATCTCAGGGAGGTTTTGATTTGCATTTCCCTGATGGTTAAGGATGTGGAGTATTTTTTTTTATTTCCACTCATACAACTTAACAGGTACTCCGGTCCCCTCCCTCCCTCCAACCTCCCACTACCCTGTGCCCCCTTCCCTTCCCCCCTCCTTCCCCATCCCCCAGTGCCTCCCCCTCCCATCCCTGGAACATCCTTTAATGTGCATGCCAAACTCTCCTCTGGGTCCTCCCCTCCGATGAGGTGCAAGGACCCAGTGGCATTTCCCAGAACCCTTTCCTGTGTTCCCCTTAAGCATAGGAACACTACTGAGGCTGACAATCCCTTGCCTCCAAGGATCCTAGTGCCTTTAGCAAATGCTAGACTTTGTGGGGTCAATAGTGTGTTGGACATTGCACAGGGCATGC
Source organism: Typhlomys cinereus (assembly GCA_023101885.1). Taxonomy (NCBI): domain Eukaryota; kingdom Metazoa; phylum Chordata; class Mammalia; order Rodentia; family Platacanthomyidae; genus Typhlomys; species Typhlomys cinereus. The sequence goes on along the minus strand of JALPQD010000351.1, from coordinate 1,011,002 downwards.
AAAGTCCCATTATGATTGCTTCGGCCTAACTTGTGTGGAGTATCTTGCATATCATTGCTCCTCCCATCCTTGTGCTCTTACAATCTTACCGCCCCCTCTTCCGCAAATAGGATGTGGAGCATTTTCTAAGATATTTGTTCGACACTTTAATTTCGTCTCTGGTAAAGTTCCTTTTAAGTTCCAAGGCCCATTTTTAAATTGGGCCATTTGTTTCCTTGGTGTTTAGTTTTCTAAGTTCTTTGTGCACTCTGGATAATAGAGCTCTATCAGATATGTGGTTAGTGAAGATTTTCTCCCAGTCTGTCTAGCACTTCTTTTAAGTACTAATGCTTTTCATCTGTACTATGAGTAGGCTCTAGCAAAAGCTGAGGTTTCTATGAGAAGGTAATTATGTATCAGTAATGAGGTTTCTATAGAAGGTAATTATGTGTCAGTAAGTTCAACTGTGCCAGGGTTTCCTGGCAGCTGGTATAGTCTTCAGGTCTCAGAGTTGCCTGATAGTGAACAGATTCCTAATTTCTACCGCCCCCCAGACCCACACCGTTCATCTTTCTCTGTCTTTTCTAAGCAGTCTCCCATATTTCATACCCATGTCTCTCACTTTCCTTGTCTCTTTCTGTCCACCCCTCTTCATATATATACATATATATTCATTGACTATAAATATATCATATACATATACATTCATGTAATCATAACTACATATAAACATGCAGTTTTATATATTCCACTTATTAAATTTCTCTGGATACTTCTGATTGATCCAGGTAAATTATTCATAAGAGGAATTTATTATATGTTAATTTATTTAATCTTAAGGTAATAAAGCTTAAGGGCCAGTAAGATGATTCAAAGAGTAAAAGCACCTGCCACACTAGCCTGATAACTTGTATTCAGTCTCCAAAATCCACATTAAAGGTGAAAAAAGAGAACTGACTCCATAAAGTTACCCTCTGACTTCCACTACTGTGCCATGGCAAATAGAGGTGCCCACTTTCACACATATCATATGTGTGTACTAATGACTAATAAATAAATTTTGCAGTTTAAAGAAATAAAGAAAGGAAAGAAGAAAGGAATAAAGAAGAAGGAAGGAAGGAAGGAAGGAAGGAAGGAAAGAGGGAGGGAGGGAAGAAGAAAGAAAAAGAGAGAGAGAAAGAAAGAGAGAAAGAAAAAGAAAGAAAGAAAAAGAAAGAAAAAGGAAAGAAGGAAAAAAGAGAGAAAGAAAAAGAAAGAGAAAGAAAGAAAAAGAAAGAAAAGAAAGAGAGAAAGAAAGAAGGAAAGAAAGAAAGAAAGAAAGAAAGAAAGAAAGAAAGAAAGAAAGAAAGAAAGAAAGAAAGAAAGAAAGAAAGAAAGAAAGAAAGAAAGATGAGATGTACATTTATGGAACAGTAACAATGCTTAGCATCATTCTGAGCAATTAAGACTGCCCCATCTCCTTAGTGGCTGTATTTGTTAAATACTAGCTAGACTAAAAATGTTTGAATGCTAGAGAATCAAATGCTTCATTTTTCATACATCAAGGCCAGTTGTATGAAATGGAAGCAAACACCATTCAGGTGGATGTGAGAGATGTTTGCTAACTCTCTTATGGCTTCCTTTCTCTCTTTTTTTCTTCATTTTCTTTTCCAGATCAACCTGAAGTTTCAGACTATGGCCAATTCTACCCTGGTGACTGAGTTTCTCCTGGAAATTTTTGCTGAGGCGTGGGAACTCAGGCTCCTGCTCAGCATGTTGTTCTTGCTGATGTACCTGAGCAGCCTGTTAGGGAACCTTATCATCATCGTCGTCACCACCACAGACCAGAGCCTGCACACGCCCATGTACTTCTTCCTTAGGAATCTGTCCATCTTAGACATGTGCTATGTTTCTGTCACTGTCCCCAATGCTTGTGTGAACACTCTCACCAACAACAGGAACATTTCTATAACTGGGTGTGCAACACAGGTCTTTTTGATCTTTTTCTGTGCTTGTGTGGAGATCCTGTTTCTCACAATAATGGCTCAGGACCGCTATGTGGCCATCTGCCAGCCTCTCTTCTACCCTGTGATCATGAACCACCGATTCTGTGTTCAGATGACCCTGGCTTCCATAATCAGCTCTGTCATCATTGCGGGTGTGCACACTGGGAGAACATTCCAGCTGTCCTTCTGTCAGTCTAATGTGGTCCCTCAGTTCTTCTGTGATCTCCCCTCTCTGCTGAGACTTTCATGCTCTGACACCTTCAGCAACACACTCTCACTTCTACTGACTTCTATAGCAGTTAGTGGTAGCTGCTTCGTCTTCATCACCATATCATATATTCAAATATTTTCTACTGTGTTGAAGTTTCCTATTAAAAAGCAGAGAAAGGCTTTCTCCACCTGTGTCCCTCACATTATCGTGGTGTCTTTGTTTCTTAGTTCTGGTGCCTATGTGTACTTGAGACCTTCCGTAATCTCTGAAGGGTTCCAGGACATGATTCTTTCTTTGTTTTATACAATTGTCCCACCATTCCTAAATCCTATCATCTACAGTCTAAGAAACAAGCAGATAAAGAGAGCTGTGAGAAAATTCATCCTAAGAATTTTTATTCAAGAAAATTATAAAGGTCATTTTGGGTTTAGCCTGGGATGTTACCGAGTGAGATTCAAGCTTTAAAAATGTATTCATTTTCTGAGATTTGTGTGTTGTAATGCCAACTCCCAATTCAGTCTCTTAACATCTAATATTTTTACTTTATTTAGTTAGTATTTTTATCATTCATATTTCCACCCATGTAGCAAAGGTTAAATAATTTTGGTGCATATTCTTATATGTATCCTTATAATAAAAAGAGTAGTTAAAACAGCATCATTTTATTGGAAAGCTGCTCAGAACATATCAAAATTTAAAAAGTTGCAAAAATTATTGTACTAAATTTATACCCATGTATAGAAAACAATGTACACATATACATTTGTCTAATATTAAAATGATTTTTCTTTCCCTTTTATTAATCATCTAGGAAGCGAATACTTATTCTAAAATTCATTGTTGCTTTAGTTGTATATCTCTATAGGATAAATTATAACAATTTGGTACATGTATACAATGTGCAAGTAATTATATCGTATTACACATTTTTAACATTGAACCATTTTGTAGCATTTGCAAACTTTAGTGAAGAAAGTGACTAAATACATTCTTTTTTTAAACATTGTTTATTTATTCAATTGTGTGTGTGTGTGCGTGTGTGTGTGTGTGTGTGTGTGTGTGTGTGTGTGTGTGTGTGTGTAGAATCACAGCGAATTCTGAAACCACCATGGACCTCCTCCACCTCCTCCTTGTTTACTCTGCCCCTGGATTCACAGGCTCCGCCCTACCAGAACCAGAAGCTCAGGCAGACCCGCTTCCACCCAGCATCTGTATGTGGGGTCTAGGATCCCAACTCAGGACCTTCCGCCTGCAAGGCAGAAGCTTAACCCTTGAGCCACCTCTTCAGCCCAACTAAATACATTCTTTTTTTTTCCAGAGCAAAGTATTTTTAATGAGAACAATCCACAAAAAGCTGCAAATTTGCTTATATAATTTCCTGCTCATTTTTATTTTTGTTTCATGGGAACGTATTTTTTTTATTTCCATTCATACAAACTTAATAGGTACACCGGTCCCCTCTCTCTCTCCACTCCTCCCTGGACTCCCTGGGTTCTTCCCCCCTTTTCCCGTTTCTTCCCCCCCACCTCTCCCAGTGCCTCCTTCCTCCCATCTCTGGAGCATCCTTTAATGTATATATCAAACTTTCCTCTGGGTCCTCCTCTCTGATGAGGTGTAAGGACTCAGTGGCATTTCCTAGAACTCTTTCTTGTGTTCCCCTTAAGTATAGGAACACTATTGTGACTGTTAATCCCTTGCTTCTAAGGATCCTAGTGCCTTTAGTCCATGCTAGACTTTGAAGGGTCAATAATGTGTTGGTCATTGCGCAGGTCATGGAAAGTCCTATTATGATTGCTTCGGCCCTAACTTGTGTGTATTATCTTGCATATAATTACTCCTCCCATCCTTGTGCTTTTACAATTTTACTGAGCCCTCTACCTGCAAATTTCGCTGAGATTCAGGATGGGGAGAGATTAGGCTGGCCTAGTTCCAGGTGGTTGATATAGACTCTCTGATGTTCTGAATTATGGTTTGTTGATCTTTTTTTTCAGTTTTGCTGCTTCTGCAATGCCCTTGGCTCCATCCTGATGGGTATAGGATATCACCCCCTGGCCAGAGATTAAAAAGCTGTTAAATTATAGTCCTATTATAAGAGTATATTCAAAGGTAGATGGGATAAAAGGAGACGGTGGGGGGGGGGTCAGTCTCCCATTTGCAAAATGGTTACTTTCCATTTGTCAGACTATATGGCCTCCCCTTTTGGTGAGCTCATACTCCCTCAGTGAACAAATGATCAGGAAGGAAAGTTTGTGAATTTAACCAGATGATGTCTCATTTCTTACTTGCAGTCATTGATGGTGGCTTATTTTTTTCTATAGCATGATCCCTCTCTCCTTGTTTCTGGCAGGGCCCTCCTTCCCCTTCTCTCCGGTTTATAATCTTTGCAATTACTATAGGTATTACAGAGATTTATCTTTGAGTGTGTCTCTAAGTGGATTTGGTGCTAGGATCCACTTATTAGGGAGTATATATGGTGCTTAATTTTCTGTGTCTGGGATACTTCACTCAATATAATTGTTTCTAATTGCATCCATTTCCCAGAAAATTTCATTAATTCATCATTTTTGATGGCTGAGTAGTATTCCATTGTATAAATGTACCACATTTTCCTTACACTTGTCAACTGTTGGACATTTGGGTAGATTCTATGACTTTGTTATTGTAAACAGTGTTGCTATGAACATGGTCGTGCTTGTGCTATCAAGGTGAATTTTTGCTCTTTGGGAGGTTATTCCCAAAGGTGGAATAGAAGGGTCATATAGCATTTCAATCTTTAACTTTATTAAGAATCGCCAGATGACAGAGTGGTTGTATGAGCCCACATTCCCACCAGCAATGTAGAAGAGTTCCCCTCTCTCTACATTCTCTCCAGCATTTGATGTTGTTTGTATTGTGGATTTTTGCCATCCTGACCGGGGTGAGATGATATTGCAGGGAGGTTTTGATTTGCATTTCCATGATGGCTAAGGATGTGGAGCATTTTTCTAAGATATTTGTTAGACATCTTAATTTCGTCCCTGGTAAAGTTTCTTTTAAGTTCCAAGGCCCATTTTTTAATTGGCCCATTTGTTTCCTTGGTGTTTAGTTAAATTTTAAGTTTTTTGTACATGCTGGATAATAGAGCTCTATCAGATATGTGGTTAGTGAAGATTTTCTCCCATTCTGTGGGTTGCCTTTGTGTTCCAGTTGCAATCTCTTTATCTGAACAGAAGCTCTTTAATTTCACAAGATCCCATCTGTTGAGTGTTGGTTGTAGTAACTGTGCTATTGGATGTCCATTTAGGAACTCTTGGCCTAGCCCAATCAGCTCGAGGGAGTTCCCTACCCTTTCAACTATGGTTTTTATAGTCTCTGGCCTTATATTGAGGTCTTTGATCCATTTGGAATTAATTCATGCACATGGTGACAAATATGGGTCATTTTAATCTTCTGCATGTGGATATCCAGTTTTGCCAGCACCATTTGTTGAAGATGCTGTTCTTTTTCCATTAGATTTTTTGGGCCCCTTTGTCAAAGATCAAATGGCTGTAGTTGTGTGGGCTTATATCTGGATCTTCAACCTTTATCCATTGATCTGTGTGTCTATTTTGGAGCCAGTACCAGGCTATTTTTACAACTATGGATTTGTAATATAGACTAAGGTTTGGTATGGTGATACCTCCAGCCGTGTTTGTGATACTCAGGATTTTTTTTTTTTTTGCTATCCTGGGTCTTTTGTGCCTCCATATGAACTTTGAGATTGTTTGGTCAACCTCTTTGAAGAATTGCTGTGGGATTTTAATTGGTATAGCATTGAATTTGTATATTGCCTTTGGTAGAATGGTCATTTTTACGATGTTGATTCTGCCAATCAAGGAACATGGGAGGTCTTTCCACCTTCTGATGTCTTCAGCAATTTCTTTCTTTAGGGTTTTAAAGTTTTCATTGTAAAGTTCTCTTACTTCCTTGGTTAGGTTTATACCAAGGTATTTCATTTTTTTAGGGGCTATAGTAAATGGGATTGTTTCTCTCAAGGCTTTTTCACTTCTTTCATTCTGGGCATATAGGAAGGCCTCTGATTTTTGTACATTTATTTTGTATCCTGTCACCCTGCTGAACTTCTGTATTAGTTCCAGGAGCTTCCTGGTGGAGTTTTTTGGATCACTCAGGTATAAGATCATGTCATCTGCAAATAGGGATAACTTGCCTTCTTCCTTGCCGATTTGAATCCCTTTTATCTCCCTTTCTTGTCTGATGGCCTCAGCTAAGACTTCGAGTACAATATTGAATAGAAGTGGTGAGAGTGGACAGTCTTGTCTAGTTCCTGATCGAAGCAGCAATGCCTCCAGTTTTTCCCCATTGAGTATAATCCTTGCTGTTGGCTTGTTGTATACAGCTTTTATTATATTGATAAAGGTTCCTCCCATTCCAACCTTTTCTAGGGTTTTAATCATAAAGGGCTGTTGGATCTTGTCAAAAGCTTTTTCTGCATCTATCGAGAGTACCATGTGGTTTTGGATTTTGGACTGGTTTATATTGTGAATTACATTTATTGATTTGCGTATGTTGAACCAACCTTGTGTGCCGGGGATGAAGCCTACTTGATCCCCATGAATGATCTTTTTGATAGGTTTTTGAAACCGATTTGCTAAGACTTTGTTGAGAATCTTTGCATCTGTGTTCATCAGAGAGATTGGCCTATAATTTTCTTTTTTAAGTGTATGTTTATTGGGTTTTCAGATTAAGACAATATTAGCTTCATAGAAGGAATTTGGTAGTGTTCCTTCCTTTTCTATTTGATAGAACAGTGTAAGGAGTATTGGTATTATTAGCTCCTTAAATGTCTGATAGAACTCTGTGGTGAATCCATCTGGTCCAGGACAGGACATTTTTTGGTGGGAAGATTCGAGATTACTTTATCGATTTCCTCATATATTATAGGACTATTTAAATAATTCAAAACTTCTTGATTTAATTTAGGTAAGTTGTGCTTACCTAGGAATTCATCCATTTCTTTTGTGTTGTCAAATTTCACAGAGTATAAGTTTTTGAAATATGACATTATAATTCTCTGAATTTCTTGGATATCAGTAGTGATAACTCCATTTTCATTTCTAATTTTGTTAATTTGTGTTTTCTCTCTCTTGCTTTTGGTGAATTTAAATAGGGGTGTATCAATCTTAGTGATTTTTTTCAAAGAACCAGCTTTTTGACTGGTTGATTCTCTGTATTGTTTTCCTTATCTCAATTTCATATATTTTTCCCCCTGATTTTGCTTATCTCCTCTCTTCTACTGCTTTTGGGAATGGATTGCTCTAGTGTCTCTAAAGCTTTAAGCTGCATTGTTAAGATATTGACTTATGATGTTTCTATTTTTTTGATGTAGGCATTAAGAGCTATGAACTTGCCTCTTAGAACAGCTTTCATTGTGTCCCAAAGAATTTGATAAGTTGTATTTTCACTATTGTTTACTTTCAGGAGATCTTGAATTTCCTTCATAATTTCTTCCTGAATCCAATTCTCATTCAGCATCATAGTGTTTAATTTCCAGGAGTTAAATGAATTTTCTGTTGTTTGTTGGCTTGTGCATGTCCAGCTTTAGGCCATCGTGGTCTGATAGGGTACAGGCTAGAATTTCAACTTTCTTGTATATGTGGAGTTTTGATTTGTGGCCCAGTATGTGGTCTATTTTGGAGAAAGTTCCATGTGCTGTTGAGAAAAATGTGTATTCTTTGGTGCATGGATGAATAGTTCGATAGAGATCTGTAAGGGCCATTTTCAGTAAGAGTTTGATTAAGTTTCAATGTATCTCTGTTAAGTTTTTGACATGTTGATCTATTCCGTGTTGAGAGGGCGGTGTTGAAATGCCCAAGAATTGTCGTTTGGGGGTTGATTTCTTGCTCTAGACACTGTAGGGTTTGTTAATGAAGGTGGAGGGACCTGTATTATGTGCATATATGTTCAGTATTGTGATGTCTTCCTTTTAAATTGTACCTGTGACTAAAATGTAGTAACCATCTGCATCTCCTAATGATTTTTTTTTTTTGGTTTGAAGTCCCTTTGTCAGATAGCATAATGGCTACCCCTGCCTGTTTCTTGGTTCCATTAGCTTGCAGAATTTTGGACCAGCCTTTTATTTTTAGGATGCCTATCTTTTGTGATGAGATGAGTTTCCTGAAGGCAGCAGATTGATGGGTTGTGATTTTTGATCCAAATTTGTAATGTGTGTCTCTTGATCAGTGAGTTAATTCCATTGACAATGTTATGATGGAGAAATTATTTTTAATTCCAGACATTTTTTATGTTTAGTGGCTTTTGTAAGTGTATTATTTGGCTTTATATTTTGGTGGTATTATACTATTCTTCTGTCCTCCTGGTTGCACTTGTTTTTTTCTTCAGTCTTGAGTATCATTTCTAGCATTTTTTGAAAGCCTGGTTTGGTAGACATGTAAGCCTTCAAGTTGTCTTTGTGCTGGAAGATTTTTCTTTCTCCCTTTATCAAGATGGATTGTTTTGCCAGATATATCAGCCTGGGTTGACATTTTTGCTCATTCAATACTTGAAGTATGTCTCTTCTTGCTTTTACTATTTCTGTTGGGAAGTCATTTGTTATTTTGCTAGGCTTACCTTTAAAAGTGACTTGTCTTTTTTCCTTGAAGCTCTCAGCACCATTTCTTTGTCTTGAATGTGGTGTTTTTTTGACTATTATTTGTGGTGGAAAGTTTCTATTTTGGTCATATCATGTTTGGGGTGTGGAATACCTCTTGTATTTGGATGGGTCTATCTTTCTTTAGATGAGGGAAGTTTTCATTTATGATAGTTTGAAAAATTTCCTCGGGTGTGGTATTTTGGGATTTTTGCTCCGGTGTTCCATGATTGCACATGTTAGGCTTCTTCAGGGAGTCCCATAAGTATTGAGTATTCCTCTCAAATATTTCTTTGGCTTTAACAACTTCTTCTATTGAGCTGGTTAATTCTTCCACTTTGTCTTCAAGATCTGAAATTCTATTTTCCACTTCGATAGTTCTATGGTAAGACTCTCTGTCGAGTTCTGGGTTGAGGATAACTTGTCTTTAGTTCGATTTTAAACTCTGCGTGAGACTGTTTTAAAGTGTTCTATGCCTATTTTTGTTTCTTGAACTGTTTTTCTCAAATCCTCCAGGTGTCTGTTGTGTTCCTGTTCAAAGTGGTTGATGCAGATATTTAACTCCTCCCGGATTTCCTTTTTCATAGTATTGATCATGGTAATTATCATGCTTTGAAAGTCTTTATCTTGGGCCTGGCTTTCTTGGCTATTTTCTGTGATTTTTTTCTGGTTGGAATCTGTCACTATGGGCTTAATTCTTTCAGTGGGAGATTTGTTTTCTTGTTTTTTTTTTTTTTGTCATGGATCTACCCTTTGACTTGGGCATTGTTGTTTTGTCTCTTGAGTCTTTGCAGCTTCTATGTGTTTTTGACTGAATTGATTCAGTTGGTATAACTGCTCTCTGGCAGTTATTACTAGTGGTTGCCTTGGAGTTGGGGCGTTATTATTGTTGTTATTTCCAAGATGAGGCTATTAGACTGTTAGTACATCAATTAAATCAGTTTTAGTAGACACAGGGTGTCTTACCTGGTCTGAGAGCAAGTGAGCATGCGTTCACAGCAGGTGGAAGGGGTGGAGCGGCTAAGGATGATAGATGGGCTTCTCCTGGGACCTGGAGCATGGCCAGTAGTCCATCCAAGCCCCGGACAGCTTTGACGCTGTTCAAGCTGGATAGCGGGAAGGGTTGGGAGGGGTGGGTGATCTGGGTTCTGGTGGGGACAACCTGGGAAGCAGGGTGCCTTACCTGGACCATGTCAGCAAGCGTGCATTCAGACTAAATACATTCTTTAAAACACTTTTAGAATAATTACTCCTATGACCCATTATGCAGTTGTAAAATTTGATTATTTTTACAAAGGATAATTAATAAATTAAATACATAACAATCTATAAGGTACATTTCTGATTGAGTAGATGCCATTTAGAATATAGTATCAGTGATAATGATGTTCATGGTGACTACGCTACTCTGGAATTAAATGTCATCAAAAACTTCCTAAAATATTTATTGAGTTAATACTCATATTTCAATTTATTTAGAACATGAAAATTATTCTCAGAGACAGAACAAAATAGTGGCTGCAGACTTACTGTCTGAATGATGGAAGATCATGATTATTTAGCCACTCTTACTGAACTGTTCATTTTCACAGACTAAAGCCATACCTATAAATATAGTTCTAATTTCATCCTCCAGTATGTTTCTCATGTATTTTCTGAAAAAATTCCAAGATCATCAATTATAACGAGATAATTTCATTAGTGAAATATTATCTGTATTGCATATAAACTCCAGTTTATTTTATTTACTTGGCATTATAATATAAGAATCTCTCCATACTTGCAAGTTAAAATTTGTGTTATAGGTAAGTAGGAGTCAGTAAACTATTTTCTCAACTGGCCTATAAGTTTTTTTTTCCACGATAACTTTGATTTAATGCTCAAGGTTATAAGTTTGAAGAAATGTTGATATAACAAACAGAATGAAGAATTTATGGAAAATTATAAGGCATGCTACCAAAAATCATTTTAAAAGACAGTTTGTTCCACAATGCATTAAATATTTAAAAATTAGGACAGTCCTTTTTTTAAATAATGTATTTTTTTCCTCTCATACAAACTTAATAGATATCCCGGTCTCCTCCCTCCCTCCAACCCTCCCTGAAGCTTCCTGCTCCCTTCCCCCTTTTCCCCTTCCTTTCTCCCCTTCCTCCCTTTCTCCCAGTGCCCCCTCCCCCATCTCTGGAGCATCCTTTAATGTGTATATCAAACTTTTCTCTAGATCCTCCTCTCTGATGAGGTGTAAGGACTCAGTGGCATTTTCTAGAACTCTTTCTTGTGTTCCCCTTAAGTATAGGAACACTATTATGGCTGTTAATCCCTTGCTTGTAAGGATCCTAGTGCCTTGAGTCCATGCACAGATCATGCAGAGTCCTATTACGATTGCTTCGGTCCTAACTTGTGTGGAGTATCTTGCATATCATTGCTCTTCCCCATCTTTGAGCTCTTATAATCTTACTGCCCCCTCTTCTGCAAATTTCCCTGAGCTTTAGGATGGGGAGAGATTAGGCAGGCCTGATTCCAGGTGATTGATATAGAGTCTCTGATGTTCTGAATTATTGTTTGTTGATTTTTTTTTTCAGTTTTGCTGCTCCTGCAATGCCCTTGGCTCCATCCTGATGGGTATTGGATGTCACCTCTTGGCCAGAGATTAAAAAGCTGTTAAATTAGAGTCTTATTATAAGACTAGATTCAAAGGTAGATAGAATAAGAGTAGGAGACTGCGGTGGGGGGGGGGTCAGTGTTCCATTTGCAAAATGGTTACCTTCTATCTGTCAGACTGTATGCCCTCCATTTCTGGTAAGATCATACCCCATCAGTTGCAAGTGACCAGGAAGTAAAGTCTGTGAGCTTAACCAGTTGTCTCATTACTTACTTGCAGTCCTTGATGGTAGCCTATTATCTCTGCTGTAGCATGATCTCTTCTCTCCTTGTTTCTGGCAGGGCCCTCCTTCCCCTTCTCTCCTGTTTATAATCTTTGCAATTACTGTAGGTATTATAGGTTTGGAAATTCATTGTGTGAAAAATAATTGTCAGAAGGAACAATTAAACATTATGTCAAGGGAAGAACATATTATAGCGTGCTAATTTTAAGTTTCAGATGCCGGGATGAGGAAATGACTGGCTGTTCTAACATGAGGACCTGAGTTTGAGTCTCCAGCACCATATAAAATCTGGGAATTGTTTGCACATGTCTGTACATCAGGATTGGTTGGAGAAGGAGACAGGAAGATCTGTACAGTTTACTGGCCAGCTGGGCTAGCTTAAAGAGACTGTGGTTCAGCGGCAGACGCTGTCTTAAGAGAATAAGGTAGAGAGAAACAAAAGAAGATATGTAGCATCTTTCCCTGATCTCTGTGGGCACACACATCCAACCACGTGAATGCACAATGCACATACTACAAACACAGACCTACACAAATAAATTATTCATAATAAAATGTTAATTGCCACTTTAGATAACATAATTTATTTCTAGAATTTCATTCTCTGTTGGTTAAAACAAATCCTGTTTGTTATGGTACGAATATTGCCTTTTGTGGTTATTTAAAGACAGGTTTCAGGCTCTGGGAATGACTGACATCTTTACTCTTTCAACTGGTAAGAACTTCTTATGAGAGCAATAGACAATGCTAACTACTTTGAGCAAATGGATACATGCTACCATTTTTCTCCAACCTCTTGCTGTCCATGTTCTGTGGTTTATGGCATAGACAAACACAGAGTGGTGGTTAACAACGTGCTTAAGTCAATGTCCTATTTTTAATAAGTATCTGGGATGTTGTGTATATGGTCGTGTATATGCATGTTTGTATATGGATAGGTATATGTGTGTAGTCGGGGATGTGCCCATGTGCAGATCCAATGGTGACAGTAGGAATCATCCTTGATTGTGCTTCCTCTTTAATGTGGCCTCTAATTTAACTCAGAGTGTAGAATTAGTAATCTCACATCTGCTGTTTGTATTCTCAGATTCTGCCTTTCAAGGTTGGAGTTACAGGATGGACACCATGCCTACCTGGCATTTTACATGGGCTGGGGATCCAACCTCTGGTCATTTTACTTGTGTGTTTACCAATGTGCTGTCTCTAAAATCCAATTCCCTTATCTTGCTTCCAGATGGCCTCTTAATGACTCTGTGATTTTGATATTTTTGCCATTTTCATTTTGACCAAGGTTCACATACTTTTGCAAATGCTGGTCAGGGACTCACTATGGAAACCAGGTCTCAAATATATGGCATTCTTCCCATTACAGTCTCTCAGGTGCTGAGATTACATGAACAAGCCACCATGACTAGCTTCCAAATCCTATATGAATCCTTAATGAAGAATCATTCAGTCCATGCATGGATACTCTGGTGCCACTATCAACAAAATGCTTGACTTGGCAAGATTATAGACAAGCAAAATTATGGATGCACATTTTGCTTAAACCTTATCAGGTGAAAAGGATTCATGGACTGTTTGATTTATTCCAAGTAATTAATAAGTAAGTCCATTATATTCTTATGTAAGACTTTAAATAAAGGAAATGCTTGCCAACAGACATGAGACACCTTTTCCAGTCAGGAAATAATTTATGGCATATCTCTTACCCAACTACTTTACAAAAAATGTTAAGATATATTAATAAAGCTATTAATAAAAATAGATTATTTGACAGTGTCATGTCACCATAAATAGAGTTTAAGTTGTCACATTTTAATTCAGTTTCCACTGATCATCTGCCCTTCCACTCAAGCAAACCTGTGACAGACATTCAGAATGAAGGCTTACAGGTTGGCCGTCATGATTTTCAGTCCTCATATAAAGTAGTTCAAGTCAGGGTTTTCAATGTAGTGAAATGCTTGTGAATAAACAAAGTTCACAGTGAATGGTTATAAAAAGAGGAATGTGATGGAATCTTGAGCTGAGACTTGAATTGTTATGAGCCAAGTCTTGATAAATTGATTTGAATTTTTACTAGCAGGCTTATGGTGCAAGTTAAAAAATAATGTTGTCAAGACAGTTAATTTTCACTTTCCCTAAATCAATTTTGATAGTCCTAATTTTCTTAGTAAGATTTTACTGGAATATACTGTTCTATGTTGGGAAGGTATCATAGAAATAGGCATCAACTTGACTGTTGAGAGTTTGTTCTGGACACATTTGTAGAGAATTAGCAGTTGAGTTAAGCTCAGAGTGAACTTGCAGGAGATAATCTAGCTAATGGGGAAGGTCCAACCCATCCACGGTGGGTGGGACTAGTCTCTGGGAAGGTGAATAGGATGGAGGGAATAGACTGAGAAAGTTGGCATCCTTCTGTATACTTGGCCAAACATACTGGTCTGGCAAGTAAGGATTGTCCCTCCCTCAACAGTTATGTGAATATAATATGGCCAGTTCCCTCAGCCTTTGGTGTTGGTATGGTCTCTCCTGAAAAGGTGGACAAGGAATCATACCTGGATTATTATAAGAGAAAATAAAACTTCTTTTTCCCTTAAGCTGTTTTGTCATGATTTTGTCAGCAATATGCAGAGTGCTTGCAACAGAATTGTATTTTCTGCTCTCTGCATCCTCCTGCAGCTGATGCTCAGTCTAAACTGAAATGTAAGCTACTCAATAATGAGATCAGGTCAGGTCTGCAACAGTGCTTGAAATGATGCCGCTATTAGTGCCACTCTGCAAGTATCAGAATTTTGATTCCAAGAATTCAGTCCAGGTTTTAATTGCAGGAAAAATAGTCATTAAATTAAAACGTTTCTCACTTTTTTAGAGTCAAGATCTCTGAATAACTCTTTACAGCAGAACAGAAATTCCTAGACAGCAAAATGAACCTGTTTGTTCTAAGAATGTTCTAAAGTTTGGCACAAAATTTTTTGAGACAAATCTCTGACCAGTTTTATAGCTGCTACAAACAATGCCAGTCGTTTTTGGGGAAATATATTCAGTGCTATCACTTGGATGTGGTTTCATGCTCAAGGATTTATGTGCTGGAGGCTTGGTCCTCAACACATCTGCTAAAATGCAGAACCTGGAAGAGATTCTGTGTAGTTGCCATTCATGGCACTGGGGCTTCTAAGAACAGAGTGATGGTGATTAAACGTAGGAAGTTAGTAACTGAGCAATTAGGTACTCTATCCCCCAAGAGATCATGGTCTACCAGAGTTTGAACTTTCACCATCTGAAACCTTAAGTAAAGGATCTGTTTGATTCTTTATAAATGTTCATCTACATAATTTGGCGATAGCAACAAGAAACTTTGGCCAAAATTCAGTCATGTTTTTGTCCAATTGCAGAGTTTTTTTGTTTGTTTTCAGATGTGTGTATGTGTGTGTGTGTGTGTGTGTGTGTGTGTGTGTGTGTGTGTGTGTTTGTACATGGATGATGCATGCTCCTTAGATTCTATGGCGGTCCAAGGGTAATGTCAGGAATCATTTTTGTGTCTCTAACCAAACCCAGAGTATGCTATTAAGGCTAGTCTAGCTCTAGTCAATTTGCTTTGGGGATTCCCAGGCTCTGCCTTCCAGGCTTCAGGCTTACTGTCCTTTTTCTGATCAGGTTGTGCAGTTTTGGAAGCTTTCTCTTTTGTTCTTTGGTGTCTCAAATTCTTATAAGATCACATGGAAATAATGGATTACTTAGATTACTAGTTATCTGATATACACAAAAATTATAGGTATTATTCTTTCTCCTATTCATCTGTAAAATTCTCTTTACCTTTATTTTGGCAAAAACTCAATATACCAATACCATTATAACTAGCCATTCTTATTAATGTATATTATCTTTCTTAAAATATATTGACCTCCCCTATCCTCAGTACAGTATAATTTATTTCTTCTGATGGATCTTGAGTGATGAACATGGTCTTAATGCATGTTAATGTGATATATTAAGGAAATGCGATGAGCTCTGGGAACAATGACACACATAGACACTCAGATGCAAAACAGACAAGAATCATAGGAATACAAATAGTGTTTGATTTTAATGATACATTTCAACATATATGTATGGATGTAGCCATGTTTGATAAACATTGCAAATAAAAACAGAGGAAACAGTAAATACAAATTGCAAGACAGTGATCATCTCTGGCAGAAAAGCACAACTGGTCCAGTAAGTCCAATAGCAATGGAGATGTTCCTTTGCACATGTTTGCAGATGTTCCTTTCATAGGTTTAGAAATGTTAATTTAATCATTAGGTTTCACTGTACATATATATTATACAGTTCTTACATAAATGAGGTGTTTCTTATTTGATTATCTTTTGTGATAAAGAGCATTGACTAGAATTATAATTAGATTGGAACTCACCAACTGGTGTATCAATAAATGAATCTCATCACCTCTGGTGTATCAATAAATGAATCTCTTCACCTTGGATTACATCCTGATATCATCTAGACCATGGGGGGGACCAGTGTCATGTGTGCACTGTTCCTAGTGTGCTCCAAAACAAAGTGATGTCTTTCTAGGTATGAAATGACATGGTGAGATCTGGAAGTGCTATAGTCAACTCAATTCCCTGACAATGTCACATTAAAAGTTGACTATATTAGGCCATTCACTGTAGCTCTAATAGTTCAACTTAAACCTCTAAATACATTCTACAATTACAGAATAAAAATTACTCAGTTTTCTTTTTTTAATCCACAGAGAAAAGAAAAAGGAATGCATATGTATATGTACACATATTCAGATATACATAAACTTTCAATGTACTCACTGACAGACCAGACCAACTCATCCTAGATTCTCTAAAGAATCCTTAGGCTACTTCTTTCAAAGTTCCTGCTGCAGCCTGAACCGTGAAGGCAGCAATCGAAATCTGTCTCTTCACTTCTTCCCAGGCCTTGGAAGGGTCAGCTTTGCTTTTAATGTCAAATAGAGCATCATAAATTCCTGGGAACGATTCCCCTGCATACTTGTTATGGCTGCTTGGAGCATAGATGACATGCCTGTTCATAACACAGCACAGTGCTGACTGTTAGTTACACAAACGATATACAAAAGATAAACAAGAATATTCTATAATCTTGAATAGCATACTTCTGATTTTATGGCTTAAATAAGCTACTTGTTAACTAAACTTCCAAGTGTAATCATTTCCAGACATACTCATGCATATAATTTTGTATTAAACTAATTATTCAAAGTGGTTCAGAGTTATAAAATAAATGACAATAGCAGCCTTTTATGAACTATAGTATTAAGGAGGATCTTTATAAATTTCATAGATTAAAAATAAACTCTACAAAGCTGATGTTGGTATTTCACAGAGGATAAAAGTGAGATCTGAGAGAAACAGCTGTAATTACTACAGGAATTAAAATGTCCTGGGCCAGCAAGATGACTCAGTAAAAGCAATACTGATGATCCCAGTTCAGTCCCCACAGTCCATGGGAAGATCTGACTTGCAATCTGTAAAGTTGTCCTCTGACCTCTGCAAAGTCTCTGTGCCCATATACAAACATAATATGCACAGAAATAGCACAAGATAAAAAATGTTATATGCGTCAATGCACATTGCCAACAAATGTAGACTTTCACTACAACACGCTACTCCTGAAATGCAGCACTATTGTGATTATCGAGGTCCTGTCAATAGTCAGGCAACCTAAAATGACTTTGGAGTTTATTACCTCTTTCAAAGAGTGGTATTCAAATTTTACAATGAATAACTTAAAGCATGGTAAAAACATTTTTAATATTTTACAGGACATAGGCAGATTATTGAAGTGGCAGAGACAATTCATATAATAATCCTGGAAGTGGAATTATTTCAACATTAAAGACTTACAGACTTACAGTCACAACAATGTTGCCCTTGGCAATGGAGTCTCCCTTGTGGATGTTCCCATGTTAGGATAGGTAAGGTTAGGGATTGGGGGAAAAGGCAGAGTTTCAAAGGGGCAACTTCATGTACTTTAGAGAAAAGGGTTATGAAATGTCATCTTTGTTAAATGTCTTGAATTCAATGCTACTGAGGTAACCTAATTTGAACTTAAACAAGTGTGTGTAAATGCATGTACACACATGCATACATACATAAATAAACAAACTGACAACATCTAGCTCTGGATGTGGTGGGGTGGAAGAGCCCTGACATCCCTCCCCCTACTTCTGAACTACTGAATACAGATAGCGTGTGGGAAATGGGGAGTCCTCAGTCTTCAAAGTAGAGCTCCAAACTCACAATCACACAGAATACGCTGATTAAACTCATCGGGTCACAAAACAAAAGACAGGAATGGGAAAAAGGGACTTGCATTGATGAGGAAGGATTGATTGATAGAGTTGGGAGAGATGAGGGAGTTTGGGAGCTGAGAGTAATCAGAATGCATTATGCACATGTTTGAAGATTCAAAAAGAAAATTAAATTTAAAAATACCATGTCAGACCATTAGAAAAAGTGATAAAGTGAGAAGCCTTTTTTCCCCCTTACCTATAGAAAGGTCTGCCTGGTAACCCTAAAGGATCAGTGAACGCACGTTCCAGATACATCAGTTGATCATTCATAATTCTCAGTAATATTGGGCTAGAAAAGGAAATTAATATAGTTATACCTTCAGTTATACTATCTGACAAAATAAAAATTAAGGAGGGGATGTATGAAAAAGACCTAAAGAAAGTATCATGCATAAATAAAATAGGCTAATAGGAAACAGTTAAAAATTTCAAACCAAAATGAAACTCATTGACATATTTCAAAATCATAATATGAAAATTAAGATCAATAATATGGCATAATTATTATTTTTAAAATTTCTATGAACTATTATTTTCTTAATGCATATGAAACTAAGGAAAAATATAATATTCCTATGTGTGTTGAAATAACTAATGGTTAAATCAAGGATTATAACTGTGGCCAAGATTTTTTCATGTTAATGATTCTAATCATCTAGTCAAAGAAGCTGTATAAATATAGGAAGTAGACAATCTATTAATGTTTACTAAGTTGCCTAGCAAATTATAAATAATTTAAAACCGATATGACATTATCTTTAATTATTTAAGATAAACCTGTCATTGGTATCATTTTACTTCATGTTTTTAGCATCATTCAAATGCCTGTTACAGATAAAACACTTACGGTCTCACATTTTGAAGGGTTGGGGAAGATTGCTTTTTTTATAAATGAAAACTATTCAATGTATTAAAAATATGCCACCAGCTCTAAGAAGTTTGATAATGAGTTATTAAATTTAATATTTTAATTGTCATATTACAATAAATGAGAAATCATTAGAATAACTTTTATTCATTAATTTTTGTTACTTTTAATAAATGGAGGATATGATGATCTTTGACTGTTGTGAATATTATATATTAGGATATTTTTATCTTTAGAGCAATTCTCCTAGTTGGACAGGGTTGTAACTTCATTATAATGAAGACATATAATGAAGGGTCAGTAGCTGATCTACATACCTACACTTTTAACTAGAAAGCTTTATATTAGAAAGCATCTATATCGTCAGGTTTATTCAAGTGATGTTTTACATTTGTGGTTTCATTTAACATCAATCCTATACATTAGTGCTTAGCACTTATGAAAAATAATAGTCTAAAGATGACTTTACAGTATTGATTGGTCTTGATCAATTTTGGCAGCTAGAGGTAGAAGCGAGAATCTCTATGTAGAGGCAAGGGCTTCAAGAAGAGATTAAAAGAAGTATGCTCTATACTTGGGATATGAGATTTGGCTGAAGTGTATTGAACTGTCAGTGGAACAACAGACAAAATTAAGAAACACTGGAATTGCCGCTAAGTAGTGGTGGTATAACTCAGCAACCTGAGGAAAGATTCACCGGTATTTTTAAGCAGCACAGGTTCCACTCAAGTGCCTGAAAAAAATCTCTGAGTGATACAGTAAGTCTGTAAAGGATACATGTGTTAGAGTGGGGATGCAGAAATTAGGAAAACAAATTTGAAGCTATCTTAGCAACAGAAACATGAATGTTTTAAAAAATCTGTAAGGTACACAAACAAATGTAAGACCTACTTGTTTTTGTCTAAATCTTGAAGTCTCTTGCTGAACTTAGATGCAATTTCTGTAAAATTATTTACTGCAGAGAACAATGAATCTGAAACAGAAATTCAAATCATTAAAACTTTTAAGAACATGTTTTCTAAACCAGGCAGGAAAACACATGTCTGTAATGTCAACACTTAGGGGCTAAGGCAGGAGGATCCCTTGATTTCAAGAGTTTGGTAACAGCTTATGGAAGATATGAAAACTTTGTTTCAATAAAACAAAGAAATAGACAGCAAGCATCCTATGATTTATAACGGCATTACTCTTTTGTTAAAGAAATGGCAACAATGTAGAAAACCATCCTTTCAATACTTTATCAGAATCCATATTTAGTGCACTATAAGTTGTGAAAATCTATGCAGTTAAAAGTATATTTTAGAAGATAGTCAGAATATTCAATCAGTTGTAACAGAAATAATTAATGACAAAAGTTAAGGAAAATACAAGTCAATTTTGAAAGAGAGAGTGTAACATACCAAATGATACCATGTATGTTTTCATCTCTTGTGGATATTTCATTGAAATATTGTAGATTTGATCAGCATATTTTTTTAAAACTGTAGCATAATGTTGACAGTCAAATGGGAGTACTGCAGAATCAGCCAGTTCAAACACCATTCCTCCTCGCACCTGGGCTACAGTGAGGTGATATTTAAATGTTGGATCATAAAATTTTTCTACCAACTCGTATGTTTCATAGACACTATGATATAGTGGATAGCTGCCGATCTTGGTTGTTTCCTATGGGGGTACAAACAAAATACGTTTATTATAAGACAGCTTATAAATGAAATATATAGCTGTTACCTATTGTTAGTATTTGTAAGGATATTTGATCCCTGTTGAATAAAGACTTGGTGAGCTGCTCAGTAAAATGCTAACATTATTGTATTTAACCACTCCAAACTCATACAAATTGAAATATACATTTATGTGATATAAACACTGATATAAAAACATTTGGGGGGAGGGACCTGAAAGAGTTGTTATTAAGAATAATAGAGATGAGGGGTGGAGAAATAGCTGAGGGGTTATGATTATGCCTCAAAAGCAGAAGGACCTGAGTTTGGATCCTTAGTCCCACATAGAAACACCAGGCTCAGGATCCACAAAAATGCCAAATGGACACAGCAGAGACATGTACTTCTAACCCTGGTGGGCAGAGCCTGGGAAATCCAAGAGTGAGCAAAAAGGAGGTAGCAACAATTCAGGATGATTCCTGAAGTCACACACACACACACACACACACACACACACACACACACACACACACAGGTCTTATATATATACAAGAATAAGAGAGATTATATAATGTTTTAGGAATGCAAAGGAAAGAATCAGAGAATTGTTGGTGACAAAGAAAGACTGCACAACACTAGATAGTGGAGTATGATAAATTACTGAGACACAGATAATACTTTGAGAAATCAGTCTGACAAATTGTCAGAATGACTGAGCAGAGAAGGGTCCAGCAATGAATATAGGATGTCACTAGAGTGGTGTGACTTGCATCACTTAGAGCAAACCAAGAATTAAGAAAAAACAAAGACAATACATAGCAATACAGGGTTAGGTGGTTTGCATAGACTAGCAGCATCTGCTTTCCCATAGCAAACCTGCATGGGCAGGTTCCAAGGACATGGGAACACAAGGAGGCTGTGAATTTCTCTGCAGTACATAATGTACTCTGAAGGGAAGTTAAGATCAAGCACAAGCAATCTTATCTGGAAGAATGAGGCAGACAGGGCTCTGCTCAAGTCATGACTTGCTTCAGCTTGTAGAAAACCATGAGGGAGGGACTGAAGAAGGCTGGAGGGGAAAATGAGTAGGATAGGATGGGAAGTGGGTTAGTAATAGGTAAAGGGTGATGAAAACACATAAATCCATTGTTAATATATATTAAAAACATATATTAAGAATTTGGAGAGTTACAAGGATTGCTTTGGATTAATATTGAGGGATAACATGGAGAGAAGGGTTCAAAATAATTCCTATACATCTAATACAGTAGAACATGATTAAGGGGAAAGATGGAAATTCAGATTTTCAGACAGGATTATGAGTGCCAAGTGACATTTGAATATAGGGCTCAAGGCATCAGAGGCTAAATCTATCCCAAACTGGAGTAACATTATCAACTACCAAAGATGTCTTCATTTTGCTATCAACTTCCTCACATCCTCTGATCATTAGCAATGTTTGAGGAACTTTTTCAAAATTCAAATAATTTGTCTATTTAAACTACATCCATACTATTTGCCGAGTTTACTGAAATAGACTTACCCGATTTTTAGTATACCGTGCTCTGCCTGAAGCAATTCCAAGTCTTTGGAAAAATACCTCAAAATCATTACCGGACCCCAACTTGCTGATTCTTTTAGAGACAAAATAGACAATTATTTCAGAGTAATTTTTCTCATTTTGTACAGATTAGAGATCAACTAAACTGAACTCTCTTATTATAAATATAGTAGACTTTGACATGTAGCAATAGAAAAAGCAGCAGACAGACAGACAGACAGCTAGATAAATAGATAGATAGTGGAAGACAAGAAGAGAGATTAATTCTGGTAACAAAATATTCACTTCTGGTGGGCTGTAATTTCATAAACAATGTTTTGTTTAAGGATTCCTGAAGTTGGAACATATTTTCTTTTAGATTACTTCAGTTTCATCCATGTCTGATGGTAAAGGGATACAGACATTTCCAGATAATTTAATGCCAATTATTCATATTGTTAATGTCTATATTCACAAACTACCAAAATACTTATTTCTTGCCTATGAAGATACAACCAGTTTTTCTACTTATACTTTTATTAACCAAAATATTTGCTAGCTTCATGATATTCATGAAAAAGAATAATTACAGATTAATAAGGTGATAAAAATTTGAAGGGAATTATATTCCATCATTTTGTCCATTGTGACTTTTTTAATGTATCACATGCAAGTATTATCTCTTCTAATGGGGAGCATTTTAAGTTCTCAAGACTTACAGAAATGGTATAAAAAGTATCCAACTATGATTTATACCATGGTTTCATAAAAATCAGATGAAATACTGAAAGCTTGAGGTGTCTATGTACCTGGGCACACCACTGAACTCTGGGGAAGGGCTCTTTGCACACCAGCTGTCAAACAAAGACTTGCCTTCAAAGCCTTCATCAGGACTTTGCAGCTGCACAAATCAAAAAGAAAAGAGAATACTATAAATTCAATACATTAGAAGTTAAATGTCTGTTAATATGGGAAGGAAGATATAAACCATAGTTGGAAAAACAAGAAATATAATCTCTATATTATCAGTCATTAAAAATTAACAGGCTGACTCTGTAGCCCAGTGTTAAAGTGCCTTCCTGGCATGTTGATGTCTTTTCACTGGCCCCCATGGGTAGCATGAGGAATTATAATAAGAAATTTCTAACAGTAAGTGTCATGGTTAGGCACAGGTGTCAACTCGACTCTTGAGGGTTTGAGCTCTGGGCACATTTGTAAACAATTAGTAGTTGAGTTAAGCCAGAGCGAATCTGAAGGAGATTGTCTAGCTGATGGGGAAGGTCCAGTCTATGGTGGGTGAGATTAGGTCCTGGAATAAATCATAGAGAGCTGGTTGAGAAAGTTGGATTCCTTCTGTTCACTTGGCCAGATATGCTGGTCTGGCAAGTAAGGATTGTTCATCTCTCAGCCATTATATGGTGATGGTGTGGCCAGTTCCTTTGGCTCTGGTGTTGGTGCGTGCTCTCCCTTCAAGCTGGACTGAGAACTGTAACCAGACTGTCGTAAGGAAATAAACCTCTTGTTCCCTTAAGCTGTTTGATGGTCATTTATCATCAACCATGCAGGCTGACTGCAACAGAATTTGGTACCCAGGAAATCTGGGTATGTGGCCTTTGTGGCTTTTGAATGGTTTCACTGGACAAAGTTGGAAATACTTGAGAATTTTCACTTTGTGGATTTACAAATACTGTTCTTCAGAGTTTAGTGGGCCAATTGCATAATGTCAGTGCTGAGAGAGATTGTTTGTGACCAATTTGTGATGAGGGGAGCAAGGACTTTGGTAAAGGTGAATTTAAAGACGATGGACTGGTTTGCTTGACAGAGAACTGTATCGGCAGTCTTAAAGATCTGGATGTGCAAAGGGCAGGCAGCAGAATATCTGCCGCTGTTGGAGAAATGAGTATCAGTGAAGGAAAACCCAGTGACTTGCACTGGGATGGGGAAGACGTGAAAACCACTGAATGGCAAGTTCGTGGTTTGAAAACTCAAATTCCTTTAGGGGCCGAAAGCCTAAGTTAAAGCTGTGTCTTGCCCTTTGGATGTTTAGCTGCCTAAAAGTGGCTTTTCCAGCATCAGAGCACAAGATTTGGTGCAGCTGTGGCTCAAGTGGACCAAACTGAATTTTGAACTCACTTTGGAGTCTGCATCATCCCCCAAGTGGTACTGGTTTCCATGAACGATTTGAGGGGTTCATGGAAAGCAGCAAAAGCTTGGCACCAAATGGCAGGCATAGAGTTCCTATGAGAGAAGGTGATAGCTGCTGAGGCGAACCCAGAGTATTGGAGATGCCAAAACCGTAGGATGTATGCTGAGGACAACTGTAAGTGGAGATTTAGCCTGGTTTAAGGAACTCTGCTTTTACAACTTCAAGCTGCAAACAGGGACTAGAAATACCTAGAATCTTTGCATCACCTTAACTATGTGATGAGCAGCAGAAGATAGACATTGAAGTACAGGATGTGGTGATTTGCTGGACTTTGATCTTAATTTAAATGTTTTCTTATTGTTTTAAGATCCTTCTGTTTTAATGTTTTGTTTTAAAGTATTAACTTATTTGGCTTTAATAGATTCTTAGGGTTAAGAAGCTTTGAATTTTTTTTAATTTTTTTATTATTTTATTCAATTGTGCACGTGTATGTGTGTGTGTGCGTGTATGTGTGTATGTGTGTGTAGAACCACAGACGAATTCGAGAACCACCATGGACCGCCTCCTCCTTGTTTACTTTGCCCCGAGATTCACAGCTCTGCCCTATCAGGACCAGAATTGCAAACCCCGCCCCCTCCCCGCTTCTGCCTGGCATCTATACGTGGGTTCTAGGATCTGAACTCAGGACCTTCCGCCTGCAAGGCAGAGGCTTAACCCCTGAGCCACCTCTCCAGCCCCAAGCTTTGAATTTTTAAAATGTTGGAACTGATGTTTTAGTAAGAGAACATTTTAAATTTATGTATAAAATGTATTTATGTTTTTAAGTTAACTTCCTTTTAACATCTGTGGGGACAAGGATTGAAGATTACAGTTTGTTTTTGTGTCAAGTCGATAGGGGTGGAGTGTCATGGTTAGGCACAGGTGTCAACTTGACGCTTGAGGGTTTGAACTCTGGGCACGTTTGTAGACAATTAATAGTTGAGTTATGCCCAGAGAGAACCTGAAGGAGATTGTCTAGCTGATGGGAAAGGCCCAGTCTATGGTGGGTAGGATTAGGCCTTGGAATAAATCATGGAGAGCTGGTTGAGAAAGTAGGCATCCTTCTGTTCACTTGGCCATACATGCTGGTCTGGCAAGTAGGGATTGTCCATCTCTCAGCCTTTATATGATTCCCTTGGCTCTGGTGTTGGTGTGTGCTCTCCCTTCAAGCTGGACTGAGAACTGTAACCAGACTGTCATAAGGGAATAAATCCCTTGTTCCCTTAAGCTGTTTGATGGTCATTTATCAGCAACCATGCAGGCAAACTGCAATAGTTAGGGAAAGTGCTCTTGTTATATGTATGTGCAAGTATATTGTTAAAAATATACATACACATAAGATACACAGAAAAGAAGACTATACCAAATTATTGCCTAATCATTGTATTTTGAAAAATAGTTATATGAACTTTCGATGTATTATTGGAGAAAACTAGTTTCCAAATCGTAAATTTCTCTTGCTCCTTTAGAAATGAAGAAGGAAAATTAAGTTGATCAATGGAAAGAATTCCTTTCGGTGTTTCTTCCTATTAGTAAGAATATACAGATCTTCAATAATATAAGAAAACATCACAAGATGTGCAACATCTTGTGCAACACCACAAGAAATATTTAACTTGTTTTCAAGGCAGGGTCTCTCACTGGTATTTGAAGCTCATGGTCGGTTGTCCAGTGAGCCCCAGGATTTGCCTGTCTCTGGCTCCCCAGTACTGGGATCACTGGTGTCACCACTATGCCTGGCTTTTTGTCTGGAAAAAGGGTCCTTGTGTTTTGAGGTAAACACTTTTCCAATTGTGCTGTCTCCCCAGACAGTAATTAATAAAACTACATGCAAATGATGGAGATCTCAAAAAACTAGGTGAATAGGTTATTTTCTAATTAGTGGTTTTATTCCTACATGAGACATTAAGTTACAGGATTAAGTAAAATGGTTTTCAAACCAAAGTTAAATGACATGTAGGTTTTACTTATGAACCCTCCTTGAAGAAATGCAATTGTATTTTCCTTTGACTTGATAAATCTACTTCATGTCTAGGATTTCTGTTGTTTTCCTTTGCAGTTTATTTCAGGTTAAATTTGTCATGTGGCTGGGTGCAGTTGGGATAGACTTGTAATCCCAGCTCTTAGAAGCCTGAAAAAGGAGGATCTACATTTCAAGTCCAATCTCAAGAGAACTCTTTCAAAGAAAGAGAGAAAGAGAGAAAGAAAGAGAGGGAAAAAGAGAGAGAGAAAGAGAGAAAGAGGGAGAAAGAAAGAGGGAGAAAGAGAGAGAGAGAGAAAGAGAGAGAGAAAGAGAAAGAAAGAGAGAATAGAGAAAGAGAAAGAAAGAGAGAGAAGAGAAAGAGAGAGAGAAAGAGAAAGAAAGAAAGAGAAAGAGAGAAAGAAAGAAAGAAAGAAAGAAAGAAAGAAAGAAAGAAAGAAAGAAAGAAAGAAAGAAAGAAAGAAAGAAAAAGAAAGAAAGAGAGAAAGAAGCTGCTATTTAGAAACCTCCTTCATTTGGACCAAACGTGTGGACATGTGGGTCAGAACTAAAATGGATATAATATAGTCTCTTCTACAGAAACCTAAGTGCCATCTGTCACTCAGCTTCAGGCTTCAACATCTTCTGATGTGAAGAATGAAATTAACATGCCAACCAGTCTCAGTGGGTTACAGGATTAAGGAAGCGAACCACAGGTGCAGCTACTGTACCAACCATGTGACTCTGGGGGCAGATTTTCAAAATCGGTGTTCTTGTTTTCAGACTAGAGATGACGGGCATAATGTGGCCTAAAGACTTCTCTTCGGTTGGGGCTAGAGGGGTGGCTCAGGGGTTAAGCCGCCTGCAAGGCAGAAGGTCCTGAGGTCGGACCCTAGACCCCACGTATAGACACCGGGCGGAAGCGGGGACGGCCTGCGTTTCTGGTCTTGGTAGGGCGGAGCCTGTGAATCCCGGGGCGGAGTAAACAAGGAGGAGGTGAAGGCGGTCCGTGGTGGTTCCCAAATTCGTCCATGGTTCTACACACACACACACATACACACACTCACACATACACATACACATACACGCACAATTGAATAAATAATAATAAAATAATAAAAAATTAAAAAAGACTTCTACTCAGTGGTTGGGGATGTGCCATATATACAATATCCAACAAATTGAGTATATATACCACATGTACCATATGCACATATATATGATATATTGCATATGTACTACATATATATAAAAGTTTTATATACATAACTACATATATACCACATATATACATTACATATATAACATAAATATCCTATATATAGTGGGTAAAAGTTTTATATATGTATCCACACATCACATAAATAACATATGCATACCACATATTTAACAATATTTAATATTTGTTATATATATATACATACATATATATATATATATATATAGTGAGTAAAAGTCTATGACATTGCCAGTTGTCAAATGTAAAGAGAAGGAATTATGAAAAAATCATACTTTACATAATATACACTTCAAGAAAAGGTTAGATTTCTTTGAATGGGGTGTCATCATTTTTACCTCTTTTGTTAGGTTATATACCAAGCTGTACATCAGTGGGGTACAATCAACTCTTAGAGTGTAGTTTCCTGAAATATGAGAAAAGGATGGTTAGTTTTACTTCTTGCATTGCTTTCTGCTATTTTTTTAGCCACAGACGGTTGCTATGCTAGACAGAAAGGTCCTATATTTAATGAAAGCCAGGATGCATTCCATCACAATCTGGAATCTTCACCATGAATGGAGGCCCAGTCTGTGTCCCTGATTCTTTCTTCCTCTCTTGCATCACTCATCTCCCTCAAGTGTCAAGTACCTGTCTTCTCACTATGCACCCTCTGACTAGACTGTGAATTCCATGTGGCCATTGCTTCTCTTTAACGAGCTGCCATATTCCTGGCATCCAGAACACTTTTGGCACCTAGCATTACCAATAAATATCTACTGTGCAAATGAACTTGAGAGACAGCTGTGTTCTTGCAGGCTCACCAGGGACCAGAGCTGCGTATCCCATGCTTGGAGAGTTCAGAGCCAATAGGAGTAAGAGCAGGGAAGCAGCAGTCAGGACAGCAGGGCCCTTGACAAGCCCTGAGAGTAAGCAGAAGGAGGGGCAGCAGACCCCAGGAGAACTGCAAGAAGGATCATTAGGGCAACTTCAGCGAGGAGTGGCTTTTCATATGGGATTCCCAGAAGAGAATACAGTTGGGCTGATAAACAGTGACATTTGCCAGCAAGAGCAGAGCCTGAGCTCACAGGTCCAGAAACGTTACACCACAGGGACCACTCTTCGGGGCAAGCGAGTAGCTTTAATCACAAAGCACAGGTTCCAAGTCTGCAAATAGCAAAGGCTGAAGCTTTAAAAATAAAGAGGGACCACCCAGTGGGATTGTTAGGCTAGTTGAAAAGTCTATAATTCACTACTATGGGAATAGTCGTGGAGGCCTTAACCTCAGCACTCAGGAGGCTAGGACAGGAGGTTCATGAGTTCTAGGTCAAGGTGTACTACAGTGAGACCCCTATTAATTAAAAAAAAAAACAAAAAACAAAAGTTTAAAAAAAAAACACAAAAACAAATGCTCGCCTGCATGTAAATGGAATGGGATTGGTTCCACAGTTATTACTATTTAAAAGCACATGTCTCAGGACCAGAGAATCATGCTTTTGGCTTCCCGTGAGTGGCCTAGGTCATAGCCTCCAACTATCCACAACAACTTTCCATGCAAAAAAAAAAAAAAAATTCAGACAGGAATCTACTGTTCTCCAGCTTCCACAGGCTCAACTCAATTTGTTGGCTTCATTTGTCCTACAGAACAGACAGGCCTTCGACCTTCTCAGAGCAGAAAAGGGGCGCATGTCTATTCCTATGGGAGGAGGGCTGCTATTACATCAACTACATGGGAGAAGTAGAAGAGAAGACAGGCAACCTCTGGAGCTTGACAGCTCAAATCCACTCTTCCAGCTGCTCACCGAAGGACTCACAATTATGGTCCCCTTGATAACTTGGATTCTCCCCCTTATAACTCCTGTAGCTGCCATTTGCTTCTGTTGCTTATCATGCCTTGCCTTTTCAGATGCCTCTGGGATAGAATCAGAGAACTCACCGACACTCTTTGAATCAAATGCTCCTGGCCACTTATCCATCTACCTCGTACCAGAGGCTGGTAACCCAGTTGGATCCAGTTCAGCAACTATCACCCTTACCCTGAGAACTCAGGAGTGGGGTTTCATCACTCCAGCCTGTGACTTTTCCTATGCTGACCCCGTCCAACAGGAAATAGTAAAGAACAAATGTGTCGCCCCTAGTGCGCATACAGTACATTCATTCACTAGGTAATTGTTAATAGTTAAGAAAACTTGGCAGAGGCAACAAATGGAGATAACATGATTTTCCAAAATCAATATCCTAGAATACAATGCAAGGTGAATGTGCTTGTGTGTGTATGTGTGTGTGGGGGTCTCTTAATTGGGACTTTTCAGTGAGTGCAAGGAAGCAGTGTGGCAAGCCAGCAGCATCAAATGACAAATTCAAGGGTTGTTTTCCTTGTTAAAACACAATTTATCACATGCTGCCCCCAGAATAATCATGTACTTTCTAATGAGACACTCGCCTTCTATTGAAGAATCAGCATTAACATAGGCCACGCCCCGTTCATGAAGAATTCTTGAATTCTCCTATTTGAAAAAAGAGTAGAGAAGTATAAGTACAGAATTATAAAGCCCCCTACCCTGGGCACATCTGCATCCACTGAGCGGAGATTTCTGAATTAAGTTAGATCATGTTTCCCACAAATTTGGCATAGAAGATTCTCACTGGATAGCTGATTTGTAGAATATTCAGCTATGATGGCTCTGAATGATAAGCCACAAATAAAACTTTTTTAGATTAATATTTGGAATGAACTATTCATGTACTTGTGGCAAAATGGAAACAGGATTCTAATCATGGGTAGTTTTCATAATTTTTCTCAGTAAACATGAGACTTTTCAGTAAGAAATATTCTCACTATTTAAGCAAAAGCTCTGGTGTTCTTTGCAGATGTAAGTTATTTCAAATTCATGAGCTTGGAAATTTATAAATAAATCCCAGACAGCTGAGCATGAAGTCAGGTCTCTTGTAGGATGGCACCATCTACTGGTAATGATTGATGACTGCATGGTTATGAACTAAAAAGAGAGGGAGTGGATATAGCCATAAAATTTCAGAGTCTCCAAAACATCCCATATCATAAACTTTTAAGATTAGAATAGGGAAAATGTGACTAATTCTTGAATAGTGATGTATGAATTTAATCCCCGCACTTGGAAGGTCTAGGCAGGAGGGCTGTGTGAGTTTTAGGCCAGCCCAGGGAACAGACTGAGATCCTGCTTGAAAAACAAAGTAAGAAAATAATAATGATCCTGATAATTTGACAGAGACAAAAACAAATCCTGAAGGTAGTTATAAATTCCTCCTGGTACCCTCATAAGTATCTTGTAAAAAAGGTTCACCTAGGTCAGAAGGAATACTACAGGTTTTCCCAAACAAAATTGAAAAACAACTGTAGTCTAACAGAAGTCAAGTAAATATTTAGAGTATGATAGGCAGCTAATGGTATAGATATTAAAATTTATAATTGTATAGTTGATGCATATATTTACTCTATAACTTATGCTTCTATCACACAAAGTGGCTCATATTCAGATAATATCATTATTCAAGGGCTGAGTAAATATTCTGTGGAGAAGCTTTTTGCCTGACTAATGGCATGACTCAACAGAGAGTAGATCATTGCTATATAAAGAAGGTATCTGTAAAAAAATACTCAGGGATATGTAAAAGGATATGACTAGATTACAAGCTGTTAAGGTATAACAGATTCACAATACTAACCAAGTATATCTTTTATAATATTTGGTTTCCAGAGTAGCTAAGTCTTTACTATCACATTGTCAGGAAACAAAGATAATGTCAGTAATTGACATTGGGTCCCTAAAAGTTCAAATAAAAATTAGTTCTTGTCACAAATTTTTTCTTATTGATTTTGAACAAGAGTATAATACTTCAGAAAAAAGCGCCTATCCAACCCAATGTAGCCAAAGACAGCTATGATTGTGGCTTAAGTCAAAATAGGAAACTTACCTGTAACATTCTCTGATTTTTTTTTTTTTTTTTGTAACTCAAGTGCACAGGTCTCAAGCATGAAATTTGCAGATCCAGCCTTGCGTTGTGATATCCAAAGGCTGGACAGGCCTGCGAGTTGTTCCGGAAAAGCCTTAGGCATTTTCACAGTGGATTGCTTGTTTCTGGCAATCAAGTCCTAAGTGCTTTGCTCTTTATGAAATTTACATTGAGTAAATCACCAACTGACCTCTGCCCACTCAGTAGAACCAAAAAGACCAAATTCTTCTGCGTCCCAGCTGGCAAACAAAATTGTTCTTCTTGGCCTCCATCCTAAAATACAAGATGGCTCATGAGTGCGGCAGAAGCCCTTAATGAATGTAGAGAAGTTTACCTGGGGAAAACCACAAAGGTATATTTATGAGGCATGTTTATCTGTTGGCTGTTGAACCCAGTATTTTTGTTAAATCTGTTATTATTCAAAACTCCAACTCATCATCATTCTGCATCTATTCTTTTATCACACTGTGTAGTTCTCACAATGTTGGTTAGAAAGGATGGAAGGACCCTTACTTAGATAATTTCATTCCTACATCTTAAAAAGTATTTTCCTAAAACAAAAAAGGAAAACGTGTCAACAGCCCCTTCAGGGTCGGGAACTAGTTCAAGTAGTTTATAATGATTGGCCATGTGGAGACCAGACCTCTGGGTTTTTCAGATGTCTAAGGAGCACTGAGGAAGAAACAGATGGGGCGGCGGCTGCTGCGGCGGCAGACTGAGGATAGAAAAACCTTTGAGACCTGTTCAGGACAGGTCCTCAAGGTCATCTCCCTGGGAGGTTTACTCCAGGCGCTGGCCAAAGTCAAGTACCAAGGGTTCAGTTCAGGGTAGAAGGTCCGCTGATGCAGAAAAACCACAGAATTCAGCAGGAAGGTTTTAACGCCTCTAGAAGAAAATAAGCACTGGTCTGAGAGTTGACGAAACGTCTCACTTCAAACCCTGGTTCTCTTGCTTAGCAGGTGGCATTGTGGGTATGCCATCTGTCCAATGACTAAGTTTTTTTTTATTAAAAATTTAATTATACATTTTAAAATTTTTTTGCCAGTTCCCTCCCTCCCCCCTCCTCCCCCCGAACCCCCTCCTCCCCCTCCCCATCCCCCAGTGCCTCCCCCCAATTCCCAGAGAGTCCTTTATTGTGTACGCCTAACTCTCCACTGGGTCCTCCTCTCCGATGACATATAAGGACCCAGTGGCATTTCCATAAGCCCTTTCTCTTGTTCCCCTTAAGCATAAGATCACTACTATGGCTGTCAATCCCTTGCCTCCAGGGGTCTCGGTGTCCTTAACAGATGCTAGACTTTATGAGGGCAACAGTGCGCTGGACATTGCGCAGGGCATGCAAAGTCCCATTATGATTGCTTTGGCCCCAACTATTGTTGAGAATCTTGCAAATCGTTGCTCATCCCATCCTTTTGCTCTTACAATCTTACCACCCCCTTTCCGCAAATGTCCCTGAGCTCCAGGATGGGGAGAGATTAGGCTGGCCTAGTTCTATGTGATTGATATAGTCTCTGAAGTTCTGGATTGTGGTTTGTTGATTTTCTTTTGCAGTTTTGCTGCTCCTGCAATTCCCTTCACTCCATTCTGCTGGGCACTGTATGTCACCCCCTGGCCAGAGACAAAAAGCTGTTAAACTGGAGTCTTGTAAGTTTTAAAGGATAACAGGGAGAGAAAGACACCATTTAAATGGAAAGATTAAACAGAAGCACTCTGTAAGTGCTACATAAATGATAAGTTGTCACTAGGCTAACAAATATTTTAGGTATATTTATGAGGCGTGTTTATCTGTTGGCTGTTGAATCCAGTATTTTACTTTTGTTAAATCTGTTATTATTCAAAATTCTAAGTCATCATCATTCTGCATCTATTCTTTTATCACACTGTGTAGTTCTCACAATGTTGTTTCACATTTATCATAGGACTTAACTTATAAAGTCAAGAACCTTCCATAATGAGGTCAAACACAACTTAATTTATGAACTACGTAAATTTGTGAATTTTGTTTAAAATACAAGATAGTTGTGCAGACAAGATAATGGAACACCTTTACACTGAATTTTAAGCACAGATAACAGTCTTGTGGACTGTTGGTCATAAACTGGAGTGCAAACTCTTGTTTTCTCACTCTGTCAGTCATTACCTACATAACCCTGAGTTGTTAATTTATCTGAGAAGAAGGACAGGACAGAAATAAGTAGGTAAGCTTCTTCCGGGCTACTGTGAGAAGAAAGCATGCATAAATGCTGTTTTTCTGGAAAAAAGAGTATACACACCAGACATACTTTTACTGTTGATTTTTAATTTGTGCTCAAAATATATGGTTTATCTTATATCTTGTTTGCAGGGTCAGGAAAGAGACTAGACTGTTGGCTCTTTGTGCATAATGATGATCTT
This sequence comes from Typhlomys cinereus, assembly GCA_023101885.1. Classification (NCBI taxonomy): domain Eukaryota; kingdom Metazoa; phylum Chordata; class Mammalia; order Rodentia; family Platacanthomyidae; genus Typhlomys; species Typhlomys cinereus. Next base: position 977,145 of record JALPQD010000351.1, on the reverse strand, counting down.
TAAAACTTTTTTAAATTTTTGCTTTTAGTTTTTTATTTTTAATTTTCATATGAAAAGTTCTTAAAAGATTATGAGATTTAATTTTAAATGTCACCTCCACAACCGAGAGTTGAACCTTTAGATACAACTATGTAAAATTTCTTAGTTAGCACTGGCTTCTGAGCAAATCTCTGGGAGATTATCTATTTGAGGTATGAAAATGAAGCCCATAGTAATTGGGGCCTTTCTGTTTGCAGGTAACTAAGACAAAGATCTGGATGGAATTTGGCAGCCTGACAGGCTAGAAGATATGCACTGGTGTCTGCCACCTCTACTCTTGCTGTAGACAAGGTGTAGGTGGTTCTCCTATCCCCTGCTAGTAACTCTCCTGCCATAATGGACTGTAACATGAAATCATAAGCTGAAATAAACCAGTGGTTCCCCTAGATGGAAAAATGAAGCCAAGCCACTGAGAATTTGAGGCTGAAGACACCAGAATTTGGACAGAATCCCACGAGGCAGCAAGGCCAAGATTTTTCTTCTCCTGTACTAAAGTTCAGGTGACTTGAGGCATGACAGCAAAGCAGCCCTGCGCCTCCAGTTCTCTGTTTGAGAACTTTTCACAACTTGTTTTCCTAGGTCGTCTTCATCTTGGTGGCGTTAGTTCTTATAGCAGCCAATCATAGCATGATTTATTTATTTCATTGTCATTTGATATATAAATAACAACTGGAATATCCCATAAATCAATTACATTTGAATTAACTTGATGAATATATTAGTGTTGTCAGCAACAAATGTCCACTAGTGAGTTTGGTACTGGGGAAAGCTCAGATGCCGCATACACTCAGCACACACTCTACACTTAGCTAACTCCCAATCCCTGGGAAGGTATTTTTCACATTCACTTTCTACAAGACTAAACTGAGATTCACCAAACTGGATCTTCCCTCACTTGTTTCTCCTACCTTTCTTCTTCAGAGTTCCAAAACTCCTCACAATTTCATGAACAACGGATGCTCCACTCTGAGGGTCAATGCCACCAAACACCCACGCGTCTCGGTGACCTCCAAGAATGACATATCTGTCTGCAAAACAGCAGTGCGAGATGGCAGGTCATTTAGGGTTAGTAACAGAGCCAAATGCAAATAATTCCCTAGCATAGAAACACAGAGCACCTCATAACTCAAGAGAAAAATAGCAAGGTTCCCAAAGATTTATACAAATAGATTCTTTTTTTTTCTTTTTCTTTAAAAAGGACTAGGATTCTTATTTAAAGTCCATAATGAGTAGCCCTCCAACCTCCGCCTTCTTCATCCCTTAGCCACGGTGAGAAATGGAATAGAAACGAGAAGGTAAAAGAGCCTGTGCTAGGGGAGGCTGCTCCAGATGCGTGGCGTGCAGCACAGCATGCAGCACACCATGACTAGAGTGGCAGCTGCCATTAGTCCCTCTCACCCCCACCACCTATAAATTCTTTGCAACTTTCGATGTGTGGGAGAGGGCATACTCATAGAAGGAATACCAATGCATCGGGTCTCAGGGTTGCATCCCTGACTCACAACCAAAGAACATATTGTGAGCACAGAGCTCAGAACCAGGACAAGTCAAAAAGGACAGGCATTCTGGGGGAAGGGAAGTTTTGGTCCCAGGGTGGGAGTGAGGGGGTCAGGGGGTGGGGGATGAGTGGGTGGGTTGAGCAGGTAGGTTGTTTTGCTCAGTTGTAATATTTATCTACTGAAAGATGGATGAGATAAAGGCAATATTGATTCAATGTGTGATTGAAATTAAAGTATATGGTTAGATTTGGAAAGCATGAAATCATTTTATCTGCCCTTTTAATTCTTTATTACTCTCTCCATTTTATTGCTAACATTTTCAGAATGAGGGAATATAACTCTCTGCCTCTGTTCAATTTCTGTTCAATTTTTGAGATACAGCTAAAAATATTCTTCTATGGAAAGAGGAAATTGTTATTCCTACTCAATGTTCAGAGCAATGTTTTCTTATTTCATAAGGTAGTTATCACACTTAAATGTTGAACTTTCCTCTTAAAACCATCTGTGTGTGTGTGTGTTTCAATCACTCTGTCTCTAATGTTGACCACAATGTCTGCATACAATATGTATTCAATAAATAATTGGATATGTATATGTATATATGCAATGCAGAACTTATTAGAAGAACTAATATTCTAGTACTCTTGATTGTTAAGTAAAAAAAAATATATTTATGCCAGGCTTAATGGAGCACACCTATAATCCTGGGACTTGGGAGATGGAGACAGGGGTATTAGAAGCTCAAGGTCATCTTTAGCTACATAAGAATCAAGTCCAAGATTAGCCTAGGCTATATAATACCTTATCACAAAACAAACAAAATAAAGCATCCATTTGTAACAACCATGCGCAATTTAATTGTGCCTGTTTTGATTTTTAAAAGAGCATAAGTTAGATCCTTAAGAACCCAAATCTAATATAATAAGCTATGTATAAAAGGTATTCATAAGCATGCCATCTGAAATTCTATAGAATAATGTGTCCTTATATTGTCAGTATCTTTACTTTAACAAAAGTGTTTTCATACATAAAAATATAAGCAAATATCAAAAACTCATAGAAATACTTTAAAACTCTCTCATTCTCTTCTTTCCTGTATCCTTTCATCAAAACAGGCACTTTATTACTCTTGGCTTTTCCCAAATATTCATTTTCTTTTCTTCTTCATGACAGTATGGTGCAACCTCATAGAGCACGAGATTCTTTCACCTGGTTCCACTGCTCCTCTCAGTGTGCCAATCACATTGTAGATTCCCGTCACTCTGCTGATGGAATGGATGTGCAGCTTGACTTTTCTAAATCAAAGACCAAGAACACATGCTTTGAAAAAATGGTGAACAGATTAAGCATTGCAATTTTTATTTTTTTAACTTTATTTTCATATTGTATGTCCATCCATACAATAAAGGTTAAATGACTTTGATATATATTGTTGCACATATCTTTAAAATAAAAGTGCAATAAAGCATCATCATATGCATTCACTGGAGAGATATGCAATACATATTTTCAAATTTTAAAAAATTGCAAAGAAGTAAACTTGCATATAAAAGAACTACATGAACAACATATATATGCATGTATCCATATATATATCCATATAAATAAAATATATAATTTTAGAGATAGTCCATATAGAGTTACTCATGAATTGTCAGGTAAAGGCCAAGAATGTAGTTAAAAATCTTGGACACTTTCACTCATGTCTTCATGTTTTTAATTGTTTTAGTATCTTAATCTTTTAAATTTAAATTCTCTTGAGAAGAGAGGGGTAGATGTCCCATCTGGTGCTGACTGATCCAAAGTCATCTGCTCTGTGACAACCACTAACTATTGCTAGGTAGAACTTCTGGGACAGACCCCCACAATTGTATGATCGCTCATCATTGTCTCAAAGAATTCTTCCTGCACACGGGGCCTCTTCAACTCCTTCATTCCTTGTGTTTGTGGCCTAGTAGCACTCAAACACATGTGGCATTTTTTTCGTCATCCTCTTATATTTCTTTTCAGGTACTTCCCGTAAAAGAATTAAAACAACTTCTTAACTGTGTGGAAAAGTTTCCAGCAAAGCCAGGTCCCACATTATAAGGCACTTTGAGACCTCCTTTCCAGCTGCTGTCCGGTGGTGCTGAGCCACCCATGCGTCTGTTGGATGTAAAATACACATATGTTATTAGCTACGGGAAAATATGGGCATGGCAAGTTAAATTTCAATTCATTACTTTCTTGAGTATCTGCTTAAATTAACTTCCATAAGGGAGCCACAGCGCAGTATTACACACAGTATTCTGCCAATCCTGTCTATCTTACAGGGTGTATCTATTGCCACTCCTGCCTTATAGATGTGGAACTTGTAGTCAGAGTGATCACACAGTCACCTTGCCAAGGTCCTGCTGGTCAGAAGTACAAGCTAATATCAATTGAATGTATGTTACTATGGTGTTACTGCTATCAGTTGCCAAATAGTGTTTAATCCAAGTGTGATACCACCTTATAAACTAACACTCTTCAGCAATAAGAAGAAACTATACACAAAACAGTTTAGACAGCTTACTTAGAAACTCGCCTTAATTCTACATTGATGATATTTTTAATTTTTCAATCAAAGCAGTTTTACTAAAAGGACATAACTAATGTTGACGTCTCTAGATCATCCAATTAGTAATAATGATCAAGCAAATCACACATGTTAGCCAGTAAAATTCCATACATTCTTTTTCCAACTATGAGGAAAGCATGGGTTCAGTTTTGTTCATTTTTATATAATTGGAATTATTCCATAGGTTGATTTGGAATCTACTTAGCAATATATCATAAACATATTCCACATAAATATTTATGCATAATATTCTTGTATATTTTAATGACTTCATGTCTGTCTTTAATGACTGTCAGGGCCAGTGGCATATTTGAAGATATTCATTGTTAAAACTTTCCACCATCACAAGTCATTCTATAATAACTTTCATTTTTCAAATAGCACAAACTCTTAGGCTTTATCGATTGATATGTTTGGGTGGAATCATAATTGCTTTCAAAGGTTTTGCTGGATCCTGAATCTTAACTTATATGGTACAGGTAATGATGCTGATATAAAAATGATCAGGGTATAGCTTAAGTTTTTCTTAATTTTTTATATATGTATCTAATTCTGTAACTATCAGTATCCTTGAAAAAACTAAGGATCTTAAGGTCATATAATGCTTTCACACAATATTAGAATTAAATGATTAAAAATGCTTTGAGATCAGGCATGCTGGTGCCCACCTGAAATTCCTGCTCCTGACATGCTGAAACCTATGCTATGTGGTGGGAGAAGAATGTTTTGAACTAAAGGAATAGATGGGATAAGCAGCCAGAAACTTTAGTTCTTTCAACTTCATTTTCAGAAAAATTAGTTTCTCTCCCTTCCTAACAAGTAGTAGAAGAGGAAACGTTTGTAGGTAGAGGAAAGATGGGCAGAAAAGGGGGAAATGAAATGGTACAAGCTTAAAATGTAATCCTGTAAAAGCTTCCATAGTTAAATGAGAAAGAGAGCAGGAACAGAGACAAAAGCAAATGTTAGCGACCTTCATGTTGTGTTATTCTGACTTTTAAAGAAAGGCAAAGCAAAAAACAGTAAGAAGTGTGGTAAGGAAAGGGCTTGGGACTGGGGGAGTTCAGGGAGCCGGAGACTGAACCCACCGCATCCTCTGATTCGGGGTAAAGAGAAGAAAGATGCAGTGGTATGTGCTGCTTGACTTAAGCAAGATTGTCAAAGGGTCTTCACTGAGAAGTCCCGTGTCTAAGAAACACTGCCTCCGTGGAACAAGTCTCTCATTATCTCTGCCACACTTGGTCACTTCCTTCTTGAAGACATCTTGGGCAGGTTGGCCATGTCATCAGTGGAGTGACAGGTTTGAAAGCACCACAGCTCCAGCAACTGGCCAGTGATGCTCTCTGTATTTGGAGATCTGAAATGATTGTTTTCATGCTTGTCACATGATGGAAACTAACACAGACAGGAATTCCAGAAGACAGCCAACATTCTTTAAAACTGTAATGTTAATTGGGCATTCCATTCATTTCCAAGAAAGAAATACCCTCCCGAAAAAACAATGAGAAAAGCAAAACATTTGAAAATTACCAAGGATAGTAACTACCCAAACAGATATCCACTTTTTTTCTTGCAAACTTACTCTAGAAGTTTCTCTGCATCATAGTATCCAATTGGATGAACAGGAATGCTTGGGAGACCAACGGCTTCTGTCATCTCAAGCCTATAAGCATATTCTGGGGGGCAGAGGAAAGAGTAATCATAACAGAAAAACTCAGTCCTTTTTGGATGAATTTCTGCAGATGTAATTCAACACATTTTGTTTTATATCTTCTAGAACTTGGTAACATTGTAGGTGTTAGCAAAAATGTGGAGTATCTGAAATTCTCTCTCGGTACTTATAAGGATTGAAATCATCCCATTTGATACAGCAATTCCATTCATCATTTACTCTAGAAGGATGAAAACATGTATAGAAAAGATCTGCATGAAATTATTACAAGCAGCCATATTTAAACAAACCAGTACATTTCTGAAAGCTGTAGAATAATTGGACCATTTATGGACCCCTCACAGAATGTACTAGATGATTGAAAGACACAAACTACCAATACACACATTATAGAAAAATCAATTATATTGAGTGAAATAAGCAATTTAGTGCCATTGACATAAAGCTCAAAGCCAGATAAAGTAACGTATGTGGTCAGATATTAAGAGGTAGTGGCTTTTCTGGAAACATAATGAAAGTTATCACAAACAGGTGCATATGTGTGCGCGCACACACATACCACTTCTGAAGTGATGGGAATGATCTTGTATTTTACTTCTGTTGACATGAATGTTGCAACTTTCAGAATCTATTGATCTGAACTCAAGGACCATGCATTTTATTGCATATAAATTTTAACTTAAAAATAAGAATTTGTATTCTAGGGCTGGTAAGTCTGCTCAGTGGTTGTAGCAGTTATCCTGCATGGTTGCTAATAAAATTAGCATCAAACACCTTAATGGAACAAAGAGTTTATTGTCTTACTGTAGTCTGGCAGGAGAGCTTATACCAACGCCAGGACCGAGGGAACACATAGCAGCTGATTAAGAGACAATTCTCACTTGCCAGACCAGCATGTCTGGCCAAGTGTACACAAGGATGCCAACTTCCTCAACCAGCTCTCTGTATTTTATTCAACTTACAGGGCCTAGTTCCACCCATCATGGGCTGGATCTACCCCATCAACTAGAAAATCTCCTGCAGGTTGGTTCTGGGCTTAACTATTAATTGTCTACAAAAGTGTCCTGAGCTCAAACCCTCAACACTCAAGTATCTAATTATAAAACTTCACCCCTTGTCAACTTGACACACATAACACTTTTAAATTGTAACCTTCAATTCTTTCCCCACAAGTGTTAAATTTATCTTAAAATATTAATATATTTAACTTTATTAATTCTAAACCTCTAAAAGTTATCATAGACAAATTTTAAAATATTCTTTTATTTAAACCAGTTCCAATGTTTTAAAAGTTCACAGTCTTTTAATCACAGGAATATATCAAATCAATATAAATTAATTATTTCAGTATAAAATAAAACATCAAAACAGAAGCATCATGTACAATAAGAAAATATCAAATTAAGACCAAAGTTCGGCAAATCAAATACTGCATCCTCTAGTTCAATGTCCATCTTCTGTTGCTCATCATGTAGTTATGGTGGGCTTAAAGATTCTAAGCAATCCCATGGTTCTGGTATCTCTAATAATATACTGGGTTCACCTCTGCAGCTATAAACTTTACCTTCCTTTGCAGAAACTCCAAATCTACAACTTGGTGCATCAAAGACCAGTACAACCTGGAGGATCCTGACAAATTCTGCAGTGAAGTTGAAAAGTAACTTGGTCTATTCAATCTGCAGCTGTACCAACTTTTGCATTCTGACTTTTCAAAAGCTCTTTTCTAGGCAGCCAAAACTTTTGAAGAGCAAAAAAACTGTCTCAGCTTGGGCTTTTGGACACTGAAGGGATCTGAGTTTTCAAACCACAGAATCTCCACCTAGTGATATTCATGTCTTCCATCATCCCAATGTAAGCACTAGGTCTTCCTTCAATGATTTTCATTTTTCCAACAGTGGCAGTTGCTCTGCTATCTGACCTTTCCTCATTCAAAGCTTCAAGGCTCTCCTCTATCAAGTAAAACACTCCTTTGCCTTTTAATTCAGCCTTATCAAAGTCCTTGTTCCCTTCATCACAAACTGGGATCAAACAATCCATGACTTTCTCAGCTTCACTGTTTTTCAAATGACCCACAGACTGGGGTTTAGAGCACATGATCTTAAATCAATGTCTTCAAACGTTTCCATATTCCTCCAAAAAAGCCGTTCAACATCCATAATGTCCAAATAGCCAGATTTATCAACAACTCCCAACTTATCTGGTACCAAATTCTATTGCAGTTACTCTGCATGGCTGCTGATAAAATCTGCTTAATCTGCTTAAGGGAACAAGGGATTTATTCTCTTTAGATTCTTGGTTACAGTTGTTTGTTCAGCTTGGCAGGGGAGCATACACCATCACCAAAGGGCCAAGGGAGCTGGTCACCCCATCTCCATCTCCATATAATAGCTGAGAGAAGGACGAGCCTTACTTGCCAGACCAGCATGTATGGCCAAGTATACACAAGGATGCCAAATTCCTCAACGAGCTCTCTTCATTTTATTCACTTGTTCAGGACCTAGTACCAACAACCATGGGCTGAGTCTGCCCCATCAGCTAGACAATCTGCTGCAGCTTCTCTTTGGGCTTAACTCAATTATCAATTATCTACAATTATCTGTGCCCGGATCTTGAACCCTCAATCATCAAGTTGACACCTATACCTAACTGTGACAATGGGGGAGATGCCTGGTTGGAAATTTGGTAATCTGAGTTTGAACTCTGTAAGCCCATGAGATAGAAGAACAAAACTGACTTCTCTCCACCAGTGAGCCATGACATGTATAATTCTCTCTCTCTTTCTCTCTCTCTGTCTTTCTGTCTCTTTCTCTGCCTCTTTCCCTCTTTCTATTTTTCATAACTTCCATTTTCCTCAAATAAATAAGATAAAATAAAAAGAATCTATAATCTAATGTTTCATCAGGTTTAAGAAAAATAATATTTTTTATTTTTTCTTTCAAGGTTTTAAATTATCTAATAAGAAGCAAACACAAAGCTTATTGTTTGCATAGATAAAATGATATGATCACATGTTCTGCTTGATTTGGTTTCCAATTTTCAGCATAACAGAAAAAAGTATGAACAGATGAGACAAGCTAGAAAATACTGATAACTACCATCCTTTCTATACATGTGAGTGAACATATATATGTAGGTATAGTGTTCCATAACGAAATCTACAATTAAAGTGGACACAAAAGGGAATATGATTAAAGTTATTCTCGTGGAGTTAGTATGATTTCCACTAAATTTCCATTTAAATACCTAGTTCATGAGTAGATATATTCCGGCAATTTCATTTTATATTCACAATTTTAGCTTTACATAACCAATGTAAAGAGGAAGATGAATTTTTTAAAATGCAGAAAAGGTAAAGTAAATAAATCTTGGGCAAATTCATTCATAGTTTCATGATGTATTCAATGTTAGGAAAAAACTAAGCAATTCTCATCAATGTTCCACTTTTTAGGAAAGACTTATAATCCCCTTCCCAACATATATAATTTAGATGGATCCATATTGTGATGAAAAATATGTAAGTACTTTTCATATATATATGTGCAAAAATATATGTAGGTACTTAGGCAAACTCCTTTATGCAAGCTGCACCAATTTAGTTACTTTAAAACTAAATGACCAAAGATTTTTGTAAGCATTATCAGACCATTAAGAACATCCAAAACAATTTAGTTTCTTTTATTAATATTTTACCAGGTGACATGTCAGCAAAATATAAGAATGCAGAACTGAAGCCAGACTGAAGGAATTTGAACCCCAAAGGCCCACTTGCTGATGTGATTTTGAGAAGGTTCACTTTTAGGCTGGCTTTGCCTCTGGGAAAAATAGAGAAGGTAAGAAGCCTGAGTCTGTAGAGTTGCTAAGGCGTGCAGAGACCGACATGTAGGACCCACTCCTTGATTGATAGCTGTTAAAGAAACAACATACCTTTGCTGGACTCTTTATAAAACAGGTTTTTTTTAATGATGTCATAAAAATTTGTTCTCCTATCTCTCATCAAGTAGCAAATTCAAAAACGTATTTTTGAAAACTAGGAAAGTGGAGTGAATCTCTTGACAACAAAGCCTGAACTGAATTCATTTGAGTGTAAAATCTGACTAACTGACATGAGTTATCTGCATTTTTAATTATACACATTTAGTAAAGATGTTCATACCTGTGACCTGCAGAAATGTTCACATATGTAATTATTATCTGCTGTCTCAGCCCCCTAGGTAAGCATCATGTGTTTCCTCGTATATGTACCATATTGCTTTTTAATATCTGGAAAAAAATTTGAACTCCGAACATCAGGACCCAAGTTTCAATATAAGGGGTAAGGGACATAAGCAGTAATTTTAAGAAATGGAATATTTTAAAAATTACTTTCTTAAATACAAAGAGAATAAGAAAAAGGCATTCTTCACCACTTTGTTTAAGGAAATCCTTCATAAAAGTACTTAAAATAGTAAGTTTTCTATACTGGTTGAGGTCTGATTACTCACCGTTGGCTGGATAACCTGGTGTCAGAGGATCTCCTGCACCATTAAGATTTAAGACATTTCCACGCTGGACACCCATTCCGGGGAGATTCCAACCATCTGGATAGGCTTTCACCCCCGGAACAAAGTAGTCAGCGGGGTCTGAGTATAAAATGACTCCTTTCGCACCTGCCAGTTGAGCATTTTTAATCTGGAAGACATGGTGTGTTACTGTTCTTAGTTTAAGTAGCCTCGGATTTACTAATAGCAAATATCAAAATTACATGTAAATAAATAGCTAAGCTTTATGCTCAACCCGAAGGCTTACAAAAAATATTATAGAAAATTGGCTTTTTCCTTTCCTTAGTTCCAGCTTTGTTTATTTTCTTTTAGGGGGGAGGTGGAATGTGAATATTTGTCTTATTTTCACTTTTTTTTCTTTGTAGTGGTGGGAATTGAGCAGTCATACTGTACAAATGACCGACAACCAAATTAATATTCCTGTCCCACTTTTACTTTTTACTTTTGAGACTGGGTCTCAGTTGCCAAGGTTAGCCTTGGACTGATTCTGTAGCTCAGACGATCCTAGAAAGGGATCCTCCTGCTTCAGTCTTTGAGTCACTGGAATTACAGCCATGTGTCCCTGAGCCTGGCTTTCCCAGGTCAGGATCAGAAAGTGGGTCAGCCACATGGCAGTGGATCCAGAACATTCCCTACAGTTGGGGAAAGACACGTGCTGCTTCCTCTGCTTGTCTAGAAGTACAATGAACAAGTAGAAACTCCAAGCCAAATCTTTATTTGCTCTATCTGAAAGGGAGTCTTTTGATTTCTTTCCTTATCCAGAATAGCAACCCATGTTAAAATATCCCTTAGTTAATGGTGGAGATAATACCTACAACCAAGATATTGAAATGAACAGAAAACTCAGAGTGTACTTCTTTGTAGGTCACAGAGATAATGTGCAGATTGAGAAAAATCTGCTCTGTTTACCCTGACCAATGCTGACATAATTTCAATAATGTGATGGGCTGGCTGGTGGTCTCTCCTTATGAAGTAGGAATTTACAAAAGAAAGAGGATCACAGTCACAAGTTTAGGGAGCTTGTTCTACACTCGCAAGATACACCAAAATATAAGGTTTTAGATGAGAAAAGAAAGAGGTGAGCTTTTAAATGTTTTAATAGTATATACTAATCACTGTACAAAACAATTAGCTTCATTATAACAAATTCATATATGTAAATTATATGCTGTGGTCATAGTCATCCTCCCATAGTCCTCTCTTATCTTCTTCCCCTCCTAGCTGGTCTGACTACCAGTTCTTCCTCCTTACTTTCTGCTACTCCCCAAATAATCCCCTTTCTAATTTCATGTGCATTTTTTGTTTTGCTTTTTCCCATCATATATTTATGTTTCTGAGTTCATCTTATTTCAGTTACTATGACCATCTCCAGTCCAGCTGTCTTCCTGCAAGTTACATGATTTCTTTACCTTATTTCCTCGGAACACCTTCCCATATCTTGCAATCACAATCTTCCCAGAGCAATTGATCTTCATGTCCCGCTCCAGTTTAAAGAAATCTTCAGTCCGAGCATAATTCACATACACTAGGTCCCCCTGTTGGAATCAAGAATTTAGGTCAATTTAGTATCGTATACAACATATGGGTGTATTTCTATATGAGGGATGTTTGATATCTTTAAAGACGTACAGTGCATGCAAAAGTACCAGAGTCTCAAATGAGAGATTCAAAGGATAGGTTAATATAAATTGAGAAAATAATTAGGTAAGTTAGAGATATGTGAGCTAAATAATGAATTTTTAAATTATCCATTTATTTGTGGTGTGTGAGTGTTTGTGTGTGTGTGTGTTTATGAGATACAATCTCCCACTGCCCCAGAGATAGCCAAGCAGTCTATGCTATATGGCAAATCAGTCTGGTGATGTGCCTGTCTCTGCCTCCCTAGTACTAGCATTATAAATGCCATTAATCATATCTACTTTAAAACATGGATTTTGAGAGCAGGCCCTTATGCTTACTTACAAGGGAAGCACATTATTGGATGAGATATTTCCCCATCTAGTAAATTTTTAAATAACTCTATTACTAAAAGCAATCTTGAAATTTAATATACTCCACAGCAAAATTCCAATGGCATTCTTTATAGAGTTAGGAGAAGCAATCCTGAATTATATATAAGGACAAAAAGACCTTTGGCAGTCAAAGCAAGCTTAGCAGAAAGAGCAATGCTAGAGGTCTCACGATAGTTGGTTTCAAATTATATTACAGAGTCATAGTAACAAAAACAGACTTGTAGACCAACAGAACACAGTAGAAGAGCAGGGAGGAACAGCACACACAGAACTACAGTCACTTCAACTTTGACAAAGTTGTAAAAAACATATATTAGAAAGAAGATATTTTCAGCAAACCTGCACTATGACTGACATATTAACATTCCCCCATAAACTAGTGAGGAACTCAGGCGAAATAATTACATGCAGGGGAAACTTCTGGGTCTATCACAGAGGTCTGAAATCCCACCAGAGCAGATGATCCAGAGGGAACCCTAGGAATTATAGAAGCAGATGGATAAGAGGGTGGGAGGGAGTGGAATGAATCAATGAAGGAAGAGTAGGGAGGAAAGTAAGTGGAAAGGGATCCATACCATTATCCTAAATACAAACCAATTTAAAGTGGATCAAGGATCTTAGTGTAAGACCTACAATGTCAAAACTACTACAGAAAAATATAGCTAAAACACTTCAAAATTTAGGAATAATCAAAGATTTTCTGAAATGGACTCCAATTGCACAAGAAATAATCCTAAAACAAATGGGACTCCATGAAATTAAAAAGCTTCTGTGTAACAAAGGAAACATTCGGTAGACAAATATGCAACCTAAAGACACGGAAAATCTTTCTGTCATTGGACATGGGATTAACATCTGAAATGCATAAAAGAACTCTAAAAATTAAACACAAAGACAATTGTATCAATAAATGGGATAGTGAATTTAGCTGAGTGTTCTCAAAGGAAGAAATTCACAAGCCAAACACTTACTTGAGATAGTTCAACATCTTTAGCCACCAGAGAAATGCAAATTCAAATTGTTTTGAGATTCCATCCCACCCCAGACATTATGGTCATCCTCAGGAAACAAAAATGACAACAAACACTAGCAGTGATTGCTGTTGGGAGTATAAACTGGCACAGTTTGACACAACTTCACTGGTTCTGCAGATATCAAAAAGACAACAGACTCCCAGACACAGAAAATTAAATACCGAATGTACTCCCTAATAGGTGGATCCTCATGCCAAACCCATTTAGTGACATATTCAAAGATAAATCTCTGTAATACCTACAGTAATAGCAAAGATTATAAACAGAAGGGAAGGGGAAGGGGGACACCACTAGAAACAAGGAGCGAGGGGATCATGCTTCAGTAGAGAAAATAGGTCACCATCAAGTATTATAAGTAAGTAGCGAGACATCTGATTAAGCTCACTCTCACTTTCCTTCCTGGTCACTTGTGACTGAGGGAGTTTGATCTCACCAATCAGGGCGGATATAGAGACTGGCAAATAGATGGTAACCATCCTGAAAATGGAAGACTGACCCCCCCCAACTGTGGTCTCCTACTCCTATTCCATCTACCTTTGAATCTCCTCTTATAGTAAGATTTCATTTAAACAGCCTTTTATCTTTGGTTAGGAGGTGACTTCCAGTACCAATCAGGATGGAGTCAAGGGTGGTGCAGGAAAAGCAAAACTGAAAACAACAACAAAACATAATTCAGAACACCAGAGACCCTACATTAATCACCTAGAACCAGACCAGCCAAATCTCTCCCCATCCTAAAGCTCAGGGAAACTTGCGGAAAAGGGGGCGGCAAGATTGTAAGAGCCTAAAGATGGGGAGGACCAATTTTCACACAAGTTAAGGTTGCAGTAGCCATAATCAGACTTTGTGTGACATGCACAATGACTGACATGTCAACAACCTCCCAAAGTCTAACATGGATCACAGGCACTAGGATCCTTAGAGCCAAGGGATTAACAGTCATAATAGTGTTACCATACTACAGGGGAGCCCAAGAAAGGGCTCTGGGCAATGCCACTGAGTCCTTACACCTCACTAGAGTGAAGGACTCAGAGGGAAGTTTGGCATTCACACAAAAGGATGCTCCAGGGAATGGGAAGGGGAAGGGGGAAGAGGGGGTGAAAGGAAGGGGAAAAGGGTGGAGGGTGCAAGGAGGACTGGGAAGGGGTTGAGGGAGGGAGGGGACCGGGGTACCTATTAAGCTTGGATGATTGGAGAAAAATAAATAAATACTAAAAAAGACAACAGACTCAAAGTCAGTCTATCACAGAAATGCAAGCACATCTATGTTTCCTGCTATATTACAATAATTAAGACAGAATCAATTCAGATGGTCACAAATAGGTAAATAGATTTTATATATATATATATATATATATATATATATATATATATATATATAATAGAATTGGAAAAAAGAGACAGAAAGGAATGTTAGTAGAAAGGAGAGAGAAAGGTTGAAAGGAAGGAAGAATAATGGAATATAAAGGTGTCATGAAAGTAGGGGGAGTAGCCTCTAGGTAGGGAAGGGACCATCACAAGGGAGAAAGGTTTGTTGTGTGTGTGCGGGGGGGGGGCAATAATAGAAGGTGAATCTGAGGAAAATAAAAATATGCATAAATGTCATAATGCAAACCATTTCTTTGTGTGTTAACCAAGAAAATAGAGACTTCTTAATCTTTGTCAAATTTCCTTAAATTAATAAATTAAATAAAAAATTTAGAAATGTTTATTTCTTGTGAAATTGTATGTGTTAAGAAAATTCTTCAGGAGTTGGTTACATTTTTTTACAATGAAATGTACTTAATAACAGCATGGCAGAATTTTATAAATTATAATGTAAAAATCTGAACTGTAAATCCATCTCTTAATGCAATGACTAGTATGATAAAGCATTAGCTTTTTCCAAGTTGTAAGGGAGTTACTTATGGCTAGAGTGACATTGGAATAATAGTAGCTCTGTTCACATCCCTTGATTTTGCCAGGAAGTTGTCCTGGAGATATTCACAGTTTGGGGGTAACCTCTTTGTTAAGTGTCATTGAATATCTTTTTTGATAAATTCCAATCCTCATAAAACAAATGAAGATGGAGAAGGAACAAGAAAAGAGGCTGATTGAGAAAAAAGTTTGTAATTTCACTGATTGATAGATATGCCCTCTCAGTATTCCTAACATGCAAGTTGTACTCTTAGCTAGAAAAAAACACTTTGTTTTCAACAATGGCCTTGTTGTATAATGTACACTGGACTGTTGTTCCATTACTGCAAATAAATACAGTCTTGCACTTGCTTTGGAATTTTCCCTGATTCCTTCAAGATTCCATTTTCCTATCCTTGTTAATAAAGAGCAGAAAGATCGTCAATTCTCAAAGAAGGGTCCTGGTACCCTCAGAAGAGTGTTACCCAGGGCCTTGTTAGCAATGCCCACAATATCTGGAATTCAGACCTGCTGTGTGGGGTGCAGGTCAGAATCATTATTTTGAAAATCCTCCATTTATTACCCACATTGCAGTTTGAGAAATACTAAGTTGGACTATATTTTATTGACATTGTGAAGTTGCAGAGTCCAAAGTCACACATTCCATAGAATTCAGAAGTAGTTCAAGGATTAATGGTAAAAATATATGTTACACACACATAACAGACATATATCATCAAAAAGTAAACTAATAGTCTACTAGCTGGGAGATACATATCCCAGCAATGCACAGCAGGAAGTAAATGAATCTCATGTTTAAACATAAACAGCAATCACAAGGATGGGGAGGAGTAATGATATGCAAGATACTCCACACAAGTTGGATCCGAAGCAATCTTAATAGGACTTTGCATGACCTGCGCAGTGACCAACACATTATTGACCCCTCAAAGTCTAGCATGGACTAAAGGCACTAGGATCCTTAGAAGCTAGGAATTAACAGCCACAATAGTGTTCCTATACTTATGGGGGACACAAGAAAGAGTTCTAGGAAATGCCACTGAGTTCTTACACCTCATCAGAGAGGAGGGCTCAGAGGAAAGTTTGACATAACATTAAAGGATGCTCCAGGGTTGGAGGGGGGAGGAGGCACTGGGAGATAGGGAGGGAGGAGGGGGAAAGGAAGAGGAAAAGGGGGGGGGAAGCTAGGGGGTCCAGGAGGGGCGGAGGGAGGGATGGGACCTGTGTACCTATTAAGTTTGTATGAGTAGAAATAAATAAATAAATAAACAAATAAATAAATAAATAAATAAATAAATAAATAAACAATTTAAAAAAACATAAACAGCAATCTGACTCACTCATTCCACTCTGCCATTCAACCATGAGGAAGAACTGAAGAATACTTGCAGAAATGAAATAATAATTATCTCTGTGATCTTTGAAACACACACATGAACACTCACATACATACATAACCACACACAGACAGAAACACACATACATATAATATAGCCTAAGCTACCTTCAAACTTGCAGTAATCCTCTTGCCTCAGTTTCTTTTGGTGCTGGATTACAGATAGGAATCAACAGCTCTGACTTCCTGAATAAGGGTGATTTCTTATGAATGAAATTATTATGTGATTAAAAAACATTAGTTGAATTTTAATTACTTATCCAATAGAATATGATTTTCTCCTTATAAGACACTGTACTTCTGCCTAGAAATGTAATCTGTTTTCACATATAATGTTCACTCTAAATCTCAAAGATTTTAACATATTATGTATTTTATAATAATTTTAAATTTTATTCCTTTCCTATATGTTCTGCTATCATATAGTATTTATCCACATATAAAATTTTGATATGATAATATTAATCATACTTTGTAATGAACATTCATTTGTTAATATTCTATACATTATGCATCTGGATATATGTATTTACATATTTATATAAGATAAACATTGAATAACATTGAATAGATGACTAATCAAAAACCACCCAAAGGTGACATACAGTGCCCATCAGGATGGAGTGAAGGGCATTGCAGAGCAGCAAAACTGCAAAAGAAAATCAACAAACCACAATCCAGAACTTCAGAGACTCTATATCAACCAATAGAACTAGGCCAGCCTAATCTCTCCCCATCCTGAAGCTCAGGGACATTTGTGGAAGAGAGGGCAGTAACATTGTAAGAGCAAAAGAATGGGGGGAGCAATGATTTACAAGATTCTCCACACTGGTTAGTGCCGAAGCAATCATAATAGGACTTTGCATGCCCTGAGCAATGTCCAACACACTATTGACCTCACAAAGTCTAGCATCTGCTAAAGGCACCAAGATCCTTGGAGGCAAGGGATTGACAGCCACAGTAGTGTTCCTATGCTTAAGGGGAACACGAAAAAGGGTTCAGGGAAATGCCACTGGGTCCTTGTACGTCATCGGAGAGGAGGACCCAGAGGAGAGTCAGGCATACACAATAAAGGACTCTCTGGAAATTGGGGGGGAGGCACTGGGGGATGGGGAGGGAAGGAAGGGGGAGCAAGGGGTTCGGGGGGGGGGGAGGAGGAGGGAGGGAGGGAACTGGTCTACCTATTAAGTTTGTATGAGCGGAAATAATAAAAAATGTATATTAAAAAAAGATTAAAAAAAACCACCCAAAGCCAGCAACACAAAAAAAGAACGAAAAAATGAAAAATTAGGAAAAAATTTTTCAGTTTCTAAAACAATGATTGGATAAGTAATTAAAGTGCTTAAGAAATTCAAACAATAAGAGAAAGGTGAAAAATTATGAGGAAGACAAAAAAAGGCTGCAATGAATCATTTTTCAAGGTGAAAAGCACAGACATTAATACATACACATATGTTTAGAGATGTACAACCTCATTTGAAATCAGAAAAATAGCAATTAAAATAAATTGAAATACTGAAACAGTCAGATGAGCAAAATTACCATTGTACAATTTCAAGTATGAAAACTGGAGGGAAGAGGAACATGCACATTGCAAATGGGTCCATAAACTGTTATAGGAGGGGCCTCGGGAAATTACTTATTCCTTAAAAACAGCAATCCCATCTGTAGGCATTATGAAAGAATAGCTGAATTATATCAGAACCCCTCTGGTTGAACTTTAATTATTGCCCAAATGTATGAGAGGAAGAAGAGCTTCTGCTCATTGTTTTCTTTGTGTCTTGCTGCATTGTTACCTCTGGCATTCCTTGCGGGGAAAAGGCACTGAAAGGAGGTACAATGTCTGAAACATTTTCATATCCTGGGGGAGGTGGTTCAAACAACGATGTGTTGAAAACCTGCAGAAACAAACACAATCAAAGTAAACCTCGGTTTAATCACAATCAAACAAGAACACACTAGCCAATCATGTAGTAGTTTTATAATTCATATCTGCACCCAACACTGTACTAGAGCTATGAGGATGACATAAATGAATAAATTCAGACCATGTCCTCCAAGCCCATCTAGAGAGATGAAACTAAAGAAATAATGAAAACTAACTTCCAGAAAGTAGCTAAATTCTAGAGAAGAAAATTTAAAAGAGATAATTATTTTCCAAAAGAAAGAACAGCTGTTATCATGAACAAAAGAATAACCAACATTGTCTGTATAAACAAAAACCCAAATACATATGTCCTTCATGGATGCTAGAAGCAATTTAACTCTAGGAAAGTCCTGAGGGAAACTAATAATAGCTTCCAATTTAGGGTGAAAACATTTCCACTTATCATTACAGATACATATTGTATAGTAGTAATAGATATTTAGTAGTTATTAGGAACAAATTAAATACCAAATTTAGCTTTAGAAAAAAATCACATATGTGGAGAATCTAAATCTAACAGTATGCAGATACAGTGAACAGTATTCATACTTAAAAAATGGAAAAACAGGGGCTGGAGAGGTGGCTCAGGGTTTAAGCCTCTGCCTTGCAGGCTGAAGGTCCTGAGTTCGGATCCTAGACCCCATGTATAGACGCCAGGCGGAAGCGGGGGATGGCCTGCGTTTCTGGTCCTGTAGGGTGGAGCCTGTGAATCCCGGGGCAGAGTAAATAAGGAGGAGGTGGAGGCGTCCATGGTGGTTCCAGAATTCGTCCGTGGTTCTACACACACACACACATACATACACACACGCGCACACATGCATACACACACACAATTGAATAAATAATAAAAAAATTTAAAAAAATGGAAAAACAGCATACAAAATATGTATCATTTAAGTATGCCATTCAATTGGAGAAAGTAAGGATTATTCAGAAACCAAAAGCAAAGCAAATGAACAAAAACAAGATCTGAAGTAAAAGCAGAAATAGTGGGATAGTGAGAACAAGCCCGCTTCAGTTTGGATACTGCATATTGCTCAAATGTCCATGTGTTCAAGCTTTGGTTGCCTGGGTAGCACTGTGAGAAGGAAGCGGAGCCTTCATGAAATAGGGGCATTGTAGGTGATCCTTAAGCAGGGAATGGGTGACTGTGGTACTCTGGCCTCTTTCCCAATCTTCGCTTTTTCATCATGATGTTAGTGGTTAACTCTCCAAAGCAATGAAGCCCTCTGATTATGGACTGGAACCACCAATTCATGAATGAAAATAAGCATTTGTAAGTTAAACAAGTTTCATTACAGTAATGAAAGCAGGATGATTCTCTCTCTCTCTCTCTCTCTCTCTCTCTCTCTCTCTCTGTCTCACACACACACACAAATACAATTCCTAAACACAAAATTCTACAGTAAAAACAATATAAAAAAGAGAAAAATTAAATTTTCAAAGACTACATGTTGTGTATTTATCATCTACACGATGTTCAATCACAATCTGGAAAAAAAAATCAAAGTAGGTTATAAAAGAGACAGGCAAAGTATCTAGGCACAGTGGCATACACCTGAAATCTAAGTCCAGATGCTGAGGCAAGACTGTGAATTCAAGGATAGCCTGGGTTACACAGCAAGACTGAGTAAAACAAAGAACAAAGGGAAGAAAAGATAAAGGCTATTAAGAAACTCAAGCTCAGACTAGAATCAGAAATAAAAATAGAAAAGAAATAGACATTTGAGGCATAAAATGTAAAGATTCAGGATGCATGCAAATTTCTTTTAAAAAGACAAAAAACAATAAAGAGAGAATGAAGGGACAATAAAGAGAGGGAAACTTCAGGAAAATATTATAAAACTTGAAATAATGAACAAATATAAGATATTAAGCCTTCCTGGTAGCATGTATGTAGTTTTTAAAGAAACAGAAAATTTATAAAAACTGGCCACACATTATTTTCTAAAAGACTCAGTGATTATAAAGATTAATGTCCTACAAATTAGTATCTAATCACACACACACACACACACACACACACACACACACACACATATATGGAGAGAGAGAGAGACAGAGAGAGAGAGAGAGAGAGAGAGAGAGAGAGAGAGAGAGAGAGAGAGAACAAGCTTTGAATTCAGAATAAAAAAAATCTGAGCCAAACATGGTGGTATAAACTTGAAATCTCAGTACTGGGGAGGCTGAGTCAAGAAGATTATAAATTCTTGGTTTGCCTGGACTATATAGCATGACACTATCTGAAAAAAGCAAATAAATAAATAAATAAATAATAATATTTAAATATATAGATAAATAAATAGCAATAGTAAAGTAATAGTATTTTGTCCTGTGACCTACACCTCATCACAAAGTAATTGGATGATGAATAGGATGATAAGTTTCAATAAAAAAATCTAGAAATACAGTGATATCAGTAAGTCTTTCAGTTAAGGGAATATCTGAATTGTCCCACTTGATTGGTTACAGGGTTCTGTTTTATAGCATTGCTAAGAAACAGTGAATTTCAAGCAACTTTAGAATTGTGCAAACAACTAGGAAAAATATTTTGAAGGTTAAGACAATGATACTTCAATTGACTTTATGAGCAGCAGAGTATACTCAGTTTTAGAAGAATTTGTACTGTTTCCCAAATTGCGCCAGCAGCCTCAGATAATGTATTCTGAGTCAAATTAAAACAATTTTTATTACAAATTTTCATGCAAATCATAATTGGACTTTGCATGCCCTGCGCATTGTCCAACACACTGTTGACCTCACAAAGTCTAGCATCTGCTAAAGGCACCAAGATCCTTGGAGGCAAAGGATTGACAGCCACAGCAGTGTTCCTATACCTAAGGGGAACACGGGAAAGGGTTCAGGGAAAGACCACTGGGTCCTTGTACGTCATCGGAGAGGAGGGCCCAGAGGAAAATCAGACATGCACAAGAAAGGACTCTCTGGGAATTGGGGTGGGAGGCACTGGGGGATGGGGAGGGAGAGGGGTGGGGAAGGGGAGCAGGGGGTACGGGGGGGGGAGGAGGGAGGGAGGGAACTGGTGTACCTAATAAGTTTGTATGAGCTGAAATAAAAAAAATAAAATAAAAAAACAAATTTTCATGCAAAATTCTTTGTATTATATGCTAGTATGGCAGTTAATTTTAGATGTTAACTGGAAAATTGAGAACTGATCTTTCAGGGATACCTATGGAGAATCATTTAGCTAAGGCTCTGGCTGATGTAGGAAGCCCAGTCTCTGGTAGTGAAATATTCCTTTGGCAGGTGGGTGTACAAGACAGAAAGAGATCTTTTTGGAATTCAATAGGCTGGCAAGCTAGAAAGTATGTTCCTCTCAGCTCTTTCTGAGGATACGATGTAGCCGGTTCCCTCAACTCCTAATGCTGGTGTGAATTCTCCTGCCATCACAGTGTACTGCAGCCTAGAATAGTGAGCCTTCTGCTGCCCTAAATTGTTCATGTACATATCATATTGACTGAAGGAGTAACTAAGACAGAGATCAAAAGTAATTCTGAGATATGTACTCAAATATACCAAGAATACTAGATTTCTGGCAGGACACACAGTTGTTAACCATGTTTATTATTACCTGTGGGTTGAGAAAGATGTCTGTGTCGTATAAAAGAGTATGAAGAATTTGAAAAAAATACTGCTGATAATTTAGGAGGCTCAGTAACAAAACACTGGAAGCTATCTAGATCAGCAGGGACTGTGGTAGGTGTGGTAGTTCTGTGCTGGTAGATGTATTAAATGAGGATGAATACTTCATCTATACTTTATGAGCTTTGGTTTGAACACATATGATGACCAGAGCTATCCCAACTCTGTATTATATTCTCTTCTGCAAGCATGCAACCTGACTCAAAAATGGGATGACAAATTCCTTGAAACAGATACAGGATACAGTTTACTTCCTTCCAAATGCTTCCAAGTTCCTAGCAAAGATCTGAACACATAGTCATTTGAGACCATAATTATCCACTACTTCTAGGCCCTTTGGCTAAAATCAAGTGAAACATATAATCATTTAAAAAAATCTCTTTCCATCCCAAGGTTCAGGGAATCCAGCCAAAGAAGAAGAGGTTGTGAGATTGTAAACCTAAAGGTGGGGAGGTGTACAGCCAAGCAGGACACTCTAGTCATGACAGGGCTAAGACATACAGGAGCTCAATGCAGTGAGATCTATTTTCACCAGGTCTACACAATGGCTGACACATCAACATTTTCCCAGAGAACAAGTGAGGCTCTCAGGAGAAACAACTACATTCAGAGAGAAGCTTGGGTACTGGAATCAGACAAGAGAAGGGGCGCTTCCTAACCTGCAAGTTGCCTAGTGGATGGCCACTTGCACTACCACAGATGCCCAGACCCATGCTAGTACAGGCACCACAAAACGAGTTCTGTGGTCCGTCCATACATGAGAATGGGTAGGACATGGGTAGATTTGTGAATGGAAGTGAGATTAGCAGAGGAGGGAGATGGAAAAGGAAGAGATGGGGGCAAGGGCATAAAGTCGTTCTGTTTGTATAGAAATCTTCAAAGAATAAAGAGAGAGGGAAAAAACCTACAAAAACTCTTTTGGTTCAAACTGCACAACAGATCTCTAAATATTCTAGCAACTCTGAATCTACGCAGTGTCTTTCAGTTTAAAGCTATGAAGAATATTCATTTTAGTTACCTGAGATCTTTAATTATCTATTATATTTGAAATTATACCAAAAGCTGGAATATAGCAGCAGGATCAAACACTCATGTTTCAAAATCTCCCAAGTCACAGATTGAAACCCGTTGAGAGCCTCACTGACCTTGGTAATGAACTACTAAAGGGAATTCATAAGCTTCAGGAATACTGAATTCTGGAAGGATTTGGAGACGTTTAGGTTAGTCTTTCATGGAAGATATTCTAAAAGAATGGATTTAGATGAAGTGTTTCTTTAATTTCTGTAATTTTTTTACCTCATTTCCATTGTCATCAATTATTGAGATGTAGTTGGGATGAGTCTTGTCTGGGTAGGACAATAGGACATCATAATGCGCTAACTCAACCGAATCCAGGCCAAATTCTTTCCACTGGGACTGAATTTGCTTTGCAAGCTCAAAATTGTGCTCTGTTCCTGCTAAATGTGGTATCCGTGTGAAATTACTGGAGAAGAAAAGTTGAAAATGTTTAAAAATTAATGTTTAATCAATTTTTAACCCAAATCCATACTATTTTCATGAGATCTATTATTCATGATTATAGTAAAATAAATACAAGAGGCAGAGAAGTTTAAGCTCAGGGTTTCATATGTGACATGGGATGTGACCTAGCAAATTTTTTCATAACTCAATTCTGTCATAATTTTATAAACATATATGTGTTTGTATTGCTATGTATGTGTCACCTATTCATATATGTGTGTGTGTATATATATATATATATACATGTACATATGTAACTCTCTTTATTCTTTGTGCTCATTAGGAAATCCTTTAATCAGTACATGCATTTCAAATCTTTTCAACACATGTATTAAATGGATTTGAATAAAAATATAATATTCTAATCGATGAAATATACTAACTCTACCACTAAGCTATATCTTCAAATATATTTCCATTGGAAACAGGATCAAACACTCATGTTTCAAAATCTATTTATTAATTTTTATATTATTTCAGTCAGGGAAAAATTCAGTCAGGGAAAAATTAACTTTTAAAATTTGTCATATATGTTCTCCAATTTCCTCATCATAGTAATAACACCATCCTCTTATGTGGTTATGAGAAGGAGTGTTTTGGAAGGTTAAGGAATGGAAAGTGCCTTCAGGATGAACCAACAGAAAAATATGTAATTCTAACTCAGTTCCATCTCACTCAAAAGATGATTTTTGTCTTGAATAAAATGTGCCATGATCCTCCAAAACAGAGTAGCATGCTAAGACCCTTCAGTCACATCTGAGGATCATTTTTTCATAGTCCCCAGAGTAAAGAATGGCATTTAGATTTACATTAAAATAGTTGGGTAAAACAGAATAGAAAATTGTGATGCACCCATATGTAAAATTTTAGTTTCAGTGCTCATAAACATTTGTTCAGAATTGACACATCTACTTGCCATTATATTTTCTATGTTTTTTTTCTGTGCTACACTCTCAAAATTGAGTCGTCTCGACCTACCTGATCTGAGAAGGTTGCTCCTTCTACAGAAGACATTTTATGAGAACTGCCCTAGAAGCTCCATAATGTCAGAAAACCCAGCTGAGATTCTAACCCACTCCACAAGCAATGCAATATACGCTATTCAGAAAATACAACTCTTTAAATCCATTTCTTACACACTAAATACTAGATAGAAATTTACTAAATCTCTATAAACTATATATTAGGTGTCTATTAATATGAGTTAAACTCATTTCTTACACATGAAATATTAGATAGAAATTTCCTAAGTGTATATTACATTGGAAATATGTAAATATCAGATCTAAGCAGAACCATATTCTTTCCAATCCACTCTGCATATAAACTTTCAGGTGTATGCATACTATAAGAAGCTTTTGATGTTCTCAGCCTTCATTTCATCCAAAAATGCCTTCTTCATGCCAGACTGAGGGACGTCGTTAGTAACTTCATTGGAAGACTTTATAAACCACCCTGTAAAGCAAACCGAAATGCATGGATGAGATGCGAACTCACACAGAGTCATAGTTTCCTTTGTTATTGTATTATTACCGTAAAATGCAATTTATCAATTAACTTCAGTATTGTCTGAGATTTTTTTGAAGTTTTAGTTCACTTGTTTGCTTTTACTGGAAAAAGATAACTCAAATACATATATTTAAAATTATAAAACTACAATGTACTTTAATCTTATTTAAGTTATTTGTGTTGCTGTTATATCTACGAAACGTTTTATAAGGGGATTTGTTCACAAACTTGGCCGTCTAATTCAGCTACAGGAAATCCGTATGGTGGAAATAAAGACTGACTTGTAAAAGTTTTCTGCTAAGAACAAATGACTGGGCATCACTCCCCCCAGATGGGATCCCTGAGGATCAGAAACTTTTTTAAATTAAAAAAAGAAGACACTAAAATAGTACAAAAACATGAAGCAATGAGTGTAAACTCCCAAAGGTTCTGTGTCCCTTTTTGACCTCTACCTGAGAAACTCAGGAGTAACATCTAGAATATCTTGTTAAGAAATCACAGATAAATGCTCACTATTTATATATTCACTATATATGTACATTTAGAGATATATACATTTATAGTTCTTTTATAAGTAAGGGTAATTCTTTGCAACTTTCTAAAATTTGACAGTACTATCTCTCCAATGAATATATATGATGCTACTTTTCTACAATTTTTTTACTTTAAAGATACATGCTAAAATATGTGTCAAAGTTATTTAACCTTTATTTATGGGTGGCTATATATAATGACAATTAAAAGTTTAAAAAATGCCCTCTATGCACCATCTATGCACCATGGCATGCATGTTCATGCTCCCCTACTCTTTCCCTCATAAATAGATAAAATATTAAAAAGAAATGTTTTATAAGGGAATCAACTTCCAAATTAAATTTGTTTTTAATGTTTTAACTAATGGAGATAAATAAGGCCTTTTCAAAATGAAGTTTTCTCTTGTCGGTAACTGCTTGCTTTTCTGGTAAGCTAGAATGGGCTCTTAATAAATGATTTTTAATGCATTAATTATGAATGTATTTCAAGTACATAATTTATTTCAAAGCATCGAAGAAACGTTAGACTTTTAATCTGTTCTTATCTGGAGCTAAAACAGAATGTGCTGACACATTTTTTTTCCAGTTGAGAGACCGAAGTTTAGAAAGCCACTGAGAGTTACAATTTACTCAATCTCTCTGCAAGAAATCCAGTACATAGGAGACCAGGGACCACTGACAGTAGGCTCTTTAAAAGCCTCTGGTTTTAATCTGATGACAGAGGGTGTCATCACAGGGTTACTGGCTATGTAATCTGGGAATAAAGTAGTCAGGAATTCAGCAGCAAGACGGTCTACATGGAACTTTCCAGTTATTGATTACATATGTCTGCATATGAACATGCATATTAATATACATGACTGGGCTAGATGGGAGAGATGTGTCCATCTTTGCATAAAACTAAAGGGTTTGGATTAGGGGAGGAGACTCTGAGATTGAAAAAGCTGAGCTAAGAGCTGAAAAAAAAACCCACAAGATATTAAGGGCAGAGGCAGACGGGGGAGAAAAGGACTCAGAACACTAAGGAACAAACATGATAAGGAAGAAGTGCGCAAGGTTCAGGGTTAGAACACAGAGAGCGCGCCACTCACATCCAGCTCCCCCAGGTCCTATTTCTCATTCTTCACATTGAAATAGCGGAAACAGCATGAAACGCATTCCTGCTACGCACCTCTCTCAAGGACTGAGGTCCCTGCATTGACTATGAGCGCCACATGTGGCCCAAGGCCACACACAACTACTGTATCACTACAACCTAGGAGAAGACAGAACATTTGAATAAACCCAATTGGTGGTCCAGAATTCAGAGCGACGGCAGACTCCTCTGTGACCACTGACACTTGGTCGGTGTGTTAAAAGTCAAGAAAACCGTCAGTGTTTAGGAGCTTTGCGAGCTATTTCAATTATCTCTAAATTGCTTAATCCTCGTCCTAAAGATAGAGAAAACAAGATGAGGGAGACTCGGTGACACATTCACAGCAAGTAAGCAGCAAGACAAGAAAAAAAAATTGAGTGAGTTCGCCTGTCTGCTCATAGTCTCTTATGGAGTTGGTTTGGTTAAATTTGTAAACTAAGTTCCAGAGAAACCAGGAAAGGTCTTGCTGCTGACGATCTGGTCGGAGAGTAAAGGTAGTAATACCCGGTTTTTGTAGGGATGAAGGAAAGACGCTTATTGTGGGGATGTCCGGGATGCCAGGACCAGGCTAGATCGCAGCCCTCAAACCCGTCAGGTGCTTCAAGCCCAGCTCGCGGGTGGACTTGGATCAAACATTAGTCCTGCGTCCTGCGGCGCCGCTCCAGCCCCCCGCAACTCCGACCCAACAGCAGCAGCTCATTCAAAACTGTCCCACAGCATCGCGAGGGGCCTTTCTCCCCGCTTTCCCCACTCGGATCAACGCTTCGCAGGGAGTGCCGCGATCGGACCTGCCCGGACTCCGCGGAGTCCCGGGATCGCGGGAAGGCGCGGGGTCCCGGGTTGGTTTGCGAACGCATCGTACCGAAGAGGAAGCCGAGGATGAAGAGGCCGGTCGAGGCCAGCAGCAGCGACCCGGCGCACAGCCAGCGCTGGCGGCGCCCGGCCACCTCGGTCGAGTCCGGGTCCTGCAGCAGATTCCACATGGCGCGATCGGCGGCCCGGGACACGCGCGGCTCCCGCGGGTAACGCTGTTCTCCGCCCTGCAGGGCCACTTCACCCCCGGAGGTCAGAACTCGCCTCCAGCGCCTAGTGCACTTTCTCCGCCCTCAAAATTGTAAGGGTTCCCTCTGAACCAATCGGAACCAAGCGGGTGAAACCCGGCCCCTTTGGAGAAAAGTTTCTCTGGGAAAATCTCAGCTATTGCTTTTTGGCTCAGCTAGTAAGGTGCGCTGGCTTGCAAAGCTCAAGACCTCAGTTCCATCCCTGAAAGCCCACCCAACGGAAAGGGAGAAATGATTTAGAAGATCGTTGTATGATCTCTGAACTCCATCCACTCTTGCGTGGTCACGGCATGCAAGAGCTTTCTCTCTCTCTCTCTCTCTCTCTCTCTCTCTCTCTCTCTCTCTCTCTCTCAATAAATAGACAGATAGAATGATAAATAGATGGTTAAATAGATAAATTGATTGATATCTCCACCTGTTTCCTCTTTCCTTCTCTTTCTATCTCCTACCCTCTCATCTTTCTCTCCCTTCTTTAATAAATAAAATATGGAAAGTAAAACAAACTACAAGAACGATAAGTATACCAGCGTCACTTTCTTCCCGTCAGTTCTGTTGTAACTCAAGAACACGACTCTCCTGTCTGCTTACAAAAATACAGTCGCTATGACTTCAAGCTCGTCAGGTGAACAGATTAATCGTCTCTAAATATTTTTCTCAGTCCTTAAATTCTAAGAAATATTTTTTACCATACCAGGTGGTATAATAAGTCCAAGTAGAAAAGTGAAATTTGTTGTGCACTCTTGGATGTAGTCAGGAAGGACTGAAATCAATGAAAAATATCAATAGGCTTTTTCTCCTCATGAGTATCTTTCTTGTTGATAAACTTGTAAAATTTTATCACTTATCGAAAGTCTTGAAGGCAAAGACTTCCTGTTTGGCCACTGTCTTGCATAATATATAAGAAATCAATTGTTGAATTTACTGGGATGATAATCACATAAATTTATCCTCATAATTTCTTTTTTTGTTTTTTTATTTTTTTGGTAATTTCTTAAATAATAATAATGATATTTAAGTCAAGAGAATGATCACATGCTTTATAAAAAGCTACTGTGGCCTCAGATAAGTAGGATTAATATTGGGGAGAAGTAGGAGAAATATTGGGGGCTGTGGAGAAAATTTAGAATGTTTGAAATACTGAAGGAATTTTGAATTTCCTAAAGAGAAAAGCATGAGCAGATAAGGGTATCATGTTTTATATAGCATCTGAGATACTTGTGTCTTTTTTTTTTTTCCACTCATACAACCTTGATAGGTACCCCATTCCCCTCCCTCCCTCAATCTGTCCCTGAATCCCTTTGCTCCCTTCCCCTTTTCCCTTCCTTTCCCCCTTATCTCCCTTTCTCCCAGTGCCCCCTCCCCACCTCCCAGAAGCATCCTTTAGTGTGCATGTCAAACTTCCCTCTGGGAACTCCTCTCTGATGAGGTGTAAGGACTCAGTAACATTGTCTAGAGCTCTTTCTTGTGTTCCCCTTTAGAATAGGAATACTATTGTGGTTGTTAATCCCTTGCCTCTAAGGATCCTAGTGCCTGTGATCCATGCTAGCCTTTGGGGGTCAGTAATATGTTGGTAATTGTGCAGGTCATGCAAAGTCCTATTATGATTACTTTGGCCCTAACTTGTGGAGTATCTTGCATATCATTGCTCTTCCCCATCTTTGGGCTCTTAGAATCTTACCACCCCCTCTTCCGCAAATTTCCCTGAGCTTTAGGATGGGGAGAGATCAGGTTGGCCTGATTCCTGGTGATTAATATAGGGTCTCTGATCTTCTGGATTATGTTTTTTTTTTTTCCCAGTTTTGCTGTTCCTGCACCGCCCTTGGCTCCATTCTGATGGGTATTTGGATGTTACCTCCTAGCCAGAGATAAAAGATTAAAATAGAGTCTTATTATAAGACTAGATTCAAAGGTAGATGGAATAGGAGTAGGAGAGTAGGAGTCTCCCATTTTCAGAATGGTTACCATCTCTCTGCCAGACTCTATGCCCTCCCTGTCTGGTGAGATCAAACCCCATCAATTGCAAGTGACCAGGAAGGAAAGTCTGTGAGCTTAACCAGATGTCTCATTACTTACTTGCAGTAGTTGATGGTGGCTTATTTTTTCTGCTGCAGCATGATCCCCTCTCTCCTTACTTGTGTCTTAAATACTGTGCTTTCCATATTCAATTGTGGAGTTGCTGAGTTGGGTCTCAGGTCATCAGGTTCCTTAATAACGCTAATCACAGGAAGCAGGAGAAGCTGAATAAGATCCCACATCAACCCACGAACAAAGAGAAGTCCTCACAGGTACTGACAGAGAGAGGAGGCCTCTGTGCTTAGAGAGGAGGGAATCTCTGAATTTAACAGATTAGTGAAGGTTCTAGGTGAGATACAAGACACTAATTTAGGAGTTTAATCTTCTTGTCCCAGTCTACTTTGTGACTGCTACTTTCAGAGTTCTGCAGCTTAGGGAAGGTACTTGAGGCAGTCAACTACAAAAAAAAGAAAAAAAGAAAAAATTGGAAAAAAACTGTGAGTATAGTAAACATGAATATTTTGCTTCACATTATTCACTAAATAATACAGTATAACCACTATTTATGTAATTTGTATTTGATTTGTACATGATCTAGATATCATGTAAAGTATGTCAAAAATATGCTCAGGTTGTGTGAAAATACTATATAATTTTGCACAAAGCATTTGAACTTCCTTAGATTTTGGTACCTGCAAAAGTGGAGGGTTCTTTGAAAAGTAACGTATGGATACAGATTTCATTTGGCCTGGGAGTGAAAGTATATTTAAAGAGCTTACAAGATGAACATCTTTCAGCTGTTATAAGCCTTGTGAAACTTACCATTGAAGAGGGAAAACATGCAATCAATAGATGATTTATTTGTGCTGCTGGAGACTCATGGTCATGGTGTCTCTTGTACTAAGTAAGTTCTTTTTTTAAAATTTTTTTTTATTATTTATTCAACTGTGCGCATGTGCATGTGTATGCGCGTGCGTGTGTCTGTGTGTGTGCGTGTGTCTGTGTATGTGTAGAACCACGGACGAATTCGGGAACCACCATGGACGCCTCCACCTCTTGCCCCAGGATTCACAGGCTCCGCCCTACCAGGACCAGAAGCGCAGGCCGCCCCCGCTTCCACCTGGCATCTATATGTGGGATCTAGGGATCTGAACTCAGGACCTTCCACCTGCAAGGCGGAGGCTTAACCCCTGAGCCACCTCTCCAGCCCCTCTTGTGCTAAGTAAGTTCTAGACCACCGTGCTACAGCATATACACTAACAAGTCAATAACTATGGGTGTTTTTACTGTGACTTTCATTATGCCACATGTGCTCTTTATGTATTATTTCACTTACTTACCAGGACTTAACCCAAAAAAGTGTAAAAACCTTTAAAAGGTGAATGTGCAAGCCACAGTAGATGTTGCTGTTACATTTGTTAACTGTATTTCTGTAGATAAGAAAACTAAAATGCAGAGAAATTAATCTTTCCCAAGAAAACAATTGGAAGATATATATTTTTTTGAGCATCCCTGGTATGCAATTGTGCTTCTTTCTTTAAATATTAAGGAGGTGTTGAAGATAAATGTCTGCTTTTTAGAACTTGCAGAAAAAAGACAGTAGCAAACAAGTGGTATATTATCATATTTTTTTGAGCCAGCCTTGACTATAAGACATTGTAACTATGTTTCATCCTGTATCTCTCTGAACAGACTCATCTTTTTGACGTCAGGAACAGTATTTTAATTCTTGTGTAGCAATTCCTAGCACACAGTAGCTATTTGGATATATATTTCTTGAGCAAATGAACTGAAGAACAACTTTGATATGAAGACGAAAAGCTCTTTCATAATTTGCTGTGTATAATATTGCCTAATAGCAAATGAGAATCTAATATAATTGGGTGGTGCCTGTCAGGAATTTTAAGAATGTTAACCTCACATAATTAATTTCCCTGACCACACAGTCTTCAGTTTCTTTACATACTCTTTTTTTTATAGTTTTTTTTATTTATTCAATTGCATGTGTGTGTGTGTGTGTGTGTGTGTGTGTGTAGAACCACGGGCAAAGTCGGGAACCACCATGGACATCTCCTCCTTGTTTACTCTGCCCCGGGATTCACAGGCTCTGCCCTACCAGGACCAGAAACGCAGGCTGCCCCCGCTTCCACCTGGCATCTATATGTGGGATCTGGGATCCGAACTCAAGACCTTCTGCCTGCAAGGCAGAGGCTTAACCCCTGAGCCACCTCTCCAGCCCCTACATACTCTTTAAGATTCATAGATCACAGATTAAAATTGGTGGAACATTGGTTTGATCAATTATGTTTGAAAATTTCCAAAACACAATTTTACTCACTTCATATTCCCGTATTCATGTGCTTTATAGTCTCACTTGTTCTCTGTCAAAAACAATTTTTTTCAAAAATAAAATTGATGTTATGCATCAAGCAAGATGGCCCGCATACAACCTGTGCACAAATCTGCAATCTGAGTTCTATTCCTGGAAGCCTACATGATAGAAGGAGAAAACTGACTTCTGAAAAATGTTCTCTAACTTCCACCAGTGCACCACAGTATGCATATGTTCTCCCTCTCTCTCTCTCTCTCTCTCTCTCTCTCTCACACACACACACACACACACACACACACACACAAATGCAATAATAATAATAACTCCTGTGTTATAAAGTTTTAATAGTCCAAACATGTCAGCTAATAACTCATTTCTCATTTTTCCTGAAATTTTACAGGAGTTTTGTTTCATGTTTATGTTCTTTCATATTTTGAGATCTTCAATACCTTGAAAAGATGATGACTTCTATTGAAAAGTTTACTGACAGGGAAGACAGAGGCTAAACAGAGAGATAAATAGCAGTACCAGATAACAGAGATCACGTGTCAAATGTACAGCAAGTATTTAGAAAAGCATATGGTCTCCTTGCTCATGATGATCCTTAGGAGCTGATGCTCTGTAACAGATCTTACTTACAGAACCTCAGAACAGCTCTCTGTGGAGACGCCTACACCAAGCTCTTGGGTGTGTGCGCTCGCATTCCTGAGTGCCTCTTTCTGTTTACTATTTACTTAAATCCATGGTAAAATTATGCTCTTGATCAATTCCAACTCAGCTTAAACAAAACAAAGGGACACCCTGAGAGAAAAATACACACACACACGCACACACACACACACACACACACACACACAATACCTGGTATTATTGTGTGGGAAAGTATACAAGTTAAATGAGATCCGATTACCCTCTTTTAATTTTTGGCATTGTAGGTACACAAGTTGAATGTGGTCTGATTACCTTCTTTCTCCCTTAGTGCAGGAACTGTAGGTTTAGAAAGAAATATTGAAGGAGGAAAAAATGCTTTTATTTTCTTAGCCGTCAGTTCTGACAAAATTGCTATTAAAGGTCTCACAAAGTAAGGATTGTGTCTGGCAGAGCCCTTGGCACATAAGATGTATGAAATAAATATGCAGTGGTGTAGATTACTGTAACACAGCTAACACTATCATGAAGAGTTATTAGTTTAATAGTTATTTTTCAAATGCCAGAACTGAATCAAGCAGAGTAAAAGTATACAGAGTTAATTCAGTGACTGTCATCAGCAGCAGAGATCAGAGACCCAACTCCATGCTGTAGCTCACAGTACCCTGAGGGTTCCCTTGATATTTTGGAGACTTAGACTCAGATCAGGGCTAATCATGGCTTCAGCATAGAAAATAATTTCAAAATCAACCAATATGAAACATAGCATGGACTTGAAAATAATATAGATTTAAACATGACAGTTAAGAGAAAGGAGAGGCTCTGTGGAGGAATGTCACACACACCTCGTAGCATGGGTAGATCATCTTCACTGTGAATAGTCTCCTTTATGAGTGTCACAACTACTCTGCAGACTATTGATACGCTCATGACAAAACAGCTTATGGGAACAAGAGGCTCTATTCTGGCTTATGATTGTCCTCTTATATCTTAATGAAGCTTGGTAGGAAAGTTCACATCAACACCAAGGGCAGAGGGAACTGGCCACACCCTATCCACAGGACTGCTGAGAGAGGGGTAAACTGCACTTGTCAGACAGATGTCTGTCCAAGCCTGACAAAATAGGACACCTTGCTGAACCAGCTAAGAAAATACAGCAGTGGGATCATGCCCATGGAATTCACTGGTCTTATAAGGCTCAGTTCAGGAGCTGAACATCTCAGCATTCCCATCTGGTGCTGAAGAATGCCAGCTTTTTCCACTTTATCTGCTTACTCAGGGAATAGTCCCACCCACATGGACTAGGGCTCAAATAGACATCTCCTGCAGCTTTGTTCAGGATATAACTTAACTACTAATTCTTGGCAAATATGTCCACAGCTCTAGCCTTCAATTGTCAAGAAGACACCCATAGATAGATAACTATCACAATAAGATTCCCAAAAATCTCTGAGGAAAGAATGAGGCCCTATCCAACAGCATACACCTCCAAGTTTCAATTTCGATCATTGCATCGTAACATAAATATCTCTCTATAATATTATATATAATATCATATATAATATAACATATATTATATATAATAATAAAAATTTTATATATAATATAATCTCTATGTTGGCAACTTCCACAGGTTAATAAATACTGTTAGTGAATGGTTCTGGGATTATTGGTTCTCAGTTGGCAAAAGGTTTCACCAAAACTTCAAGGTGAAGGGGTCCTTTTTCTGTTCACATCTCATCGATCTTCCCTGCATGTCTTCCTCATGATGACATGAAGCAATTTGTTCTTTAGAAATCTGTACTCATTGGTTAGATATTTTATCTAGTCTGAAAAATCATTTGTTAATTAACACTATGGGCCAAGGTCTGGGAAATGACCTACTGTGGCTCAAGTCTTTCTGAAATGTTGGTAAGACAGATATTCAACAGGTAACAGCTAATGTGATTCCCATAGGCACCTGCCTAGAATTATCTTGATGAAAGTGACAAAAAATAATTATACTGGTTAAGCAGCACTGGTACCCGCTCAAAGGTCTTTTTGGTCAATAAATCTTAGACTGATTTCTGAACTCAGCTGAACACCATGGGGGAGCCTACTAACTTCCCAAGCCTAGGATCACACTGGTTAAATTCATTGGACCACAAAATAAAACATAAGGAGGCTGGGGAAAGATTCAGAGCTTAAAGCCTTTGCCTTGGAAGTGAAAGGAGCTGAGTTCGGATCCTGAGACCCTATGTAAAAATACCAGGTGGAGATACTGGTGGCCTGTAATACTCGCCCTGAAAGGTGCAGTCTGGGAAAACCCAGAACAAAGTAACAAAGTGGAAGATCAATCCAGGTTGATCCTGATATTTACCTTTGAGCCTCCACAGGTGTGCATACTCAAGTGACCTCCTGTACATACATCTTTACACACTTGTACTCCCGACATGCAACACACGCACACATGGTGTGACTTTGCTATTGTAAACAGTGCAAAAATTCGAGGCAAATTTTTGCTGTATGGGGGATTATGCCCAAAAGTGGAATAGCAGGGTCATATGGCATTTCAATCTTTAACTTTTTTAAGAATCTCCACATGGCTCGCCAGAGTGGTTATATGAGCCTGCTTTCCCACCAGCAATGTAGGAGAGTTCCCCTTTCCCTGCATCCTCTCCAGCATTTGGTGTTTGTATTGTGGATTTTTGCCATCCTGACCAGGGTGAGATGATATTTCAGGGAGGTTTTGATTTGCATTTCCCTGATGGCTAAGGATGCAGAGCATTTTTTAAGATATTTGTTAGACATTTTAATTTCTTCCCTGGTAAAGTTTCTTTTAGGTTCCAAGATCCATTATTTAATTGGGCCATTTGTTTCCTTGGTGTTTAGTTTTCTAAGTTCTTTGTGCACTCTGGATAATGCAGCTCTATCAGATATGTGTTTAGTGAAAATTTTCTCCCATTCTGTGGGTTGCCTTTGTGGTCCAGTTGCAATCTCTTTAGTTGAACAGAAGCTCTTTAATTTCATAAGATCCCATCTGTTGAATGGTGGTTGTATTGACTGTGCTATTGGATTTCTGGTTAGGAACTGTTGGCTAACAGTTCCATACCCTTTCCACTAAGATTTTTATAGTCTCTAGCCTTATATTGAGGTCCTTGATCCATTTGGAATTAATTCTTGTACATGGTGACAAATACAGGTCCAGCTTTAATCTTCTGCATGTGGAGATCCAGTTTTGCCAGCACCATTTGCTGAAGATGCTTTTCTTTTTCTATTGGATTCTTTGGGCCCCTTTGTCAAAGACCAAATGGCTGTAGTTGTGTGGGCTTATATATGGGTCTTCAATCCTTATCCATTGATCTGTGTGTCTATTTTGGAGCCAGTACCAGGCTGTCTTTATAACTATGGATTTGTAGTATAGACTTAGGTTTGGTATGGTAATACCTCCAGCAGTGTTTTTGTTACTCAGGATTGTCTTTGTTATCCTGGGTCTTTTGTGCCTCCATATGAACTTTGAGATTTTTCGGTCAATCTCTTTGAAGAATTGCTCTGGGATTTTAATTGGTATAGCATTGAATCTGTATATTGCCTTTGGTAGGATGGTCATTTTTATGATGTTGACTCTGCCAATCCAGGAACATGGGAGGTCTTTCCACCTTCTAGTGTCTTTTGCAATTTCTTCCTCTAGGGTTTTAAAGTTATCATTGTAAAGGTCTCTTACTTCTTTGGTTAGGTTTATACCAAGATATTTCATTTTTTTAGGAGCTAGAGTAAATGGGACTGTTTCTCTCAGAGCTTTTTCACTTCTTTCATTCTGGGCATATGGGAAGGCTACTGATTTTTGTACGTTTATTGTGTATTCTACCACGCTGCTGAACTTCTGTTTTAGTTCCAGGAGCTTCCTGGTGGAGTTTTTGGGATCACTTAGGTATAAGGTCATGTCATCTGCAAATAGGGATAGTTTGACTTCTTCCTTGCCTATTTGAATTCTTTTTATTTCCCTTTCTTGTCTTATGGCTTCAGCTAAAACTTTGAGTACAATATTGAATAGAAGTGGTGAGAGTGGACAGCCTTGTCTACTTCCTCATTGAAACAGGAATATTTCAAGTTTTTCACCATTGAGTATAATCCTTGCCAAAGGCTTGTAGTATACAACTTTTATTATATTGATAAAGGTTCCTTCCATTCCAACTCTCTCTAGGGTTTTAATCATAAAGGGCTGTTGGATGTTGTCAAAAGATTTTACTACATCTATCAAAAGTGTCATGTGGTCTTGGACTTTAGACTGGCTTATATGGTGAATTACATTTATTGATTTGCATATGTTGAACTAACCTAGTGTTCCAGGATAAAGCCTACTTGATTCTCATGAAAGATCTTTTTGATATGTTTTTGAATCTGATTTGCTAAGACTTTGTTGAGATTCTTTGTATCTGTGTTAATCAGAGAGATTGGCATATAGTTTTCTTTTTTTATATAACATTTTTATTATTATTTCCCCTCATACAAACTTAATAGGTAGACCAGGTCCCTCCCCCTCCTCCTCTCCCCGAAACCCCTGCTCCCCATCCCTCCCTCCCCAACTCCCAGTGCCTCCCCCCCAATTCCCAGAGAGTCCTTTATTGTATATGCCTAACTCTCCTCTTGGTCCTCCTTTCCGATGACGTAAAAGGACCCAGTGACATTACCCTGAACCCTTTCTCGTGTTCCCCTTAAGCATAGGAACACTACTGTGGCCATCAATCCCTTGCCTCCAAGGCTCTTGGTGCTTTTAGCCGATGTTAGACTTTGTGAGGTCAATAGTGTGACGGACATGGCGCAGGGCATGCAAAGTCCTATTATGATTGCTTCAGCCCTATCTAGTGTGGAGACTCTTCAAATCATTGCTCTCCCCATCCTTTTGCTCTTACAATCTTACCACCCCCTCTTCCGCAGATGTCCCTGAGCTTCAGGATGGGGGGAGATTAGGCTGGCTTAGTTCTATGTGTATGATATTGAGTCTCTGAAGTTCTGGATTGTGTTTTGTTGATTTTCTTTTGCAGTTTTGCTGCTCCTACAATGCCCTTCACTCCATCCTGATGGGCACTGTATGTCACCCCCTGGTCAGAGACAAAAAACTGTTAAACTGGAGTCTTGTTATAATAGCACATTCAAGGGTAGATGTAATAAAAGCAGGAAACCTCGGTGAGGGAGGAATCAGTCACCCATTTGCAAAATGATCTCTTTTCATCTGCCAAACTGTATGCCCTCCCCTTCTGGTGAGATCATACCCCCTCAGTTGTACATGATCAGGAACGAATGTCTGTAAACTTAACCAGGTGTCACATTACTTACTTGCATTCCTTGGAGGTCGATTTTCTCTGCTGTAACATAGTCCCCTCTCTCCTTGTGTCTGGTGTGGCTCTCCAACCCCATCCCTCCTGTTCACAATCCTTGCAATTACCGTATTACATAGATTTACCCTTGAGTGTCTCAATGTGGGCTGGGTGAGTTTGGTACTAGGAGCCACCTATTAGGGAGTATATACTGCGCTTAACTTTCTGGGTTTGGGACACTTCACTTAATATAATTGTTTCTAATGACATCCATTTCCCAGCAAATTCCAGTAATTCATCATTTTTGATGGCTGAGTAGTACTCCATTGTATAGATGTACCACAGTTTCCTTATCCACTCGTCAACTGTTGGACATTTAGGTTGATTCCATGACTTTGCTATTGTAAACAGTGCTGCTGTGAACATGGTCGAGCTTGTGCTATCGACGCGAACCTCTGCTGCATGGGGGGTTATTCCCAAAAGTGGAATAGCAGGGTCATATGGCATTTCAATCTTTAATTTCTTTAAGAATCTCCAGACAGCTCGCCAGAATGGCTGTATGAGACTGCATTCCCACCAGCAATGTAGGAGAGTTCCCCTCTCTCCACATCCTCTCCAGCACTTGTTGTTGTTTGTATTGTGGATTTTTGCCATCCTGACCGGGGTGAGATGATATCTCACGGAAGTTTTGATTTGCATTTCCCTGATAGCTAATGAAGTGGAGCATTTTTTAAGATATTTGTTAGACATTTTAATTTCATCTTGGTAAAATTTCTTTTAGGTTCCAGGGCCCATTTTTTAATTGGGCCATTGGTTTCCTTGATGTTTAATTTTCTAAGTTCTTTGTGCACTCTGGACAGCAGAGCTCTATCAGATATGTGGTTAGTGAAGATTTTCTCCCATTCTGTGGGTTGCCTTTGAGCTCCTGTTACAATCTCTTTATCTGAACAGAAGCTCTTTAATTTCACAAGATCCCAACTGTTGAGAGTTGGTAGCAGTGACTGTGCCATTGGATGTCTGTTTAGGAAATGTTGGCCTAGCCCAATCAGCTCAAGGGAGTTCCCTATCCGTTCAGTTATGATTTTTATAGTCTCTGGCCTGATATCAAGGTCCTTGATCCATTTGGAGTTAAGTCTTGTACATGGTGACAAGTACGGATCCAGCTTTAATCTTCTGCATGTGGAGATCCAGTTTTGCCAGCACCATTTGTTGAAGATGCTGTTCTTTTTCAATTGGATTCTTTGGGCCCCTTTGTCAAAGATCAAATGGCTGTATTTTTGTGGGCTTATATCTGGGTCTTCAACCCTTATCCATTGATCTGTGTGTCTATTTTGGAGCCAGTACCAGGCTGTCTTTATAACTATGGATTTGTAGTATGGTATGGTATGGTAATACCTCCAGCAGTGTTTTTGTTACTCAGGATTGTCTTTGCTATCCTGGGTCTTTTGTGCCTCCATATGAACTTTGAGATTGTTTGGTCAACTTCTTTAAAGAATTGCTTTGGGATTTTGATTGGTATAGCATTGAATCTGTATATTGCCTTTGGTAGGATGGTCATTTTTACGATGTTGATTCTGCCAGTCCAGGAACAAGGGAGGTCTTTCCACCTTCTGATGTCTTCAGCAATTTCTTTCTTTAGGGTTTTAAAGTTTTCATTGTAAAGGACTTTTACCTCCTTGGTTGGGTTTATACCAAGGTATTTCATTTTTTTAGGGGCTACAGTAAATGGGATTGTTTCTCTCAAGGCTTTTTCACTTCTTTTATTCTGGGCATATAGGAAGGCCTCTGAATTTTGCACATTTATTTTGTATCCTGCCACCCTGCTGAACTTCTCAATTAGTTCCAGGAGCTTCCTGGTGGAGTTTTTGGGATCACTCAAGTATAAGATCATGTCATCTGCAAATAGGGATAGCTTGACTTCTTCCTTGCCGATTTGAATCCCTTTTATGTCCCTTTCTTGTCTTATGGCTTCAGCTAAGACTTCAAGTACAATATTGAATAGAAGTGGTGAGAGTGGACAGCCTTGTCTAGTTCCTGATCGAAGTGGGAATGCTTCCAATTCTTCCCCATTGAGCATAATCCTTGCTGTGGGCTTGTTGTATACAGCTTTTATTATATTGATAAAGGTTCCTTCCATTCCTACTGTCTCTAGCGTTTTTATCATAAAAGGCTGTTGGATCTTCTCAAAGGCTTTTTCTGTATCTATCGAGAGTATCATGTGGTCTTGGACTTTGGACTGGTTTACATGATGAATTACATTTATTGATTTGCGTATGTTGAACCAACCTTGTGTGCCGGGGATGAAGCCTACTTGGTCCCTGTGAATGATCTTTTTGATATGTTTTTGAATCTGATTTGCTAGGACTTTGTTGAGAATCTTTGCGTCTGTGTTCATCAGGGAGATCGGCCTATAGTTTTCTTTTTTAAGTGAATCTTTATTAGGTTTTGGGATTAAGAAAATATTAGCTTCATAGAAGGAATTTGGTAGTGTTCCTTCCTTTGCTGTTTGATGGAACAGTTTAAGGAGTACTGGTGTTATTGACTCCTTAAATGTCTGGTAGAATTCTGTGCTGAATCCATCTGGTCCAGGACATTTTTTGGTGGGAAGATTCGAGATTACTTCTTCAATTTCCTTATATGTTATAGGGCCATTTAAGTAATTAACAACT
Source organism: Typhlomys cinereus (assembly GCA_023101885.1). NCBI lineage: Eukaryota > Metazoa > Chordata > Mammalia > Rodentia > Platacanthomyidae > Typhlomys > Typhlomys cinereus. The sequence continues at coordinate 936,137 of JALPQD010000351.1, read as the reverse complement.
TCCTCATCCAATTTAGGTAAGATGTGTTTACTTAGAAATTCATCCATCTCTTTTGTGTTGTCAAACTTCACTGAGTATAAGTTTTTGAAATATGATGTTATAATTCTCTGGATTTCTTGGGTATCAGTAGTGATTACTCCATGTTCATTTCTAATTTTGTTAATTTGGGTTTTCTCTCTCTTCCTTTTGGTTAATTTAGCTAGGGGTGTATCTATCTTATTGATTTTTTCAAAGAACCAGCTGTTTGACTGGTTGATTTTTTTCTATCGTTTTCTTAGTCTCGATTTCAGATATTTCTCCCCTTATTTTGCTAATCTCCTCTCTTCTACTACTTTTGGGATGAGATTGCTCAAGTTTCTCTAAAGCCTTAAGCTGCATCGTTATTTGTTTCTGATGTTTCCATTTTTTTTGATGTAGGCATTAACAGCTATGAACTTACCTCTTAGGACAGCTTTCATTGTGTCCCAGAGATTTTGGTAAGTTGTATTTTCGTTATCGTTCACTTTCAGGAAATCTTGAATTTCCTTTTTAATTTCTTCCTGAATCCAGTTCTCATTCAGCATCATATTGTTAAGTTTCCAGGAGTTAGTGTATTTTCTCTTGTTTGTTGTGTTGTGGATGTCCAGCTTTAGGCCGTGGTGGTCTGATACGGCACAGGTTAGAATTTCAACTTTCTTGTATATGTGTAGATTCATTTTGTGGCCCAATATGTGATCTATTTTGGAAAAAGTTCCGTGTGCTACTGAGAAAATTGTGTATTCTTTTGTGCGTGGGTGAAAAGTTCGATAGAGATCTGTAAGGTCCATTTCTTTAAGGGTTTGAGTAAGTTCCAAAGTGTCTCTGTTAAGCTTTTGACCTGTTGACCTATCCCATGTTGAGAGGGCGGTGTTGAAGTCCCCAAGGATTATCGTTTGGGGGTTGATTTCTTGCTTTAGATGCTGTAGGGTTTTCTTAATGAATGTGGAGGGGCCGTATTGGGTGCATAAATGTTCAGGATTGTGAAGTCTTCCTGGTGAATTGTACCTGTGACTAAAATGTAGTATCCATCTGTGTCTCTTATGATTTTCTTGGGTTTGAAGTCCACTTTGTACCCCTGCCTGTTTCCTGGTTCCATTAGCTTGCAAGATTTTGGACCAGCCTTTCATTCTTAGGATGTGCCTATCTTTTGTGGTGAGATGAGTTTCCTGAAGGCAGCAGATTGTTGGATTGTGGTTTTTAATCCAAGTTTGTAATCTGTGTCTCTTAATCGGCGAGTTAATACCATTGACATTTAATGTTATAATGGAGAAATTCTTTTTAATTCTGGACATTTTTTATGTTTAGTAGACTTTGTAAGCATGTTGTTTGATATTTATGTTTTGGTGGTATTATACTTCCCTTCTGTCCTCCTGGATACGCTTGTTCTTTTCTTCAAGCTTGAGTATCAGTTCTAGGATTTTTTGAAGGCCTGGTTTGGTAGACATGTATCCCTTCAAGTTGTCTTTGTGCTGGAAAACTTTTCTTTTTTCCTCTATCATGACAGATAGTTTTGCCGGGTATATCAGTCTGGGTTGGCATTTTTGCTCGTTTAATACTTGAAGTTCATCTCTACAAGCTCTTCTTGCTTTTACTGTTTCCATTGAGTAGTCATTTGTTATTCTAATAGGTTTACCTTTAAAAGTGAGCTGCTTTTTTTCTCTTGAAGCTCTCAGCACCTTTTCTTTGTCTTGAATGTGGAGTGTTTTGACTATTATTTGCCGTGGCCATTTTCTATTTTGGTCGTATCTGTTTGGAGTGCAAAATGCCTCTTGTATTTGGATAGGCCTCTCATTCTTTAGTTGTGGGAAGTTTTCATTTATGATGAATTGAAATATTTCCTCAGGTGTGGTATTTTGGGATTCTTGTTCTGGTATTCCATGAACGCGCATGTTAGGCTTCTTCAGGGTGTCCCAATCTCTTGGATGTTCCTCTCCAGTATCTTTTTGGCTTTAACAATCTCTTCCATTGAGCTGGTTAATTCTCCCACTTTGTCTTCAAGATCTGAAATTCTATTTTCTGCCTCATTTGTTCTGCTGATAAGACTCTCTGTTGAGTTTTGGGTTGAAGATAACTTGTCTTTTAGTTCAATTTTAAACTCTGCCTGTGACTGTTTTAATTGCTCCATACCTATTTTTGTTTCTTGAACTGTTTTTCTCAACTCCTCTAAGTGCCTGTTGTGTTCCTGTTCGAAGTGGTTGATACGGTTGTTTAACTCTTCTCGGATTTCCTCTTTCATAGTATTAATCATGGTAAGGATCATACTCTGAAAGTCGTTATGTTGGGTCTGGCTTTCATGGCTATTTTCTGTGGATTTGTTCTGGTCGGAATCCCTCATTATGGGATTGATTCTTTCGGCAGGAGATTGGTCTTCTTGGGTTTTGTTTCTCGTGGATCTGCACTTTGACTTGTACATTGTTGTTTTGTTTTTTAGGACCTTTCAGTTTCTGTGTTTTTCACTGAATCAACATAGTTAGTATTGTTACGCTTGCCAGTTATTACTAGTGCTTGCCTTGGATTGGGTATGTTTGTGTATTGTTATTATTATATCCTAGATGAGGCTACTAGGCTGTTAGTATATCAGTTAAGTCAGGTTATGTTACCAGGGGGTGAATATTAGTTTGGTAGTGCACTTTTACGATTTAGTTTCTTGATGAAATGTGGGGGTAAGTGGTGTACTCCCTGGAGTTGTATGTTGTGGGGTGTCTGTATGAGAAAGTTGATCTACAACATTGATACTTTAAAGGATCAGTAAGGTGAAAAGAAAAAGTTTACTTATCTTTGGGCTGGATGAGAAGAATCTCGCCCACGTGATATAATGATTGTAGTGGAGTCCAGATGTATGGCCTGTGCTCCCTTTGTTCCTTAGAATTTTGCTTGAGTTTCCTTTGGGCTCTATTGAATTCTGGGTAGCAGTGTGTCTTCCGTGGACCACGTGCATAGATCCCCGGTGGGCCAGAGAGGCAGAGGGTCTGATGTTGATGGCAGAGTTCTTCACCTGCGATCTGGGAAGGTGGGCGTGGAGAGGGGCGGGGCCGGGGCAAAACTGGAGGCACAGCACTGGTGCTGCTGGCCGGGCGGCTTCTGGGTGTCGGGCTGGGCTGGGCTGGGCTGGGCTCTTTCACTCCCTGGTCAATGGCAGAATTCTTCACCTGGGATCCAGGGGGGTGGCTGGGCGCACAGGGCGGGAGGGTGCGAGGGGCTTGGGTCCGGGGTGGGGCCCAGGCTAAGCCGCAGTCGGCCTGGGTGCTCGCTGCCAGGACGTGTGGGGCTCTGGGGTGGTTGGGGGCTGGGCTGGGCTCTCTTTCTGTCTCTCTCTCTCTCTCTCACTCACCTAGGGCGGGGGCGGGGTGGCACGGTTGAGGGGGCTGGGGTCGTCTGGGCTGGGGGCAGGGCGGTGCGGCGGAGGGAGCTGGGGTCGTCCGGGCTGGGGGCGCAGGCCAAGCCGCAGTCGGCCTGGGTGCTTGCCACCGGGACGCGTGGGGCTCCGGGGTGGTTGGGGGCTGGGTTGGGCTCTCTCTCTCTCTCTCTCTCTCTCTCTCTCTCTCTCACTCCAGTTTTCTTTTTTAAGTGTATGTTTATTGGGTTTTCGGATTAAGACGATATTAGCTTCATAGAAGGAATTTGGTAGTGTTCCTTCTTTTGCTATTTGATGGGACAGTTTAAGGAGTATTGGTGTTATTAGCTACTTAAATGTCTGGTAGAACTCTGTGCTGAATCCATCTGGTCCAGGACACTTTTTGGTGGGAAGATTTGAGATTACTTCCTCAATTTCCTCATATATTATAAGACTATTTAAATAAGTCACAACTTCCTGATTCAATTTAGGTAAGTTGTGTTTACTTAGGAATTCATGCATTTCTTTTGTGTTGTCAAATTTCACAGTGTATAAGTTTTTGAAATATGATGTTATAATTCTCTGGATTTCTTGGGTATCAGTAGTGATAACTCCATTTTCATTTCTAATTTTTTTAATTTGGGTTTTCTCTCTCTTGCTTTTGGTTAATTTAGCTAGGAGTGTATCAATCTTATTGAGTTTTTCAAAAAACCAGATTTTTGACTCTGATTCTCTGTATCGTTTCCCTAATCTCAATTTTAGATATTTCTCCTCTTATTTTGCTAATCTCCTCTCTCTACTGCTTTTGGGATCAGATTGCTCTAGTTTCTCTAAAGCTTTAAGCTGCATTGTTAAGTTACTTATTTCTGATGTTTCCATTTTTTTGATGTAGGCATTAAGAGCTATGAACTTACCTCTTAGGACAGCTTTCATTGTGTCCCAAAGATTTTGGTAAATTGTATTTTCATTATCGTTCACTTTCAGGAAATCTTAAATTTCCTTTTTAATTTCTTCCTGAATCCAATACTCCTGCAGCATCATTGTGTTAAGTTTCCAGGAGTAGTGTATTTTCTCTTGTTTGTTGTGTTGTGGATGTCAAGCTTCAGACCATGGTGGTCTGATAGGGTACAGGCTAGAATTTCAACTTTCCTGTATATGTGTAGATTCATTTTGTGGCCCAATAAGTGATCTATTTTGAAGAAAGTTCTGTGTGCTGCTGAGAAAAATGTATATTCTTTGGTGCGTGGATGATAAGTTCGATAGAGATCAGTAAGGTCCATTTCAATAAGGCTTTGATTAAGTTCCAAAGTGTCTTTGTTAAGGTTTTGACCTGTTGATCTATCCCATGTTGAGAGGGCGGTATTGAACTCCCAAAGAATTATCATTTTGGGATTGATTTCTCGCTTTAGACATTGTAGGGTTTGCTTAATGAATGTGGAGGGGTCCATATTGGGTGCATACATATACAGTATTGTTAAGTCTTCCTGGTGAATTGTACCTGTTACTAAAATGTAGTATCCATCTGAGTCTCTTATGATTTTTTTTGGTTTGAAGTCCACTTTGTCCAAAAGCATAATGGCTACACCTGCCCATTTCCTGGTTCCATTAGCCTGCAAAATTTTTGACCAGCCTTTTATTTTTAGCATGAGCTTATCTTTTGTGATGAGATGAGTTTCCTGCAGGCAGCAGATTGATGGGTTGTGGTTTTTTAATCCAAGTTTGTAATCTGTATCTCTTGATTGGTGAGTTAATTCCATGAACATTTAATGTTATATTGTAGAAAATATTTTTAATTCCAGTTTTTTTTATGTTTAATGGCTTTTGTAAGTTCATTGTTTCGCTTTTAGGTTTTAGTGGTATTATACTTCCCTTCTGTTCTCCTGGATATGCCTGTTTTTTTCTTCACGCTTGAGTATCATTTCTAGGATTTTTTGAAGGCCTGGTTTGATGGACATGTATCTCTTCAAGTTTTCTTTGTGCTGGAAAACTTTTCTTTCTCCCTCAATCATGACAGATAGTTTTGCTGGGTATATCAGTCTGGGTTGACATTTTTGCTCATTTAATACTTGAAGTACGTCTCTCCAAATTCTTCTTGCTTTTACTGTTTCCATTGAGAAGTCATTTGTTATTTACTAGGTTTACTTTTAAAAGTGACTTGTTTTTTCCCTTGAAGCTCTTAGCACCATTTCTTTGTCTTGAATGTGGAACGTTTTGACTACTATTTGCCGTGGCGAGTTTCTATTTTGGTCATATCTGTTTAGAATGTGGAATGCCTCTTTTATATGGATGGGCCTCTCTTTTTTTAGATGAGGAAAGTTTTCCTTGATGAAAGTTTGAAAAATTTCCTCAGGTGTGGTATTTTAGTATTTTTGCTCTGATATGCCATGAATACACATGTTAGGCTTCTTCAGGTTGTCCCATAACTCTTGAATATTTCTCTGAAGTATCTTTTTGGCTTAACAACCTCTTCCATTGAGTTGGTTAATACTCCCACTTTGTCTTCAAGGTTTGAAATTCTATTTTCTGCTTCATTAGTTCTGCTGATAAGACTCTGTTGAGTTCTGAGTTGAATATAACTTGTCTTTTAATTCAGTTTTAAACTCTGCTTGAGTGTGTTTCAGCTTCTCTGTGCCTATTTTTGTTTCTTGAACTGTTTTTCTCAACTCCTCCAAGTGTCTTTTGTGTTCCTCTTCAAAGTGGTTGATGCGGTTATTTAACTTCTCCCAGATTTCCTCTTTCATAGGGTTTGTTCTGGTTGGATTCTGTCATTATGTGGTTAATTCCTTCAGTTGGAGATTTGTTTTCTTGGGTTTTGTTTCTCATGGATTTGTACTTTGACTTGAGCATTGTTGTTTTATCTCTTAAGACCTTCTTTCAATTTCTGTGTGTTTTTAACTGAACTGAATTAGTTGGCTTGGAGCAGCGCCTGCTCAGACTGGCTGGTGGGAGGAACTGGGACTAGTGGGTTACCTGGGTATTGGGGTGAGCAGGGGGTGCTTACCTGGGGCGCAATGTGTCCTCGCTGGACTGCACATGTCCCGGGTGGGTGGGAAATGAGAGAGAGCTCTTCTTATCTAAGGGTTAAATGATTGATGTTGAGATGGTGATTTTACTATCAATTTTTATAGTTAACACTAATACCTCTGTTTCCTGCTATTTTCTTCTCTTTTACTGTAATTTGAATAGGTTTGTAGTATCAGGTGATCAGTGGGAATGCTTCAAGCTTACTGGATATGGCCTTTTTAAATATATATTCTTTCCACTCTTACTGTCTCCATCCCTTTTTATTATAAAGGGATGTTGAATTTTATCAAAAACTTTTTCTGCATCTATGGAGAGAATCATGTGAGTTTTGTCCTTGCATGTGATTACATGATAGATTGCATTTATTGTTTTGTGTATATTGAACCAATCTTGCATTTCTGGAATAAATCTAACATGGTCATAGTAAATGATAATTTAGATATGTTTTTTGAATCCAATTTGCTAAAATTTCGTTGAGGCTCTTTATGTCTGTGTTTGAAAGTCTAAGAAAAGAGAAACGTACATCCATTCTTTCTTAATCTGTATATCTTAAGATAATAGTATTCATAGTTAAATCCCAGGGCCAAAGGAGAAGAAATAACTCACAGGAGACAAGATATATAGGGAGATCAACAGGCCAAGAGGATGGGGTGGGGCATCACAGTCTCAGAGAGGTCTCTTATCCCACATGAAACGTTATTTTATACAGAATGTAAATAGGAGATAGGAGTCAGTTTGCAAGCTGGGTAAAAGCATTTGTGACTAGTGGAAAGAGAGGGAAATGAGAGTACATTCAGCTCCCAGCACATGCTTGCATAGCCAGTCTGTGACATCAGGAGAAATCAGTCTTGTAGACTTCCTCAGATAATATGTAATCCTTTTTTCAAGGAGACATCCTCTACATGGGTTCATCAATGAGATTGGCCTATAGTTTTCTTTTTTGTTGTGCTTTTCTTTGGTTTGGGGATCAGTGTAATATTGGATTCATAAAAAGAGTTTGAAAGTATGCCTTCTTTTTCTATTTTGTGGAATAGTTTAAGGAGTAGTGATGTTAGCTGCTTTTTAAAGATCTGGCAGAATTCTGCACTGAATCCATTTAGTCCTGGACTTTATTTTGGTTGGGAGGTTTGTAATTACATCTTTAACTTCATCATTTTTATAGGACTGTTTAAATAACTGAATATATCCTTGTTCAAATTTGGTATGTTATATGTGCTCAGAAATTTATCCAATTCTTGTCAAATTTGGTGTAATATAAATTTTTGAAATATGACCTTATGATTCTCTGAATTTCCTTGATAACAGTTATGATAGCTCCATTTTCATCTCTAATTTTATTAATTTTTATTTTCTTTTGCTTTTGGTCAATTTGGCTAGGGTTTATCAGTCTTACTAATTTTTTTCAAAGAACCAGCTTTTTGTTTGATTGATACTTTATATTTTTTTCTTTGCCTAAATTTGCCTATCTATTGTTTTGGGATTGATTTGTTCTTGTTTCATTAAAATTTTATTTACTTGTTATGTTTCTTTTTTATTATTTAGGCAGTTAATACTACAAACTTTCCTTTTAGGACTGCCTTCATCATATCCCAAAGATTTTGATATATTGTATTTTCATTATCATTTAATGCTAGGAATTTTTGAATTTCCATTTTGACTCTTATCCAGGTCTATCCATCGTTCAGTAGCATGTTATTTAGCTTCTAAGAAGTTATGTACTTTCTGCTCCTCCCACCAGCCAGCCCCGGCAACACCCAGGTGGCCCTGGCTTGCCCCAGCCCCTTTGTTCCTGCTGCCTGAGACAGGACCTGCTCCGGGTCGGTCGGTCCTCCACCCCAGGTGAGCCACCCAGTCCCCCAGGTCACTCCATGACCCAGCTCCTTCCACCAGCCAGCCCGGGGAACACCCAGGCTGCCTCTGTTTTGCCCCAGTTGCTTTTTTCTTCCCACCTGCCTGCCCGCCGGACCTGGACAGGACTTGTTCTGGGTCCTACATCCCTGGAGCCTGAGTGGGCCACTAAGCCAAATCCCAAGTCCCAGGTGAAGAGTTCTGCCACCACCATCAGCCGCTCTGCCCCTCTGAACCACTGAGGACTCTCGCTGGTGGTCCATGGAGGACATACTGCTACTCAGAATTCAACCCAAACAAAGCTCTAGGGGACAAAGGCCATACATCTGAAGTCCTATTAAACCATCCTATTACATGGGAGAGATTGTTCACATCCAGTCCAAAGATAAGTAAACCTCTTTTTTTTTTTTTTACCATACTGCTCCTTTTTAGTATTAATCACTATAGCTTAACTTTTCCATTCAGCCACCCCAAAAATATATACAATACCAGGGATTATACCACTCACTCTCACATATCACCAAGATACTAATCATAAAAGTACATTGCCATAATAATATTCACCCCGTCTATTTAACCTGACTTAACTGGTGTACTAACAGCCTAATAGCCATATCTAGGAAATAATACTAACAACAGACAAAGAAACCTGAGAGTAGTAATACCAACTAAATCAGTTCAGTCAAAAACACACAGAAACTGAAACGCCAATGCCCAAGTCAAAATGCAGATCCATGAGTCAAAATGCAGATCCATGAGAAATAAAACCCAGGAAGACAAATTTTCCGCCAAAAGAATGAACCCCATAATAATGGATTCGAACGAGAACAAATGCACAGATAATAGCCAAGAACGCCAGACCCAAGATAATGACTTTCAAAGTATGAACATTACCTGATTAATACTATGAAAGAGGAAATATGAGAGGAGTTAAACAACCACATCAACCACATTGAACAGGAACACAACAGGGACACTTGGAGGAGTTGAGAAAAACAGTTCAAGAAACAAAAAAACTCATAGAGCAGTTAAAACAATCTCAGGCAGAGTTTAAAATTGAACTAAAAGACAAGCTATCCTCAACCCAAAACTCAACAGAGAGTCTTATCAGCAGAACTAAAGAGGCAGAGGATCTCCACATGTACAGGAAAGTTGAAATTGTAGCCTGTACCCTATCAGACCATCATGATCTCAAGCTTGACATCCACAACACAATAAACAACAGAAAATACACTAACTCTTGGAAACTAAATACTATGATGCTGAATGAGAAATGGATTCAGGAAAAAATTAAAAAGGAAATTCAAGATTTCCTGAAAGTGAATGACAATGAAAATACAACTTATCAAAATCTTTGGGACATAATGAAAGCTGTCCTAAGAGGTAAGTTCATAACTCTTAATGCCTACATCAAAAAAATGGAAACGTCAGAAATAATAACTTAAAAATGCAGCTTAAAGCTTTAGAGAAACTAGAGCAATCCGATCCCAAAAGCAGTAGAAGAGAGATTAGCAAAATAAGGGGAGAAGTATCCGAAATTGAGATTAGGAAAACGATAAAGAGAATCAACCAGTCAAAAAGCTGGTTCTTTGAAAAAATCAATAAGATTGATACACCCTAACTAAATTAACCAAAAGCCATAGAGGGAAAACCTAAATTAACAAAATTAGAAATGAAAATGGAGTAATCACTACTGATACCCAAGAAATCCAGAGTATTATAAGTTCATATTTAAAAAACTTACACTCTGTGAAATTTGACAACACAAAAGAAATGGATGAATTCCTAAGTAAGCACAACTTATGGAAATTGAATCAGGAAGTTGTGAATTATTTAAATAGTCCTATAACATATGAGGAAATAGATGATGTAATCTCAAATCTTCCCACCAAGAAATGTCTTGGGCCAGATGGATTCAGCACAGAGTTCTACCAGACATTTAAGGAGCTAATAACACCAATACTCCTTAAACTGTTCCATCAAATAGCAAAGGAAGGGACACTACCAGATTCTTTCTATGAAGCTAATATTGTCTTAATTCCAATACCTAATAAAAATACACTTAAAAAAAACTATAGGCCAATTTCATTGATGAACACAGATGCAAAGATTCTCAACAAAGTCTTAGCAAATCAGAATCAAAAACATATCAAAAAGATCATTAACAGAGATCAAGTAAGCTTTATCCCAGGCACACAAGGTTGGTTCAACATACGCAAAGCAATAAATATAATCCACCATATAAACCAGTCTAAAATTCAAGACCACATGATACTCTCGATAGATACAGAAAAAGCTTTTGACAAGATCCAACAGGCTTTTATGATCAAAACCTTAGAGACAGTTGGAATGGAAGGAACCTTTGTCAATATAATAAAAGCTGTCTTCAACAAGTGCACAGCAAGGATTTTACTCAAAGGGGAAAACTTGAAGCATTCCCACTTCAATCAGGAACTAGACAAAGCTCTCCACTCTCACCACTTCTATTCAATATTGTACTTGAAGTCTTAGCTGAAGCCATAAGACAAGAAAGGGGAATAAAAGGGATTCTAATCAGCAAGGAAGAAGTCAAGTTATCTCTATTTGCTGATGACATGATTTTATATCTGAGTGATCCCAAAAACTCCACCAGGAAACTCCTGGAACTAATTGAGAAGTTCAGCAGGGTGGCAGGATATAAAATAAATGTGCAAAAATCAGTGGCCTTCCTATATGCCCGGAATGAAAGAAGCGAAAAAGCCCTGAGACATAGGGGCTGTCTAGCCCCTAAAAAAATGAAATACCTTGGTATAAACCTAACCAAGGAAGTAAGTGACTTTTATAATGAAAACTTTAAAACCCTCAAGAAAGAAATAGCAGAAGACACTAGAAGGTGGAAAGACCTCCCATATTCCTGGATTGGCAGAATCAATATCATAAAAATGACCATCCTGCCAAAGGCTATATACAAATTCAATGCTATACCAATTAAAATCCCAAAGCAATTCTTTAAAGAAGTTGACCAAATAATCTCAATGTTCATGTGGAGGCACAAAAGACCCAGGATAGCAAAGACAATCCTGAGTAACAAAAACACTGCTGGAGGTATCACCACACCAAACCTTAGTCTATACTACAAATCCACAGTTATAAAAACAGCCTGGTATTGGCTCCAAAATAGACCCATAGATCAATGGATAAGGGTTGAAGACCCAGATATAAGCCCACACAACTACAACCATTTGTTCTTTGACAAAGGGGCCAATGGAAAAAGAATAGCATTTTCAACAAATGGTGCTGGAAAAACTGGATCTCCACATGCAGAAGATTAAAACTCGACTTGTACTTGTGACCATGTACAAGACTTACTTCCAAATGGATCAAAGGCCTCAATATAAGGCCAGAGACTATAAAAACCTTAGTTGAAAGGGTAGGGAACTCCCTGGAGCTGATTGGACTAGGCCAACAGTTCGTAATCAGAAATCCAATAGCGCAGTCAATACAACCAACACTCAACTGATTGGATCTTATGAAATTAAAGAGCTTCTGTTCAGATAAAGAGATTGTAACTGGAGCACAAAGGCAACCCACAGAATGGGAGAAAATCTTCCCTAACCATATATCTGATAGAACTCTATTATCCAGAGTGCACAAAGAACTTAGAAAACTAAACACCAAGGAAACAAATGGGCGAATTAAAAAAATGGGCCTTGGAACTTAAAAAAAACTTTACCAAGGATGAAATTAAAAAATGTATAATTAAATTTTTAATTAAAAAAATGTTTCACAAATATCTTAAAAAATGCTCCACATCCTTAGCCATCAGGGAAATGTAAATCAAAACCTCCCTAAGATATCATCTCACCCTAGTCAGGATGGCAAAAATCCATAATACAAACAACAACAAATGCTAAGAGGCTGTGGAGAGAGAGGAACTCTCCTACATTGCTGGTGGGAATTCAGGCTCATACAACCACTCTGGAGAGCTCTCTGGCAATTCTTAAAGAAGTTGAAGACTGAAATGCCCTTTGACCCTGCTATTCCACTTTTAGGAATTAACCCCCCATACAGCAAAAATTCACTTCAATAGCACAAGCACGACCATGTTCCTAGCAGCCCTGTTTACAATAGCAAAGTCATGGAAGCAGCCCAAATGTCCAACAGTTGACGAGTGGATAAAGAAAATGTTGTACATTTATACAATGGAATACTATTCAGGCATCAAAAATGATGAATTAATGGAATTTGCCAGGAAATGGATAGAATTAGAAACAATCATATTGAGTGAAGTATCCCAGACACAGAAAACTAAGTGCCATATGTACTCCCTAATAGGTGGATCCTAGTACCAAACCCACTTAGAGTCACATTCAAAGATAAATATCTGTAATACCTACAGTAATTGCAAAGATTATAAACAAGAGAGAAGGGGAAGGAGGGTCCCACCAGAAACATGGAGAGAGGGAATCATGCTACAGCAGAGATAATAGGCCACCATCAAGGACTGCAAGTAAGTTAAGTCTGGTTAAGCTCACAGACTATCCTTTCTGATCATTTGCAACCGATGGGGTATGATTTTACCAGAAAGGGTGGGCACACAGTCTGGCAGATAGAAGGTAACCATTTTGCAAAGGGAGACTAACCCACCCCTCACTGCAGTCTCCTACTCGTATTCTATCTACTTTTGAATCTGTCCTAATAATAAGACTCTATTTTAACAGCTTTTTATCTCTGGCCAGGGGGTGACATCCAATACCCATCAGAATAGAGCCAAGGGCATTGCAGGAGCAGCAAAACTGAAAAAAAATCAACTAACCATAATTCAGAACATCAGAGACTTTATATCAATCACCTGGAATCAGGCCTGCCTAATCTCTCCCCATCCTGAAGCTCAGGGAAATTTGCGGAAGAGGGGGTAGTAAGATTGTAAGAGCATAAGGATGGGAGGAGTCATGATATACAAGATACTCCACACAAGTTAGGGCCGAAGCAATTATAATAGTATTCTGCAGGATCTGCACAATGACCAACATATCATTGACCCCTCAAAATCTAGCATGGACTAAAGGCACTAGGATCCTTAGAAGCAAGGGGTTAACAGTCACAGTGGTGTTCCTATACTTAAGGGGAACACAAGAAAGAGTTCTAGGAAATGCCACTGAGTCCTTACACCTCATCAGAGAGGAGGACCCAGAGGAATTTTTGATATACACATTAAAGGATGCTTCAGAGATGGGGGACGGGGCACTGGGAAAATGGGAGGGAGGGGGGAAAGGAAGGGGAAAAAGGGGGAGGGAGCAGGGAGGTCCAGGGAGGGGTGGAGGGAGGGAGGAGACAGAGGTACCTATTATGTTTGTATGAGCAGAAAAATAAATTAATAAAAAAGGAAGTTATGTACTTTCTGTTGTTTACCTTATTAGGGATGTGTAGCTTTATTCCATGGTGATTAGATAAAGTACAGGATGTAATTCTAATTTTCCTGTATATGTGCAGGCTTATCTTATGACTTGGTATGTGGTCTTTTTTGGAAAAAGTTCCATTAGCTGCTGTAAGAATGTGTATTTCTGGTGTTAGGATGGAAATCCAGTAGATGTCAGTCAGATCCAATGGTTTAATGGTATGATTTAGTTAAATTTTTGGCCTGCTAACTTATCTATTGGTGAAAGTTGGGTGTCATATTTTGGTTGATTTGTTTTTTTACACATTCTATTGTATATTTTAAAGACTATATAAATTGCATCAGTCAATATTTCTTATGTCTGCTTTGTTTCTTTTTAAATTTCCTTATTTATTTTCCTAGCTTTACAAGCATATTAAGTACTTATCTCCATTTCCTTCTTTTCTCCCTCCTTTTTATCCCTCTCCTCTCCCTTCATCAATTTTTCCCACTCCCTCCCATCCTCCTACTTGTCCACTTCTATGGACTCTAGGGTTCCCTCTGGCTTGTCTACTTTTGTGGGGATTCCGGCCTCTGTGACATACCAAGTGGCCCCTCCTTGGGCCACCTTTCTGATAGGGCCATTCCCCTTCACTTACCTAGTCTTAGTCCCCAAAGTCTCCATGGCTTGTTTTTATCTCTCTTGAGATCCTTGCTAGTCTATGGAAGCATGTTGGTATGTCAGTCTTTATGCAAGTCTGTAAGGACACTGGCATCTTTTACAGAATTATGTATGCAAGCTACATTACAGCATGCTCATAAGCCAACCTATCCAAGGAGACAATTTTGTAGTTTTTTTGTAATATTTTCTGAATAGATTCCATGATACACTTCTTCTAACTATAGCAGGTTTAAACTATTAATACAACATTAAATGCATAGATAAAAAGAATTTCCTCTAATTGCCTTCTGATAAAAAGCAGGCCTCAACACTCCATTCGCCATACTTTTCCATAAAGCAACGGTTGATTAATTTTAAATAATACCATCAAATATGCCTTATCATCTATTTCTCTGTCTCTTTACCTTGATAATTGAATATTGACTCTTTGGGCATACCTATGAAGGCAAGTCTGAGAGTTTATCTAATTGGCATGGGAAGATCCAACATACAGTAAGTGGGACCATTCCTTTGCAGGTGGATAATATATATATATATATATACACACACACACACACAGACACACACGCACATACACACACACACACACACACACACACACACACAGAGGGGGGTAGAAATTCAGCAGACTAGCAAACTAGGAGGTATTCTTCAGTCACTACTCTTCTCTCAACTCTTTCTGTGGGCATAGTGTGATCAGTTCTCTCAGCTCCTGCTGGTAATTATCCTGCCATAATGGACTCTGGCCTGAAATTATAAACCAAAAAAATAAATTCTTTGTTTTCCTAAGTTGTTTAGGTCATGTTTTCATTATAGTGATGGAAATATGAAACTAAGAAAGCATTTTTCATATCTATCTATCTCTGTATTTATATATCATGTCATCCATCACTGAATATTTATGTGTAGCTATAATTTATCCATTTCTCTCTATATTTATCATCATTAATCTTCCCCTTGATAATCATATCTTTAGTTCTTGACTTTTGGAAATTGTATTTTCTACATGAAGTATTGTGCATATCATTCAGAGTTCATATGTGTTTACTTTTTGAATGTATATATCAATGACAGAGTTATGTATATGTTCTGCCTTAGAAAATTTCAGTTTTTGAGCTCCCTTCCCTCCACTCCGCCGCCGGGGACGCACGCACGCGGTCCAGCCGGGCCTCACCATGCGACCTAGGTAAGCTCTGTCCCCGCCCACCCCCAGAACCCCAGGCCGCCCAAGGGACCCAGCTTCTCACACCATCCAGCCGGAGCTGCTGCACAGGGCCTGGGAGGAGGAGGACACACCCAGGTTAAATAGCGCCCCGCCGAGGCCTGATCCTCCCTTCCCCCACTCCTACACCAGGGATGCGCGGGGTCCAGCCTGGACTCACCGCGACCTAGGTAAGCTCCGTCTTCGCCCACCCTCAAAACCCCAGGTCAAATAATTCAGTTTAGTGAAAAACGCACAGAAATTGAAAGACGATCTTAAGAGTTAAAACGACAATGCCAAAGTCAAAGTGCAAATCCATGAGAAACAACACTAAGTAAACAAATCTCCCACTGAAGGAATTAATCCCATAATGTTAGACTCCAACCAGAACAAACCCATGGAAAATGGCCAAGAAAGCCTGACCCAGGATAACGACCTTCAAAATATGATCATTACCATGTTCAATACTATGAAAGAGGAAATCTGGGAGGAATTAAATAATCGAATCAATCGCTTTGAAGAGGAACACAACAGACACTTGGAGGAGTTGAGAAAAACAGTGCAAAAAACAAAAACTGGCATAGAGCAGTTAAAACAGACTCAAGCAGAGTTTAAAACTGAGCTAAAAGACAAGATATCTTCAACCCAGAACTCCACAGAGTCTTATCAGCAGAACTAACGAAGCAGAAAACAGAATTTCAGACCTTGAAGATAAAGTGGGAATACTAACCAGCTCAATGGAAGAGGTTGTTAAAGCCAAAAAGATACTTGAGAGAAATATCCAGGAGATATGGGAAACCCTGAAGAAGCCCAACATGCATATTCATGGAATTCCAGAGCAAGAATCTCAAAATACCACCCCTGAGGAAATTTTTCAAACGATCATCAAGGAAAACTTTCCTCATCTAAAAAAAGAGTGGCCCATCCATATACAAGAGGCATTCCACACCCCAAACAGATACGACAAAAACAGAAGCTCGCCACGGCAAATAATAATCAAAACACTCCACATTCAAGATAAAGAACTGGTGCTGAGAGCTTCAAGGGAGAAAAAACAAGTCACTTTTAAAGGTAAACATATTAAAATACCAATGACTTCTCAGTCGAAACAGTAAAAGCAAGAAGAGCTTGGAGAGACATACTTCAAGTATTGAATGAGCAAAAATGTCAACCCAGGCTGATTTACCCTGTAAAACTGTTAGTCATGATCGAGGGAGAAAGAAAAATCTTTCAGCACAAAGACAACTTAAAGGGATACATGTCCACCAAACCAGGCCTTCAAAAAAATGCTAGAAATGATACTCAAGCTTGAAGAAAAAAACAGGCATATCCAGGAGAACAGAAGGCAAGTATAACACCATTAAAAGCGAAGCAATATACTTATAAAAACTACTAAACATAATAAATGTCTGGAATTAAAAATAGTTTCTCCATTATAACACTAAATGTTAATGGAATTAACTCACCAATCAAGAGACACAGATTACAAACTTGGATTAAAAATCACAATCCATCAATCTGCTGCCTGCAGGAAACCCATCTCACCACAAAAGATAGGCATGCCCTAAAAATAAATGGCTGGTCAACAATTCTACAAGCTAATGGAAGCAGAAAACAGGCAGGGGTAGTCATTATGATATCAGACAAAGTGGACTTCAAACCAAAGAAAATTATAAGAGACACGGATGTATACTACATTTTAGTCACAGGTACAATTCACCAGGAAGACTTCACAATACTGAACATATATGCACCCAATACGGGCCCCTCCACATTCATTAAGAAAACCCTACAGCATCTAAAGGAAAAAATCAACCCCTAAACGATAATTCTTGGGGACTTCAACACTGCCCTCTCAACATGGGATAGATCAACAGGTCAAAAGCTTAACAGAGACACTTTGGACCTTAATCAAACCCTTAAAGAAATGGACCTTGGGCTGGAGAGGTGGTTCAGGGGTTAAGCCTCCACCTTGCAGGGCGAAGGTCCTGAGTTTGGATCCCAGATCCCACATATAGACTGCCAGGCGGAAGCGGGGGCGGCCTGTGCTTCTGGTCCTGGTAGGGCGGAGACTGTGAATCCCTGGGCAAAAGGAGGTGGAGGCGTCCATGGTGGTTCGCGAATTCATCCGTGATTCTATACACACACATACATACACACCACACACACACACAGACACACACACGCACATGCGCACAGTTGAATAAATAATAATAATAATAATAATAATAATAATAAAAATTTTAAAAAAAGAAAATAAAAGAAATGGACCTTACAGATCTCTATCGAACTTTTAACCCACGCACCAAAGAATACACATTTTTCTCAGCAGCACACAGAACTTTCTCCAAAATAGATCACATACTCGGCCACAAAATGAATCTACACATATACAAAAAAGTTGAAATTCTAACCTATGCCCTGTCAGACCACCATGGCCTAAAGCTGGACATCCACAACACAACAAACAAGAGAAAATACACTAACTCCTGGAAACTTAACAATATGATGCTGAATGAGAACTGGATTCAGGAAGAAATTAAAAAGGAAATTCAAGATTTCCTGAAAGTGAACGATAACGAAAATACAACTTAACAAAATCTCTGGGACACAATGAAAGCTGTTCTAAGAGGTAAGTTCATAGCTCTTAATGCCTACATCAAAAAAATGGAAACATCAGAAATAAACAACTTAACAATGCAGCTTAAAGTTTTAGAGAAACTAGAGCAATATGACCCCAAAAGTAGTAGAAGAGAGGAGATTAGCAAAATAAAGGGAGAAATATCTGAAATCGAGATTAAGAAAACGATAGAAAAAAATTAACCAGTCAAAAAGCTGGTTCTTTGAAAAAATCAATAAGATTGATACACCCCTAGCTAAATTAACCAAAAGCAAGAGAGAGAAAACCCAAATAAACAAAATCAGAAATGAACATGGAGTTATCACTACTGATACCCAAGAAATCCAGAGAATTATAACATCATATTTCAAAAACTTATACTCAGTGAAGTTTGACAACACAAAAAATATGGATGAATTTCTAAGTAAACAGAACTTACCTAAATTGAATCAGGAAGTTGTGAATTATTTAAATAGTCCTATAACGTATAAGGAAATTGAAGAAATAATCTCAAATCTTCCCACCAAAAAATGTCCTGGACCAGATGGATTCAGCACAGAGTTCTACCAGACATTTAAGGAGTTAATAACACCAATACTCCTTATACTGTTCCATCAAATAGCAAAGGAAGGAACACTACCAAATTCCTTCTATGAAGCTAATATCGTTTTAATCCCAAAACCTAATAAAGATTCACTTAAAAAAGAAAACCATAGGCTGATCTCTCTGATGAACACAGACGCAAAGATTCTCAACAAAGTCTTAGCAAATCGGATTAAAAAACACATTAAAAAGATTATTCACGGGGACGAAGTAGGCTTCATCCCCGGCACACAAGGATGGTTCAACATACGCAAATCAATAAATGTAATTCATCATGTAAACCAGTCCAAAGTCCAAGACCACATGATACTCTCGATAGATGCAGAAAAAGCTTTTGACAAGATCCAACAGCCTTTTATGTTCAAAACGCTAGAGACAGTAGGAATGGAACGAACCTTTATCAATATAATAAAAGCTGTATACAACAAGCCCACAGCAAGGATATGCTCAATAGGGAACAATTGGAAGCATACCCACTTCGATCAGGAAGTAGACAAGGCTGTCCACTCTCGCCACTTCTATTCAATATTGTACTTGAAGTGTTAGCTGAAGCCATAAGACAAGAAAGAGACATAAGAGGGATTCAAATTGGCAAGGAAGAAGTCAAGCTATCCCTATTTGCAGATGACATGATCTTATACCTGAGGGATCCCAAAAACTCCACCAGGAAACTCCTGGAACTAATTGAGAAGTTCAGCAGGGTGGCAGGATACAAAATAAATGTGCAAAAATCAGAGGCCTTCCTATATGCCCAGAATGAAAGAAGTGAAAAAGCCTTGAGAGAAACAATCCCATTTACTATAGCCCCTAAAAAAATGAAATACCTTGGTATAAACCTAACCAAGGAGGTAAAAGACCTTTACAATGAAAACTTTAAAACCCTCAAGAAAGAAATAGCAGAAGACACCAGAAGGTGGAAAGATCTCCCTTGTTCCTGGATTGGCAGAATCAACATCGTAAAAATGACCATCCTACCAAAGGCAATATACAAATTCAATGCTATACCAATTAAAATCCTAGAGCAATTCTTCAAAGAGATTGACCAAACAATCTCAAAGTTCATATGGAGGCACAAAAGACCCAGGATAACAAAGACAATCCTGAGTAACAAAAACACATACCATACTACAAATCCATAGTTATAAAGACAGCCTGGTACTGGCTCCAAAATAGACACACAGATCAATGGATAAGGGTTGATGACCCAGATATAAGCCCCCACAACTACAGCCATTTGGTATTTGACAAAGGGGCCCAAAGAATCCAATGGAAAAAGAAAAGCATTTTCAACAAATGGTGCTGGCAAAACTGGATCTCCACATGCAGAAGATTAAAGCTGGACCCGTACTTGTCACCATGTACAAGACTTAACTCCAAATGGATCAAGAACCTTGATATCAGGCCAGAGACTATAAAAATCATAACTGAACGGATAGGGAACTCCCTTGAGCTGATTGGGCTAGGCCAACATTTCCTAAACAGACATCCAATGGCACAGTCACTGCTACCAACTCTCAACAGTTGGGATCTTGTGAAATTAAAGAGCTTCTGTTCAGATAAAGAGATTGTAACAGGAGCTCAAAGGCAACCCACAGAATGGGAGAAAATCTTCACTAACCACATATCTGATAGAGCTCTGCTGTCCAGAGTGCACAAAGAACTTAGAAAACTAAACATCAAGGAAACCAATGGCCCAATTAAAAAATGGGCCCTGGAACTTAAAAGAAACTTTACCAGGGATGAAATTAAAATGTCTAACAAATATCTTAAAAAATGCTCCACATCCTTAGCCATCAGGGAAATGCAAATGAAACTTCCCTAAGATATCATCTCACCCCGGTCAGGATGGCAAAAATCCACAATACAAACAACAAGTGCTGGAGAAGATGTGGAGAGAAGGGAACTCTCCTACATTGCTGGCAGGAATGCAGGCTCATACAGTCACTCTGGCAAGCCTTCTGGAGATTCTTAAAGAAATTAAAGATTGAAATGCCATAGGATCCTGTTATTCCACTTTTGGGAATAACTCCCCATACAGCAGAGGTTCACCTTGATAGCACAAGCACGACCATGTTCATAGCAGCACTGTTTACAATAGCAAAGTCAGTGGAATCAACCCAAATGTCCAACAGTTGATGAGTGGATAAGGAAACTGTGGTACATCTATACAATGCAGTACTACTCAGCTATCAAAAAGGATGAATTACTGGAATTTGCCGGGAAATGGATGTCATTAGAAACAAGTATATTAAGTGAAATATCCCAAACCCAGAAAATTAAGCGCCGTATGTATTCCCTAATAGCTGGCTCCTAGTACCAAACCCACCCAGCCCACTTTGAGACACTCATAGGTAAATCTGTGTATTACCTACAGTAATTGCAAGGATTATGAAGAGGAGGGATGGGGTTGGAGGGCCACACCAGAAGCAAGGAGAGAAGTGACCATGTTACAGTAGAGAAAATAGGCCTCCATCAAGGACTGCAAGTGGTGACATACAGTGCCCAGCAGGATGGAGTGAAGGGCATTGCAAGAGCAGCAAAACTGCAAAAGAAAATCAGCAAACCACAATTCAGAACTTCAGAGACTATATCAACCACCTAGAACTAGGCCTGACTAATCTCTCCCCATCCTGAAGCTCAGGGACATTTGCGGAAGAGGGGGGCGGTAAGAGTGTAAGAGCAAAAGGATGGAAGGATCAATGATTTGCAAGATACTCCACACAAGTTAGGGCCGAAGCAATCATAATTGGACTTTGTATGCCCTGAGCAATGTCCCACACACTATTGACCTCACAAAGTCTAGCATCTGCTAAAGGCACCAAGATCCTTGGAGACAAGGGATTGACAGCCACAGTAGTGTTCCTATGCTTAAGGGGAACACGAAAAAGGGTTCAGGGAAATGCCACTGGGTCCTTGTACGTCATTGGAGAGGAGGTCCCAGCAGAGAGTCAGGCATGCACAAGAAAGGACTCTCTGGGAATTGGGGCGGAAGGCACTGGGGGATGGGTAAGGAAGGGTGAGGGGAGGGGGAGCAGGGGTTTCGGGGGGGAGGAGGAGGGAGGGAGGGAACTGGTGTACCTAATAAGTTTGTATGAGCTGAAATAATAATAAAAATGTATTAAAAATAAAAAAGGAAGTGAATAATAAAAAGGGATGTAAAAGAGAAAAAAAATTTCAGTTTTTGAAAGTGTTTTTCTACAACTCTCATAAGTGAGTATGTGAAATTTCAGTCCCTTTGTTTTCTTGTCAGTAAAATTTTCTTCCCATGATAAATGAAATGGAAAAACTTTCCCTCATGTTTGTTGCCCTTTTGAAATCCTCTCTTTTTGATTTGACTGTTAAAGTGTTTTTCTAATTTTCCTTTGAGTATTCTGCCTTTTTCTTTCTGGTTTTTGGAGGTTTTAGGTTTACTTTTGTCTATAATTTTATAATTTAACTTAATGATGCATCCTTTTCCTTATGTATATAAATATCTACTATATTTTTCAGCTGCTTTATAATGTTTAAATTAATCGCAAGAATGGAAATTTTCATTTTTACCCATATGAAAAATTCATATGGGCACATGATTCACAGAAGCATCTCATTTACTAAGGGAAAAAGATGATCCATCTTAAGATGTGTCATTTGAAAGAAAGCAGTGTCCCTAAAAGACACTTAAAAAAGAAAAGACCTTCTTCCAAGCAGACAATGTAAAAGAGTCTTTTTAGTTCATAAATTAATGACAGACAGAGCAGCTGAGGTGTTAAGAGGACTTAAGAGGGGTGATGTGAAATGACTCTGTTCGTTTGGAGAACAAAGATTCTGTCAGTAAGTAACAGATCTGGAATAAATGTTATTAACATCTTCAGCCTCTGGGGTAATGTCAGTCTAAACTAGGTTGAGATTCCATTTTAGCCCAGTTAGAATGCCTACCATCAGGAAAACAAATGACAAAAGCTGGCAAGAATGTGGGCAAAGGAACACATGCTGGCGGAATATAAATTAGTCCAGCCACTGTGAAAATCAGAATGGAGGTTGCTCAATAAACTAAACATAGAGCTGCAAAATGACCCATCAATATCACTGTTGAGTTTATAGTGGACACTATTCACAACGGGCAGGTTATAGAATGAGCCTAGGTGCCCATCAATGGGTAACTGGATACATAAAATGTGACATTTTCCCTGAATTGGACTTTTATTGTCACAAAGAAGCACAAGGTAGAAAAATGTGAGGAACTAGAAATCATCAAAAACAAAATAAGCCAGACAGAAAGACAAAGGTCCCATGTTTTCTCTCATATATGGAATCTATATTTAAAAAACAAACACAAGAGAAGGTATTAAGGATAAATATGTTAAAAGTGTGTTATTTTTATACATGTATGAAATTGTCATAGTGACAACGTATTTTAAAGGGAAATTTCTGGGGTGTAAATTCATCTCTCTCTCTGACTTGACCTCAATACGATGTGACTTGAAAATGATAGACCATGTTACATCTACCACCATCCTTGTCTCTGTGTCTAGCCTTACTACTTCTATGTCTAGAGACTTCACTTTCTGCTCATTGAGTAGACCATAAATAAGTTCTTCACAGTTTCTAGGTAACCATTAGGGTATATATATAAGCTCAGCTTTAAAGCTATCTACAAAATACTGGCACAGGAAAAGACTGAGAAAGACTATGATAATCATGGGTGAACTCATGAAAGATTCAAAAAACCATGATATTCTATTAGGTATGGCCTCATCTCTAAAAATAAGAGGTGGGAATCTTTGACTTGTTCACTTTTGAAATTAAAAAGAAAAAAAATTAAGGAAAATTATGTCATTATTTTTCTTCCAAATTTACCAACTTTATTTAATTTATAGAAACATTCTATAGGAGTGCATTTCTAAAAATAGCATAGTACTTAATGATTACACGAATACATGTACATTATAGAAAAGAGGGGCAAAATCCCTCCCAGAAAGTTAGAAAGATGTGATGTGCAACCTCAGAGAATAGATTTTCCAAGAGACTGTATTTCATTATGTTTAAAACTACTATTTCCAGAAAGACTTCTAGTCAGTTTTTTTTAACATTACAGCCTAAAACTTAAAACAGAGGATGATATATTACTTTACATAAAAACACAGAGACAGAATTGATTTCTTAAGACTTTCAGGAAATTTAGTTTTTATGGTCTAGATTCTTAATCCTAATCATCCATGAAACATAGTATACCTTAAAAAGAATTATTTCTTAGCAAAGCTCATCTTTCTGGTGTCTGTGTTATTTGACAAAGTAGAGTGGTGGTGAGCAAGCTTGAGTTGCTCTGGAACATCTGTCAAATGTGACCCATGAGCTGTCACAGTCCAGTCCATGAAAAGGTCAGGCACGCCCCAGATCAGGATATACATAGACCTCCAGCTGCTTTCACTGTCTGTAAAGGTTACTATAAAACATAGAGCTTCATCTGGAAAGGGCTCAGTCAGTAAAGTGCTTGCCACACAAGCATGAGTACCTGTGTGAGCTCGGCGCCAGAACACACACATAACAGTCAGGTCCTCTTATTTCATCCAGAACTCTTGCTTATTTGGCGAGGCTGGGTAGCCAGTGAGCCTAGGCTTCCACTTGTCTCCACCTTCCCAGTGCTTGGTCCCTGTCTCAAAAAACAAGGTTGAACTGAAACATCCTTGTGCAGTCCAAGAACAGCAAAATAGACGACAACAGCCAACCAGAATGCAGAATACCAATGACATGGTCAGCCCAAGGTAAGGTCTCTTGATCTGCCACTAAAGCCCTCAACTCTCACTAGAGCAGGTGATTCAGAGAGGACCCCAGGACCCACATAAGCTGATGGTCAGGAGGGCAAGAGAGAGAAGGTTAGGTCCATGCAGTGAAGGGAGGAAAGGAAGAGGGTAGGAGGGAGGAAAGAAGAAGAAAGGAGAGTGGTAAGGATACTCACTCATTGAGCTGTAAAAAGGAAAAAAATACTAATGAAAATGCAAGGTTGGCTGACAGTGTTCTCAGGAATGGCACCTAAGTCTGTCTTCTGATATCGACACACACAATGTGCATCTCCTCTGCACGTGCACCACTCCCTACATATGAACGGCGAATAAGTAAATTAATAAAGCAACTAACCTAATTGTCCCCTATTATTGTTTTTTTAATTGAATGAAGAAAAGTCTTGGTGTGAATAAATTCAGAGCTCTGTGACTGATAGGTACATACTTGTACAATTAGGCTATGACCTTTCAGATTTTAAATTATAATGCATACTTTTCATCTGTGCATCAGTAGTAGCATGGATTGGCACTTAGAGCTATGTCAATCTGAAATGTCATGAATGATAGTACAAGTATAAGTGAACAACAATCAAAAACTGAGGACATAGGAAAAGTGTGGGCAAGTTATAGAAAGTCAGGTTACCTAGGAGTATAAAAGGAATCTTTATTTTGATCTTAAATTTGGCCTTAATTTGATCTTAAAAATAAAATAATATGACTTTATTTGAACAATGATGATTCTATTTCTATTTTAGTTACCACAATTGAGTGTGAGGAATCATAAAATTATAAACAAAATAGAAATTTAAAGCAAATCTATGATCTGCAAAGCTTAAAATGGTTAATATGAAGCTTGTGGTGACTATATTTTAACAGGACTATCACCACTGCTCTAAATTAAAGTTAGGAGTAGTAATTCTGGAGGAAAAGACATATTAGGAAGACTTAAATTGAAGGATCTACATCTGCAGGGTCCTTTCTTTGAAGTTCTTCAGAGAGTGCAGACAGCAATATACTGAAATACACAAAAATATAACTTTGTGAACTCAGGAAAATTTGAAAGAAAATTCCATTGTTTATTTCAGGCCAGAAACCAAAAGCACAGCTCTGCTTTGCTAATTAAAAAAATATAAAAGTCACAAGCATTCACAGATACAGAAATGCCAAACACATTATCTTGGAATCATGA
This sequence comes from Typhlomys cinereus, assembly GCA_023101885.1. Classification (NCBI taxonomy): domain Eukaryota; kingdom Metazoa; phylum Chordata; class Mammalia; order Rodentia; family Platacanthomyidae; genus Typhlomys; species Typhlomys cinereus. The sequence continues at coordinate 910,503 of JALPQD010000351.1, read as the reverse complement.
GACTTACTGTGGAGGTTAGTTTTAAATGTCAACTTGGCAGTTGAAAACTGAGTCTTTAAACTACTTGGATAATGCAAGTCTTTGAGCAAGCCTGTGGGAGATTCTCTAATTGATGCGGGAAGACTCAGTCAGTCCATTGTGGGTGGGACTGCTCCCCAAGTGTTTGGATAAGATGTAGAGGGAATCAGTTCGCTTCGGCAGTCTGGTAAGATGGAAAATATGCTCTTCTCTTGTTCTATCTGTAACTGTGGTAAGGTCAGAGACTTTGGTTCTTGGTGCTGGTATAGTTCTTCTGCTACAATGGACAAAATAACCTAAAGCTATGAGCTTGATAAATACTCCCTGTTCTTTGGGAAGGAAGCCCATAGAAAGAAACTGCACTGGCAAGACTGACTGGCTGATCAGTGATGTGGTTGGCACGTTGCAAATCTGGAGCTAAATTACCTTGGGACATCTTTTCTGCCTAAAAGTCATTTGCTACACATCTCTGTATGTGAACCAACATCCTTGTGATCATTAGGCAATTTCTTTGGAATGTTCTACCATCCCCAAGGCTGAGAATGTCGTCGGATAGTATCTAAGGCCCATGTAAGATTTTCTTTCTTTTCTACAACTGCTTATGTGACGCTTCTACCAATGTATTTGAAAAGTCTTGATTTACAATTTTCTTTGTTTTGTACTTATAAAACCTTAAGAAACTGTTATCTCAGTAGGATGCATGGAAATTGGGGAAACCAGAATCTGTGTTCCCACACTAACGTCATTCATATTTGGCTCCAGAATAAGTCACCTATGATCCCCATTCAGGTCAGAGTTGTGATTTTGTGTCTACATCTAAATTGTTTGGATCTTACACTTATTGCAGCAGGTAAAGATGAAATCAAGACACCTAAGCTTTAATGATTCTGTCACACAGATACAACTAAAGCCAGATCACTCTGTTTTTCTCCTTTGTAAACTATTTCTCAGAGTCTTCATCTTAGAGTTACTGATAATCACCTTGGAGCCAAAGGATGTAGTGAGGTTTTTTGTTTGTTTGTTTTTTCTTCAACTTCTTTTGTTTGTAGTGTTGTCCAATGGAACCTTGGAACGTGGCACAACAACACTTTAGGCTTACAAAGACACGAGTTTTTCTATTTCTGCCAAAGAACTAGCCTTTGGCTGGAGAGATGGCTTGAGGTTAAGATTCTGACTCACAAGCAGAAGGAGCTGAGTTTGAATCTCAAGTTCACCAGGCAGAAACAGATGTGGCCTGCACTTCTGGCCTTGGTGGATGGAGCCTGAGAAATTCAGAGGGAAGCAAAAAATGTAGAAGCAATCCAGGATGAAAAAGTCATCCTTGGTTTTCCACAGGGACACACAGTGCCCTCACACACACACACACACACACACACTTGGAAAATAAAAAAGATGGGGCTACATTACAACATACATAAAAAGAACTATTCTTCGTCAAGACTGGAGGTTCTTACATCTATGTAGGAATGTGATTCAATAATGTAAGAGTCAAAGAAAAGAAACCACTGGTATGACTTTACCTGGGCAAGACAGAAGAGATCCATGAGCAGAGCTAGGTGCTGTTTGAGCCCAGCCCTGGATTAGTGGGCTTTGAGATCTTCAAGGACACTTGGTGTACTGATGTAGTGACTTCAAATAGGGCCCAGTGAGTCCTGTAACCGGCACAGATGTCTTTGTTCCTGGCAGGTTCCTCAGGTCAAAAAGTAAATTCCAACCATCTAAGACACTATCCTAAAGATAGTGGTGATATGTCTTTCTAAAAATTGAGGAAGAATATTTATCCTGAGACTATTTAAATTTAAACATGAAAATGTCTAGATAATTGAACTCATTAACCATAAGAAATTGAGGTATATTTAGTATTTAAAATCTGTGATGTCTTTCCTTGAAAAGAATGTGGCCTCTTTGATTAGTCTTGATGCTAATGTAAGCTGTGTAATTGAGTAACTGAGTTCATCTTTGTAGGTTTAAATCAAAATTGTTTATTATATTTACGTGTACTATTACTGGAATATGCAAAAGAAATTAAGATTTTTTCCATGCTTATAAATTAAATTTATTAGACTTTGAAGAATTAATTAAGTAGTGAACATTTTTTAGACAATTGAAGTATCTAAAATTTAATAGAGCACATTAAATTTATAAGTGTTATTTTTGATGTTTTATACTATTTAATTAACTATGGTATAAAATAATATAAAAATTGCAAAAAAAAATCCTGTAAGTTATTTTCAAGGATTAGTACATTTATGCACAAAGTTATCCTGAACTTAAAGAAGCTAATAAAGATCCTAGATTTTAAAATCTCATTTAACTTTATTCAATCATTAAATAAAACAAAATAAAGTTTCAAGTATTTCTGCATATAAACCTACTCTTTATTACTTGAATTTCAAATAGGAAGCACTTTATCGTGGTTACCTGCCTAACATGCATAGGTACCTAGTTCAATCTCCAGTACCATTACAAAAAAATAAGGCAAATGCTTTCTTAACAAAAGTTGACTGTTTTTTAGCAGTAGGCATTTATAAAATCTGACTCAACAGATGAAGTGTTCAATGCCACTTAACTCTCTAGAATATTCTGATAACTTACTATAGCTCATATCAAATATCACATCTGTCTTGGACTTTCTCTGAAATGCTGCAAGTTTTTTTTGCCATTATAGATGCCACTATAGTACTCTGCGCACACCTGTCACAGCTGTTTAGGAAGGGCATATTGAAAGCTTTTACTTTCCATTAGGAAGGTAGAAGTGGTGATTCATTCTGAATAACCAAAGCACACTATCTGACCTAGAGAGTATATATATATTTGTCAAGTAAAGAAAAGGGACCATGCAAGAAGAAACTGTGAAAGCATTTGATTTTCGAAATACTTCCATGCGATAATGGAAAAAAAAAGTTTTGCAAGAAAAATAAAAAGGTTTTCAAATTTCCAGGGATTAGAATAAAGGTTTACTTCATTTCTTTACTTTCACCTTCTTTTGAGGTGGCTGTCATGGTTTAAAATGTGAGTTGTCTCCAACAGGCTCATATAGTTGAATCTTTTGTTGTTTGGGAAGGTCATGGCACCTTTAAGAGGTTGAACCTTGCTGGAGGAAGGCAATTACAGAAGATGGGCCTTGAGATTGTTTAGTCCCACCCTACTTCTGGTAGACATCTGCTCTTGCAGTTGGCAGTTTTGCAGCTCTCAATCTTTATGATGGATGTAACTTAAGACAGCTTAAGTTGTCTTCAACTTCTGCCAGCCAGCCATTCCTTTTCCACCATAATGGGCGGTATCTTCCCTCTGGAACTATAAACTGAATAAAATCTTCCTTTGCTCTCCTTAAGTTGTTTGAGCTTGAGCGTTGTCTCACAGCAACAGAGAAAAATAACTGCTACAGTGGCCTGCATTCATCTCAAGCTGTAGATGAGAATACAGAATCTGTCTTAGCAGTTACTTGAATGCAGGTTATCATGTTGTACCAAATGGCTCCTAAGATTGGCCGTAATTCACAATGGAGCCTTCAGATCCACAAGCAAAGAACCATCTGCACAAGTGCAAGGCTGAAATATTGTGAACATTTGTTTTCCCAGTGAAAGAGTGTGAAATTTAGTGAGATAATATAATCATGCTAAACTATTAAGATAAGAAAAAAAATAGAAGTAGGAACCCATCACATTAAAGAGAAGATCAAGCAGGAAATACAGATCCATTATTATGATTGTTCTGTGTGCACAGGAAGTATCTCAGATGCTTGTCAAAAATTTCAGGTGTTGGGATTGGAGAGGTGGCTCAGGGATTAAGTCCCTGCCTCCCAGCCGAAGGTCCAGAGTTTGGATCCTGGATCTCACTTAAAAACTCCAGGCAGAAATGGCAGCAGCCTTTATATTCTGCCCTGAAAGCAAAGCCTTGAGAAACTCCAGAGCAAAGCAAAGAGGATGTAGAAGCAATCCAGGATGATTCCTGAAGTCACCCTTGGGCCTCCACAGGGACACCCAGAGCCCTCTGATACACACACACACACACACACACACACACACACACACACACACACAGAGGTTAAAGAAAAAAAAATCCAATACCACAGGGTATTGTTGATTTGACCAGGCTGTAGATAATATTCTCCTCTTATGTAACCGAAGGTCATGGGCAGTATGCACCAGGCCGTCCTTCGGAGCCAGGTCTTCATCTTCAGAGATCAATTCTTCATTCGTCCTGTATTCCCTTTCATCCTAGGTTCTGGTCCTTTGCTCTTGGGATCAGCAAAGGCGACTTGATTAGTAGAATAAAAAGAGCTCATCAAAAAGGAAATCAGTATGGGTGCCAATCAAAAACAAGATCAAATTCAAGAAAACATATTTTGTAATGGGAGAGAGACCAAATGAGGGTGTGAAAATGATGACATCTAACTAAAATTGAAAAAATTAAAGTGACAACTGCAGTCAATTATTCTTGAGTGATCTGTTTCTTGGGGCAATTGATTGAATTGTTGGCTTACCTTATATCTGTTGAGTGTTTTTCCTCTGCAGACTGAAAGCATTTTGAAGATAGTGTGTCACCTTCAAAATGCAAGGTAAAATACTGATTGACTGGGATTCTCCCAGCCACTCCCACCCTCTCCTTCAGAAAGCTTTCAAGCTCAGTTTCCTTTGTTGTATGATTTTTCCACTGAAAGAATAGAAAAAGATGCCAGGAAAGACAACATAGTCTCTGATGGGAAACTGACTATGGCGAGGGCAATGCCCATCTTTTCTAAAATGTGCTATAGATGCCAACAGGTATGAATGTGATAAAATCTTCCATGCAAGGCCAGAGTCTTTTTTTTTTAAAAGCATAGATTTAGCGACCTCAATATATTTGGCATTAAAATCCTCAAGTGTTAAATGAATGCATCAATCATAAACATAGAGAACATTCTCTGGGAAGTTACTTATTTGTTTCCCAAATCTCTCAATATATTTGGCATTACAATCCTCAAGTGTTAAATGAATGCATCAATCATAAACATAGAGAACATTCTCTGGGAAGTTACTTATTTGTTTCCCAAATCTCTTATGTCAATGGACCTGAGTCTGGGGAAGTTGTCTTGATCTTAGTTGATTCTTCTAGTTGCCCCTCCTACCTAATTGGTTGTAAAGAAATGTCAGTAACAATTACGTTCATGGGGTTATTTTAATAAAAATATCAAGGTTATGAAGGCTTTCATTATGTCTGAAAAAAGTGAATCTTCACTTTCTGATGTCTAAGTCATAAAACATTTAGGTTGATTCCATGACTTTGCTATTGTAAACAGTGCTGCTATGAACATGGTCGAGCTTGTGCTATCGAGGCGAACCTCTGCTCCATGCTGGGGTTATTCCCAAAAGTGGAATAGCAGGGTCCTATGGCATTTCAATCTTTAATTTCTTTAAGAATCTCCGGACAGCTCGCCAGAATGGCTGTATGAGCCTGCATTCCCACCAGCAATGTAGGAGAGTTCCCCTCTCTCCACATCCTCTCCAGCACTTGTTGTTGTTTGTATTGTGGATTTTTGCCATCCTGACCGGGGTGAGATGATATCTCATGGAAGTTTTGATTTGCATTTCCCTGATAGCTAAAGAAGTGGAGCATTTTTTAAGATATTTGTTAGACATTTTAATTTCATCTCTGGTAAAATTTCTTTTAGGTTCCAGGGCCCATTTTTTAATTGGGCCATTGGTTTCCTTGGTGTTTAATTTTCTAAGTTCTTTGTGCACTCTGGACAGTAGAGCTCTATCAGATATGTGGTTAGTGAAAATTTTCTCCCATTCTGTGGGTTGCCTTTGAGCTCGTGTGATAATCTCTTTATCTGAACAGAAGCTCTTTAATTTCACAAGATCCCAACTGTTGAGAGTTGGTAGCAGTGACTGTGCCATTGGATGTCTGTTTAGGAAATGTTGGCCTAGCCCAGTCAGCTCGAGGGAGTTCCCTATCCGTTCACGTATGGTTTTTATAGTCTCTGGCCTGATATCAAGGTCCTTGATCCATTTGGAGTTAAGTCTTGTACATGGTGACAAGTACGGGTCCAGCTTTAATCTTCTGCATGTGGAGATTCAGTTTTGCCAGCACCATTTGTTGAAGATGCTGTTCTTTTTTAGCAGTTCAGCCCTGGAGCTCATTCTTATTGCTTCAAGATTTTACTTTGTATGTGTTACTGGCATGTTTGACGACACTGACCTATCTCTTGTTATTGCCAACATGTTAAATTTGTGAATTTTTAGCCATTCTGTCCATGGCATGACCTTTTACTGAGAGCTTCCATCCTACCTCATTTACTCAGGTCCTTGGCTGAATCCTAGAACTTTGCATTTCTGATAATCTTGCTCTTCCACATTTTAACTTTAATTTCCTTCACCAATCAATGCTTCCTGTCTCTTCAGCTCATGGCTTCTAGTAACTTGGTGTCAAATATTCTTTGACTCCCCTGTGTTTGCTGCTCATACACTTTTTACAATCCTGAAGAGTTCTAAAATTCTCAAGCTCCCTTTCTTTGGATGATACTCCATGTTACACTCCCTCGAATACCCCCAACAGCTCTGACACTTTATTCTGTTAATCCTATGAAATCGAGGTTCTTCTTATTCTTCAATTTGCTTTTTGGAGAGACCAGATCTTATGTAGCCTGAGCTGATCTCAAATTCTGTGATTGAAGAGACCCCGGAACTTCTGATTTTCCTGCCTCTTTCTCCAAGAGACTTTGTTTATTTTCAAGTATCTTTGGATACATCAACCAATCCTATCAGTTACACTTTCTAATGTACAAAGCATCTGGTAAATTCTCATTGCTGCCACATCTTTTCCTTGCAGGAGAGCTATTCCATGGATAAACGCCACCAAATTACACTTTGGGGTTTTGTGGTTCTGTACTTAACTTCTTATTTTAATAATAACCAGGATATGTAGGTCGACTCAGTCCAGGTCACCTCTGTATTCCACACTACAATGGCATCTCCTCCCCACCTTCCTTATCACCAGCCACTCAGATCTGGTCTTCATCCATTTTAGATGTAATGGCTACTTTCTCCAGGTCTCGCTCATAGATCATGTTGCTGTCTTTAGTGAGCTTCATATTCTCAGTGCACCCCAGCAGAAGAAATCTTCTTCACTCCCATTGCTCATATGCCTCTTCCTTTGCCTCCTTCAGGTATTTTCTTATGTGAAAACTTCTCTGGCAAATTTTCCCTGACTACCACATTTAAAATTAAAGTCCCTTTCCTATTGTAAGGTCTCCCTTCCACAGGAAGGCATGGGGTTTCTTCCATTTTATTTCTATTGACATAGAGAGTATCTGACTCACAGAAGGCATCAAAGAAATCATATCCAAATACCTTAAAGTCAGACTGTTCTGGGTCCCTTCACACATACCGACTTGTTAGAGATAGGAATAGGAGAAATTGAAAATATTGGGTAAGGCCACATTACTAACCAAAGCTAGCAGCATATCCTGCGTAACCTAATTGCTTGTAAAGAAATGTCAGTAACAATCACGTTCATGAGGTTATTTTAATAAAAATATCAAGGTTATGAAGGCTTTCATTATGTCTGAAAAAAGTGAATCTTCACTTTCTGATGTCTAAGTCAGGTGGACTAAAATGCCACCTTAAAAATCCTGCCTAAAGGGTCTTGTGTTCTCAGAGGCCCATCTGTCTCCTAGACAGCCAGACAGTTTTTTCTTAGTCTCCCTCCAGCATGCTTTGCACATATTTTAATGAGCATCATAATCACATTTTCTGAAAGTCCTGTTTGATCCACCATGTGTGTTCACCCATGAAGAACAAAGGAATTCTGAATAAAGCAGTTTATTATCATTGTTTCTTGCTACAATTTTGTCCATCACAAATCCATCACATGGTAGGTTTGCATAAATCTTTGCTGATGTAGTGATGTAATTAACGCTCAGATTGGTAATCAAAAAAAATTACCAGAAAAATTGTCCTACTTGAAATCATTTTAAGATAAAGGTGAACTTGAAATGCTGCCTTAAAAATTATGTGTCTTCTGTATTTTGAATTTAACTGCTGTACAGAAATGTTCATAAACAAAAGTGCATAAGAATGAACGTGTTTTTTCTTCTGTGGTTTGCATTACCCGATTAAGACACCAGATGTCGCTAAAAGACTGTGGGTCACATTGTTCTTCCTATAAACAAGAAGGAAACAAAGACCTGACATTGAAAGAGGGAGTCAGACCCATTGCCTTGTGAAGTTAAGGTTAACAGATGTAGCATTTTATCTTAGTATGGATTTTGATGCAACCTGCTGTGAGGGAAAAAGATTGAAAATCAGGATTCATGAGTTTTAGCTTCAATTTACCCATATTCTCAAAATATCTGGTGTCTTTCTCCATTGTTTCAGGTATTATTGTCAGTCCTGGATATTGAAGTTGGGGCTCCTTGAGCACTAGGCAAGCATTCTACTTTTTTTGTTTCTGTATGTATGTGTGCATAGTCTGCATTGATATGCATATGTGTGTTCACGTGGTGTGTGTGTGTGTGTGTGTGTGTGTGTGTGTGTGTGTACACGCGCATGCACACTCTTGTGGGGGCTCAAGGCTGATGTCCATCATCTTTCTTACTCACTTGGACTTTTTTGTTGAGACAATTTCTCTTCACTTGAATCCAGAGCTTGCCCATGAAAAGCCTGGAGATCCCAACTCTTGTCTGTCCTCATATTTGTGAGGCAAACTCTTTATGCTCTGAGCCATCTCCCTAGCCCCACTTCACCTTTCTAGACTCTTAATGTCTTCCTCATTTGAAAACAAAGTTAACAAAAGAAAATACCCCATACCTATGCACACATATATACACACAAGCACACATACACACACACATGCTTACATATGTTCACAAACGCATACATACACACACACACAATCTCTGCAGCTTCATGTCTTGTGACTCTGTCCTCTCATGACTACTGCTTAGTATGCCATCTGCTTACCTGGAATGATGACCGGCCAGTCAGCCCAGGAAGGATTCTGAATACCTATTGAGCTGTCTATTTCATTTCAAACACAGGAACCATCAGATTTTGACTTGCCCCAAAGCTGGGAAGCTTTATGTCTTTCCTCTCTTCTACACAGAGCCCATCTACGGATTGATGCATTGTGCAAAATAGCCTTTGCATTTAGTGAATACTCCATTTTTAAAATTATACAAAAATCTCTTTTTCCTGCATACTGTTTTCTGAGGGTGTTGAAGACAGAACAAAAATTTTTTTAGGGTGTCACGTAAATGCAGTTTTAGCAGCTGTCATTTTGGGGGTTTCAGTCTCAGTAGGAAATGAATTATTTATGTTGGATATTTTGAGTACCTCATTTGAATATTCTCCTTTTTAAAAAAAATCAATTCTGTGCCCTTCCCACCCATCCACCTACCTAGAATACCCACAGCTTCATGTCTTATTCACGCTGCTCTCAGCCACATGCAATCATAACCCACTTGTAGCAGATTCTAGCGCTGTCACATGAATGGTTCATTTCTCTCTGTGTGACCATTTCTGCTTCAGTGCTTTGTTTACATTGCATGCAGTTCCTTTTGGGGTATGGGTTCTCTAGTTCTTGGCCATTTCCTTTGTGATTGTGTTACTCAGGATTATACCACGGGGTAAATATTTTTTCAGAATAACTTGAGTCACACAGAATTGCAGCCATGGTGAGTGACTACCCTAATACAAAAATTATACAGGCAAATTTCATAAATGCCTTCACAGAGTTTGCTGATTACTGAGCATTTACTAAGTGCCCCTGGATTTTTGATGTGCTGGTATTTACACAAGAAGTAACACAAAGTATGACGGAGAGACAGTGCAAGCAAGGTTTGTTCACCAATGTGGAGACATTGCTGTGGACTTGGGAGCAAGACGACATGGGAAGCTAGTGGAAGGCAAGGCAAGTCTGAACAAGAGTGCAAACCACTTGTCCTTGAGCTGACATTCAAAGTCAGGAGGATTTGGATGGAAAGTTGAGAGACGATGCCAGCAGAGGGGGCAGCAGAGGTAAAGAAAAAGAGGTGCCAGACTGCATGCTTAACTGAACACCTGCCGTGATCTGGGCTTCTTAGTAACTGAGTGGGGCAATGATTGGCTGGGAGATGGGAGACTGAGTGAAGATTAATCTATTGATTTTGCTGAAATTTACCAAGTATCTTCCTTGCATGCTTCTTTCTGCATATGCTGGCTTTTTGTAGAGGGAGTTCAGGTGTTTCTAAGGGAACACCATGAGTCATATGAATTTACATGAAATGTACATTATGTATAGTCTGTGACACATTGATAGTCTAGAGATGCCAGTTTTCATCTCACACATAGTTTCTTGCCTTATCTATATAGTGAGGCTTTTCTTCAGGTTATGTGTGCATTTAGCAGCCTCATTGACTTTATTATGTAGAATGGAAAGAAATAGCAACAAAAAGAAAGGAATTCAGGGGGGTTTGGGGGGAGGAGGAGGGAGGGAGGGAACTGGTGTACCTATTAAGTTTATATGAGCGGAAATAATAATAAAAATGTATTAAAAATAAATAAAATGTTAAAATAAAAAAAGAGAAAAGAAGCAGAAAGCAGGAAGAAAAGAGAAAAAGAAAACATAAATGAATGGCTGGCTAGAAATTGTAATTAGTGATTCTTGGGTGTTTTACCTTTTTTTTTTTTTTTTTTTTTTTTTTTTTTTGAGAAACAGTCTTCTTGCCAGGTAGGCCTGAAACTCCTGATCCTTCTGCCCCAGTCTCCAAGTTGTGAACTGAGAGGTGTGCCACCAAACCCAGTAATACTGAGCAGTCTGAATGGTGTGAACATTTTAGAATAATATATGTCTTTATTTGCCAGAAATGTGAATCTCCTGAGCATATGGGAAAGATTGAAAGTGTGTATATGTATATGTTTACATGTGTCTAAATATTAATAAGTAGTTAGGATGGCCTATTTATATTATTTTTACAATATTTTCTAATGACAAATGCATGGATATCAAATGTGTTTCATGAGGCAGATATTAGTTTGAAACTCCCTGATAGCTCTTCTAACACATTTAGCTTGGAAATTAAATTTAGCCTGGCAGGTTATATAAAATAATGTCACATGCCAACCTTAGATGCGGAGACACTTAAAAAGGCAACCATTCAGGGTCTTTATTGCACAACTTTGCTATTTCTGCCACTCTGCTTTCTGGTTCAGTGACAATCTCCTCACAGGAGAAGCTTCTGAAATGGCACGTGGCAGAAATATGTAAGCTGCTCAGGGGAGGAGGGGAAGAGAGGCTGAAGGTGAGTATGTATGATCCTGAATATGGCCAATTGTTACCTGATGTTGGCTTAGCCTGGAGCAAGATGCATTGCTTTTAACCCAACCTTTGGATTTCTTGCAACTCTTTCTCTTTGACAAAGTGGGAAGCACAGAAAGGAATTTGACTAAAGAAAACCGAGGTTCTGGAGAATTCAGCAACATGCAGAAAGCACTCCATAAATAGTTGTCAAAACTATGGTTGATGAGTCTGGCACATTGAAAAAGCAAGTGGCTGGACTGCAGGCTAGAAAACATAAGGTCTAGTTTTAATTCTGGAATTTTCTTGCTCTGTGCTCTTAGTCACATACTTCTGTTTTTGTTTTAATCTACGAAAGAGAAGTCTACCTCTCCAACAGTATTGGGAGGCATATACAAAAGCTGTACACAATCTAAAGAATAATTTTCTTACTATGCTATATGCAATATGTAGGATTCCTGGCCCGTGCAAATGAACATGTGAACCTTGTTTGACTTGGCAGAGCAGAACTGATGCTATTTGTAAGATGTTATTTTAGTGCTGTGAATACTGAAAAGGGCTTCACATGGTGTTGTGCAAAGTATATTGACCCCAACATGAATGATCCAATACATTACTTCCTCAGTCACACTCTCTTCCTAGGGTGACCCATCTTAAGTGACAGGTTCCTATTAGGATATAAAGGTTTGGCCATGTTGGCACTGCACTGAGCAGCTATGGAATTCCCTGTATAGTCAGCAAAAGCTGTCCTTGAGTTTACCTTGTAGACCAACATCCCCATAATCCATCCTGCTTTCTTCCCCTTCCTTCACGTTAGGATCCCACTGGCATGTTGGGGATAGGGGGTTATATTTTTAAACTTGCTTTTTATTATTTTTCAAAGTACATAAAATATTAGTGGCAAGGGATTAGACAGAGGTAGGGCACACCATATCAGTGGGCTGCCCAAAGAAGGGCCTCTCTGTCTGCCACAGTGGCCTGAACAGAAAGGACCCCAGGACCCATAGACCCAAAAGGAGAGAGTAGGAGAGAGTAGACTAGGTCCATATAGGGATGGAAGGAAGTGTGGGATGGGATGGGAACAAACGGAGGGAGGAAGAGAGAAGGGAACAAGGGAGGCAAGGAGCATGTGTATAAAATGTAAATTTAATAAATTTATTAAATAAAATACATAAAAGCATGTGTTCATAGGTGGAAGGATCTATAATGTTTGGTTGCATGCATACATTGTACAATGGTTAGATCAGGCTCAATGTCTCTTTATCTATAAGTAGTCATCATGGGAGGGTGTGAGGTCTCTTCTTAAACATCTTTCAAACTGATCCAAAATCCTTACCAAAGAACTCAAAATTCCTGGGCAACTCACCTTTAGCTAGGGTATCTAAGTACCAAGTGAAATTTATTTTATCTAGAAAATTGCATAAAATATGAATTCCTTGTCATAAACCTCCAAAATACATAGAACCATTTGAGTTGTACTCAAAGTTCATTCTTCATTTTATGAATTTGAAGCTTGTGATAAATCATGCCACTTTGGTGACCTGGCATATACTTGGCATTCTTCTTATGCATGCATCAGGCACTATACGGACATAGATTTTGCATGCTTCAATACAATGCAAAAATCGTATGATCAATTGGAGACAATATGAAAAGTTGCCCCATACCTGCCCTGGGTTTTACTCCCACCCCTGTATCCTTGTTGTCATTGGCTGGTTCTGTCAATGGTTCAGCTTGCTTTGGAGTGCAGAGAGAGGACTGACCTCCAGCAGAGAGATCTGTTGTTTGCCTGTGTTAAAATCACTGAAGCCATCTTTCTGATACTCCTCATAGTTCATGAGGTCCCCTTGTCCTGGCCTTCTGGTGTTTGTTCTATGATCTCTGTACCTCTTGCCTTCCAGGAATGCACTGGGTACTCGGTAGCCTTCTGCTGTTTTCCAGTGACCTTATGTGCTCTCGAAATATGCCATCCATGGGCAAAACGTTCTCAGGCAATCACGAGAGGTTAGTTAACAGTTTCTGTTGTTTTATTTGTAATCTTCTTTCCTTTACCTAATATTTTTTTTTCTTGCTTAGAAGTCAAAGAATCCCCTTTAGTTATCTTTGGACCTTTTGTTTTCAGCAGGTCCTCAAGCACTTTTTCCTATAACTCAACTTTGTTAGATAAATTTATATACTTCCCAGAGGTATTACAGCTCAGCAATAGAGCTCATTATATTCAGTTTTTTCAGATGTTTGTTTTTATCTGCTTCATAACTGTTTCATGTCACAGTAGTTACAGCACAAAACAGACTGCATGCATTTTTAACTCTAGAATCCTAAAGTAGCAAGGAAGAAGGTAAGGAGCTTTGACCACACATATGTCATAGACTCAATGGACAGTGCTGTCCAGTCAGGAGTAGAATGTTCAGACTTGAAGTCCAAGATTTTATTTTAAGCACCAACACTCAGCTATGATGTGAGCTTTGCCCTTGGAACACATACATCCCATAAAAAAGTAATTCTAGTAAGTATCGTAATTTCCTCTGTTATACTTCCATATCAGGTAAATTTTCTTATTTATTTATTTATTTATTTATTTATTCATTCATTCAATTGTGCATGTGTGCATGTGTGTGTATGTATGTGTGTGTGTGTTTATGTGTAGAACCACAGGCGAATTCTGGAACCACCATGGACCGCCTTCACCTCCTCCTTGTTTATTCTGCCCCTGGATTCACAGGCTCCGCCCTACCAGGACCAGAAATGCAGGCCTCCGCTTCCACCCAGCATCTAAACGTGGGGTCTAGGATCCGAACTCAGGACCTTCCACCTGCAAGGCAGAGGCTTAACCCCTGAGCTAACTCTCCAGCCCCCATATCAGGTAAATATTCATGGTCAGAATTATTTCCTTTGTGTTTTGAGTGTCTGAACACAGTCAGCCCCATACATCATTATGACAGTATTCTACAAGTACTTCTATCTTTTCTGTTTCTACTCACATTATCTTTGGCAGCATTTTCTATAAACATAATATATTTCAATAGTAGTCAAACACAGTCAATCAAATTCAGATTGATTATATTGTTCATCCCACTTTGTCCCTTAGTAACACTATTTTGGCTAAATTTACACTATTCATGATTCTTACTGCATTATTTGTTCAGTTTGAACACAATTCGTAGATTTACTAGATCATCTTCTTTCCATATCAACTACTATTTAATTGTATGCAATCTTTTTTTTTCTTGAATGTGAGTGTTTGTGTGGGGGCATATGCATGTGTGTGTTTGTGTCTGTGTGTATCAGAGAGCACTGTGTGTCTGTGGAGGCCTGTTGTAGTCCGCCTGCATGGTTGCTGATAAATGACCAGAACACAGCTTAAGGGAACAAGGAGTTTACTTTCTTACGATAGTCTGGTTACAATTCATAGTCCAGCTTGACGGGAGAGCACACACCAACACCAGGGCCGAGGGAACTGGCCACCATAACGGCTGAGAGATGGACAATCCTTACTTGCCAGACCAGCATGTCTGGCCAAGTATACAGAAGGATGCCCACTCTCTCAACCAGCTCTCTGTGATTTATCCAGGGCCTAATCCCACCCACCATGGGCTGGGTCTTCCCCAGCAGCCAGACAATCTCCTTCAGGTTTGCTCTGGGCTTAACTCAACCATCAACCCAAGGATGATATTAGGAATTATCCTGAATTGTTCTACCTCCTTTTTGCTTTGCTCTGGTGCTTCACAGTCTCTGTCTTCCCTGGCTGGAAAAGTAGGCCTCCTCCATTTCTGTCAAGCATTTTTACATGGGATCTGGGCTCTGAATTCAGGTTCTGCCTTAGATTGTGAGGCAAAGGTTTAACCCCTGAACCATCTTTTGAGCTCAGCTGTACACAATCTTGTGCTTCCTGCCTCCCATACCTTAATATCATCTCATTTTCCCATAAAGTTCCTACAACTGTTACATTTCAAAATATTATGAATAAATATGGTCAGTTGCCTTTGACACCTCTATGAAATTTGTCCTCTTCAATCACAGGTTTTTAATGGTCCAGTTCCCTTTTTCTGGATGTGTGTCATAGTTAGGCACACATGTCAACTTGATAGATGAGGGTTTGAGCTCTGGGCACATTTATAGAGAATTAGTAGTTGAGTTAGGCCCAGAGCAAACCTGCAGATTGTCTAGTTGATGTAGAAGACCCAGCCCATGGTGGGTGGAACTAGGCCCTGGTCAGTGAATAAAATACAGAGAGCTGACTGAGGGAATTGGAATCCTTGTGTATACTTGGCCAGACATGCTGGTCTGGCAAGTAAAGATAGTTCCTTTCTCAGCTGTTATGTGAGTATGATGTGGCCAGTTCCCTCAGCCCTTTGGGGATAGTGTATGCTTTCCTGCCAAGCTTGAATGAGAACTGTAACCAGACACTTACGAGAGAATAAACCCCTTATTCTCTTAAACCATTTGATGGTGATTTTATCAGCAACAATGCAGGTGAGCTGCTACAATAGGTTAGTCATAATGGTTACTCACTGCTGAGTACACATATGAATATATTAGAGACCCCAAGGTACCAACTTATTATTATTTTCATTGGTCTTCATTGTCAGTGACTTGAACTTTTGATTGCTTTTCTTCATAGAGAAGTGTAAACAGTATTTCTTTTACTCATCAGAGTACACAGCATGCATGACTGTAGCTCAATACTGTAAAAAGTTCACAGTGAACCAGTTCTTTCAGGATCCCACTCACACTGCGCATTCCCCCAACTAACTCAGCAAAAGAAACAGCCAATGGACTGTTTGGATAGAAGACCAACCTGACTGAAGATAACCTAAGCACAGATAACTAATATTCAAAGTCTTTCTTGACAGCGTAAACTTGATGGTTTAGATTCTCCTCTCTCTCTCTCTCTCTTTCTCTCTCTCTCTCTCTCTCTCTCTCTCTTCCTCCTCCTTCTCCTTTTCTTGTTCTCCTTTTCCTCCTCCTCTCTTTGGGCAAATCAAAAAGTAGCCCCATCCTTGTGGGCATCAAGATAAAATTCCTAAGCTTTAAGTTGAGTAGAAGAGAGAAGAAACTCAGAAAGTTATCATGGAAGAAAGCCAGGGGTCCTGAGAAAGCCAACTTGTGAGGGCCATGGTATAAAGAGAGAAGATTTATAATTAAGTGACTACCATGTACATGACAGTTATCAGTATCAGGAAGTCATGTGCATAGCTAGGGGAAGGTTTTCAGCTGTTGTGGCATCTGCATGGGTAACATGCCTCACCTTGTGTTCTCAGCATCTCTGCAGAAGGAAGTGTATCCTCACTTACCTGCCCCATGAGTGAGCATCTGCCAGCAAAGTCTCAGATGTGTGGCAAGATCCGTAAAGGTGCTCTCTATGCTGTGGCAGCTCCACTAAGTTCCTCAGTATCTTCCTGGTGTCTGAAAGCAGAGAATGGTGTCTTTGACTAGCAGAGGTAGAAGAAATTCTCATTCTGCTCCCCAAATTTTCATCTCTCTCTCTTTCTCTGTCTCTCTCTTTCTCTCTCATGCATGTAGAACTGAGGTTAACATCAGACAATTTTCTTCCACTGCTTCATTTTTTGAGACAAAGATTTCTTACTGAACCCAAAGCCCATCAATTTGGTTAGGTTCGCCGACTGAAGAACTGAAGAACTTCAGGGATCCATTCATCCCCACCTCCACCCCAAGACCAATGCTCCTGAATGTCTTTGTATGAGACTTCATCTCAACTCCTCACTTCCCAAAGATCCTGACTATAATGATTGTCTCAGGGCTTGTCCTGTGAGCTCTAGACTTGGCACTTGGCATATTTGTTCACAACTCAGTTGCTCATGTTTTGCAGTGTGGCTGATATGAATGAAGCACTGGGTAGGGATGTCTAGAGTTGAATGAATGATTCTAATAAATGTCAGTTGAGAGGTCTCACTCTGTATCATTGTGCTATGTTGATTACTGTTTCTTCCTAGTGTGCAACCAGAGAAGAGTTCTCTTATTCTTCTATTTTTTTATCTGCAAAATTAGGACACTAATCATATCCACAAAATAACTTACTAAATTGTTTCTTTTGTTTTTCTTAGAGTGAAATGAATTGTGAAACACATGAGAAAACACCAGGCAGGAGAAGTGATCTCAATTAATTTTAATGATAATATCTGCTGTGAATGTTATTGTGCCAGGGTTCTTAAGATCTGATTAGTTGATTCTTACTTGTTTTAGAAATTTTCATTACTCTAATGGCCTCTGCATCCTTTTATGTAGCCTATTTGTCTCTTTAGAGCATTGAGCTCTATATAAAATAAGCTTACTCCATGACATTTTCCAAAATGCAAAATTTTTAAGAAAAAGACCTGCTGTTTCATATATGGCTCAAGAAGAATGGTTGACAGACAGTAGTTTTCTAATAAACAGCTACTATTAAGTAGATTGGTTGCTTGCTTAAACTTTTAAGTTAATCCAAAATTGACTTTGTAATTTTGCCCACTAGCTCAGGTTTAGTTCTCTGGTGGATTAGGGTAATGGTTTCAGCATCTCTTCTGTATGCTTATTCTCTGCTGCCTCCCCTCCCATCCTCAATAGCAGTGCCAGCCTCAGTCCTCCCTTGCAGCCCCCATTCTACTTTCAGATCACAGATGCGCTATCACTCTCCAGACTCATGAAGATCTTTTCCCCACTTGTGTTTCCCTTTTCCAGTTTCATGATCTGCATGCACACACACACACACACACACACACACACACACACACCACAATCATTATCATCATCACCCTTATCTAGGATCCACAGATGAGAGAACATGTGACATTCATTTCCTCCAACTGAGTTACTTCATGTACTATAATAATTAACCTCATAATAAAATGATTCCATGTTTTTTCTTTTCAGCAGAATAAAATTTACCTTGTTTCCTGTATTTTCTTTAACTTGTATATGTTACCTATTTTCTTAAAGTACATTTAGTTGACTAACACCCAGATGATTCTGTATGCTCATAAGATTTTTACATAGCTTAAATTTGGAAAGTTGGAATGCTGGAAATCCAGAAGCAAAAATTCTCCTGAACTATCTTGATTCTCTTTAATGGCTTCTGTATCTGACCTGGCATGGTGTCCTTTCAATAGCCAGGTTAAATCTTTGGAACATTATTAGCTTAGTCGCCCTCAGGTTCCTCCATAAAACTAAGAATGTCATCATACAGCATGTGAAATACACAGCAGAGACCTCCCCAGGGTGCTGTAATCTACCTTCCTGATGTCCTCACCAACTGTCCTTTGTTCTGTGACTAAAAAAAGTGGCTAGAATACTGTTGATGCAAGAGGTGTATTTTGCATTGGCACTAATTAATGACAAGAAATTCTTTTCTTGGAGCAAGCTATAGTCATAGGTTATTATCTATCATATATATTTCTAACATACATGTAGTATATACATACATATTTGTAATATATGTAATGCTTTTTATTTTTAATTTTGTTCTTTTAGTGTTGCACATAAGACTATAGTGAATATATATTTTCATCCTTTGATCCCCAATTCCATCCTCTTCTTCCCCTTACAACCCTTCTTCTCCCTTGCTAGACTCCTTTGTATTTTCAAGTCTTTTCTTATTCTATATTATATATTTTTATTTATTTATTTTTATTTAGTATTATATATGGATATAGAAAATTTATGGTATTTTCATCCATTAATCTTCAATCCCTTTTCCCTTTATAATCTTTCATCTGCCTTATGAAATTACCTACTATTTTCAAGTCCCTCAATTTGCATGACCAACTATGTTTCATCTAGTTTGCCTTTGATGACACATCTGACAGGATTCATGCTCCAGCAAATATTGCAGATTGAGGGAAACATCTTTTTCTTCCCTATCATCATTAATTCTCATCAGTCTCTCCATGAGGCATAGAACTTTACATGCTCTTGGACTTCCACATTATATTTTAAAATTACCACTGATTCTGATTTCATTTCTATCAAGTTTAGTTCTACACACCTTGTTTTTATTACTGCTTAAAATCAACAAATAATAGGCATGTCAATTTCTTATCACCAAACCTACTTAGGGAAAATTGTTTCTTTCCTAAATGATGATTTCTTTTTTAAAAAAAGCTTTGTTTTATTTTTTGTGAGCAAAAATCTTTCTAACATCACACACACACACACACACACACACACACGCATACGCACACGCACACACACATATCATTTCCATAATGATAAATTCTACAAACTGATATTTTCAAAAGCAGAATAAATCACTATCTATAAAGTCATCGAAAGAAATGAATAGGGCTGGAGAGATGGTTCAGAATTTAATGAATCTGCTTCAAATGCAGAAGGACCTGAGTTCAGATCCCATATTCTAAGTAAATATGCCAAGTAATTCTGGCCCTGGAAGGCAGAATGGAAAACTCTAGAGCAAAGCAATAAGGTAATAGAGTAATACTGAATTATACTTGATGTCACCATTGTGCCTCCTCAAGCACACACTTAAGTGCTCTCCTATAAATACACACACACACACACACACACACACACACACGCACACACATTAAATAAATAAGTAGATAAGAGATAAGTAAAAACATAAATAAGAAGTGAATGTAGGGATTTAAGGACACATTTCTCTTCAATAGCAAAGCTGTGCTCATAACGTTACCTGTTTTAAGCAGGATTCTGGGAATGTCACTCCCTGAAGAACTCTTCAAGTTGTTTCTTCTTAGTTCTTTGGAGAGGTGTTCTTTGTATCAATTCACAAGTTCAAAAACAGACTCTTCACTTCATTCTGCACTTCAGGCCACTAGAGTTAGTGATTTTGCCTGGGTTTCCAAGTTTGCTGTGTTCACCCTCAGCATGGCCTGGATTTTTACTTCATATTTTCTTTTTTCGAGAGGGGATGAGGAAGAAAGAGAGAAGAGAAGAGAGAGAGAGAGAGAGAGAGAGGAGAGAGAAAGAGATACACCTCATGCATGTCATGAGACATGGGTGGAGGTCAGAGGATAACTTTCAGAAGTCATTTCTCTCCTTTTATCCATGTGGTCCTGCAGGAATTGAACTTGGTCTCCAGGTTTGTAAGCATCACTTTGCTACTGAGCCATCTCTCTGGTCCCCTTCATTTCTGACTTGGTTTGGATGTGCCAAAGATCATGTCTGCTAGCCAACCCTCCATGTAGAATGCTTTAGTTTCTGCCAGGGAATCACTTTGATGGGATGCAAAGCCATGGAGGGAGGGGAAAGGTGGTAAGCAGAACAGATCCTGCTGGCACGGATAACCTCATTTGAAGTTGTGGCTGTGGTAGTCTGCTCCCAGGCCTCCTTGACTTTCTCCTCCAATGATTTCTTAACAGAAAACACTGTTTTTCACAGCCAAGCTTCTTGGAGATGTTTACAATGGCTTGATGGAGCCATGAATACCTAGACTACCTACTCATTTTCTTTAGCAGAGAATTGGGGGTTCCCTAGCATTAAAGTGTATTCGTCGTAATTTACTTATAACCTATTTTCAATATGCAAGTTTCCCTCAGTGCATCAGGTTTAAAATGACTCCTTAATTTAATCTTCAACGTGTTTGCCATTGATTCTATCATATGGTAAGGTACTCATGTTTTCTTCCTTAGATTCAAAGGGAAAAGTGCCAGTATTTCCAGTCACACTGACAACATTGTTAGGAAACAGACTGAAATTTTATATGTTAATTATTCACAATGCCAGATGTTCCTGGCAATGATTTTTAAATGAAAACTACTGTCCGTCTAATCCATATCTGATATTTCTCCCCCATCTGCTTTCTCAGCAAGCTACTTGGATGGGATTAGTAAAGTATTAACAGCATTGATTTTCAAACAAAAGTTGGGAATCCTCTTTTCAAACAGAAATGTATTTTCTTCTTGTTCTCTTTTTACCAGAAATCTTTCACTGAGTTGAGGTCATTATGAAAAAAAGGAAATGACAATTTACAAAACATAAAAGTACCATCATTTTTATAACAGAAACTGCATTAAGTCGTGATGTGCAAAGCTATGTTCTAAGAGAAACTCACAGATGAACTGATTTTCATCTTGCTCATCTCATGTCTCAAAGAGAAAACTAGTGGCGCTCATTAATATCATATTTGTATTAATCACTGTTTCCCAGATTATCATATTTGTATTAATCACTGTTTCCCAGATTAGACTTACTTTTCTCTAAAACTAATCTATTCCCTGAACCCCCCAAAAATCCAGTGGATATCTTCCTCCATTTTTTTCCTTTGAGAATTGTTGATACTTTGTGCTGTTGCTTGTTAACTAATTAATTAGCTAATTAACAAAGTTTTGACTAATCCACAGATACATGGTAGTGTTTATAGGTGATTAGAGCAATAATATTAATATTTGTTAACATGTTCTTTCTTTTCCATTGCAGTATTCAAAGTGTGTTCTTTTCATTTAAAACTTAAATGCTTATAGCATTTAAACATGAAAGTATTTGTTTTCCCTCAGTAGATAGTGGAGAGGTATCTGAGAAAAACTAACAGTCATGGAATTATTTTTGTTCAAATTCAATGTCCATCAGGTGAATTTATATCTATGGTAAGCTGATCAGAGCCAGGCAGAATCCTCTCTTTTACTCTCGAATGATTATTGGTTCTACAAAATCGACCACTCTAAAAGACAATGTGGCATTTCATGTGCTCTCATCAAGCAAGCACTGATCTCTGACTTTTTTTTTTTTTTTTAGTTTACTCATACTACCAATGTTAGGAGCTGACCCAAAACCATTGTGTAGAAGAGAATCATTTAAGGAATTTTGAGTAGAAAGTCAAGCAGCTCACAACTTGCTTTAACTGCCAAAGGAAATGTTAGCTGTGAATGACTTCTTTTTCCTTATAAGTATTATTCCTTCTTGTCAGGATGTAGGCCTATGGATAAATGAATATTAGAGTCCTTCATCCCTGAGACTACTTGTTTTATAAAACTTCATGACAAGGTAAATTTTGACTTGATGATTTTTCAGTCTATCTTTTGTTCCACTAGGTTCCACTGGTTCTCCCTTTGCTCAGCTTCACCACCATTTTTTAAAATATTCATGCTGTTCTCATTTGCCCTCTATCCTTATTTTCACATTTGTATCCAAACACCAAACCATCATTTCCCCACATGGGTTTTTATTTTCTGTGTTGAAACTAAAGCAATCGGAATGAAATTTTTAGTAGCTGAGAGTTACAACTCCAAAAGGTACTTCTTGATCCTATCAGGACCTTCCTGAAAGAATCAACCCTTAAGCCAAGGAATGAATACCAGCATGTAACACTCCGTCCTGCATACAGGCCAATCCTGTGCAACAGCATTTTCTCACTCGTAATGTGAGCCTCAGAAGCCTAGCTAAAAACCATGTGTCTTTCGTTCCATTGCTGAACAGGCACTTTCTAACTGCATGAATAACAAAAACAATTGAACCACTTACATGAAATTAAAATGCTTTGGCTAGGCAAAAGAGACTGCTAATCGAGCAAAAAGGCCACCTACAGAGAGTGGGAGAGCATCTTCACTAACCACACATCTGATAGAGGACTAATATACAAAGAACTTCAAAAATTAAGCACCAAGGTAGTAAACGACTCCATTAAAAATACTACCAATGTATTGAAAAGAATCTTCTTACAAGACAAAATTCAAATATTTAACAAATATCTTTAAAAAAATTTCCTACCTTCCTAGTCATTAGGGAAATGCAAATCAAAATCACCCTGAGATATCATCTCACTCCAGTCAGAATGGCTAAGATCCAAAACACAACAACAGCAAATGTTGTAGATGTAGGAAGAAGGGGACCCTCATACATTGCTGGTGGGATTGTAAACTTGTACAACCCCTTTGAAGATCAATTTGAAGGTTCCTAGAAAGGTTAATATTCAAAATTCCACATGACTCAGCTGTACCACTTCTAGGAATATTCCCGAACAACACTTCATCTAGCACCAGAGGCACGTGTACAACCACGTTCATAGAAGCTGTTTTCATAATAGCAAATAAATTTAACCAACCTAGATGTCCAAGAGTTGATGAATGGCTAATGAAAATGTGCTGCATATATACAATAGGATGCTATTCAGCTCTCAGGGAAGATGGAACTAATGAAATTGGCCAGTAAATGGATGGAACTGGAAAAAAATCATATTGAGTGAAAAATTCTAGACACAGAAAGACAGACATAACATGCTCCCCTTACAAGTGGATCTTAGTATTAAACCCTCAGTTTGATGGAATCAAACAGAAACTCTTATAACACCCATTAACACACAGCAACACAGATAAGAAGGGGTGGAAGAAGATCTCAAAAGAGCAGAACCAGAAGAATAGTTAAAAAGGGCTTTTATGTAGGAAATATCTTAAAGGAGAGGGAAGAACAGGAATAAGTCACAGTAGAGAGTGGGTGATCCTTCAGATAACTATCTACCTGCTTACTGATGCCTAACTGCCCCCCCCCCCCCGCTTGCAATCACTCCATGACAGGGAACATACTCCTAGCAGTGTGGAACAGGCTAAACAACAGTGGACAAGGTAAAAACTAAAAACTGACAGTTGGCAGGATCAATTTCCATCTAAACACCGCTCTTTTTATCCTTAGATAAGAAAGAATCTCAATACCCAAGCAAGAGTCAATCTAGTGCAATGGAAAAGCAGTGAAATAGACTACAGCAGCAAACCAGAATGTAGAGTACTGGCAGCTATGAAACACTCTTCCCACCTGAAGACTCAGGAAATCTTGTAGAAAAGGGAGCTGTAAGATTGTAAAACCTAAAGATTGGGAGGTCCACCACTGGCCAAGAATTCCACTCAAAGCAGAGTTTCTGGATCCAGCAACCCATTGCATTGAGACTTCTCCTCCAGACCTGCACAATGGCTGACATATCAACATTTCTTCATAGACTAGCAAGGATCTCAGGAGAAACAATTACATACAGTGGTAACCTTAAGGGCTAGGACTAGACAGGTGAGAGGGTGTGCCTTTATTAGTGAGTCTACCTAAGGAAGGGCCATTTAGTCTTCCACAGAGACCTAGGGCCCCACTAGAGCAGATAATCTAGAAAGAACTGTGGGACCTACAGAAGCAACCAGACAAAAGATTAGGAGGGAGTGGGAGGAATTGGTGAAGGGAGGGTAAGGTGGAAGAGAGAGAAGAGAGTGAGGGGAATGGGCATGGACAACGACTCATTATATTTATAATTTTACTATAATAAATTACAAAAAAGAAAATACCTACAAAAAATCAATTGACCTAAAACCTATGTCTTTTACCTGTTTGTCTCACTGACTTAAAAACTGAAAGAATTATTTTATCGCTTCCATTTTCCAGGTTTTCAAAGATAGGGACACTTTATCAATAGTACACATTTGGCAAGTGTTAGACTTTGTTCTCAAGAAGCTACCAATGTGAATGAACAAGCAACAATACTCATGGGACAGTGATATAATAACTTGAAAACACATATCAAAGGATAGTACCTTAGTTATTGCTCTTTTTCAGGTGGCGGAACTTACACTTTTGGAATTCAATGAAAAGAAAAGTTGTTGCATGATGAAATGTCTTTAGAAAGCTTCCTAAAAGAGCTAAGTTAATCACATTGGGTGTTGAAATATGTACAATGAAAGAATACTTTTTGAAGTAAAGAGCAAAGGTGCAACACATTAATCGAAAGAAGACCCATCAGGAATGATAATGCTAGCTATTAAACTACCAAGGCAATTTTCAATTTCTGAGTAAGGGAAATGGCAGAGGGAGAAATGTCTAGTTAATAGCTATTAGTGCTAAGTACCGGTAAGAAGTATTATTTGATCACTACTTTCTCTTCCTTCCATGAGCCACTTGGCACTGTAAAAATGGATCTTTAACTCTACAATTTCACTGTGATGTTGTATTAATTCATTGAGACCTACACAGTGTTATAAGTCAATTTTTGAATAGACATCATATGGAATATGGTTGGATACCATGCAAACACTGAGCCAAATTATGTATATTTTTGCCAGTCAATCTGCTTTTTCTTTCTTATTTTTATTTTATTTTACCATTACTTGTAATAAGGATGTTTGTATCCTTAAAATTCCATTCATACAATATTGGTTAAATACTTTTGATATTTATCCTAGCATGTAGCCCTAAAAAAAGCAACATTGCATCTATTCATTGGAAAAATACTAAGCTCATATAATCAAGTTTCATAAAAGTGTAATACTATTTGCTAACTATTTACTTGCATATATGAGTACTATGTAGATATGTATATAATGTACACACACACATATGTGTAAAATTTCAGTAAGAAAGTATTCCAGATACATTTTGCCAGTCACATTAGCATCTTTACTCTGAATGGGAAACCATTTTACAGCATTTTACTATGTAAATGTCGGTGGTCTATAAACTGAACTCATCCATGGGGTTGTAAAATAAATAATGCTTGTCATAGTTAGGCATAGGTGTCAACTTGACAGTTGAGGGTTTGAGCTCTGGACACACTTATAGAGAATTAGTGGTTGAGCTAAGCCCAGAGCAAACCTGCAGGAATTTTCTAGCTGATGGGGAAGGCCCAGCCCATGGTGGGTGAGATTAGGCCCTGGAATAAAGTACAGAGAGCTGGTTGAGAAAGTTGGCATCCTTGTTGTCATAGTTTGAAATGTATCCCCCACAGTCTCATGTGTTTGGCAAGGTCATGGTACCTTGAGAGGTGGAGCCTTGCTGGAGGAAGGGATGAGCCTTGAGGTGGATTAGTCCCACCCTACCTCCAGGAGAAGTCTGCCTTTTCAGCAAGCAGTCTGAAGCTCTCAGCTTCCAAGATGTCTGCAGTGACTAAGCTTCCTCCAGCTTGGCCAGCCAGCCATGCCTCCTCTGCTTTGAGAGACTATTTCTCCCCTCTGGAACTGTAAGCTGAATAAATCTCCCTTTCTCCCTTAAGTTGCTTGACTTTGGGTGCGCTCTCACAGTAGTAGTTAAGAGCAACCATTACTGAAATTGGTACTGAGTAGTCAGGTATTGCTGTGAGATTAAGAACAGCTGGTACAACAAAGTGAAGTTGTTTGTGAAGCTGAGAGAAGTTGGTACTCAGCAGTATGGCCAATGCTGTGATGTGGCTAGTGTTCCTTTGAAACTGTTTGTTGGGAGAAATATGGAGAACTTTGGGACTTTGTGCTGGGAAAGTCTTTGCATCTTGGCGAGGGGGCCAAATGGGCCTTTCTCATGAGATCTCAGAGGAGAGTAATGCTGTTAGAGATGCAGGCAGTGGAAGCTCAGCTTGTGATGATCCAGAGGGGAGCAGAAACTGTGTTTGCAACTGGACAAGTGACACATGGAGCCATGTGTTGGCCCAGAGTTTAGTGAAGTTTTGCCCTTATCCTGAAAGCTTGCCTGAAGTTAAACTGGAGTGCTTGGCAGAGGAAATTTCAAAGCAGTGTAGTCTTGACAATGTGATATGGCTACTTTTTAGTTGTCTCGAAAATTATGAAAAAGAGTAAAGAATCAGGCTGGAACAAAATGGCTATAAAAGAGATTAGCTCCATTTGTAAATTGAAGCTTGCTCTCAATTTGAATATTAGGAGAGGCCATAGCTTGAGGGCAAGAACCTCAGAGAAGACTCCCACCCATAAGAATGCAAATCCTTTCAGAAGACTTAAACTAAAGGGCAGAGTTCCAAGGCAAGAGTTGCTTCTCCTACAAAACAACTGCCCAAGAGTGAAAAAGATGGTCAGCATAGAGAAACGGAATCAGTTATAATTCAAGGAGGCCAATCTTGGCAAAGTCGTCCATGTGGTTCTGGTTTTAGAGGCATCAAGGATGCAAGAGGGAGGAGATGGTGGAGTCCTCCTCCAAGATTTCAAAAAATGATGGAAGCCAGGTAGCCTGTGGCAGAAAATCTGAAGTTTAGAGGCCCAAGAAGGGCAGTTTGTGCAGGTGGAATTAATGCCTGGTTTGCTATTGAGAAGTAAAGATATTAGAAATGCCAGAGACAACATGGGACATGTGCCAAGGGACACCTACCCTGGGAGAAGTCAGCTCAAGAAAGCAACGTATTCTATGGGAAGCTGCACTGGAGGGATGGAACCAAAGCCCTTTGGAACTGAGATGATTTCAACAAGAGGCTCACCTGTTGGACTTGGAGCTACAAGATTTGGGGTTTGTCCTGCTGGCTTTCAGACTTGTTATGGACCGATCTTTCCTGAATATGCCCCCATTCCTTCCTTTTGGAATGGGAATGTTTACTCTGTGCCATTGTATGTTGGAAGTATGTAACTTGTATTTTGATTTTACAGGAGGCTTTGGACTTTGGACTTCTGGACTGAGTTGGGACTACTGATGTAGTCTATGAAGACTTTTAAAGTTGGACTGAGTATGGTTTGCATAATGAGATGGCAATGAGCCTGTGGGGGCCAGGGGTGGAATGTCATAGTTTGAAATGTGTCCCTCACAGTCTCATGTGTTTGGCAAGGTCATGGTACCTTGAAAGGTGGAGCCTTGCTGGAGGAAGGCAGTCACAAGGGGTGGGCCTTGATGTGGATTAGTCCCACCCTACCTCCAGGAGAAGTCTGCCTTTCCAGCAAGCAGTCTGAAGCTCTCAGCTTCCAAGATGTATGCAGTGACTTAGCCTCCTCCAGCTTTTGCCAGCCAGCCATGCCGTCTCCGCCATGAAAAACTGTGCCTCTTCTCTGGAACCTAAGCTGAATAAATCTCCCTTTGTCCCTTGTTGCTTGACTTTGAGTGTTCTCTCACAGCAATAGTTAGCAGTAACTGTTATACTTCTGTACAGTTGGCCAGACTTGCTGGTCTGGTAAATAAGGATCATCCCTCTCTCAGACATTGTGTAGAGATGGTGTGGCCAGTTCCCTAGGCCCTGGTGATGATGTGAGCTCTCCTGCTAAGATGGACAAATAACTGTAACCAAGAATCATAAGAGAAAATAAACTCCTTGTTCCCTTAAGCTGTTTGATGCTGATTTATCATCAACCATGAAGACTAACTGCAACAATGTGCATAAGAAAGTCTTCCTTAACTCTCACATAGTATTGTAAGAAAAATGAAAGAGAATAGAAGGGGTTAGAAAAGATCATTTTTATTTCACAAAAATTACTGTGCAATCATTTCAAATAATAACTTTTTTACATAATACCCTTTCTGTGGAAATCTGCAATCTATGTGGGGTGAAAAGTTCTATTTCCCATTGACCTGTCTCAGACACAAGCAAGTACTTGCTGAAGAAGCGAGTTCTCACCATTAATTAGTAATTCATTATTGCATGACTGCAAAGGAATCTTATGACCTGTCAAGACAAAATGGGCACAATCATCACTATTTACATCTTTTCAGGATAGGAAGCACTTTTAGTTTCAAGTGAGTGGCTTTTGCAACATATTTCAGGATGCTTCTTTTTTGTTATGATACTTTTGAAAGCCAAATCACACAGAAAAGCTATTTTTAGTCTAAAATTATTATTTTCCTCTATATGGAAAATAAATTAGCATTCATTATATAATAATTTTCGTTGTGTAATTATAAATGTATTTGAATACTAAAAGTGAAGCAACAAAATTTAGAGTGGAAAAAAGACTTTTTTGTTAAACATGTTTGTTTTAGCAAAGTTAAGTAAAAGAAAGCTATTATTTCATCACTACTGAGAAAGGAATTAATTGTAATCATATAGATTGCTTGTATAAGAATAGAAGAATGAGACAAAATTGCAAGACGCAACACAGAAAACAGTATTTTAGAGAACTTGTGTTGTAAGTAGAAAAATGAATCTGCTGATGGTTGTATTTCAGTGTCAAATGTAACGCAGCATATCACATCACATCATTTGTTCTTCAGGGGCCTCAAATTCTAAAAGCCATATAAACTCTCCAAGCCTCCCCAAAGCAAAAAATTGAAAATTATTAGTTGTGCTATAAGTATTTTAGTGGAGATCAGAAGAATTGATGAAGTCAAATACATAAAGCTCATTTTCACTATCCCCAATAATCATTGTTGCCTGCCTTCAAAATTTCATTTAGATTGTTCCTGAGCCACTAATACATGCTGTTTTTCCTTCCCTCTCTTTATTCTTTGAAACTTTCATACACAAACAGAATGAAGTTATACCCTCGTCCCCCACCACTCTTTCCACTCTCTTCCTCTCTCACCCCTCTTCTCACCTACCGTTCCTTCGGTTCTCCATTCCAGCCACCTCCCTCCCACTCTTCTGTCCTTCTGCATGTATGGACCACAAGACTGCACTGAGAAGTCTGTACCAGCAAGTACCTAGACGTCTGTGGTGGTACAAGTACAGCTTCTGTCCAGAGGGAATTTTTTTTGGGTGGAGCTAGTTCACTCTTCCTAGGGGATGTTGATATGTGGGGTATTGTGCAGGTCTAATGGAGTTGGACCTCACTGCAGTGAGCTCCTGGGTGTGGCATCCCTGTCCAGACTGGGGTGTATGGCAGGCAGTGCCCCTCTCCACCTGTAGACTCTTGCACTCTTACTGTTCTCTCTTCCACAAGGTTCCCTGAACCTTGGAATGGGCTGTAACTTTGACGACTTGATTAGGGTTGAATACTCATGAGTCGCCTGTGATCTGAACTCTGGTCACTTGTGGTTCTCTTCAATTCATAGCTCCCAGGATACTTCTTGGTAGAGTGCTGAGAGCTTATCTAAGAATATAATGAGAAGTGCTTAAATGAAAGTTTACCAACAAGTATTTACAGTTAACACCACGATATTTGTCCCTAAGTAGTATCTATGGTCTCCCTTTCTACTGTTATTTGCATGTGTTTACAGTACCAGGTACATGTTTCATGTCAAGTAACAGGACTTCAAGACCATTTAGACAGCTGTTAGTTACCATTGTTGCTACATTGTTGTTACATATCATTGTTGCTCTGCGGGACTCTTCTTGCCAGAGTTATTATCATTGTAGTTTTCAGCATTCATAGCTGGGTGAAGCTACTGATCACTTTTCTTACCAAGCCACTTGCACTGTTGTTTGCCTACCTTCTTCTGTGCCCCATCCCCTTTCTTCCCTTCCCTGCAAAACTTTTCTTCCATAGTTGTCTTTTTCACCTTCTTACCCCTGTGTTCTTTTGCCTCTATTCTTTTAGGATTTTCTCACCTTAACTTATCTTCCTTTGCAGTTTTTGGCTGTTAACATTCTGAAGGTTCAATGCTAGCATCCACTTATAAGGGAGAATATGAGGTGTTTGAGTTTCTGCATCTGAAATTCCCTGTTCAGTATCATTTCTTTCAATTGCATCTATATAATTAATTTCATTAATTCATTTTTAGAGTTTCATCTCTTGGAACAGGACACTTTGAGGCCTGGCTCTTTTCTTCCTCTTTGAACTTTATCTGACCCTTGGGAAGTCTCCAGCTCAATACCTGATGTTCTGCCACCTTTGCCTGCACTGGAGGAACATTCCTGAAGGGAACTATGCCTCTCTCCTGTGCACATGGTGAATCTTCTTCCTGGAATGTCCTTTAGATTTCTTTCTCCTGGTAAATTTCAATTTTTTTTAATATCCACCTAAGGCATTTCCTTAATTGTATTTCTCTTCAAACAATTAGTCATTCTCTTTCATTTGCTTTTGTATTACTTCACACTTATTTTACAGCATACATAGCATTGGCTTAGCTTGATTGATCGCATGCAGTGTATTTTTTTCATTTTTTTTTCATTTTATTATTTATTCAATTGTGTGTGTGTGTGTGTGTATGTGTGTGTGTGTGTAGAACCACAGGCGAATTCAGGAACCACCATGGACCGCCTCTACCTCCTCCTTGTTTACACTGCCCTGGGATTCACAGGCTCCACCCTACCAGGACCAGAAATGCAGGCCGCCCCCGCTTCCGCCTTGCGTCTGTACATGGGGTCTAAGATCTGAACTCAGGACCTTCTGCCTGCAAGGCAGAGGCTTAACCCCTGAGCCACCTCTCCAACCCCGAATTGTTGTTAAATCCTTGTCTTAGTTTCATTTTCCTGTTGCTGTGATAAATAAATGGTCCAGACAATCTAGGGGAACAGTAGGCTTTTATTCACACTCATGATTCTAGGGTAGTTTTGATCACCATGCCTGGAGAATAATACCAAGATCAAAAGCTTAGGGTACTGGCTACATCATATTCACATTTCTCCCTCTTGTCTACCTGTCCAGGAAATGTTCTTACCCACAATGGATTAACTAAATAATTGTTTACAAGTGGGCCTAGAGGATTAGTTCTCAGTTATCAAGTTGACACTTAAAACTAGCTACCATAACCACTAAAGTTCATTTTCTTCAGAAGTCCATTCCTCTTATTTCTCAGGGCCAATAATAACCACTAACTATATTTACCATTAATAAGTTAATAACAGTGGAATAGTATGTAATTATATATATGTGTGTGTGTGTGTATATATATATATCTCCTCTGACAGTTTTTGTACAACTCGGTTCATGATTTCTACACTACTTCATCTGAAGATAGTGCGTCCACCTCATGGAATTGTTGTGAGGATTGACATTATACAATATGTCTGATTTACTTAGCAAAATGCCTGAAAATAAGCATTCAATAAATCATGTATACTGTATCATAGACGTTGCATTGAATAGGAGTAGATATCAGTACAATACAGTGGTTTGGGAAAGAATAGTAAGTCAATGAAATGAATGCTTAACTATATTAAATGGAAACTTTTGTAGAAGAGGAGGGTATGGGAGAACTGGAACAAAGAAGATTCTGGTAAGAATAGAATATCAGATACTCTGCTGAAGAGGATTTCACTAAAGAAAAGATCCAAGTTATGGTCATACGAAGAAATAAATTGCAAGCAAGACAATCAAAGTCAAGGTACAAAAGAAATTGCTAAATGTGACATTAAATTACTGTATTTGATATTAAATGATTGTCATGGAAATTTCAGGTATCGAGCCTTGGATTACAAAAAAAATGTAAATCCATCAGCAAGTTTCTAAAATAAGATCAAATCTGAGCAAGGAACCAGTCAAGGAGAGTGATTAGGGTGGATGATGCACACAGAAAGTAGGAGCACATAAAGGAAAGTTAGATGACTTCTGAATCAAGCCTTTCTCTGGCATACCCAAGTGGATAAGTGACCTCTGTTTTGAAGCAAAGCGTGGCAACTTGTGGCTTCCAAATCTGGCCTGTTGCCTGGCTTATAATTAAAGCTTCTCAAACTTCAAACGGCTCTATTCTTATTAGCATATTGTGTACAACTATGTTCATGCAGTAAGGCACAGCTGACTAATTGCAACAGAAGCTTCATGGTGCATGGAGCTGAAGATGTAGACTGCAGGCCCTCTTCAGAGAATGCCTGCCGATACACTCTAGAGTTTTCTGTAAGTTTTCCATTGCGTTCTAGGATTCAGTTGGTGCCAGAAACCAGAGCACCATTTGGTACTGAGGAAGGCATGGAAAGCAGTAACCATCTACCATGACTAATGGGTTTCAGAAAGCAGAGTGAACATTAAGGAACTAAACAGAGGAACCACAGAAATTAAGCTGATCTAGGAAAAGCAACAAAGAACATTGTGTAAATCAAGGCTCACTGGAATTCCTGAAGAAGCTCATGTTGAAAAAATAGTTTATAAACATTCTTAAAGAGCCCTAAGGGATACTATGACCTCAAGTTGCTGATAAAGAATATTGGTGTTAGCTTCTATCAGACACATTGTTTACTTAAGCCCCAGATAATGCCAGAAACCTACAGTGAAGCATATGGCCAGACAGCAATGATGAAATTCTAATTAGGGTTACAGCCCTTGGGGCTAAAGAAGTGGGCAGAGGCCATTCAACCAGAAGGAACTTAAAAGAGTCCTGTGACATGTAACAAGTATTGGTAGCGCCAAATCAAAGTTGGAAAAAAAATAAGGAAACAAACTCATTTCATATGAACAAGCTCCTGTTTCATTTACCAATATAGTATTCTAGGTGGACAGATGGAGGGTAAAATATCTTTATTCTTGTTGCAGAATTGCATATCTGTCATCTATCTATCTATCTATCTATCTATCTATCTATCTATCTATCTATCTGTCTGTCTATCTATCTGTCTATCTATCTAGCATCTATGTATCTATTATCTATATGTCATCCTTCTATCATTTATCTATCCATCAATATATCAAAATTGGAAAAACTAAATAAGAACGACTCTTTTTATATGGACAAGCTCCTATTTATTTCCTAGTATAATTTTTCTTGATGGATAGATGGAGGATAAAATGATCTATTTATGCTTGTTATGGAATTACATATCTGTCATCTATCTACTACCTATCACCTATCTATCTCTTACCTATTTATCTGTCTCAGTATATATGTATACATACCTACCTAACATCTATCTATCTATCTATCTATCTATCTATCTATCTATCTATCTATCTATCTATCTATCTATCTATCGTTATCTGTAATTTATCTATCATCTATCTTCATAGCTACTTTGCATAACTTTCATTTTATGAATATTTTAGAAAGTAGAAAATTTTATTTGAATTTTTTGGATATTGAATCTTAAAACTTACATTTCAACTTAAAACAAAGGAAAGTAAATACATTCTGTTGAAGTATAAAATACCTATTGCCTCACTATACATGCTTGCCACAGACTGCCGGTGGTTGTCCATTCCCACAATTTGGAACTCTTGCAAATTAAACTGTCAAAACTAAGAACTATATTTATTATTCATGTTACATAACAAATTTGTTTATTCCCCATATTCAGACCTCTGGCACTACATTTCATAGCAGTTGTTTATGAGGCAAAATAACATGTAAAATAATCAATCACATTATGTTCAGAAGCTAATAAAGGTAAACAATATCTGGACATCCATCAGACATGTGAATGAAAACTTGGAGAGTTTATCAAGGGCAAAAAATTTAAATCTAGAGATAAAGAAACAAGTGAATCACCTTGGGATGATATGTAAAAGCTCATATTTAGTTTTTAGGCAGGATCTAAATAAATTCAGAGAAGAGAGTGACATTACAGTGTGGCAAGTTATAAATAGATTTGAAATAAAATTTTGCCTAAGGGAGGGGAAGGAATTCACAAAGAATGTCAAATTTCATTTTAAGGTCACATAGGAGATCACAATAAAGGAGAAAGACAGTGTCTGCTTGCCCCCCTGTTACCGTAATGATACTGGAAGGGAAGTAAGATGGTGAGTGTGTGTGTGTGTGTGTGTGTGTGTGTGTGTGTGTGTGTGTGTGTATTTGTTCGTCTCTTTTATTTTCATTTTTCATTTACTCATTCATTTTCATTCACTTCAGCTCAAGCCACTGTCATTTGCCAAACTACACTAGGTTCTTATAAACAAAGACACAACCCTTAGAATGCTTGTCCAGGTGGAGGGACAGACAACAGAAGGGCCAGAGTCATAGAGAGAAATTTAGCAACAGACATAGCAAAGGGACATTAGTAGTGCAAAGATGTTAGTAGTGCTCAGGGGCAAGTTTTCACTAAGGAGAAGATTTGAGCATTTGATTTTGAGCACTGCAAAAGTGATTTTATTTTTACAAGCCATGTCTAATGAAGACATAGCTCAGGGTCATAATGCCTTTCTAACCTGGATTTTTTCTCCAGCACTTAGAAAAAGTTGACCATTTTTACAGTAAACTCATGAAAAAAAGTTTTGCAGGAATACATTAGAATAAATATATTATAGTGATGAGGCTATCAAGAAATTAAATCAAAGACACTGAAATAGTGAAAGGCTTAAAATCTCTTATATAATACTTCAGGGAATAAAAAATTGCTTCAGCTAATCAGTTTTTTTTTTTTTTTTAAGGTTGAGATTACTGCCTTCATTTCATTGAACAAGAAACTGAATGCTGACCTATCAAGTCTCTTCTAACCTAGCAATCTTTTGGTTAATCATTGTGAATGTTAGAAAAAAAAAGAAAAAGATTATTAAGCTTCTCCTGAGTTTACAATACTGAGGATAACTTTTTAAATCAGACATTAGAATGATTATGTCAGAAATCTTTATTCTGAAAGATACCTTATATTTTCAGTAATTTTGTCTGTTTGTTTTGATGGTTTTATCCAATGTACTTACAGAGTAGAAGAGAGATCATATGTTTAGGCTAGAAAAGTGTTATTTTGTAAACAGGTTTCATTAATTTTATCTTTGTTGTTTTCACTAACATGTTTGCAGTGCCTCATATATGGCTCAATGAGGTATGGCAGGCTAGGAGTGAGCATGGAACAACGTTGCCACGTTGAGAGAGACCACAACTGACTACAGAAAGTGATGGCATATCAGCAAGTGTCATGCAGTGTGGGGGCGGGGGTTGGGGGAGTGGTGTAGGTGGGGAGGGGTCACATGGAGCCACATTCTAGGGCTAGCGGCATGTCCATGTCCTAGAGAAGACCAGAGCGGAGCACTTACCAACTGGTAACTTGCCAGAGTCTAAGCATTTGCTGAGTCTCGTGGTTGAACTATAACTCCCAATTTCAAACCTAGAAGAGCAAAACAATCCAAGGTTTCAGAGGATCAGAGACACAGGACAAGTCATATTAGACACAATAAACAAGCCAAAGGCCAGTGGCCAGATTGTCTTTGGTGAGAGGACAGGAAATTCAAAGTAAACAGATGCTGGTGAAAATGGGAAGTAGCATTGTAGGTAGGCACACACAATGGTGCAGACACTGGAATCTTAAAATTAAAAGTGGAATTTACCGTCTGACCCTGCAATCTGACTTCATCCTAATTGCCCATCATTGATGAATGAATAAAGAAAATTTTCTGTAGACAAACAATGGAATATTAGTAAGTCTCAGGAAGAAGGGAAAATTTCTATCTGTGACATGATGTTAGGAAAAACAAGCCCAGACACACAAAAACAAATGACCCTATTTTCTTTGAGGAAAAATTTCAAATAGTCTAGGTGTGAGTCTAACTCATTATGTAGCAGAATCTCACAACATTGGACCACATTGGTTGATATACATTAATGTATAATTTAAGCATTTTGCACCAAAAATACATAATTCGCTAAATATAAAATTGTGTTTGTACATTCTCAGATTGTATAATTCAGTTCTTGATAAAATTTTCTGAATTTGTTTTTAGGCATTTTGTTAATGTGTTAATTAAATTTATGTGTTTTTAACTCATTCATTAACAGTTTCATTTCATTTCCCTAAAGAGATTATAAACTAATTACAGAAGATGAGGAATGCATAGTGGTATTTTGAGAGGCACTTTTATGTTACAGAACAAAAAAATTCATCTCAGTATTTCTAATAAGCTGGAGCTGAGGTTCAGCAGGATGATTAACTAGCTATATAAATTTTGCAATTGATTTAATCTTTCTAAGTCTCAATTTCCTCCCACATAAAATTGAGGCAATAATTCTTATCTTTCTAGGTTATTTTATGAATTGCAGGTGATATTTGCAAAGTTCCTGATTCATAACAAGAGATCTTTAAATAGCTAATCTTGCTTGGATTTGTTTATCTAAATCTTTTATCTGAACTCCTTCCAAGCATCCAATTTTTTAGCAAGATCTGCAAGTGACTTAAGAAAATTAGTCCATATATCATATTAAAATCAGATTTTCCTGTGTGTGCTGTGACTTAATCTTCTATATCTAAATATGTTTTATGCATCATCACTGAGTATATAAAAGTAGATTGTCAAACTAACAAATTGTGTTTATATTACTGAGATTTAAAATGTTTGGGTAATTGTGCTAGCATAAAAATAATAGTATGAATCATTTTCATATTTATCATTGAATGAGCTCCCTTACACAAAACTCTTGAAGCTGTTTAAAGATGTGTGTGACACCAAGTTACAAGATAAAAAAATTGAAACCCTTAAAATGTGAAGTAAGGAGATGGGGAGACAGTCTAGGGGTCAAAGTGCTTGCTATGCTAGCAAAGGGACAAGGGTTTGGATCCCCGGATTCCATCTGAAATATTGGGTGGACATGACTCCCAATTTTAATTCCAGACCCAAAAAGGCAGCCTGACTATCCAAAGAGCTAGCTAATTACCAGGCTAACTCTACTGGTGCATTAGAGAAAGTAGAAAAAAATAAAAGACTATATTCACTGTCTTTACTGATTGATTGGGGGGAGTAATTATTTTATAAGTGGCTGAGTATTAGGAAATAATGCTAGGCCTGCTCCCTTATAAGGCAATGGACAATGTGCTATGTGGCACACATAGCAAATAGAATCATTAAATGTTCAGATTTGTCATAAATTCCTTAATTTATAAACCAACTCTGGATTTCAATTCATCTTCCCTGTTATTGAAGGACAGATCTGCAAACTGTTTCTCATAAAGCTGGCTTTGGTATGACCCAAATTCTTGGTGCTAACATAAAAAAGAAAACAACTGCTTCTTCCTCATTTTGAATACCAGGGTAAAGTTTGAGCTACTTAAACATACCTTATACTCATTGTTAAAAGAATATAAATTCTACTTCTTGCTGGAAAATTTTGGAAATAATTACTAAAAATATGAATTCCAGCTTTTAATAGCAAAATTTTCAGTGACTCCTTGGAATACCAGATAATGATTTGAATTATTTACGTGCGGTCATAGAAACCTCCATTTGTCTCCACCAGTATTTATATCTGCATATATGGACTTTTAAAGAGGTGGCACTGAATTATTAAGTATTCTCCTCAGAGATATTTGAATATGTGAATGATTTATTTAGCAATATTGGCTTCTCATTTAATAGTGACAGTGTGATAGCTAATCCTGTGTGTCAACTTGACACACCTGGCATTTACTAAGATCAGCTGAGACCACCCGAAGAGATTATCTGGATCAATACATTTATAATACAAAGACTAGCCTTAGATATGTTTGGAATAGCCCTGATGTTATTGGAACCTCCCAGTAGTGGACCAGTAAAGGAACCATAGAACAGGAGACTGGGAAGAAGAGAAACTCTACAGGAATCCTCTAGTCTTCAGCCACTTGGATGGGAGTGACTTAGCCTGCTAGCTTCAACCTCCACTACAAAAGTCTGTTTCTCCCCTCTGGAATTGTAAATTGAATAAATCTCCCTTTCTCCCTTAAGTTGTTTGACTTTGGGTGTTCTCTCACAGCAATAGTTAAGAGTAACTGTTACAGACAGGCACTTAAGAGTATAAGAAAATTAGTCTAATTAATATAAACATAACTTTATAAAAGGCAATTATAGACCACTGGTAAAGACTTCTGGCAAACTAAATAAAAAAGAAAGGAAATGGGAAATAAATGGAAGGCGAAGAGGGAAAAAAAGAAAGAATAAGAGAGAAAAGTATATAGGAAGAAGGTTGAAGGAAGGAAAGGGAAAAGAGGGGAGTGTGGTAGTAGAGGGAATATAGACTTCTATCAAAGTAAATATTTAGAACCAAATTTACTCAAAACCATGATGATAGAAAAAAATTGAATCCATTATGTGGCACGTGTTCTTAATGACATCAGAAAACAAATGAAGTAGGGATAGTTGTAGCACCAGCATCTGGAGGATTGCAGAGGTCCAGAGTCTTTGAAATTGTTTTTGCTCTGTGGGCACTTGCCAAATCAGAATAGGTGTTTGGCAAGTTGAACTACTTTCTTTTTGAGGATTTCTGGATCTATGAAGAGAGTTAATTTGTATGTATACATCTCCCAGGTGCCTGAGATGAATCTCCTGACTCCAGCTAGAACCAGGAGTAATACACTCAATGTTTCAGGATGTAGCAGAAGCAAAAGAGCTAGTATGAAAGATTTGTTGTTCTCCAGAGAGTCAATTCCAATAGTTGACTAAAGTTATAGAAATGATAAAATATGCAGATAAATTTCAGAAAATAACTGGCCATATTAGACAATAAATTACTGTGTCATGTGATGTAATACATTTGCATAATTAAAATAAATGAAAAAATGAACATGCTTTCAAAGACAGGTGCCTGTAAAATGTGCACATTGTTTGCAAGAGGATATCCCCCAATTATCTCATGTGTACTATTTGCTCAAGAAAATTACTAATATATAGTAAGAGAAGTATGGGTCATGAATTAACTTAGGGGGAATAAAAATTCATCTAAAAGACAGTAAGTAAAGAGAAAAAATGCAAAGTTTATACCATGCCTCTAGTTGACATAGTATAAATGTTGCATATTGGCACCTAAATATTAAAATGAGCCTTCTGTTGGCTTCTCACAGTAATGCTGCCCCATACCACAGGTCTAAGTAAATCTCTCATTTTCCAATATCTAGGTTTTTTTTTTTTATTTTGATGGCTCTTTTGCTACTTCTGTGAGTACCTTTCTTTAGACATTACTGTTAACGATCATTGCTATTCATGTTTTTCACACACAGTTTATTAGTGCCTCCTCACTTGTGCTTGCCTTTCTTGAACCATCATTTAGATAGTGTTAGACTAACAGTTCTAACTTATATAAAAGCATACATTAAGGTTCACTTGTACTTTTCACAAAGGCCAGGAGCTTGCCTTGATCTTATATGTCTCCAATACTAAAGACTATGCCAGATATCACGCAGATGCTCAGTAGGTACTTAGCAACTTTAAAGTACTTGAAGGAAGCAGTTGAAACTTCAGAGCTATAAAGATAACTGAAGATGAGCCAACTCTTTGAAGAACAGCCATCTGACCTACTGCAAAAAGAAGTTACATTGAATTGAGGGTTAATTTCTTGTTCTGAAAGAAAATGACTGGCAATAAATTAGTGTTTTGTTTATTGTGTAATTGTATAATATATTTATGGATACAGATGGTTTTGTAATTTAATCAACACACTCATTATGGTACTCTCCAAATCTGCATACTAATGTCCACTTTAATAAAGACCACAGTTGAATAAATCCAGTTGAAACTATATGTTCACTTTCATGGAAAGTGTGCTCAAATTTTGGATTTCAATACTGTTTTATCTACTATGAGCCTTTCAGAAAATTTTATTTAAATGTAAAGATTCCTGTTTTCTCTCTGTAAATATCAGGCAAGGAAGATGATATAACAGTTGTATTTCTAGTTTTTTTGTTTGTTTTTTGTTTGTTTGTTTTGCAGAACTTCCACATTGATTGAAGAAGGACATCCATATGTATAAAATCCAGAGAAAATTTTCAATTTACTAGATATGCCTTGACTAACTTGAACAGTTATTATTATCACTGTCATTATTTTGTTCCATTGTTACAAATCCAGAGTTTTAGAGGTTGATTTAACGCTCTTCATCACAGCATCATTGCTAAAAATCGAACATTCTCTTACCTCCAGCATAGAAATTCAGAACATGAACAGATGGCTTGTTATGTGCTTCTGATGCTTCTGAAGAATGAATGTAAGATCACAGTGGTGAAATAGAACATAGTCACCCTTTGGTATCTGTAGGAAATTGGCCCCAGAACTCTTCTTCACATGTAAAATTTATAGGTGTTTGTATATCTTATGTAAAATATCACAATACTTTCTCATATACATTCTGCAGTATATGAACTTCAAGTCATCACTATTGGGGTTAGAGAGATGGCTCAAGGGTTAAGACTCTGCTTCACAAGTAGAAGGTCCTGAACTCAGGTCCCAGGTCCCACATAAAACCACCAGGTGAAAATGAAGGCAGCCTGTACTCTGACTTTGATAGGCAGAGCCTGGGAAATCCCAGAGTGAAGCAAAAAGGAGGTAGAATTAATCCAGGATTATTCCCGAAACCACTCTTGGTCCTCCACAGAGACAGACGATGCTCTCTGATACGTGCACGTGCGCGCACGCACACACACACACACACACACACACACACACACACACACACACTTCAAAAATAAATAAAGTTCAAATCATCTTTACATTCCTCAACTACCCTGCATAATGTA
This sequence comes from Typhlomys cinereus, assembly GCA_023101885.1. NCBI lineage: Eukaryota > Metazoa > Chordata > Mammalia > Rodentia > Platacanthomyidae > Typhlomys > Typhlomys cinereus. Next base: position 869,399 of record JALPQD010000351.1, on the reverse strand, counting down.
AATGTTACCTAAGTACTTGTTCTACTGTGTTTTTAGAGGATAACAGCAAGAAATTAACTTGAATACTACGTACAGACACATTTCATTTTCAAGTGGGTGGTTAAATTGATGAATATGAAGCCCATGATTCCAAGGAGTAACAGGATCAAGTGCGGTAATGGGCCAATGTTAAGGAATGACCACAGGCATTAGCTCTTTGTTAAGCTGGGGTGGTAACTGCAAGATAATATCTCAGGAACCATTTCTTCTACGTGTTTATACTGCTTATGGTTAAGAATTAAATTCATGGAAATATTAAAATAGATTTGTATAGTAAATTTATTCTAAGTTGGAAGTTTGGCAATAAAAGACAGGAATGCAAAGTTCCTTATATTGTCAATATTTGCCTATATAATATTTGAAGGAATCTCTGTGTGACCTTCACAGAAAGGAGTGGCTTGACAGAAAGATGGGCCCCTCATAAATATTAGGGTAGTAAATATCTTTTCAAAATAGTGTGGCAAGTTGTTCTAACACACCACTGAAACTACTTGACACTGTAAGAGAGAAGAGGAGATAAGTATTATTGTCAGTTCCTAGACTAAAGGTAATTACTGGAAGGCTAGAAAAACATCTGTAGTTAGGAGACAAGTTTTTCCAACCTCAAACCCAGTGCCCCCTACCCCCACCCCTGAAGCATCCTTTAATGTGTATGTCAAACTTTCCTCTGGGTCCTCCTCTCTGATGAGGTATAAGGACTCAGTGGCATTTCCTAGAACTCTTTCTTGTGTTACCCTTAAGTATAGGAACACTATTGTGACTGTTAATCCCTTGCTTCTAAGGATCCTAGTGCCTTTAGTCCATGCTAGAATTTGAGGGTTCAACGATATGTTGGTCATTGTGCAGATCATGCAGAGTCCTGTTATAATTGCTTCGGCCCTAACTTGTGTGGAGTATCTCCCATCCTTGTGTTCTTACAATCTTACTGCCCCCTCTTCCGCAAATTTCCCTGAGCTCTTAGGAAGGTTTTAATATTTAATTTGCTCACTATAATCCAAATAATCTCTATAACTAGCAATTTGACAGAAAAGTATTCTTTTGTACAAAGAAAAAGTCTGTTCACTCTGGTGACAGCACAGAGGATGTAGGGTTACTGGCTTCCATGTAGAAGAAGTGATCAGCATAGCCAATCTGGATTCTGAGCTAAGGAAAAACTGAAGGAAGATCTTATATTAAAATGCCAAGTTCTTTCTGAAACACAGGAACTATCACAAACTTCAACTTCTTTGCCTAAAACTCTTTCTCTTGTCTTTCCTGAATCACACTGAATAGAAATCCCTTGTCATTAAAAGCACCTGGGACAGCCCTTTCTCCCTGTCTTACTCCCTTGACTATATTGGAAAACTGAAGGTCATATTCCGTTCTCCTTCCACTCTCTTACATAAGGGAAATGCATCCCAAAAGTGTATCTCCTTTTCAGCATCTTGGGTAGTGCTGAGAAATACTAAGATTAGGTAGCATGAAATAAATACAGCTACAATTTTTCATGTACCAATCAGTACTAGCTACAATGATAATTTTTAAAAACCCATTTCTTCTTGTCATTTAAATTATGTCAGCAACTGACAGTTGTTTGTGTCAAAAGCAGCAACAGAAGGCAGGCAAAGGGCCAGGGAACATGATAAGTGTTTAAAGGATGTGATTTACTACTCAGCAATGTGGCATGAATTAAAAGCAAGAAGTCTTTAGGAGGAAATATTGCTTTGGAGACGTTAATTAATAGACCTCGCTTGCATCACTCCTTTCCCAGAGAAGTAGCTGTCAGTGAAGCGTTTTCAGCGTTGGCTGGAATTTTTGGTCAAGTTCATGCTGCAAAGTTGTCTTTAGTTAAGAATTTGAGCATTCACCCTCCAAATACTACCACCAACCACAAAACACCAACAAAACAACCACAGGTAAGACTTTTCTACTGTCACACACCTTGGGAATTAGTCTCAAACACAGAAAGAAAAGGTAGCTAGTGATTATCTTACATGTTTGTTTTCAGAAATGAATTTCTTCCTACCTGTCAAATTTGGCTCAGGGTGCTTTTTCAAGTTAATCCTTGTTAGCAGCCTAAAAAAAACTGTTATGTTAAATGTTCAGGCATAAGCAAGTCATTATTCCATGCTAAGCCATAAAGAGCGCCTGGTCGTCATGGTAATGTGACTGTGTGTGCGAGTTAAGCATTATGGACATCACATTCCATTCAGTGATCATGCATATTTGCATGAACTCCTGCCCAGACCATTGTTGCTGGGTTTGTTCTCCCTTGCCATATTCCATAATACTGTCAAGGGATTTCATATTCAGAGCCAAGTTTGTCAGGGTTCGCTGCATTTATTATTGATCTGTCTCAGGCAGAAGTAAATCTGTAGTCAAAGCTCAGCATATATGAATAGAGAGCTGTACATCTCTATAGTTAGCTCTGCCAATTACTTTCCCCCTGAACTGAGGAAGCCTTCCCATTTCTTCTAGCAAATAGTTTGCTTTCTGTCTCACCTCTCCCAGGCATTAGAATGTGGTTTCTAAAATATCTTCCCCTCTAGATTTGTAATGTTCTATTACTTTTGAGGATACAGGGTTTGGGGTTGGGAGGTGAGGAGGATGCTGAGAAAATGGCTCAGTAGGTAAAGTGCTTGCTGTGCAATCATGATATACTGAATTCAGAACCCCAGCATCCATGAAAAATTAGGTGCATGTGCTCAAATATGCATGTGACACACACACACACACACACACACACACACACACACACACACACACTACAGGGTTTATTTTATTTTTTTCCCATATTTCTTTTCATTTTGCCATCATACTTTCTTTCCAAGATCCATTATGTTTCCTTAAGCTTTAACTTATTATTAGCTTCGTTTGTCTGTGTGACTTCTTGGTTGATTCCACTGTGGATTGTAAGTGGGTAATCCTTGCTTTGAGGTTGGCAGGTGAGAAACATTGATTAGATGGATTAAAACCAGGCAGGTTGATTGCAAATTTTCTTACTAATATTTAAAGGGAATTAAAATAATGTTGACAATGGTGTTTTTTGGGGAGGGAAGGAGTGAAGGAAGGGAGACATTACTTTATCCTGAGTGGCGCTGGGCTAGTAGTGAAATCACAAATAATAAAAAACAGAAGTCTTGACAATTTCACTATCTTAATGAAGGAGATCCAGCAACCAGCCCTTGAAAAAAGTACAACGGATCAGCAGAATCGCTACTGTGTGATTAAAAATGGAATCTCTTTCAGGCTCCTCCCAACAAGTCTAATGAAGTATTTGAATTCTGCAGACTTCCATTAAGAGGTTTAACTTAAGATTTAGATAACAACTTTCAAGCTATTGCTAAATCCTCACTCTGAATTCAGACTGTTTCTTCAGACAGAAAGCATACATGTAAGAGGGGCATTGCCATTTTCTTCATCTGCTGGTAACTTACTTGGAGTATGGGTAAGAGTGAGTACCTCTGAAAGAGAGGATAGGGAAGCTACTGAACATGAGAGGAGGGACTATGTGAAGGTTATAAAAAAGATGGAAAGACAGAGACAAAACTAAGCTACAGAAGGACACACAGGAACTTGGTAACAGCTTTTGCAAAGGATAAATCGAAATGAAATACCAATGATTGATGATGGTCACGGGATAATACAGTGACTAAGGACCAGGTGAGCAAGGTCACATGTGCCTCTTGAACTAGACACTCAGGAAGCTGAGCCAGAACTGCCGGGCCTGGGCTCTTGGGTCTAGCCTGGACAGTGTAGAAATAATGCATCACTTATAAATATTAAAAATAACCCCTGCTGTGCCAAGCGAGGCTACTCTTTCATGGACATGGCCCCGCTGCAGCTCAAGGTCTGTGTGGGCCACCGAGAGCCAAGCCACGGCATGTTCGCATTGTGCTACACGCGTGAAGTTTTTGAAAGAACCAAGCGGTTCCTTTTCCAAGGGGTGCAGACCTGCAGAAATCACACGTGGGTGGATGCTGTGCTATCATCCACCTGCCAGAGTCTCTGAAACCTGGTCCCACGGGGACCCCTTCAGTTGAGTGGTCAGATGCTGATTAGACTGGATGGTTGACTGAATCAGATCCCAGCCCAGGTTTCAGAAGCTGACCTGTCCCTAGTGTCTGCTTGATGCGGTGTGTGCAAGCTGTGGACAGGAAGGCAGTCTGCAGCCAGTGTGAGCGAGGGCTCTGTGGGCAGAGTGCGCACACCTGCTAAGGCTGTGGCATCGTGTCCTGCACCCTATGTGGCCTGGTGGACTCACCTACACTGATGAATGCAAGAAGGTGCTGTGCAGCCGCTTCCCGGCGTTCAGAGTCTGAGGTGATGGTGAGGCGCCCCTCCCCTGGAGACACAGGTGATCTCACTGAAGAGGGATACAGTGGTGGGTTTTATACATTGTGGTTTGTATCCTGATGACCGAAGTGAACAAACCCCTTTATAGTTGCCAAAAAAAGAAAGAAAAAAAGAAAAAGAAATATTAAAAATAGGAGGTCTGAATTAAAACCAGATCTGCTATTTGCTAAATTCAAAAGGTACACCATTACTTTCAGTTTCGTTTCCTGTGTCTGCAATATTTGCTACAAATATTTATTATGATGTTGGTATTTCATAAACCATACATTGTGACTTATTAGTTGTAGAAATAGTATCAACTGGCAGTTTCATAAGAATAATTTGGAATTAAATGCAAAGAGCACACTCAGAAAGAATGGTATTTTCACAGCAGTTTTGCCAGTGATGAGCATGTGATGTTTGTGTAAGAGAATAGGAAGGGACCAGTTAAACCGTCTTGATTATATACTATGTTTTCAAAAACCCATAAGTGCATTATGTCATGTATGTGTAGGGTTTGAGTACATAGAAAGAGAACAAGGTTTGCCGCAAAAATCAGAGGAAGAAAATGTCAAGTAGGAGCTATTCACAGTGTGGTGCACAGCAGAGAACAAAGAAGTGACATTTGACGTGGTCATTGCTTTTGAAAGTAATTAACTTATGAAGAAAATCAAAGGTTGCCTGCAATGAAGAGACTTAGCTTCCAAATACTTATTAATAACTAACTACAGTAGCATTATTTTATAAGGCTAGATGGAGTGATGAATCTTTTAAAAAGCTAGCCATGGAAAGAAATAGGCAAGAAGGTTTCCAAACAGAAATTGGAGTAGGCTCTAACCTTTCAGATTTCTCTGTAGAAGACAAAGTAGATACAATTCTATTTTATTGTTCTTTTTTTTCTAATTAATTTTTTCTAATTACAAATAGGGTTGGGATTCGCTATATGTGCGACTTACTTGGAGCTTATGCAAACTTTTTTTTTTCTGTCAAAGCAGGAACTCAACTTTATTAAACAGGGGGGTGAATTATACAGAGTGTGCAGTGGAGGAAGGAGGAAGGGTGGTGTGATTATGGGGTAACCAATAGGAAGTGATTAAGTGACCAGAAGGTGTTTGAATAGGTGTGACATCATCCCAGGGAAACGAAACTTTCCTGTGGAAATGAGATTTGAAACCTAAAGTCAGGTCCTGAAACTCTAGCCAGGCTCAGGAAGTTCCAGCAGGCCTCAGGCCTGGTGAAGAGGCCCAACACCTCCCCCTTCTGTTTTTTTTAAAAGACGATCCAGGGGCTACCTGTGATCGAGCAGGCCGTATGGCCTTGAGTGACTGTGCCTGTCTTAGGTGTGAGAGCTCCCGTCCAGAGTCTTGTCCATCATGGGAGTTTGCAACTTTGAGTGTTATAAGTCCTGTCTTAGGTTGATCTCCGGCTGGGCCCTCACTTACCCATCTCTGGCCACTAGCCCTCACTTAAGTGCCTGGCTAGGCCAGACTTGGGGATTTCATGGTCACAAGGAGTCATCAAATAGCTCTAAGGCCAAATGTTCAGAGGTGGACTCCTGAGCAGCGAGCATCTGATAGTTGATGTGGACCTGGTGAAGCTGGATAGATTCAATCTGTCTTTTAATAAAGCGAGTAAGAGCATTAATCACACAAGGCCCAACGGCTGCAAGGAGAAGTATCATGGACATGGGACTCATGAGGGGAGTAAGGTATGGGAGGAGGCTGCCAAAGGAGGACCAAAAGGGGTGTCCCTGGAGCTCTTTCCTTCGCCGATCCAGGTCCTCCTGTAGTTTCTTTATCTCGTCCCATACGAATCCTGATCTGTTAGTGTAAAAACAGCATTTTTCCTGTAAAAAAAAAAAGACAAATTCCTCCTTCCTTGGCAGTTAATAAATCTAGGCCCCGTCGGTTTTGTAAGACCACATCGGCAAGGGAGTCCAATTGGCCCTGGAACTCAATGACAGTCTCAGATACCTCCTGGACATCATCAGCCTCTGTGACGACTGTTGGTAAAAGCTTATCGAGGTACCCAGGCCTGCAGTACCTGTGGCCACCCCTGCCGCAATTCCGATGCCCGCCAAAACGGGTAGCATTTGTACAGTCCTCTTAGGTGGACTGGCAATGGAGTCAAATGTAGGGACAGAGACTGGTCCATCTCCTTTAATGTAATCAATGTCAGGGGTCAATATTGCTAATACACAAAACCCCTTCCAATTGGCTGGGAGCAATGGGTGGGGTTCACTAAAGCCACAGACAAAAACATGTCCAGGTGGGGGACACACTGGGGAGGTCGGGTATTTGATGGTTGAATTGGTGGGACAAAGGGAGGAGTCAGCATAACCAAGATTAATGCCTGTAGCATCCTTAGGACCAGGAAGAGCCTCCAGGCAATAGGGGTGATTGGCTCCCGCAGTCATAAGCTGTACTGAGAGGGGACGGGAGAAGCTGCATCCCTCAGTAGTATAATTTAGGGTCCCATTATAAGGTACCAGTAGGAGCTCATGGAAACTTATGGAAGACTTTTCTTCCCTTGCCAGATAAGGGAAGATTCTTTGGTTCCATTCCCAGTGGGGTGGGTGGTGTAGAGACAGCTTCATGGCTTCTCCAGCTGGTGTCTGAAGATTGCAAAGGCAGCTGTGGCTTCCAATCTGCAGCTCAAAGTGACGTATTCAAAATACAAGGTCCATTCCATGTGTTTTCGCATAAACCACCAGACCTTCATGAAGATCCTTAAAAGAATTCATATAATTATCTCCATGGATCTAAGGGAAAAAGAAGCGCTTGCCAGTGGAAACAGAGAGAGGTCTGGGCAGGAGGCCAGGGAAGACACAGAATGACTTGATTCCCCTGCTTCCCCTCCCTATCTTGAACTCTTCTTCACTGTCATCTGTCACATGTTTTGGCCAGTCCATGCAATGCTAACAAGTACTTTAGACAACATGCCTTGGGAACAACAGGCATTAGTTTCTTGCTCTTCTGGGAAGCAAAGTCTGAGATCTGTCAGGAAGCCCATAGTGTCATGTTGTCAAGGGTTCCCTTCTGCTTGCAAGCAGTTGAATTCCGTTTGCATTCCCATTTAGCCCAAAGAGATAACTGGCTTCTTGGTTTCTTCTTATGGGGACATCAGTCCTTTTCCTAAGGTCTTGAACCTTATGACCCAATTTTCTCCCAAATCCTCTGCTTCCAAATGCTATTACGCTTTCAGTTTATGGTGGACACAAGCATTCAGTCCATCTTTTGCTTTCTCCTGATTTTTCTCTATAAACTCGTATCTAGTAGTGATAAGAGAATGTCAAAAGATCCCAGAAGTTATTGGCCCTACAAATAGTGGGGTATGCAGAAATACTGGAATTGCCAAATACTGTAGCAGCACTCTCCTGTCTGTGATTTGCCATCATAACTGCAGGTTAGAATTACATGGGAGAGCTGATCCATGTCTAAAATACATTTTTTATTAAAAATGTAATTATACATTTTAAAATTGTTTTACCAGTTTCCTCTCTCCCCCCTCCTCCCCCCGAACCCCTTCCTCCCTATCCTCATCCCCCAGTGCCTCCCCCCCAATTCCCAGAGAGTCCTTTATTGTGTACGCCTGACTCTCCACTGGGTCCTCCTCTCCGATGACATATAAGGACCCAGTGGCATTTCCATAAGCCCTTCCTGTGTTCCCCTTAAGCATAGGAGCACTACTATGGCTGTCAATCCCTTGCCACCAGGGATCTCGGTGCCCTTAACAGATGCTAGACTTTATGAGGGCAACAGTGCACTGGACATTGCGCAGGGCATGCAAAGTCCCATTATGATTGCTTTGGCCCCAACTATTGTTGAGAATCTTGCAAATCATTGTTCCTCCCATCCTTTTGCTCTTACAATCTTACCGCCCCCTCTTCCGCAAATGTCCCTGAGCTCCAGGATGGGGAGAGATTAGGCTGGCCTAGTTCTATGTGATTGATATAGAGTCTCTGAAGTTCTGGATTGTGATTTGTTGATTTTCTTTTGCAGTTTTGCTGCTCCTGCAATGCCCTTCACTCCATCCTGCTGGGCACTGTATGTTACCCCCTGGCCAGAGACAAAAAGCTGTTAAACTGGAGTCTTGTTATAATAGCACATTCAAGGGTAGATGTAATAAAAGTAGGAAACCTCAGTGAGGGAGGAGTCCATCACCCATTTGCTAAATGATTACTTTTTATCTGCTAGACTATATGCCCTCCCCTTCTCATGAGATCAGTAAAGAACGTCTGTGAACTTAACCAAGTTTCTCATGACTTACTTGCAGACCTTGATGGAGGCCTATTTTTTCTGCTGTAACATGGTCCCCTCTCTCCTTGTTTCTGGTGTGGCCCTCCTTCCCCATCTCTCTTGTTCATAATCCTTGCAATTACTGTGTTACATAGGGTTACTTTTGAGTGTCCCAATGTGGGCTGGGTGAGCTTGGTACTAGGAGCCACCTATTAGGGAGTACATATGGTGCTTAATTTTCTGGGTTTGGGACACTTCACTTAATATAATTGTTTCTAATGACATCCATTTCCCAGCAAATTCCAGTAATTCATCATTTTTGATGGCTGAGTAGTACTCCATTGTATAGATGTACCACCGTTTCCTTATCCACTCGTCAACTGTTGGACAGTTTGGGTTGATTCCACGACTTTGCTATTGTAAACAGTGCTGCTATGAACATGATCGAGCTTGTGCTATCGAGGCGAACCTCTGCTGCATGGGGGGTTATTCCCAAAAGTGGGATAGCAGGGTCATATGGCATTTCAATCTTCAATTTCTTTAGGAATCTCCAGACAGCTCGCCAGAGTGGCTGTATGAGCCTGCATTCCCACCAGCAATGTAGGAGAGTTCCCCTCTCTCCACATCCTCTCCAGCATTTGTCGTTGTTTGTATTGTGGATTTTTGCCATCCTGACCAGAGTGAGATGATATCTCAGGGAAGTTTTGATTTGCATTTCCCTGATGGCTAAGGAAGTGGAGCATTTTTTAAGATATTTGTTAGACATTTTAATTTCATCCCTGGTAAAGTTTCTTTTAAGTTCCAGGGCCCATTTTTTAATTGGGCCATTGTTTTTAATTTTTAGTTTTCTAAGTTCTTTGTGCACTCTGGACAGTAGAGCTCTGTCAGATATGTGGTTAGTGAAGATTTTCTCCCATTCTGTGGGGTGCCTTTGAGCTCGTGTTACAATCTCTTTATCTGAACAGAAGCTCTTTAATTTCACAAGATCCCAACTGTTGAGAGTTGATAGCAGTGACTGTGCCATTGGATGTCTGTTTAGGAACTGTTGGCCTAGCCCAATCAGCTCGAGGGAGTTCCCTATCCTTTCAACTATGGTTTTTATAGTCTCTGGCCTTAAATCAAGGTCCTTGATCCATTTGGAATTAAGTCTTGTACATGGTGACAAGTACGGGTCCAGCTTTAATCTTCTGCATGTGGAGATCCAGTTTTGCCAGCACCATTTGTTGAAGATGCTTTTCTTTTTCCATTGGATTCTTTGGGCCCCTTTGTCAAAGACCAAATGGCTGTAGTTGTGTGGGCTTATATCTGGGTCTTCAACCCTTATCCATTGATCTGTGTGTCTATTTTGAGCCAGGCTGTTTTTATAACTATGGATTTGTAGTATAGACTAAGGTTTGGTATGGTGATACCTCTAGCCGTGTTTTTGTTACTCAGGATTGTCTTTGGTATCCTGGGTCTTTTGTGCCGCCATATGAATTTTGAGATTGTTTGGTCAACCTCTTTGAAGAATTGCTTTGGGATTTTAATTGGTATAGCACTGAATTTGTATATTGCCTTTGGTAGGATGGTCATTTTTACAATGTTTATTCTACCAATCCAGGAACATGGGAGGTCTTTCCACCTTCTGGTGTCTTCTGCTATTTCTTTTTTTTTAATTATTAATACATTTTTATTATTATTTTAGCTCATACAAACTTAATAGGTACACCAGTTCCCTCCCTCCCTCCTCCTCCCCCCAAACTCCCTGCTCCTCCTCCCCACCCCCCTCCCTTCCCATCCCCTAGTGCCTCCCGCCCCAATTCCCAGAGAGTCCTTTCTTGTGCATGCCTGATTTTCCTCTGGGCCCTCCTCTCCGATGACATACAAGGACCCAGTGGCCTTTCCCTGAACCCTTTCCTGTGTTCCCCTTAGGTATAGAAACACTGCTGTGGCTGCCAATCCCTTGCCTCCAAAGATCTTGGTGCCTTTAGCAGATGCTAGACTTTGTGGGGTCAATAGTGTGTTGGACAATGCACAGGGCATGTAAAGTCCAATTATGATTGCTTCAGCCCTAACTTGCATGGAGTAACTTACGTATCCTTGCTCCTCCCATCCTTTTGCTCTTACACTCTTACTGCCCCCTCTTCCTCAAATTTCCCTGAGCTTCAGGATGGGGAGAGATTTAGCCTAGTTCTAGGTGGTTGATATAGAGTCTCTGAAGTTCTGGATTGTGGTTTGTTGGTTTTCTTTTGCAGTTTTGTTGCTCCTGCAATGCACTTCACTCCATCCTGGTGGGCATTGTATGTTACCCCTGGCCAGAGACAAAAAGCTGTTAAACTAGAGTCTTGTGATAAAAGCACATTCAAAGGTAGATGTAATAAAAATGGGAAACCACAGTGAGGGAGGGGTCTATCACCAATTTGCACTACGGTTACTTTTTATCTGCCAGACTATATGTCTTCCTCTTCTGGTGAGATCATACCCCCTCAGTAGTAAATGATCATGAACAAAAGCCTGTGAACTTAATCACATGTCTCATTACTTATTTTAGTCCTTGATGGAGGCCTATTTTCTCTGCTGTAACATGGTCCCTTCTCTCCTTGTTTGTGATGTGGCCCTCCTACCCCATCCCTCCTGTTCATAATCCTTGCAATTACTGTCTCTAGGTGGGCTGGTTGGGTTTGGTACAAGGAGCCACCTACTAGGGAGTACATACGGCGCTTAATTTTCTGGGTCTGGGATACTTCACTTAATATAATTGTTTCTAATGACATCCATTTCCTGGCAAATTCCAGTAATTCATCATTTTTGATGGCTGAGTAGTACTCCATTGTATAGATGTACCACTGTTTCCTTATCCACTCGTCAACTGTTGGACATTTGGGTTGATTCCATGATTTTGCTATTGTAAACAGTACTGCTATTAACATGGTCATGCTTGTGCTATCGAGGTGAACCTCTGCTGCATGGGGGGTTATTCCCAAAAGTGGGATAGCAGGGTCATATGGCATTTCAATCTTTAATTTCTTTAAGAATCTCCAGACAGCTCGCCAGAGTGGCTGTATGAGCCTGCATTCCCACCAGCAATGTAGGAGAGTTCCCCTCTCTCCACATCCTCTCCAGCATTTGTCGTTGTTTGTATTGTGGATTTTTGCCATCCTGACCAGGGTGAGATGATATCTCAGGGAAGTTTTGATTTGCATTTCCCTGATGGCTAAGGAAGTGGAGCATTTTTTAAGATATTTGTTAGACATTTTAATTTCATCCCTGGTAAAGTTTCTTTTAAGTTCCAGGGCCCATTTTTTAATTGGGCCATTGATTTAATTTTTAGTTTTCTAAGTTCTTTGTGCAATCTGGACAGTAAAGCTCTGTCAGATATGTGGTTAGTGAAGATTTTCTCCCATTCTGTGGGGTGCCTTTGAGCTCGTGTGACAATCTCTTTATCTGAACAGAAGCTCTTTAATTTCACAAGATCCCAACTGTTGAGAGTTGGTAGCAGTGACTTTGCCATTGGATGTCTGTTTAGGAAATGTTGGCCTAGCCCAATCAGCTCGAGGGAGTTCCCTATCCTTTCAACTATGGTTTTTATAGTCTCTGGCCTGATATAAAGGTCCTTGATCCATTTGGAATTAAGTCTTGTACATGGAGACAAGTACGGGTCCAGCTTTAATCTTCTGCATGTGGAGATCCAGTTTTGCCAGCACCATTTGTTGAAAATGCTTTTCTTTTTCCATTGGATTCTTTGGGCCCCTTTGTCAAAGACCAAATGCCTGTAACTTTGTGGGCTTATATCTGGGTCTTCAACCCTTATCCATTGATCTGTGTGTCTATTTTGGAGCCGTACCAGGCTGTCTTTATAACTATGGATTTGTAGTATAGACTTAGATTTGGTATGGTAATACCTCCAGCAGTGTTTTTGTTACTCAGGATTGTTTTTGCTATCCTGGGTCTTTTGTGCCTCCATATGAACTTTGAGATTGTTTGGTCAACTTCTTTGAAGAATTGCTTTGGGATTTTGATTGGTATAGCATTGAATCTGTATATTGCCTTTGGTAGGATGGTCATTTTTACGATGTTGATTCTGCCAATCCAGGAAAAAGGGAGGTCTTTCCACTTTCTGGTGTCTTCTGCTATTTCTTTCTTTAGGGTTTTAAAGTTTTCGTTGTAAAGGTCTTTTACCTCCTTGGTTAGGTTTATACCAAGGTATTTCATTTTTTTAGGGGCTATAGTAAATGGGATGGTTTCTCTCAAGGCTTTTTCACTTCTTTCATTCTGGGCATATAGGAAGGCCTCTGATTTTTGCACATTTATTTCGTATCCTGTCACCCTGTTGAACTTCTCAATTAGTTCCAGAAGCTTCCTGGTGGAGTTTTTGGGATCACTCAGGTATACGATCATGTCATCTGCAAATAGGGATAGCTTGACTTCTTCCTTGCCGATTTGAATCCCTCTTATGTCCCTTTCTTGTCTTATGGCTTCAGCTAAGACTTCAAGTACAAGTTTGAATAGAAGAGGTGAGAGTGGACAGCCTTGTCTAGTTCCTGATCAAAGTGGGAATGTTTCCAATTGTTCCCCATTGAGTATAATCCTTGCTGTGGGCTTGTTGTATACAGCTTTTATTATATTGATAAAGGTTCCTTCCATTCCTACTGTTTCCAGCGTTTTGATCATAAAAGGCTGTTGGATCTTGTCAAAAGCTTTTTCTGCATCTATCGAGAGTATCATGTGGTCTTGGACTTTGGACTGGTTTACATGATGAATTACATTTATTGATTAGCGTATGTTGAACCAACCTTGTGTGCCGGGGATGAAGCCTACTTGGTCCCCGTGAATGATTTTTTTGATATGTTTTTGAATCTGATTTGCTAAGACTTTGTTGAGAATTTTTGCGTCTGTGTTCATCAGGGAGATCGGCCTATAGTTTTCTTTTTTAAGTGAATCTTTATTAGGTTTGGGATTAAGACGATATTAGTTTCATAGAAGGAATTTGGTAGTGTTCCTTCCTTTGCTATTTGATGGAACAGTATAAGGAGTATTGGTGTTATTAACTCCTTAAATATCTAGTAGAATTCTGTGATGAATCCATCTGGCCCAGGACATTTTTTGGGGGGCAGATTTGAGATTACTTCTTCAATTTCCTTATATGTTATAGGACTATTTAAATAATTCACAACTTCCTGATTCAATTTAGATAGGTTGTGTTTATTTAGAAATTCATCCATCTCTTTTGTGTTGTCAAACTTCACAGAGTACAAGTTTTTGAAATATGATGTTATAATTCTCTGGATTTCTTGGGTATCCGTAGTGATAACTCCATGTTCATTTCTAATTTTGTTAATTTGGGTTTTCTCTCTCTTGCTTTTGGTTAATTTAGCTAGGGGTGTATCAGTCTTATTGATTTTTTTCAAAGAACCAGCTTTTTGAGTGGTTGATTTTTTTCTATTGTTTTCTTAATCTCGATTTCAGATATTTCTCCCTTTATTTTGCTAATCTCCTCTCTTCTACTACTTTTGAGATCAGATTGCTCTAATTTTTTTAAAGCTTTAAGCTGCATTGTTAAGTTGTTCATTTCTGATGTTTCCATTTTTTTTGATGTAGGCATTAAGAACTATGAACTTACCACTTAGAACAAATCAGATTCAAAAACATATCAAAAAGATCATTGTGTCCCAGAGAGTTTGGTAAGTTGTATTTTCGTTATCATTCACTTTCAGGAAATCTCGAATTTCCTTTTTAATTTCTTCCTGAATCCAGTTCTCATTCAGCATCATTTTGTTAAGTTTCCAGGAGTTAGTGTATTTTCTCTTATTTGATGTGTTGTGGATGTCCAGCTTTAGGCCTTGGTGGTTTGATAGGGCACAGGTTAGAATTTCAACTTTTTTGTATATGTGTAGATTCGTTTTGTGGCCCAATATGTGATCTATTTTGGAGAAAGTTCTGTGTGCTGCTGAGAAAAATGTGTATTCTTTGGTATGTGGGTGAAAAGTTCGATAGAGATCTGTAAGGTCCATTTCTTTCAGGGTTTGATTAAGTTCCCAAGTGTCTCTGTTAAGCTTTTGACCTGTTGATCTATCCCATGTTGAGAGGGCAGTGTTGAAGTCCCCAAGAATTATCGTTTGGGGGTTGATTTCTTGCTTTAGACGCTGTAGGGTTTTCTTAATGAATGTGGAGGGGCCCATATTGGGTGCATAAATGTTCAGTATTATGAAGTCTTCCTGGTGAATTATACCTGTGACTAAAATGTAGTATGCATCCGTGTCTCTTATAATTTTCTTTGGTTTGAAGTCCACTTTTTCTGATAATATAATGGCTACCCCTGCCTGTTTTCTGCTTCCATTTGCATGTAGAATTGTTGACCAGCCTTTTATTTTTAGAGCGTGCCTATCTTTTGTGGTGAGATGGGTTTCCGGCAGGCAGCAGATTGTTGGATTGTGGTTTTTAATCCAAGTTTGTAATCTGTGTCTCTTGATCGGTGAATTAATTCCATTAACATTTAGTGTTATAATGGAGAAACTATTTTTAATTCTAGACATTTATTATGTTTAGTAATTTTTATAAGTATATTGCTTCGCTTTTACTGGTGTTATATTTGCCTTCTGTTCTCCTGGATATGCCTGTTTTTTTCTTCACACTTGAGTATCATTTCTAGCATTTTTTGAAGGCCTGGTTTGGTGGATATGTATCCCTTCAAGTTGTCTTTGTGCTGGAAAGTTTTTCTTTCTCCCTCGACCATGACTGAATGTTTTGCAGGGTAAATCAGCCTGGGTTGACATTTTTGCTCATTCAATACTTGAAGTATGTCTCTCCAAGCTCTTCTTGCTTTTACTGTTTCGACTGAGAAGTCATTTGTTATTTTAATAGGTTTACCTTTAAAAGTGACTTGTTTTTTCTCCCTTGAAGCTCTCAGCACCAGTTCTTTATCTTGAATGTGGAATGTTTTGACTATTATTTGCTGTGGCGTGCTTCTGTTTTGGTCGTATCTGTTTGGGGTGTGGAATGCCTCTTGTATAAGGATGGGCCTCTCTTTTTTTAGATGAGGAAAGTTTTCCTTGATGATCGTTTGAAAACTTTCCTCAGGGGTGGTATTTTGAGATTCTTGCTCTGGAATTCCATGAATATGCATGTTGGGCTTCTTGAGGGTGTCCCATATCTCTTGGATATTTCTCTTAAGTATCTTTTTGGCTTTAACAACCTCTTCCATTGAGCTGGTTAGTACTCCCACTTTATCTTCAAGGTTTGAAATTCTATTCTGTTTTCGTTAGTTCTGTTGATAAGACTCTGTGGCGTTGTGGGTTGAAGATAACTTGTCTTGTAGCTCAGTTTTAAACTCTGCTTGAGTCTGTTTTAACTGCTCTATGCCACTTTTTGTTTCTTGCACTGTTTTTCTCAACTCCTCCAAATTTCTGTTGTGTTCCTCTTTAAAGCGATTGATTCGATTATGTAATTCCTCCTGATTTCCTCTTTCATAGTATTGAACATGGTAATGATCATATTTTGAAAGTCGTTATCCTAGGTCATGTTTTCTTGGCCTTTTTCCACGGGTTTGTTCTGGTTGGAGTCTAACATTATGGGATTAATTTCTTCAGTGTGAAATTTGTTTACTTGAGTGTTGCTTCTCATGGATTTGCACTTTGACTTTGGCATTGTCGTTTTAACTCTTAAGATCTTTCAATTTCACTAAACTGAATTATTTGGCCTGGGGTTCTGGGGGTGGGCAGGGACAGAGCTTACCTAGTTCACGGTTGAGGCCCGGCTGGACCGCGCGCGTCTGGACCAGGGGAGAGGGGTGGGGTGAAAGAGAATGGGGACGTTGGCGTGGAGCTATTTAACCCGAGGGCAGCTGGGGCGGGGCCCGGGCGCAGGGTTGAGGTCCTCCTTGTCCCTGGGCCCTGAGCGCGTGGCTCTGGCTGGATGGCGGGAGTTGTAGCTCGGTCCCTTTGGGCTGACCTGGGGTTCTGGTGGGCGGGCGCGGCCGGGGCTTACCTAGGTCGCGGGGTGAGGCCCAGCTGGTCCGTGCGCGCGTCCCCACCGGCGGAGCGGGATGGGGTGAAAGGGAGCTTAAAATACATTTTAATTATATTAAAGTACGTCAAGCATATGTTTGTTTATTGTTTTGTTTTGTTTGCTTTGTTTTAAGCTGCTTAACTTATTCCTGTGTGACTAAGTTTTGCACCTCTTCTGAGTTAGGTTGAATGAAAATCACTTGACTGTCATGCTAAAATGAAAACTGGTTCAGGGATGTTTCCTGATACTGTGCTTCCCTAACAAGCACCCAGGAGATGTGGGTAGTATTAGTTCAGGAACTGAATTTTGGATAGCAAGACCCTAGATATTTAGCATTAAGCTGAATAGCAGATCTATCTAGTCCATTCTCCTCTGAAGAATGCTTTCTTTTTCACACTTCTACCAAGACATGCGAACATTCTTCAAGCATGCCCAGTCCAGTCAAAGACTCCCCAAAGCAAATGTTGTAAAAATAAAATACTTCTTTCTATGCCAGCAAATTTACTTCATCTCACTGATACTAAGCTAACTGAATTAACAGTATCTGTTTCCTGTGATTTTTTTTTCTTTTAGTATAGAATGTTTTCAAGTGGGATCTATGGATACAGAACAGGCAAAATGGAGATATTTCCAGATTAAAACCTAGAAACTCAAATTCTAGACCTGTCTTAATTATACATGTGTGTGTTGTATGTGTATGCATATATGTATCCATGTATGACAGTGCACATGTGTCACAGCATGAATGACAGCTTGATATGTTGGTGTCTGCTGTTTGTCACTACATTGCATACTGCATGATAGTTGGTCCTTGAATTTTCAGGGGATTTGTCAGTCTCTGCCTCCCATGCCACTCTTGGGGTGCTGCTATTACAGATGTGTACCACTACATCTGGCTTTAGCATGGGCTCCAGGGGTTGAACTCAGGGCATTCGGATTTCATAGCAAGCACTTTTTTACTTGATGAGCCATTTCTCTAACCCATCAATGATTTTGAAATTGGAGACATAAAACAGAACAATTTCACAGACAAAAAACTGGAAAAAGTAACTTTTAATGTTTTAATTGCCAAATTATACTGAGAATACAATATTTCAAAGGTTTCCTCTGGGTAGAAGCAGCTGCATTTCGACAATAATTGCCTAAGCAGAAGACACTTACAGAACGAAATGTCTAGCCCTTGAGGTCACCTTTTGTTGAAATCATTTGAAACAATCCTTGTCCTGAAGTAGTTGTCTTATTACAGTTAGACAGAAATGGGGCAAAAATGAAGCTTATTTCTGCTTCATTCTGTTCAACTTAGCAATCAAAACAGCAAGTCAAAAAATACTGCATGTAATCAAGTGCTGGCAAATATGTTTAGACAAAAGAGGGAATAGTGGGGGAAAAGCAGAAAGGATTAGTGGATGGGGTATCAAAGGGACCCAAAGTAATAATAGAAAAACCCCTAGAATGTGGAATGCAACCAGATAGGAATCTCCTGTAAGATAAATATGTTAAAAAAGTCTGGGGTTAAAAAATAAAGCAATGGACAGTCCCTGTACAGACGAGCACAGAAAGAGGAAGAGAGGACAATGAAACCATACTAAAAGTAAAAGTCATGTGATCCTTTATGATCAGTTGTTGATTAGGGAAGTCTCAAAAGTCCTTTTGTTATTGCTCTTAGTTGCCTTCCAAAAATTGACAGTATTACTGAAGATAAAACACATGTGGATCACAGGACAATGAAAAACATCACCAGCTGGAAGTGATCTGGAAGCGATCCTTTGATGGATAGCTTACAAAGTACCAGAGAGTACTATGGAAACTACTGGGGGGAGAAAATCAAAAGTATCATCGATCTTTTTAAACACCTTTTACTATACCCATAGACTGGTGAAGCACTCGGCACTCAACCTTGAGGCCTCCTTTTGCAACAGAAGGTGTTTACTACAAAAAAAAAAAATGTATCTGGCCATATTGCAGAAAATATGTGACTGTGGACTACTTGGCCCTTATCAAGACATCTAAGTCACATCCATTCCAATCCCAAGGCTCAGGGAGTAACACAGAATAGGGGGCAGGAAGGTTTAAGAGCCTAGTGGGACAGTGGTGGGCCAGACATTATCTCCTGGGCATTACAGGACTGAGGTGTGCATGGTTTCATGCAAATATGTATACTTCCACAAGGACTGCATGGAAACTGTCCTGTCAATATTCCCCAGAAAAAGAGAAAGATCTCAAGAAGCTCCACACCTCCCCGAGAGACTCATGAGAACTAAAAGGAAGATGCTGTTCTCAATGATATATCCGCTGATCTATGACTCAAGAAGCTCCACACCTCCCCGAGAGATTCATGAGAACTAAAAGGAAGAAAAGGAAGATGCTGTTCTCAATGATATACCACTGATCTATGACACTTGCTGGAGCATGAATCATATCAGCACGTGACATCCCGGATAGACTAAAGGAAGCATGGCAGGCCACACAAGTGAAAAGACTTGAAAATAGAAAGGAGTGTGACAGGGGGATGAGGGCTGTCAGGGAAAAAATTAAGACTTAGGTCTAGAATTTGAGTTTCTAGGTTTTTAATCTGGAAATATCAAATGACCAATGGGACAGAGAAAAAGAAGAAAAATGATAAAATTTATGATACTACCATAGCTTTTAAAAATGCATCATGCAGAATTTTCTTTAATAAGCATTTGTTATTGTTCTTCAAAATGATAAACTCTGTTTCTCTTTATATTTTGCTTATTTTGAGTGTTTGTTCTAAAATCTCTTACCAGTTGTGGTTTTTGTGTGTTGAAGAATATTCCATTGTCTTCTGGCTTCCATTATTGTGACTGAAAAATCAATAAATTATCTACTGATAAGAGAAAGAAAGAAAGAAAGAAAGAAAGAAAGAAAGAAAGAAAGAAAGAAAGAAAGAAAGAAAGAAAGAAAATAGGGAACCCTTACATACTACTGATAGAAACGTAAATTACTGGCACCTGTTAAGGAAAACAATATGGAAATTTTTTTAAAAATTGAAAATTGAATGGCCATATGATCAGGAATCCCACTACTGAGTATATATCTAAAAATATGACATCAACATCTTGAAGAGAATATTTGCATTTCCATGTCCTTTGCCACGCTATTCATAATAACCAAGAAATGCAAACAACCAGTGTCCTTTTAACTGATAGATGGATAGAGAAAATGTGTTATATATGCCAAAAGAATATTACTCAATCATAAGAACCCTGTCATTTGCAGTGACCTTAATGGATTGAAGATTAATATGTAAGGTTAAATAAGTCAGGCACAGAAACACAATTGTTGCATGGTTTCACACTTGAGTGGAATCTAAGAATTATGGTCTTATGGAAAGAAAATTGTTTATAGTAGGTGTTTGTAGTTCTCAGTGGCCAGAGAACTCAAGAATGAGAGTGGATACAGAAAGTTTGATCAATAGTTACTAAACTATAGTCACATGGGAATATGAAGTTCTGTGTTACTTTCGCAAATCATTATGATTATAAACTCAAAATTCAAGTGTACTTTTCAAAAATACAGTAAGAAAGGAGAGGCGAGGACTGAAAGAATCTTGCAACCTTGAGTGAGTGACTGACAAATGCTTCTGATTTTTTTTCTGGAAAATCTGCAACTGTACTAAATATCAAATGTATTATAGAACAGGCCTATGGCCAGTGGTGGCAGAATAAACACAGAAATGTGCTTCGTGGTGCTCTGAGGAAGACCTTTTGACTTGTTGGCTACACCATTCAGTGTAGTTCATTGTGCTTTTGAATATTTTGGTGGCGTTTTAATGTGTTCTGGATTGTCGATGGAGCTTACAATTAAAATTTCAGATATTGTCTTTAAGACAAATTCTTAGTTGACATTTTTTATGGTATATAAAGGTACCAACAGGTCATATTTGATTAGAAGGGGATAATCTACAGACTTCTACAGATGGACTAATAAGAAGGCAAATCTTCTTTAAGATTTGACCTCTCAGTGATTTGGGATTTCAGTGATGTGACAGCCCAAATGGCCACAGATGTTCTGATGATTAACAAGCATTTATTCTGTTCACTTGATTATTGTCTATAGTCAAAAGGATTTATTATTGGAGTTGAAACTATGAATTTGCAAGTAAACTATTTGTTATTCAGCATCTTAATTAAATTAGATAAAGTGTAAAGAAAAAGCATTACACTCTGTAAGTTACATATATATATACAATAAAAATAATTTTGACAACAAAAATTGATAAATGTCTAAGGAAATAATTACATCCCACTTAATTCACTCATTATGCAGATTAATTGCATATATTTTTATGTTTGTGTCTATCAGTTAAACATGAAATCATTGAATTAGGATACACATCTGGGCTGGTTACATAAAGGTAGTGCTTCAATAAACATGTGTGAGCAAGTGTCTTCTGACATGTTGGCTTTATTCCTTTTCAATAGTATCACATGATAGTTCTGCTTTTAGATTTTTGAGGAATCTCCATACTGATTTCCACAGTGACTACCAGTTTACATTCTCACCAGCAGTGGATTAGTTTGCATCCTGGTCAATATTCATTACCTCTTCTTTACTTCTTGTTACTCATTCAACTGTGGTGAGCAGGAATATCGAAGTAATTTTAATATCCATTTCTCCAGTTGCTAAAAAGGTTTGACATTTTTCATGTATTTACTGGCTATTCATATTTCTTCTGTTCATTTTATTTGCCTATTTATTGTTTGTGTTTGAACAAAGCACACTAATATATATGCATGAAGATGTCATAACACAGCCCATTAATTTTATGCTAACTAAAAGTTCATTTTTGAAAAGTCAAGGAATATGGACCATGAAGTACAAGAAATGGAAATTAAAATAGTTTAGGGCCAAAATGACCTTGAAATATGGTTAGATGTGAATTTAAATTTAGACTTTAAATCTTTCTAGCAAAGAGATCTAAGACAAATTGCTCCTCTAGACTGCATTGTGTTTAATGTAAAATTGAAGTAAGCATTTTTAATGGCCTTGTAAAGATGAAGAAAGAGCATGTAAGCAAGATTTATCTCTTTAAAACTTGGCTGCTGAATTTCTTTATTGCTGGAATCCTAAATAGATGGCAGTCTAGAACAGAACATTTTATATTGGGGAATCACAATTCCATATGGAGTCAAGAAATCAAATGTGGGGGTCATGAAAAAAATTCAGGAATGTGAAAAATGGTTTCCAAACTGACAATAACCAAAGATGAATTGAAAATAAAATACATGGAGCTGGGGAGATGGCTCAGGGTTTAAATAAAACCTTTGCCTCAGAAGGCAAAGGACCTGAGTTCAAATCCTAGATCCCAAGTGAAAACACCCGGCAGAAATGGTGGGAGTCTGCTCTTGGAAGTGCGCCACTTGGAAGGTGGAGCCTAGAGAATCTCTGAGCAAAGCCAAAAGGAGGGAGAACAATCCAGGATGATTCCAAGAAGCTACCCTTGGACCTCCATAGGCTGACACACTCAAGTGCTCTCTGTTACATTTACACACACTCACGCCCCACACGGAGTTTACTTCACCAGGTCTCCCTGCTTCTGTCCAAACCCCACCTGCAGTTCCCCAGCCTAGGACGCTCCTCAATCTCACGCTGTGGGGTCGTCCTTCTCTCAACTCTGTGGTGCATGGACTGGAGTCACTGGAGCTGCTCTTCCATCGGTACTTTGTTCAAAGCAGCTCTGCTCCGGATGTGCCCTAAGAAACGGAAAACCACAAATCGTTCAAGAGACTTAAGCAGACCGTGGGAAAAGTGTCCATACATCTTTTTGACTCAGACTACTTCAGTGGCTCACAAAACACTTCAACGTAATGATGCATCATCATATCTTTGCAGCCTATGGGAAGGGAGGGCGCGTGCACGTTCACAGTGTGTTTGCTAGAGGACGAGACTTGGAAAGGCCATTCATTACCATTCCTCAGTCAGGTGAACAGTGAGAAGTGTAAGTCCACTCAAACCTAAGCCTTTCTTCCTTGCATCTACTCAACCTCACTTGCTGAGAAGAGGGGCAATGAGAGGACAGGTCAGGAGTTACCGAGACGAGTTCAACAGTCCAGGTGTCTTTGGCAAGTCAGTCACTTGAAACCATGTGCATCTCTTCATGTTGGAGGTTCTACATTGAAAGCACAAAAGCAAAGAGGTTTTTTTTAAATTTTTTATTATTATTTATTCAATTGTGCGCTGTGTGTGTGTGTGTGTGTGTGTGTGTGTGTGTGTGTGTGTAGAACCACGGACAAATTCGGGAACCACCATGGACGCCTCCACCTCCTCCTTGTTTACTCTGCCCGGGGATTCACAAGCTCCGCTCTACCAGGACCAGAAACGCAGGCCGCCCCTGCTTCTGCCTGATATCTATATGTGGGGTCTAGGATCCGAACTCAGGACCTTCCGCCTGCAAGGCAGAGGCTTAACCCCTGAGCCACCTCTCCAGCCCCGCGTTTTTTTTTTTTTTTTTTTTTAATTTTACAGAGCTAAATCTTAGGAGTGCGAGAGGCTGTATCAGGCGTCTGCCTCTCCCACACAGGGTTAAACAGTCGTAGAAGGCACTGGAAGAATTCCTAGTAACTTCAACCAATTACATGATGCTTTTAAAGCAACATTTAATACTCTTTTTATTATTCTGAAACAAAAATTTAGTGCACACACACACATACACACACACAGAGTAATGAAACCTGGCTGTTTCCCGCAATACTCGTGCTATGTGACTGAAAGGAGCCAGTTCTAAACCTACATCCTGATCACTGCACTGGCAACGTTCCTGCCTCTCCATGCCAAACAAGGCTGCCCATGTAACACAGCTCAGATCCTAGACTACTACTAGCCACAGGGACTTTACTGTCACAACACTTTTCTTATTGAAACATAAGGATGTGATTATAAAAATAAAGATGTTTAATGTTTCCTACCACAATTCCTCAGCAAGTATCTGGTAAGCTTGTCTTTGGATTGTGTATGAATATATTCATATTTAAAATTTTCTGTTGGATCCTGACAAGATGATTCAGCGGATAAGGACTATATATATCCTGCTATTGCATTGTTCCTAATGATATAGTTCCTTTCCTGAGAAAAGTAATTACCGGGCTGGGTTTTGTACATAAAACTACAGATATGGGGCTGGCAAGATAAATTCAGTGATAAAGTGTCTGTTCACAATCCTGGAGACCTGAATTTGATCTGCAGAAGCCCAAATGGTGAGAAGGTGAGAATTGACTTGTGAAAGTTGTCCTCTGACCTGTAAATATAGAAAATATTTTAAAAATTTTCTGCTTGTGTTGACGATTTGGGGTTTATAAAACAAAATAATTAAAAGAATTTTTACTTAGGATAAGGACATAATTTATAATTAAATCTGAAATCACCTTAAATGTATTCCTGTCATTCCTGTTATATATTTATATGAGTAGTGTTCACAGCATTGATGATAATAAAACTTTTTATTATTTTATATGAGATATTTTGATTATAGGGCTTATAAGATGGCTTAGGGGTTAATTCTCACAAAGAGAAGGACCTGAATTCAGATCCTGGATCTCACATAAAACACCCATTAAAAATGGTGGTGGTTTGCACTTCTGGAACTAGAAGGCAAAGCCTGGGAAATCCCAGAGCAAAACAATAAGGAGGTAAAGCAATCCAGGGTGATTACTGAAGTCACCCTTGGTTCTCCACAGGTGACATAGTGCCCTATATTGTGCATACCCCCACACCTACACACCAGCACCTACACACAATAAATAAACAAATAAATAAGCCAAAAAGATTTTTTATTATAAAATGAACTTTGAAAATCACTAGAGGTGGTCTGTGTCCTGAAATAACAAATATTCATTAAAGATTTAGGTTTATGTTAACAAATAACCACATCTATATTGCTAGCATGTCAATTTCCTTTTTAATAAACAGCATAGTCATGTGCTTATCACAGAATTGCTTTAAAATAACTTCTTTATGAGTTACTATCATTGCTTTATCTGTATGTCTATTTTATATACTAACGCACATTAGAGTCACATAAAAAATTTTCAACCAAAATAAAAATCTAAAATGCTATCTTCTAAGCTACATGTGACTGCTGTTGGATTGTTACTATTTCAACCTTCCTGTTATACTTTTAAATATTGTTTTATTTTGTGATTTTTTATTTGCTTGATTCTCTAAAACACTGTGTAACACAGTAATTCTTGGTTATACATTTATTTATGTCACATTAAAAAATACAGTCTAACAGGGGCCAGGAAATAATGACAAGTTTAATTCCCACCTTTCTAGAATTTGGAGGGTAGGAGGAAAGGCAAGGCAATAATTAAAGATGTTAGGTCAAGAGGATTTACCCTAAGCAGGGTGCTAGTAATAACTTTGACAAAAAAAAATACTTCAGAGGTTTTTGTTATACTGCTAAAATTGCTCAATTGTGGTTAATGCCCCATGCATCACTGTGCCTATGTATAAATTAAACTTTATGATAGTTGTGTGTGTAAGATGATTATTTTTAAGAATTTCAATTTTATTTGCATTGTTTGTGTATATGTTGCATGTATGTGTTACATGTGTATGTGTGTATGCATCTGTTTTGTGTGTGTGCATATGTTGTATGTGCATGGATGTGTGTGTGTGCACAGGAATGTGGGTGTCACAGCATATTTGTGGATGTCAGAGGAAATTTTGAAGTCATTTTTCTCCTTTTACCATGGAGGTCACCGCTGAACTCAGATTGTCAGATTCAGCGGAAAGAACTTTTAACTGCAGAGTCACTTCACTGACCTGAGACTCACTGGCCTGAAAATCTCTGCTTTTAGTTTATTTTTATTTGCTATTCTTTGGTGGTTTCATAGAAGAAAACAATGAATTTAAGTCATTTTCATTCTTTCCTTCACCCATGGTCAAACTTCTTTTTCCCAGCCAGCCTCCCTCCTACTTTTAAGTTATTTCTGTATGCTCCGTTGAGATTCATACTTGCAAATGTTTCAGCAAAAAGATTCATCTTAGGAAAAAAAGAATAAATCTAGTACAGTTGAAACTTAGTAAATATTCAATGAAATGCATCAAGGTGAATTCACTTAAGCTGTTTCCTGTACCTGAGCTTGAAAGTTTAGGTGCTTAGTCCTTAATCCTCCTAAGGAGTCCACATCATCAAGAAGATGGTCCTTATCCTGTTTGGTTTATTGTTTCCCAAATAACAACCACAAGAAGAGGAGCAAATCAGAAGAGGAGCATAATGAAGAGAAATGGGCTTTTCTTTGTTTTTCTTCCAGTTTCACACCCCAAAATTAATTATTTGCGAATAGCTCTAATTTTATCTTTCCTATGGATTGCTTTCATTGTGAACACAAATTCTTGCTCTATCAGATTCGCAGAGAAGCAAGGCAGTAACATCACGTGACTCACACCTTCAGTTACCCTTGTATCTTGCTAGTTTTTGATACTTCTATGACTACTTATATTATCTATTAGCTGCTCAGAAAAAAATGCTTATAAAACATCCAATCCTATTCTTTTTGTTTCATGAATTTTAGACTCTATATTCAACCTTGCAGTGTGTGAAAAGATGCACCTAAGGTTTTTCTGTCTTTAGTGTCTGGGACCCATCAGTGGAATATTTTGTGGAAAATACCAGAAATAAAAACAACAAATTAAAAAAGATTTTTTAGAATACTTCTGCGATTGTTCAATTCCACTATTATTTATTGTTGTTAGGATTTTGTGCCTTGTTTATAAATGAAACTTTATAATAAGTATGCATGTACAGAAAAACCCCATAGGTTATATAGACATTGGTACTATGGTCAATAGCAGACATTTCCTGGAGAACTGGAAAAAAAATCCCCTCTAGATAGGAATGGACTACTGAGTACTATTTTCTTTTTTATTGGATTGCTTTTAATATGTTATTTCTCCAAAATACCTCATAAATTAGATCAGGCCAAAATTAGAATCAGTATTTCCAAACCTGCTGAATAAGAGCAAGCTTCAAATATCAAAATAGTCTCTCAAACATCTCACCATTGGACTTGATTCATTCATTACCTAGTTATTATCTTTTAGATACCTA
The DNA here is from genome assembly GCA_023101885.1 of Typhlomys cinereus. NCBI lineage: Eukaryota > Metazoa > Chordata > Mammalia > Rodentia > Platacanthomyidae > Typhlomys > Typhlomys cinereus. The sequence goes on along the minus strand of JALPQD010000351.1, from coordinate 842,750 downwards.
TTTTGTGCAAAGCTCTGTTAGATTCAATTTTTCTTTTCTTTTTTATCTGGACTGGCTACTGTTTTCTATAATCTACTCTGCATCTATAATTCTATGATTTTTGCTTCCTTCTTCCCATTCTACAAAACGTCTGTCAGAAATGCATGTGGTTTTTCTATTTTGATAAATAAAACAATTTGTATTTTTCTTGTCAAAATTTCATCATTTTATTCGCCTATTAGTCAGTCTGAAAACAGAAAAGCAACCAACATTATTCAAAATGCTACTCATTGCAGAACCAAATATCACATAGAAAAATGGAGAATGCAGGACTGGAATTAAAGCCTTTGCCTTTCAAACAAAAGGATCCTTACGTCACATCCCATGTGAAACTGCTGAGTGAATACGGTGGAAATCTGTAATTCTGGTTCTGGAAATTGGAGCCTGGGAAACACCAGAGCAAAGCATTGAGGAGGTATAGTAACGTAGGTTGATTTCTGATGCCACTCTTGGATCTCCAAAGGCACACACTCAAGTGCCCTCTGGTATGCCACACACACACACACACACACACACACACACACACACACACACACTGCATAATGCATGCACATGCACAAAAAAGAACACTAGAAATCACAGTATAACATGTGCAATTCTATGACATTCCGTCTTTGCCATTGAAATCACAATATTCTAGTAGAATCCCATGGAATCTCTTACTACTTTTCAGACTTTGAAAGCCAGTGGTTGATTCGCTTGCTTACTTCTAGTGAATGTTTCACTTTATCATTTAACTTTCTTGTCTTCTTAGTGGCATTGGTGACGACATGGAATCTATCTGCTTTACAACAGAACTCACTCTTCAGCACCAGCTTCTACTCCAGTGAAATTTGGCTCTCTCTGAGGATTTCAGTATTCTCCACAAGAAAATTCACAGTAAATTCCTGTCCTCACTCTTACTTCACTAGAGTGCAACTTTTGCTATTATTTCTACAAAGTATGAGAGATTCTCAATCTTAAAGTACTTGGATTTTTTGCCTTCACACTGTAATTTCAGAAGAGATCCAGCTCTTATCTTTGGATATGGTGCTTATTGTCTGGGGCAAGATGACAGTGTCCTTGTTCCAAGCAGGAAAAGAAGGTGAAAAGGAGAGGACAGAGAAAATTACAATGCTACTCTTTGGTACTTCATCTTACATTGTACTGAATGGTCTTTCACTCATGCCACACCCAGCATTAAGACTTATAAACTTTTATTCAACACAGTGTCTGTGGGCCTTGTTATTTCATTGCCTTGGAAGAAGATAACACATCCTGTCTCACAAGCTCACAACCATCTCTTCCATAACCTTAATTAGTAAGACAACAATAAATCATAAGCCTAACTGCCAATTTAGAGTATGGCAAGTTATAAATAATTTCATCTACATAAATTAGCTGAGAAGCAAGTTCTGAGGTGTCTGAATGTATAGGGATGTTGGCAACAAGCCAGATAATATAAGATGATATCTTTCAAAAGTAATTATTTCCATTTTAGAGTTATATCATTCTTAGGCAATAATTAAACAATAATTAGGAAGCAGAATTAATTTCCTGTTGTGTATAGTGTTCTTCAAAGCTAGTATGTTTTCAGTAGAAAGATAAATATCAAACTTCTTCTAATAGCTTAGAAATAATCATATGGAGAGTGTATAAAGAGTATTTTGGGTGCTGTTCATACAGTGATTTGGTCATTTAATGATGCAAATATATTTTATTTAGATTTTGAGTGAAGGTTTTGTAGAGGAGCAGGGAACTCGATGGTGGCTAAGACACACACACACACACACACACACACACACACACACACACACATTATAAACACTCTCTCTTGAAGTCCTGAGCCACCTTGTAAATATCCAGATCTCCATGTTCTCAGATAGGTGGAGAAAGTAAAATAACAGGGAAAAAGAGAGAGGGGAGGGGAAGAGAGGAAATTTATCAGCTGGGGTACAACTTCTTAGATCTGCAATGTACTGACAGCTAGCTCCTCCACTCGTGGGACCATTTTCTCCAGGCAGCTGGGCAGGTAGGAACTTCTCCCTTTCAGCAGTTGTTCTTTACTTTCGGAAAGTATCTTGTGGACCTAGTGATTTTCAAGAGTTCCCAGAAATGTATGAGCCATTTTCTATCTAAGTCTGATAATCTCCCTCCAGGATAGAATGTTTCAAAGCTTTGCACAATACCTTCCTTAGGTTAGATGGGCAAAGCACAGATGGAATTATGTTGGGAAATGCTATACAAGGTCTAGAACCTGTCTTTCTACTGGCCAACATGCCAAAGTATTGGCCACAGAGGGCAGAGGTGCAAGCTGCCGCTGCGGATGTCAAGTATTCCGCTAGAGCTTCGGGGTCTCAGAGTTTGGAGTGCTGGAGTGCTCAGGGTCAGCACTATAAGACTCCTAAGCTATTCTTGTCATGAGGTCTGCTCCTCAACACTAAGGGTAAGGCTACATTTCCCACTAACTGAGCAGAGTGTCTTTTTGCCTTCAGGTTTTGGCTTGTCCATTTCATTTCTTCTGCTCTTCCCAACTGTTTCCCAGGTCTGCTTCTCACCTTAGCGCTTTGTCAAGCTTCTCTGTTTTGAGAGCCCCAGGTTAGCATGCTTGACTAGCTTTAAGATTGTGAGGCAGGCTTTCCAATGAAATTAAGTTGCACTGACTGAAGTAATACCTTAAAGTTAAAATAAAGGGTTATGCAATACCTCGTCAAGTTTTTAGAAAAACACAATGCATTACTTTATCAACTCTTATTAGTATCTTTAGGGCTTGACTTTGGAATCTATTTGTTAAGCAATAGAACTTCCTAAGGCAAAACCTGCAAAACATACCTGTAATGATACTACTTGAGAGGCTGAGGCAGGAGTGTCATGAGTTTGAGCCACGTAGTCTAGGATGTAGTGAGTTCAAGATCAGTTGTCTCAATTTATAATTGAAAGGAGTGAAGGAAAATGAAATGGAAAGTTGGAAAGAAGGGGAAAATTGAGAACATCATTAGTTGCAAATACAATTTTTTTTTGCAGAAATGGAAGAAAGAACCAGAGAACAGAAGCAAATCCTCATATGGCAAAGTTAAGAGGCATGGAACATTACTGCCTGGGAACAGAACTCTATCTTAGAGAAAGAAAAGACCACGTGTGTAAGCTGGATTTTAGGATCTTTATGTGCAAAGTGTTTCTAAGCACCTTCTTATTGTACTTGTTGATGGGGATGACTACTGTGACTATCCTTTTGTTATCTCATCATTTCAGGTCGCATGAACAGGGATGGATAAACCTTATTAGTTGATACGTTTTCAGGAAAACTCAAGTATGTACCTGGACTAGATTTACATGATAAGATTATGTAAGACCTCAAGCCTGAGACTAGGAGGATGGGGATAGGGAGGAGGAAGAGGATACATTTTGCAGGGGAAAATCTAAATGATCTGTAATTTGTGAACAGGGAGTAAGTCAAGGCTTCAAACTGTTTGTTGCTTCTCCCATTAGAAGATGAATATGTGCTAACTCACTTTATTGTGGAAGAGTCTGTGGATACTTTGGTCTGTCCACCCACCGAATAGAGCAGGAATGACACTGTGATACTTTCTGGACTCAGGCATTAGGAATCTGCTGGTTTCCACACCCCACTTTATAAACACTCTTTCTTGAAATCCTGAGCCACCTTATAAACATCGAGATCTCCATGTTCTCAGATAGGTGGAGAAAGTAAAATAACAAGGAAAAAAAGAGAGGGGAGGGGAAGAGAGGAAAATAAAAAGAAATGAGAGAGGGAATAAAGGAGAGAAGAAAAGGAATAAAGGAAAAGAAGGAATAGTAAGAGGAGAAGGAAAAGGAGAAGGAGACTATGCCTCTCTCCAGTCTTACAAGGGCACAAATTCCATCAAGAGATTCCCTTCCTCATCATAGCCTCATCTAAACTCAGAGGCCACAGCACTGGAGATTACAGTTTCATGAAATGAATTAGGAGGGTATAAGAAAGCATCCAGTGCAGAGCGCTAGCCTCCAGACACTGTGAAACACCACCAGTTATCTCTGCCATGCCTTATCTTGGACTCCAAATCCAGAAAGTTGACAAATTAAACAGAACAAATAGAAAAGTAGCTTGCTGTTTCAAGTCACTAAGTGCTGAGTTTTAGAGTGTTATTACATGGTAGCATTTAATTAAATCATGAAAACAGATATACAAGGGCATTTATCACTTATCACTCTATGAAGTATCTTTTTTCCATTTAAAACAAATAAATGGTCCAAATTAATTTAATTATATTTTAACTTCTAGTTTTCCTGAGCATGTATGAGAAGCAGGAGCCCTGGCTGTTAACACATTGACTTTTATTATCAGAAGCAGAATTTCCTATCTGTATCGTTGGATGCTTAAAATTGACAACAGTAAGGTAATCCAAAGAATGAGTGTGAAGTTACGGTTAGGATTGCCAGAAATCTGGTAAAAATGGAAATGAAATTTAAATCACAATACAGAGGAGTTTTCTTTTCAGGAGACGAAGGATAAGTCTCACAAGTCTAAAGAGCATAAAGATGAAAGTTATGAACTTGAAATAAAACAACAGCAAAATGTATTGAAATCTCTCAACTGCATGAAATACGTAGAGAGCAAACAACTGAGATACATTGTGAAAGTCAGTCAGCATATTTCAGAACATTTTCAGGAACCCAAGAATGGTTCTGTTTTCGGGTTAGGACTTTTAACCTAAAAACAGACGCAGTTGCATAGTAAGTTCCATCCTATACTTATAAACCAAATTAGCACATGGTCAGGAAGAATAGAGCCAAAGCCTGTCAAGCATCATTCCGGCTATGTTCTGGTAAAGAATCAAATGAGTGAAACAAACCAGATGTTCCAAAAATAGGAAGTTGCTCAAAGATGCTCAAATAGGAAGAAGATCTGAGTAGACATTTGGGTCAGAGGTATGGGTAAAAACCACACATATAACTGGCCTCCCCTACATGCTCAATTACCCGAAGGCAGAATCAGGAACCCAAGTGTGAGTTTCCTGGAGAACATCAGTGTTATATAGTCTCCAGCTCCAGGGTTGAGAAGTGACCTGAGCCTATAAGGTTCATCACTGTTTTTTGACAGTATTGATAAACAGCATATGGCCAACAGGACTGTATCTAACAGTGATCAATGAACTTTTGGAGGGCATATTGGTCACTTTTTTGTTGCTGTAATAAAATACTTTATTTTTTTTAAAGGAACAGAAAGAAGATTTTATCTTGATTCATAGTTTAAGCTACAGTCCACCTTTTCCTGGGAATGGCTGGGTGGTGAGAGGAGCTTTCCCTGTGAGGGCTGACTAGCACACTGTCCATGCAAGAAGCAGAGAGACAGTGATACTGATGCTTATTCTCCTTTCGGGTTTTTTTGTTCAGTTCAGGACACTAGCCTAAGAGTTGGTCCTCTCATATTTGCTACTCAGTTCATCCTCTCTAATTACATCTGTAAGACATAAGATGTGCGTATTCTAGGTGACTCTAATCCAGTCAGGTCAACAATGAAGATTAAACATGAATCCACTCCTTGTTGACTTGGCATAAGAAAACAGACCATTTATAAATGATATAAACTATAGTAGCATGGGAGTAATTATGATTTCCTTCTTCTGAAAACTTACAATCAAGATTAAACATAAGTGAGAGAATAAATAGAATACATTCATTTTTACTAATATTCTTTATATATCATAGCATGAGGTTTGTAAATACCATAAACTATGCCTTATACCTATGAAGATGCATTAGAATTAAATATCCTATTACTTAATTTAATAACTGGCACAAAAATGAAGTAATATAATTAGCAGGTCAAAACTTTTGCATATAATCATTTTCTGACATTTTAAAGGCAACACTATTCCCAGTTTTGACAGAAACATTGACTCACTTTTACTTCCATTATGCTACATTCTGTCTTCATACTTTTAAACAGTGGAAAAATTCAAACTGTGAAGAGCCATGTTTCTATTTTTGGCTCTGGATATGCCTTGGGTTGGAAGGTTCTGACAAACTTGATGCCACTGTAGTTTACTTAGATCATTAATTTTCATGCCTATTGTTGCAGTTCACTTGCATGGTTGCTGATAAATGACCATCAAATGGCTTAAGGGAACAAGGGTTTATTCTCTTTTATGATTCCTGTTTACAGTTCTTAGTCCAGCTTGATGAGAGAACATTCATGAACACTAGGACTGAGGGAACTGGCCACACCATCACCACACAACACCTGAGAAATGGACAATCCTTACTTGCCGGACCAGCATGTCTGACCAAATGAACAGAAGGTTCAGACTCTCTCAACCAGCTCTCCATGATTTATTCCAGGGCCTAATCCTATCCATCATAGACTGAGCCTTCCCCATCAGCAGATTTGTTCTGGTCTTAACTCAACCATTAATTCTCTGCAAATGTGTCCAGAGCTCAAACCCTCAACAGTCAAGTTGACACCTGTGCTTAACTATGACACCTATGCATAGTTCCATTATACAGTTAAGATTTACAACTCTATGTCCCCCAAGAACTGTGTCATCATTTTCAGAATGAAGATTTATGAAACATGAGATTTCCACTGAAAATGATTACAGGTAGGAAAGAAACTTATTGGTAGATTAGTTACATAACATGTAAGAAATACTGGGTTACATTTCCAGTACCACAACATATTAATATATAATAAACCTATATAGCATATAAAACCCATAGAATACTGTATATCCTATCAATAATATATCAAATATAACACATATATCATATATAGGGTATGTATAAGGTATGGAAGAAAAAGTGAAAATTTTGTATCAGCAATCTGAAATTGAATACATCATCATGACTTTTTAATCTTGAGAAATTGAGGCAGTTCTCATCAAATAAGAAAATGGAGACATGGGCCTACAGAGTTGTTCACTGGGTAAGCATTTGCTGAACAAATATGAGGACCCAAGTTTGAATCTACAGGACCTGGTACAATTGCACACATCTATAATAATCCCAACACTCCTACATCAATGAAAGATGGAGACCAGAGACTTCCTGGATACTCATGGGCTAGGTAGCCTGGCATTCCCAGTACAACAGCAAAGGACAAAGAGATCCTACCTCAAATAGGGTCGAATGTGGAGATTGACACCTGAGGTTGTCTTTCTGACTCTATATGAATAATATAGACAAGTGCATTCTTGTGCACACACACATACATGCACGCACACATACAAAAACACATATACATACTCATACAAATGTACATACACAAACCCACACCACACACACAAACAAGGGTGGTAATAATTCAAGATATTCCTGTAATATCTTCCTAATTATATTATTGTCACAGTCATAATGATGAAGGAGGAGGAAAAGACAGTAACCACTGGAGAAAGACTCATAGCAATAACAGTGCCAGCAGCACTGGAAGTAATGTAGATAATATTTGCAGGAGCATTTAGTGAATCAGTCAACAAATAAAAGACATTATATAAAGACAGGGCAAGGAGAGCAAATGAAATGCAGAAAGGAATGGAGGAGAGGCTTAAAACCATGGTTAGTTATGCTGTTCACCTGATCAGCAACTTGTCATTCAGTTGTCTGATACTTCATAGGGAAAATGTCAATTTCATAGTTGAGGGTTTGAGCTCTGGGCACATTTGTAGAGAATTAGTTATTGAGTTAAACCCAGAGCAAACCTGCAGGAGATTGTTTAGCTGATGCATAAGGCCCAGTCTGTGATGAGTGGGACTAGGCCCTGAAATAAAATACAGAGAGTTGATTGAGAAAGTTGGCATCCTTCTGTATGCTTGGCCAAACATGCTGGTTTGGCAAGTAAGGATTTATATAGAAATGGTGTGGCCAATTCCCTTGGCCCTGATATTAGTATTAGCTGTCCTGGCAACCTGGATTGAGAGCTGTAACCAGACAATCATAAAAGAAAATAAACCCCTTGTTCCCTTAAGCCATTCGATGGTGATTTATCAGCAACCATGCAGGTGAACTGCTATAGTAGCATAGCAATTAACCTGCCTGGTTGCCAATGAATTCATGACCAAAGAGCTTAAGGGAACAAGCAATTTTATTCTCTTTTACAATAGTCTGGATACAGTTCTTTGTCCAGCTTGGCAGGAGTGTCTACACCATCACCAGGGGCCAAGAGAACTGGTCACACTACATCCATACAGCCACAGGACTTCCAAGAGAGGGAAAATCCCAACATGGCAGACCAGCATGTGTAGCCAAGTATACCAAAGAATGCCAACTTCCTTATTCAGTTCCTTCTAGCTTATTCACCTCTCCAGGGACTAGCTACCTGCACCATGGGATGGGTCTCCCTGTCAATCAAACAATCTACTGCAGGATTGTTTAAGGCTTAACTCAACTCCTGACTCTTTACAAATGTTCCCAGAACTCAAACCCTCAACTGTCAAGTTGTATCCAGCAATGACAGGCAGGGAAGGCCAATGTAGATGATCACATCCCTCTAATGCCTTAGCTAATGACATTTCTTGGATGTCACATAAAGGTCATAGAGTGTGTCCTGGAGAACACAGTGATGTGTCTCTTGACAAGTATTAGTGTGAATGACAGCTAAAGAGCAAATAGCAGGTAACTAAAACTGCCACGTTCTTATCTGACCAATCTGGTAAAATATGTCTCAGTTTGGAAAAGATGGATTCAAAGAAATATCTTTTGGGATAAGGACATGGCTTTATTTAAGAGAAATAAGGAAAAATATGGGGATTGTCAGACCTTAGTGTTTCTTCCCAGCTCAGGCCTAAAGTCTGTTCTCTGGGGAAGGTCACACTAACCCCATGGGTGGATACTAGGCATTCTTTCCTAGGTAATTTAAGTTTTGCCTCTGGCAGGAGGAATTCTTCTGGGAATTAGGAATGCCTTTTACCTGCTCTTAAGTTTTTTGGGACTAGCTTCCTGCTTTCTGATCTAAAGAAAACGCCTGCTTTTTAACTTTAAGTCAAATTCTAAATAGAGATTTCATGTCTAGTCACTTACAATAAGTAGACTTGTTAGCATAGTCTTATACTTCTGGAATTTCTGAGTTAGTACATAGGTGGGAATTTTACCTACCTATGTTTTTAAGACTCTTGAAGTTATTCTCTAATTTCTATAAAATCAGTGCATAGTATAAGACTATGCTATAAGTTCACTAGAACCTTAAAAGGAACTGTGATACCCTCTTACTCTGGCTGAATGCCAAGGAAGAGACCATCATGCTAGAAAGTCTAGACGCCAAGACTGCCCCTGGAGATGGTATTTGCAATCCGAACTGGGAAAATCCATGTCGGTAGCAAAGGGGGCTGTGTCTTTCCTTCCCAAACAGCACTCTTATGAGAAATCACAGAGATGGACCATTTGAGTGCACTCCCACCAATGATCACCTCTGCCCTGAAAGAGACACCCTTGGGATATGAGGCCCGACAGTATGGACCCCAGGTTTGGAGAATACATGGTTCATAGATGGGTCATCTAACTGATGGCAATATACTTCTGGAATTCCTCAAAGGAAGACATAAGCAAATTTACTATTAAAGGAATGGAAGGATGTTATCATAGGAGGAATTATTCTTTTAATAATTAGTGTTTCCTTTAGCACATATCTCAGTAATGCTCTATCAATAGGACCATGCTATAGTCACTTATGGCCCTTGAATATCCAAGTCATGGCCCCCCTAGAGACGTGGTTCAAGCTTGGATTGCAGAGACTGCATGAGCTGCATGCAACTTCCCAAGCTAGAACCTGCTGCCATGCCTGGTGCCCATGTCAACCTGCCTGACTGAGAGGATTAACCTGGAGAGGACAACAGTAAAAGCTCATGCTGGGATTTATGGGGTGTTGGGTACTCCTATAGTTAATTGTTGTAATCAAAAGGAGCTCATTCCTCCTCTGCGTATTTTTAAATGCATTATAGATTAGCTAGGTTTGGAAATACTGGGAGAATGTTTCTGTTAAGTGCCTTTACCCTCAAGCAATGAGTTAGGTTCTTGAAAAAATGTCCACTCTGAAGGTGATTTTTGCTGACTAGAAAATTATATGTCTATTGTAGGTGCAACCCCAAAATTTTCTGTATAAAAGTTGTCACAAAAGTTTCAATAAATGGGTTCAGAATTCACTCAGCCTAGAGAGTTGCATGTTTCTGTTCTCCACCTGGTCCTGGGGGAGCCCTGGCCTCGAGGCCGTGACTCTGGTATGCGACATAAAACCCCCAATGATACAAGATAATTAGGTACAACCCATCGTAAGGAGAATATTAACTGTGATCATAATTTGCTGTAAAACTTTTGCCCAAGAATGCAAGGAGAGAGCAGAGAAAGTTAATATATCTTATAGGGCTGAGTCAAATGCTTGTCCTTCCTTTTGTCTCTAAATGTGTTCATTTGCTTTGATGAAAGAAACTGTAATGGCAAAAATTTTAAAGACATTCTAACTCCACAAGTAGAAGTAAACCTCTTGTTTAAAAGAATCTGTTTTGGAGTGGGAAGGATGGTGCAGGATTTAAGCCTCTGAGGATCAGTGAAAGATTCATGAGTTAATTTGGAAGAACTTGAACCACCCTGAGATGAGTTCTTTTTTCGTAACGGGACCTTGGCTCAGGAAGTTATAGCCAACCATAGAGATAAAGCCCTGGCAAATCCGAAGAAATTCATGAGCTCAGACTACTGGGATGGAGCATAGGACAAAAGAAGACTCTGTGAGGACATTTGCATATTTTAAGTTGAACCACACTGCATATAAGGTGTATGGTGGGAAAGTGATGGGTGTTAGATGAAAGGCAGGGAAGGCAGAGAAAGGAGATGAGATTCAAGAGAAACACCAAGAACAGATTGAGCAAATCCACATAGAAAGGAGAAATAATGTGAGTCACAAATGCCTGTAGGGACATTCTGAGTGTATCACTAGCATACAAGACATACACTTTACAGCCAAGAGCATTTCCTTTAAATACTGTCAGGATTAGAGACAAGAATCTGTTAAACCTCTTGCTTCTGATATTGACTGAAGTTAGACTATAAACTTCAGCTGTAGCATATCAAAACTAACTTCAAAGAAGAAGGAACCACAGAGACAGAAAAGCAATATGCTTATGCCCACAGTAAGAGCTTTTCTTTAGAATACACAAGAGACAGACTTCCAGTGAAATCACAGAGATATGTCATGCAGCATGACCAATGCAGTACGAGAAAATGACAGAGAAAGGAATAAAACAGAAATATGACACTCTTAGAGCAATGGGAAGAGTGGATTTAAATCTATCTTTTTAATATTTTATTTATTTGTGTGTGTGTGTGTGTGTGTGTGTGTGTGTGTGTGTGTGTGTGTGCATGTATCAGAGGGCACTGTATGTCTGACCAAGGGTGACTTCGAGAATCATCCTGGATTGCTTCTACCTCCTTATTTCACTCTGGGATTTCCCAGGCTCCACCCACCAGGGCCAAGGGGCAGAAGTGCAGTATGCAGCCATTTCTACCTGGCGTTCTTTTTACTTGGAATCTAGGATCTGAACTCAGGACCTTCTGCTTGCAAAATAGAGCCATCTCTCCAGTCCAATGTGTCTTTTTTGGCATAAAGGACTTTTTTTTACTTGATCTTTTAGCATAGTTGCATAATTGGAGAGAGTGAAAGTGTTCTGAGCTGACATTGCTATAACAAGGAATGTCTGTGCTGGAGGTAGTATATTCAGAGTTGTGAGTAAAGACAGCACAGGAGGGATTAGAAAGAAGAGAGTCAGGAATTGCACAGAATCAATAGTCTATAGTTAACAAGAGTTGGCATATGGGCCATTGGAATGGCTCAGTGGCTATGTACAAATGTAGGTACCTGAGTTCAGTCCTGAGACAACATGGTGGAAAGAGAGAAAAGACTTTGGAATGGTGTCTCTGACTTCCACACCCAAGTTCTCTGTCTCTGTTTCTGTCTCTATTTCTCTCTTTCTCTCTCTCCTGTTTTCTCTTGAACATATAACAAGAATCAGAAGTCTTTGAGTGAAAATGGTTTAGTATCCATAATCTAAGATGTTGCATTCAGAGATGGGTCTGGAACTAAGATAATTAACATTTGCTATTACTATAAAAAAGAGCTCTCACATTTTAACAACTTAACTCAAAATATTTTTAAGTTTATCTCATATCAGCTCTTAAGCATATCCAGTAGCTCTCTGAACAGTTTTTACTCAATGCAATGGTTCAATGAACTGTGCCCCTTGGAAATTACTTTTGAATTTATTGTCCAGATAAAATGATCTTACTTCATGTTGTCATAGAAGAGAGGTTTTCTTCGAGTGATATACCAAGCTCTGCAACTGTTTTGTTGCAAGATTTCTCCCACCATCTATGGGCTTTTAAATGCAGTGACTCTAGCTTATACAAGAGAAAGAAAGGGAGAAGGAGAAAGCAGGAGTGGCAAAGGGGGAAACTTTTATGTAGAAAACTAATTTAAGGAATTTCAATGTGTAACACAGATATCAAGGCTTGTATTTCAGCAAGTAAGGAAAAACTTATCTCTTGCATATCAGATATCCTTAGGAACATTATATAGTTTTTGTCTATTATATACAATAATAAATTGAGATATATTCTATTATCTTTACTTAGAGAGAGGGCAAAAGATAGTCACAATTGGTTACTTTGCTAAGATCACCCAGGCATCTAGAGTCTGGAATTTCATATATGTCTATCACCCCAAGTCTCCAGTGGGTTTTGATGCTCTACTTACCTGAACTCCTAGTTTTAACATCTTGAAACTACTGAGACTTAAGGGGAGGACAGTCCTCAGAATGTGGGAAAGCTTGAATGTGTGGTAAGGGCTATAGTAAATTTTAAAGGCACATAGAATGTAATGCAGAGTTGAAACATTTTATCTGTATTTGCAATAGTTTTCAGAAGTCCCTTAGGACCAACCATTCTTAGGTAACAGAGAATTTTGCCTGTTTATCCTTTTGGTGAAAATCAACTCTGGCATCTCTGCTGTTAGAACACTTAGACTGCAAGTGGAGAAAGCCACCTGGAGCTAACAAGTAAAACCAGACAGAACATTCTACAAAGCAAGGGAGAGCCATGGACCCAACAGGAAGAATGCAACCGGTAAGCTGAAAATAGTTTCAGTAGCTAGATATGATAGCATGCTCACAGGGAAATCTCTTTGAAAAATCTATGTTTTCTTTTGTGTTTAAATTTTTGTTTATTGATATATCTATCATATATCCATTTATTTATGTGTGTATTCACATGTGTGGGTGTGTACACCATGCACATGTGCACAAGACAGAAGAGGGTACCTGAGCCTGGTCCCTCTCACACCCTTCTCCACCTATTCCTCTTGAGCAGGTGTTTCCATGAACCTGAGACTCGAATCTGGGTTGGCTTGGAAGTCAGAAAGCCCCAACAATTCTCTTGTCTTTCCCACCTCAGAACTGGGGGTTACAGGCGCTTGTGGGGACTCCCAGCTTGTTGCTTAAAGTCTGGGATCTGGATTCCAGTCCTCAGGACTGTGGACCCATGCCATCTTTCCTGCCCCAAACACCTCCACTTTTCTTTAAAGTCTTGCAAGTTTAGCTTCCTCTGCTCCCCAACGTACAGACCCACATCTAATGCTCCTAATTTAGTCATTTTATTTCAAATAGCCAGAGAAGTGACTACAGTAATTTGAACTTGCCTACTCATCCCTAGAGCAATCAGTTCTATCCACAAAGGAAATAAATGGTAAAATTCAGTTAATGATGTCAGTTTTATTCTGAGAAACGAAACAAAATTAAACAAAACTAGACTTGTAGAAGAACCAGTGGACATCACCTAAAAATGTAGATATTTTAGAGGGTAGGAATAAGCTAAAGACATCATTGGGTCTCTGTGAACTAGACAGATACTTATAGAGTGTCCAATGTCTCAGCAAACAGCATGTGATTTAGAGCCAAGTAACTCTATGGTCTCTTCAATGCATGTGACCTTGTAAAGATCATTTCATCTGGAGGCAAAAATAAATTTAGTATTGCTATTGGTAACATCACATCTTATTATGATTCTTACTCTTCATAATTACCATGATGTTCAATAATAGAGGAATATATACACCTTGTACTATGCATGACAGAAACCGATATTAACCACAGTCAACTCTTCTAAGTCTGTTTCTTAAGTTCTTTCAAAGTTTCATTCCCAAAAAAATATGTGGATATCAAAATTAATTGGAAGTACTATCAAATGAAGGCCCTTGTACTGTTAAGCATTCCTTCATCAAAACCAAATTGTACATCATGTCCAGTTCAATAACAAGTCTGATTTATTACCAAGTCTTGGATGTTTACTAGAGAAAACTTTCCAATGTGTCACTAAAAAAACAAAATCAATGGCTTGTCTGGAATCAGTTTGCATATTTCTTCTGATCACAGTTTATTTTACTTTTTAAGTGATGGTCATTGGTATTCTCTTCTTTTGATAATTTCTTGGAGAATTTCAAGTTTATAAACATCTCAGTATATGCTCTACAATTAAAATGCAAACTCTACATCATATTTATGGATTTTGAAACACATAATCTTTGCTTTCATGTGTTTAGAACTTGTTCTTGTGGCTTTTCATATATTTAGGCATCTTGCAATGTAATTACTTGTTATACCAAGACTGTTTAACCTTTATACTTTGTCAGTTTCTCTCAAAGCATTCCAATCTTCGCTTACTCTTGGACTCACACTTCAGTTTTATTTAACTTGATTATAGCTACAAATTTAATACATCTGCATTTTCTGTCTCTGCCTCAAACATGTCTCATTATAGTCACATTAAAAATAAACTGATCCAACCTCCCAAAACCTTTAAAGAGGAATGTAAATTCTTTTCATCAGAAGTAAAACATTCTATAAATTCTGGCTGTCATTATTATTCCTCAAGTCATGTTCTCACTGCCAATCATTCCTTCCTTTTGAAAAATGCTGCTCTTCTGAGTCTTCCTTGAATTATATATCCTCTATTAGTAACCTTATCGCCTACCTCCTCAAAGAAATTGTTTTTATGGGACACTATTGTTTACAAAGAGGAAAAGAAAATTGTGATAATTGTCTTAATATTTTATATAAAATAATGGTCAATATATTACAAAGCATGGTGATAAAGTGATCTATTGTTAGAAGATAAATAACAGATAGATGACATAAAGACCAGATAGATGATAGACAGATATAGGCAAGACAAATAAGTTATAGGCAGATGATAAATAGAAGATAGATGATGGATTAATATATCATAGATATATAGACAACTAATATATAGTGAGATAGATATATAGGTAGACTGTGGATAGATGATAAATATAGATTATAGATAAAGATAGATATAGATGATAGATATTTAGCTAGAGAGCACAATAAATAGATAATAGATCAAATCAATATATATTCCTTAAATCACACTGATAACATGATATTTTTATGTCATTTTGTAAGGAAGGAGAGCACATGTCAAAGAAACATTCTCAGTGTCTCAGTGGAATATAACAGTTTATTTCAATGCAGGCGATGAGTCTAAACTCTATATTCTTCATTGTTATGTATTAGATAACCCCCTCCATGTATCACAGTAGACCTTTTATCTTTGTGTCTTAAGGTTACTGCTGAGTGTGTGAGCACAACAGAGAGAGGAATACTTAGAATATCAGGACTTTTTGCAGTTGTATAAATACAGTCGAGAGAAAATCAAAAGAATATTACAACATGTTATAACCAAATTCAAAACAACTGAATCTTCAATTCAGTTAACTTATTCAGAATGAAAAATGGCCAATACCACATCAATATCGCAGGAAAATTGATTCAAATATTTAGTATCTTGGGTCTGTAAGATAGCTCAATGAGACAGCCCGCTCACAGATCTGGTGACCTGGGTTAATTTATTGGAAGCCCACATGGTAGAAGTTAAGAAGTGACTTCTAAAAGTTTTTCTTTGACCTCGCCATATACCATGTAAGCACTTCTCTCTCTCTCTCTCTCTCTCTCTCTCTCTCTCTATCTTTCTGTCTCACAGTGTCTGTCTCTGTCGTTGTTTCTCTCCTCTTCCAAATACATAAACAGATTAAAATAATATCCCACCATTACATGCTTTAAAAGCATATGAATCCTTAAAATATCAAATTAAATCAAACATATATAAAAGTCAAATACAACATGTTAAAGTATTTATCTCAAAAATACAAAATGATTTAACATTTGAAGTCAATGTAATTTCATCAAATTAGTAGTATAGCAAGAAAATATATGATCACCTTAGCAGATGCAAAGTAATACATTAGATGCTATTTAATAACAATTCTAATAAAAATCTGTTTTGAAATTTATGTCTGAGAAAAATGTGTATCATAGTAAAAGTCATAAAATAGCACAATTGTTTTATCATGAAAAATGGAAATATTTCAGATTCTTTTTAAGGCTAGGCAAAGTCTCATCTTATTTTTTAATTAATTAATTAATTAATTTATTCCCACTTATATGGACTTAATAGGTACCACAGTCTCCTCTCTCCCTCTACCCCTCCCCGGTCCCCCTTGCTTCGCTCCCTCCTTTGAATAACTTAGTAGAGGTATCGTAGAAGTATTAAAAAGTGATAAAGGCAAACTTGATCAAAAAAGACCACTTACTTTTATTTGATATGATCATTTACAAAATTGATGTAAGTACATTAATTTTTTTATTTAAAATAATTTTGATTTTTGAAGATACCTAAAAACATAAATTTAAAAACATTAATGTTTATAAAACATTGTTCTATGAGGACTATTTTTGCAGATTACACACATAAGTATGCCAATGCAGTACTAACCATTCCTGGGTTTGTCTGATATTCTTCACTCATCTTCAGTTCTAGTCAAGTGACAACACGTGATAGGAATTCATTCTTTTTAATGACTAAATAGTACTCCAGTGTGTGTATGGAGCTCATGTTCTTTAACAACTTATCAACTTATGGACACTTGACCTATTTCTGCTTGTCTATTGTGAATAATGCTGCAATGGACAAGGAAGAGCAGATTTTATTGGACACGCTGATTTCATTTTCTTTTCATTTGCACCCAATAGTAAAATTGCTGGTTTATATGGTAGATTTATTTTTAATTTTTGAGAGATTTCCATATCTCAGTCTTACTGTGCTGATGTAAGCCATACCACCAACATGAAAGTTCTCCCTCTTCTCTACATTTTCATCTGCAGTTGCTGTCTTTTATATTTTGTGTGATAAGTGCTCTTACAAGAGTGAGATGCTTCCTTGTTGTTCTTTAAATTTGCCTTCCCAACACAGCCTGGTACTTTAAACCAAGCTAAGAACCTAGGAGTGATAAGACAGACCCTAGGCCGTACAGGAGAGAAAACTACTACATGAAACCCATACATTAGGGCAACTCCCAGCCCTCAACCAAGAGGCTTCCTTTTGCAATGAAAGGTACAGAAAACCACAACTGGCCAAACTAGGTGAACATGACATGTAAACCACCCCTCACACCAAAGCTTGGGTACCATTGTGGAAGAGGGAGGGGTAAGAGTGTAAGAAATAGAAGGTTATGAGGGGTTCTGCCAGACAGTATCTTCTGGGCGCAAAAGAGTTGCTGCATCCACCAAGTTATTGCAGCAATGTCTCCTTCTTCAAGATCTGCACAAGATTTATCTCATCAGCATTCCAACATGGAAGGGAAAAGACCTCCAAAGGTTCCACAACTGCTTAAGAATCTGTTGAGAATAGATGCTAGTTTGGAGGAAGAGCAGCTTCTTTCCTCAGTGGTATATCCACAGATTGGTATAACATTCATACTTCAGCGAGTGCTCAGGCACATACCACCAGTACAGGAAGCCCAGATGAAACTCAGTGGACTACATCTTTAAAAAGAGAGACAAAGAAAAAGAAAGTAGAAGGGAGACTGATTGGTTGGGAAAAGAAGGTTTATATGGAGAAAAGAAGGGGGGAAGGAATTAGGTAATAAGGGGTAAAAATTCACTATTCTCATTTGTGAAACTGCCAATGAATAAAAATAATAAATAAAGAAATAAATTTGCTTTTCCTAGATTACCACCATTAAATATTTTTTCCACATAGTTGTTGTCAGTTGGTGTATTTTCCTTCTCATTATCTATTCAGATCATACAACTAATTTTCTCTATCATAATGATTCAGGGATAAATTTCATGCAAATGTAAGACAGATGCCTAATGATCTTTCTTATAAGTGGGTATTAGCATGAACATTCAGTTTCATGTAATCAAACAGAAACTCTTATTTATTTATTTATTTATTTATTTATTTATTTATTTATTTCCGCTCATACAAACTCAATAGGTACCCTGGTCCCCTCCCTCTACTCCTTCCTGGACCCCTTTTCCCCTTCCTTCCTCCCCCTATCTCCCAGTGCCCCCCATCCCTGGAGCATCCTTTAACATGTATGTCAAATTTTCCTAGGGGTCCTCCTCTCTGATGAGGTGTAAAAACTCAGTGGCATTTCCTAGAACTCTTTCTTGTGTTGCCCTTAAGTAGTATAGGAACACTATTGTGGCTGTTAATCCCTAGCTTCTAAGGATCCTAGTGCCTTTAGTCCATGCTAGACTTTGGGGGGTCAATAATGTGTTGGTGATTGTGCAGGTCATGCAAAGTCCTATTATGATTGCTTTGGCCCTAACTTGTGTGTAGTATCTTGCATATCGTTGCTCCTCCCTATCTTTAGGCTCTTACAATCTTACCACCCCCTCTTCCGCAAATTTCCCTGAGCTTCAGGATGGGGAAAGATTAGGCTGGTTTAGTTCCAGGTGGTTGATATAGAGTCTCTGATGTTCTGAATTATGGTTTGTTGATTTTTTTTTCACAAATAGAAACTTGTAACACCCACAAATGCAAAGTGAGGAGGAAAAAGATCACACAAGTAAGAAAACAAAAGAACACAAACAAACAGTTAAATAATGCTTTTAGGCAAGCAAGGTCTTAAAGGGGAGGAAAATAGGAATAGGACACAGTAAGGAGTGGATTTAGCCTCCAGGTTACTACACACCTGCTTGTTAGCCCCTAAACCCCCCCCCCAATGACAAGGAATACAGGTCCAGCAATGTAAACCAATCTTTAAACATAATGGACAGGGATACTCAATACTAATCGTAAACGCTTAATAGTAAACTACCATCTAAACATCTCTCATTATTTCTTTAGATAAGAAAAGATCTCAACACTAAAACAAGACACAGCCTATTGCACTGAAAGAGCAGTGTAATAGATAACAACTAACCAGAATACAGAAATCATCAACCTTAAAAATGCTCAACCTGAATCAGGGCAACCAAATCTCTCCCCATCCTAAGGCTCAAGGAATTTTGTGAAAGAGGGGGCCATAAGGTTTTAAGAGTCTGGAGGTCAGGAGGTTCCTTGCTAGCCAGGTCACACCAGTCATGACAGAGTTGCTGCATCTAGGCTCTCACCACAAAAAGACCTACACTCACTAAACTTGTATAATGGCTGACATATCAACATTCCCCCTTAGATCAGTGAGGAACTCACTGCATGTAGTTGGACCCTTATGGCAAGGGCTAGACAGGTAAAAGAGCATTCTATCTGTGAGTCTACCTAAGGAAGAAACGCTGCTAGAGAGGCCTGACCCCCTACAAGAGCAGGCAACTTGAAGGGAACCCTGGGGCCCACACAAGCAGACAGGCAAGAGAGTGGAAAGAAGAGAAGTGGATTAGTGAACAGGAGGAGGGCAAGAAAGGAAAGGGTGGAAGAGGAAGAGGGAAGGAGGGAGAGGAAAGGAGAGGAAAGAAAAGGAAAGGAGAAAGGAGGGAGAGGGAGGGAAAAATCACTCATCACGCTTGTATAAAACGAGAATTCTTTTTTTTTATTTCCACTCATACAAACTGAACAGGTACACCAGTCCCCTCCCTCCTTCCAACCCTCCACCTCCCTCCCTCCCCATGTCCCATCGCCGCCTCCCTCCCATCCCCCAGTGCCTCTCCCTCCTCTCCCCGGAACGTCCTTTAATGTGTATGCCAAACTCTCCTCTGAGTCCTCCTCTCCGATGAGGTGCAAAGACCCAGTGGCATTTCCCTGAACCCTTTCCTGTGTTCCCCTTAAGCATAGGAACACTACTGTGGCTGTCAATCCCTTGCCTCCAAAGATCCTAGTGCCTATAGCAAATGCTAGACTTTGTGGGGTCAGTAGTGTGTTGGACATTGCACAGGGCATGTAAAGTCCAATTATGATTGCTTTGGCCCTAACTTGTGTGGAGTATCTTGCATATCATTGCTCCTTCCCATCCTTGTGCTCTTACAATCTTACCACCCTCTCTTCCACAAATTTCCCTGAGCTTCAGGATGAGGAGAGATTAGGCTGGCCTAGTTCCAGGTGGTTGATATAGAGTCTCTGATGTTGTGGATTATGGTTTGTTGATTTTTTTTTCAGTTTTGCTGCTTCTGCAATGTCCTTCACTCCATCCTGATGAGTATTGGATGTCACCCCCTGGCCAGAGAGAAAACCCTGTTAAACTAGAGTCTTGTTATAAGAGTATTGATCAAAGGTAGATGTAATAAAAGTAGGAAACCGTGGTGAGGGAGGGGTCAATCACCCATTTATGAAATGGTTACTTTCTATCTGCCAGACTATATGCCCTCCCCTTCTGGTAAGATCATACCCCATCAGTTGCAAATGATCAGGAAGGATAGTCTGTGAACTGAACCAGATGTCTCATTACTTACTTGCAGTCCTTGATGGTGGCCTATTTCCTCTGCTGTAACATGGTCCCCTCTCTCCTTGTTTCTAGTGTGGCCCTCCTTCCCCATCCCTCCTGTTCATAATCTTTGCAATTACTGTAGGTATTACAGAAAATTATCCTTTAGTGTCTCTAAGTGAGTTTGGTACTAGGATCCATCTATTAGGGAGTACGTACAGTGCTTGATTTTTTGTGTCTGGGATACTTCACTCAATATAATTGTTTCTAATTCCATCCATTTCCTGGCAAATTCCATTAATTCATCATTTTTGATAGCTGAGTTGTACCACATTTTCCTTATCTACTTGTCAACTGTTGGACATTTGGGTTGATTCGATGACTTTGCTATTGTAAACAGTGCTGCTATGAACATGGTCGTGCTCGTGCTGTTGAGGTGAATTTTTGCTGGATGGGGGGTTATTCCCAAAAGTGGAATAGCAGGGTCATATGGCATTTCAATCTTTAATTTCTTTAAGAATCTCCAGACGGCTCGCCAGAGTGGTTGTATGAGCCTGCATTCCCACCAGCAATGTAGGAGAGTTCCCCTTTCTCCACATCCTCTCCAGCATTTGTTGTTTGTATTGTGGATTTTTGCCATCCTGACTGGGGTGAGAGGTCCATTTCTTTAAGGGTTTGATTAAGTTCCAAAGTGTCTCTGTTAACCTTTAGACCTGTTGATCTATCCCATGTTGAGAGGGCGGTGTTGAAATCCCCAAGAATTGTTGTTTGGGGGTTGATTTCTTGCTTTAGACACTGTAGGGTTTTCTTAATGAATGTGGAGGGGCCCATATTGGGTGCATATATGTTCAGTATTATGAAGTCTTCCTGGTGAATTGTACCTGGTGATTAAAATGTAGTATCCTTCTGTGTCTCTTATGATTTTTTTTGGTTGGAAGTCCACTTTGTCCGACAGCATAATGGCTACCCCTGCCTGTTTCCTGGTTCCATTAGCTTGCAGTATTTTGGACCAGCCTTTCATTTTTAGGATGTGCCTATCTTTTGTGGTGAGATGAGTTTCCTGAAAGCAGCAGATTGATGGTTTGTGCTTTTTAATCCAAGTTTGTAATCTGTGTCTCTTAATTAGTGAGTTAATACCATTGATATTTAATGTTATAATGGAGAAATTATTTTTAATTCTGGATATTTTTTATGTTTAGTGGATTTTGTAAGCATACTGTCTGACATTTATGTTTTGGTGGTATTATACTTCCCTTCTGTCCTCCTGGATATGCTTGTTTTTTCCTTCAAGTTTGAGTATCATTTCTAGTATTTTTTTGAAGGCCTGGTTTGTTATACATGTATCTCTTCAAGTTGTCTTTGTGCTAGAAAATTTTTCTTTCTCCCTCGATCATGATAGATAGTTTTGCCGGGAGTATCAGTCTGAGTTGGCATTTTTGCTCATTTAATTTGGGAAGTACATTTCTCCAAGCTCTTCTTGCTTTTACTGTTTCCATTGAGAAGTTATTTGTTATTTTAATAGGTTTACCTTTAAAAGTGACTTGCTTTTTTAATCTTGAAGCTCCCTCTGTCTTGAAAGTGGAGTGTTTTGACTATTATTTGCCGTGGCGAATTTCTATTTTGGTCATATCTGTTTGGAGTGCGAAATGCCTCTTGTATTTGGATGGGCCTCTCATTCTTCAGTTGAGGGAAGTTTTCCTTGATGATAATTTGAAAAATTTCCTCAGGTGTGGTATTTTGAGATTCTTACTCTGGTATTCCATGAATGCGCATGTTAGCTTCTTCAGGATATCCCATAAGTCTTGAATGTTCCTCTCAAGTATCCTTTTGGCTTTAAAAATCTCTTCCATTGAGCTGGTCCCACTTTGTCTTCAAGATCTGAAATTCTATTTTCTGCTTTGTTAGTTCTGCTGATAAGACTCTCTGTTGAGTTTTGGGTTGAAGATAACTTGTCTTTTAGTTCGATTTTAAACTCTGCCTGAGACTGTTTTAACTGCTCTATGCCTATTTTTCTTTCTTGAACTGTTTTTCTCAACTCCTCCAAGTGTCTGTTGTGTTCCTGTTCAAAGTGGTTGATGGAGTTGTTTAACTCCTCTTGGATTTCCTCTTTCATAGTATTAATCATGGTAATGATCATACTTTGAAAGTTGTTATTTTGGGTCTGGCTTTCTTGGCTATTTTCTGTGAATTTTTTCTGTTTGGAATCCATCATTATGGTGTTAATTCTTTCAGTGGGAAATTGGTCTTCTTGGGTTTTGTTTCTCATGGATCTGCACTTTGACTTGGCCATTGTTTTGTCTTTTAAGACCTTTCAGTTTCTTTGTGTTTTAGACTGAACTGATTTAGTTATTACTACACTTGGGCAGTTATTACTAGTGCTTGCCTTGGAGTTGGGTATGTTTGTCTTTTGTTATTGTTATTTCCTAGATGAGGCTATTATGCTGTTAGTACATCAGTTAAGTCAGGTTAAGTAGACAGGGGGTGAATATTGGTGATATGTGAGGGTGAGTGGTATACTCCCTGGAGATGTGTATGTTTTTGGGGTGGCTGTATGGAAAAGTTAATCTACAGTGATTAATACTTGAACAGTAAGGTGAAAAAAAGGAGGTTGACTTATCTTTGGGCTGGATGTGAAGAATCTCTCCCATGTGATAGGATGATTGTAGAGGTCTTCAGATGTATGGCCTTTGACCCTTAGAACTTTGCTTGAGTTTCCTTTGGTCTCTATTGAATTCTGAGTAGCAGTGTGTCTTCTGTGGACCATGTGTGTGGGTCCCCGTTAGGCCAGAGAGGCAGAGGGGCTGATGTTGATGGCAGAATTCTTCACCTGGGAGCTGGGGACTTGGTTTAGTGGCCCTCCCAAGCTCCAGGGATGGAAGAATGTGAGCAAGTCCTGTCCAGTCGGGTGGACAGGCGGGCGGGAGGAAGCAAGGGGCTGGGGCCCAGGGCGTGGCCCAGGCAAAGCCAGAGAGGCAGCCTGGGTGTTGTTGGGACACAGGGCCACCTGCGGGGCTGGGCGAACTCACCTGGGATGAAGGACTGAGAGAGCAGTCGGGTGGACAGGCGGGCGGGAGGAAGAAAGGGGCAAGAATTCTTGATAATAAAGAAAAAATAAAATAAATAAAAAGACTTATACAATGAAATCAAAATCACTATTTAAAAACAAAAATAACCAAGTCATGCTTATTAAGTGGAAGGTTGTATCTTGTTAAAATAGCAATTTTCCCCAAATTCATTGTATTGAGTTTTAACTCAATCACAATCAGAATTTTTTTTTTTTTTTTTTTTTAATTTAATTATACATTTTAAAATTTTTTACCAGTTCCCTCCCTCCCCCCTCCCCTTCCCCCAGTGTCTCCCCCCCAATTCCCAGAGAGTCCTTTATTGTGTGCGCCTAACTCTCCACTGGGTCCTCCTCTCCGATGACATATAAGGACCCAGTGGCATTTCCATAAGCCCTTTCTCTTGTTCCCCTTAATCATAAGATTACTACTATGGCTGTCAATCCCTTGCCTCCAGGGGTCTCGGTTGCCCTTAACAGATGCTAGACTTTATGAGGGCAACAGTGCGCTGGACATTGCGCAGGGCATGCAAAGTTCCATTATGATTGCTTTGGCCCCAACTATTGTTGAGAATCTTGCAAATCGTTGCTCCTCCCATCCTTTTGCTCTTACAATCTTACCGCCCCCTCTTCCGCAAATGTCCCTGAGCTCCAGGATGGGGAGAGATTAGGCTGTCCTAGTTCTATGTGATTGATATAGAGTCTCTGAAGTTCTGGATTGTGGTTTGTTGATTTTCTTTTGCAGTTTTTCTGCTCCTGCAATTCCCTTCACTCCATTCTGCTGGGCACTGTATGTCACCCCCTGGCCAGAGACAAAAAGCTGTTAAACTGGAGTCTTGTTGTAATAGCACATTCAAGGGTAGATGTAATAAGAGTAGGAAACCTCACTGAGGGCGGGGTCCATTACCCATTTGCACAATGATTACTTTTTATCTGCTAGACTATATGCCCTCCCCTTCTGGTGAGATCAGGAAAGAACGTCTGTGAACTTAACCAGGTTTCTCATTACTTACTTGCAGACCTTGATGGAGGCCTATTTTCTCTGCTGTAACATGGTCTCCTCTCTCCTTGTTTCTGGTGTGGCCCTCCTAACCCATCTCTCTTGTTCATAATCCTTGCAATTACTGTGTTACATAGGTTTACTTTTGAGTGTCCCAATGTGGGCTGGGCGAGTTTGGTACTAGGAGCCACCTATTAGGGAGTACATACGGCGCTTAATTTTCTGGGTTTGGGATACTTCACTTAATATAATTCTTTCTAATGACATCCATTTCCCAGCAAATTCCAGTAATTCATCATTTTTGATGGCTGAGTAGTACTCCATTGTATAGATGTACCACAGTTTCCTTATCCACTCGTCAACTGTTGGACATTTAGGTTGATTCCATGACTTTGCTATTGTAAACAGTGCTGCTATGAACATGGTCGAGCTTGTGCTATCGAGGCGAACCTCTGCTGCTTGGGGGGTTATTCCCAAAAGTGGGATAGCAGGGTCATACGGCATTTCAATCTTTAATTTCTTTAAGAATCTCCAGACGGCTCGCCAGAGTGGCTGTATGAGCCTGCATTCCCACCAACAATGTAGGAGAGTTCCCCTCTCCCCACATCCTCTCCAGCATTTGTCGTTGTTTGTACTGTGGATTTTTGCCATCCTGACCGGGGTGAGATGATATCTCAGGGAAGTTTTGATTTGCATTTCCCTGATGGCGAAGGAAGTGGAGCATTTTTTAAGATAATTGTTAGACATTTTAATTTCATCCCTGGTAAAGTTTCTTTGAAGTTCCAGGGCCCATTTTTTAATTGGGCCAGTGTTTTCCTTGGAGTTTAATTTTCTAAGTTCTTTGTGCACTCTGGACAGTAGAGCTCTGTCGGATATGTGGTTAGTGAAGATTTTCTCCCATTCTGTGGGTTGCCTTTGAGCTCGTGCGACAATCTCTTTATCTGAACAGAAGCTCTTTATTTTCACAAGATCCCAACTGTTGAGAGTTGGTAGCAGTGACTGTGCCATTGGATGTCTGTTTAGGAAGTGTTGGCCTAGCCCAATCAGCTCGAGGGAGTTCCCTATCCTTTCAACTATGGCTTTTAAAGTCTCTGGCCTGATATCAAGGTCCTTGATCCATTTGGAATTAAGTCTTGTACATGGTGACAAGTACGGGTCCAGCTTTAATCTTCTGCATGTGGAGATCCAGTTTTGCCAACACCATTTGTTGAAGATGCTGTTCTTTTTCCATTGGATTCTTTGGGCCCCTTTGTCAAAGACCAAGTGGCTGTAACTTTGTGGGCTTATATCTGGGTCTTCAATCCTTATCCATTGATCTGTGTGTCTATTTTGGAGCCAGTACCAGGCTGTCTTTATAACTATGGATTTGTAGTATAGACTTAGGTTTGGTATGGTAATACCTCCAGCTGTGTTTTTGTTACTCAGGATTGTTTTTGCTATCCTGGGTCTTTTGTGCCTCCATATGAACTTTGAGATTGTTTGGTCAACTTCTTTGAAGAATTGCTTTGGGATTTTGATTGGTATAGCATTGAATCTGTATATTGCCTTTGGTAGGATGGTCATTTTTACAATGTTGATTCTGCCAATCCAGGAACAAGGGAGGTCTTTCCACCTTCTGGTGTCTTCTGCAATTTCTTTCTTTAGGGTTTTAAAGTTTTCATTGTAAAGGTCTTTTACCTCCTTAGTTAGGTTTATACCAAGGTATTTCATTTTTTTAGGGGTTATAGTAAATGGCATGGTTTCTCTCAAGGCTTTTTCACTTCTTTCATTCTGGGCATATAGGAAGGCCTCTGATTTTTGCACATTTATTTTGTATCCTGCCACCCTGCTGAACTTCTCAATTAGTTCCAGGAGCTTCCTGGTGGAGTTTTTGGGATCACTCAGGTATAAGATCATGTCATCTGCAAATAGAGATAGCTTGACTTCTTCCTTGCCAATTTGAATCCCTCTTATGTCCCTTTCTTGTCTTATGGCTTCGGCTAAGACTTCAAGTACAATATTGAATAGAAGTGGTGAGAGTGGACAGCCTTGTCTTGTTCCTGATCGAAGTGGGAATGCTTCCAATTGTTCCCCATTGAGCATAATCCTTGCTGTGGGCTTGTTGTATACAGCTTTTATTATATTGATAAAAGTTCCTTCCATTCCTACTGTCTCTAGCGTTTTGATCATAAAAGGCTGTTGGATCTTGTCAAAAGCTTTTTCTGCATCTATCGAGAGTATCATGTGGTCTTGGACTTTGGACTGGTTTACATGATGAATTACATTTATTGATTTGCGTATGTTGAACCAACCTTGTGTACCGGGGATGAAGCCTACTTGGTCCCCATGAATGATCTTTTTAATATGTTTTTGAATCCGATTTGCTAAGACTTTGTTGAGAATCTTTGCATCTGTGTTCATCAGGGAGATCGGCCTATAGTTTTCTTTTTTAAGTGAATCTTTATTAGGTTTTGGGATTAAAACGATATTAGCTTCATAGAAGGAATTTGGTAGTGTTCCTTCCTTTGCTATTTGGTGGAACAGTTTAAGGAGTATTGGTGTTATTAACTCCTTAAATGTCTTGTAGAACTCTGTGCTGAATCCATCTGGTCCAGGACATTTTTTGGTGGGAAGATTCGAGATTACTTCCTCAATTTCCTTATATGTTATAGGACTATTTAAGTAATTCACAACTTCCTGATTCAATTTAGGTAAGTTGTGTTTACTTAGAAATTCATCCATCTCTTTTGTGTTGTCAAACTTCACAGAGTATAAGTTTTTGAAATATGATGTTATAATTCTCTGGATTTCTTGGGTATCCGTAGTGATAACTCCATGTTCATTTCTAATTTTGTTAATTTGGGTTTTCTCTCTCTTGCTTTTGGTTAGTTTAGCTAGGGGTGTATCAATCTTGTTGATTTTTTCAAAGAACCAGCTTTTCGATTTGTTGATTTTTTCTATCGTTTTCTTAGTCTCGATTTCAGATATTTCTCCCCTTATTTTGCTAATCTCTTCTCTTCTACTGCTTTTGGGATCAGATTGCTCTAGTTTCTCTAAAGCTTTAAGCTGCATTGTTAAGTTGTTTATTTCTGATGTTTCCATTTTTTTGATGTGGGCATTAAGAGCTATGAACTTACCTCTTAGAACAGCTTTCATTGTGTCCCAGAGATTTTGGTAAGTTGTATTTTCGTTATCATTCACTTTCAGGAAATCTTGAATTTCCTTTTTAATTTCTTCCTGAATCCAGTTCTCATTCAGCATCATAGTGTTAAGTTTCCAGGAGTTAGTGTATTTTCTCTTGTTTGATGTGTTGTGGATGTCCAGCTTTAGGCCGTTGGTGGTCTGCTTGAGGCACAGGTAGAATTTCAACTTTCTGTACATGTGTAGATTCATTTTGTGGCCCCAATAGTGATCTATTTTGGAGAATGTTCCGTGTGCTGCTGAGAAAAATGTGTATTCTTTGTGTGCGTGGGTGAAAAGTCGCTAGAGATCTGTGAGGTCAATTTCTTTCAGGGTTTGATTAAGTTTCAAAGTGGCTCTGTTAGCTTTTGACCTGTTTGATCTATCCATTGTAGAGAGGGGGCGGTTTGAAGTCCCCAAGAATTAATCGTTTGGGGGTTGATTCTTGCTTTAGACGCTGTCGGGTTTTTCTTATGAATGTGGAGGGGCCCGTATTGGGTGCAATAATGTTCAGTATTCAATCACAATCAGAATTTTAACTGACGTTTTTTTTTTTTTTTTTTTTTGGTAACAAAACTGACAGAATCTCAAATTTCATGAGAAGTCACATGAATTTCATTAGCCAACACAATTTAGAAAATAAAATCTGAAGAAGTAATGCAAGTTGGTTTCACAGCCAATAATAAAGTCATATTAATCAACATGGTGTGACAACTTAAAGAGAGAAAAGATGGCAGGAAACAAGCTTTTTTATGTATAGGGACAATGCAGAGAAAACTTGGTGGGACAAACCTGTTAGTCTTTTCCTTGTGAAAGTCAATGCAGAAGTGGATGGATTTCTTTTCATTTTAAAAGACATTTCATTATTTATTGTTTTACTTGAGGGCTGGGGGCAGTTCACTTATACCATGGTGCATGTGTGGAAGTCAGAGGACAGCTTCCAGAAGCCATTTCTCTTATACCATATGGGCCAGATTTGTACTGTACCTGCTAAGTCTTCTCCCTGATCCTTGGGAATTAATGGAGTTCTTATCATGTTATAATATGCATGCAAAATGAGTGTGTGTGTGTGTGTGTACATGTGTGTATGATACAGTAAATATCAAGCCATAATAAATGTGTTGAGTAAATACGAATCTTAGGAATATAGGTTTGGAAGCTAGAGAAGTTTTGTAAAGTTTCAGAATCTTGGATTTGACTAATTTGCATGTATAACATAGTCGAATGAATACCTGTCACATTGATAATGATAGCATGATATAAAATGTCCATCCTTCGTATGTGTTCAGTACTTGTTCATTTCCCTTTTAGATTCTTTTAAATAATTGAATAGTTTATTTTAATGCCCTGAAATTGCAAAGAATTCTCTCAAATATTTTTCAGGAAAGGACAAAAAGACCTTAGACATCATGGCATTTATAATATCTATGCATTAAATAGTGTTCTATTGCATTTAGGTTAAATTAACTCTCAATTATTGTTTCTACTGAGCTTAGGATTTGTGAAAAATAACCTTTCTATGCAGTGTACAATTGCATTAGATTAGCACCTTGAAAGATGTATATACTTATCTACTACCAAGAGAAAAATAATTTCAGAATATTAGAATCCTTTAATTCACCCACAAAAGCTTCCTTGAACTACATGTACAGTTCATATTCTGTCCATTGTTGGCCACAGAGAACTATGCTGTGATTTGATAATTGTGGATTAGCTTGTATTCTCTGTTGGTGTAAAGAATTCATACTGTATGAATTTCTTTGTGTCTCCTTTCCTTTGCCAATATAATGCTATTGAGATTCATGTCTCTTGCCAGATGTATTGCTAGATTATTCTTTTTTATTGGCACATAGTTTTTCTCCTATGGATAAATCCTATTTTACTTTTATCATTTGGTGAAGGGTACTTAGTTTGTCTTTAATCTGAAGCTATTGTAAGTAAAACTACTAAAAGCATTCATGTGTGCTTTTTTGCTGTGGACTTCTGTTTTCATTTCTTTCCCGTACAAGTGAAATGTTTGAAGAGAGGTTCTTAATTTAATCCCTAAGGAGATAAAAAGCAGAGAGATATGTTCAAACAATTATCATTTAAATAACAACACAACAATCTGTGGCTGTAAATCTATTACATGGCAAAGCATTGTGACTCAGAGGGCATGTTTTGTCCCATGGGAGCTTGTCGCCCTTTCTTCACTCATAAGACTTTGCCACATATCACTTGTGTGTTTTCTAGGTTGACTTTTGTTTCTGCTGTTAGGCTAGCTTTGTTTCTCCTGGTCATCAGCTTTGTAACTATCAATATACTTCCCGCTCAAATTTTTTTCCATCTTTCTAGTCTAATCTGTTTTTCTGGGAGTTCTTAGAACTAAGCTAGGTATATTTGTTTTAGTGATGTAATATAAGTTGACTGAAGCTGACTAATCCAAGATCTTGAAAGTTTGGGGATACCTAGTTTGTTTTTTTATAGAATTATTTTCTTTCTGCCATCCGTAAAAGTGTGGAAAGTGACAGAAATCTTACAATAAACTCTAGATAAACAATTAGGGGTTTATTTCTTTTTCCTTTAGTAGATAGCATTGTTTTAAATTTAAAAATTCACAGTCGAGTTTGTTTTGTGGAAAAACACTTAAACACTTAAACACTTAAACACCTATGAATAAAATTCTTATTTCTGCAAGTCATCATTTTAAAACTAGCACTTTTATTTTTTCTTTTCTAGATTTTTGTATATAACATCTTATTTGCAGAATCTAAACTATTATTTTCCTTCCTGAAGGTCGTTTATGATTTTTTTTGATGGGATGAAGGATATATATTTTGGGAAAAAATTTCTAAATATTTTGGCTTGGTGAAGGGATGTAATGAAGTCTTAATGAATGCTGGACATTTAGGACTTATACTGGTACTTTTTTCAAATTTATTTATGTAGCACTAATGTGATGTTGTACACTTTTACACACAGAATCACTATCCAGAATCACTCTTCTATGATGAGGGATTCTTTAATCCTTCCCAGTTGTAATCAAGTATCACTTTACAGAGACTGGTCTCTGTAGTGAACAATGGACAGATAGGGTCATTTATGTGTCTTATGCAATATTTGAATGTTAAGAAAGAGAGAGATAAAGGGGATTATGCTTTCAAATCTGCATTGTTACAGTTTTAGCCGTTTAATCAGCTTGCAGGTAGCAGAAAAGAATGAGTCAACACTGGGAGGAGGGGAGATGAGTCTAAGAACCGAATGAGTGAGCTCTGGTGACCAGTCAATGCTTTAGACACAAAGATCAGTTACTGAAAGATATTTCTTTGAACTCTTTACTTAATGAAAGTCAGATAGTCTTGTTCTTGTTCTAGAAGGATTTGATGAAGGATATTGCTGGATATACCCAGCTCTGAAAACTTTAGTCTAATTGATCTCTTCTTTGAAGACATTTCTACTTTTTCTTGAAATATAGATGGTATGCCAGTTTCCTTGAGGAAGTCCTTGATGACTTTGGCTGGAAGAAACTTTATTTCTTTTTAAATGATTAAAAGATTTAAAAATATTACTGACTAATTTTGTGCAAATAATGTAACTTTTCTTATATCCTTGTACCTATTATCTAACATTCATTTCTTTACATTTTTAGCTCATCAAATCTGTAGTAATTTTGAAGCCAGGGGTTGCTTTGTTGAGTGAGGAAATATCCTTGGTACCTAGTACAATTTCATACTCACTGGAATTATTTAATAAATGAAGCCAAAAAAGAGTAAAAAATGGAAAATAGTTCACTGGAACTTTTTTTGTATCCTTGAAAGCAAGAGATATTTGTGTGTACTTGCAAACCACTCTGTATTCATTAAAATTACAGCCCTTCTATTAGAATTTTTCTAATGACTTGTCTACTTTGTTGGTTTGTTACTTTTTAGTGATTTAATTTGTGTTGCTTGCCATTTCATACTTGTAGTTTAACATGTACCCAGAAACATCAGTACTTATTAAGTGTTTTATTTAATTCATGATTAAATTAAATACATTAGAACCCTATATAAAATATATTATTTAACCACATGATAATTTTGTAAATTAATATCTATAATCTTTTGAGTAGATAAAGTCTTAGTCCATGATATCAGGCAGATCATTAAAGTACTTGAGTAACAAATTAGGAAACCATAGAAAACATAGTAGATCTTAGATATTTTCTTCAAGCGTCTAATTAAGCTGAAAATGCAGAGTATAGAGATTTAGGGAATTCCCCATATCTCACATTTATGAAAAAATTTCTATTCCTTTATGATGCTCCTTCTAGCACATCATGCTGTTATTCTTTCAGCACTTGATTATCTAATTTGGAACAAATGTGATTAGTGATTTTCAGAATTTTTGTTTTCATATAAGAGAAGAGTTTGCAGGGGACTTCAATTTCCATTCTGAGACTATAGGTCATCCAGACAAAAGACTACTGACACAGTCCAATGAAAAACAACAAAATGACTGTTGGTTATTTTGTCTTTTACTCTACAGTTTCTATCATAACCAAGTTACTATTTGCATCCAATCCACCCTTACTGATTTGCAACAGTCATTATGAAAAGTTGCTTGCTGAAATCTCTTGATTGTTTTGCATAACTGTGCAAGAAATCATACTAAATTTTGTTGTTATGAATTATGATTTGTTATTGTTGAAGTGCTAGGAGAATTTTTTAATTAATAGATGTTTTTATTTTCCAAGGAAGTATTGTGTTTTTAGCAAGTTCATTCTTTGATTATTCCTAACTGTATATTCTTAGGCATATCTTAGCTTCCTTATAGATTTTTTCTTTTTCTTTTTTTATTATTATTTTATATTTATATTTTTTATTTATTCAATTGTGCATGTGTGTGCCTGTGTGTATGTATGTATGTGTGTGTGTGTGTGTGTGTGTAGAACCACGGGCGAATTCGGGAACCACCATGGACGCCTCCACCTTCTTGTTTACTCTGTCCCGGGATTCACAGGCTCTGCCCTACCAGTACCAGAAACGTAGGCCGCCCCAATTCCACCCAGTCTAGGATTGGAACTCAGGACCTTCCGCCTTCAAGGCAGAGGCTTAACCCGTGAGCCACCTCTTCAGCCCCCATATAGATTTTTTCTAAGTCACTAAAAATTATCTCAATTTATTGTTTCTGTGTGTTTTTCTTCCCAGTAGAATTTGAAGTAGAATGTTATGTCATTAATACAGTACCGCAATTGCTTTATTTAGGGTAGAGACAATTTTAACACAATGTTACAAATAAATCCTCACTAGGCTTTCACTTTGTTCACCTGTCATATTCCAAGCTTACAGTTAAATCCTGGCCATGAAAGGGTTGATATGGGTAGGTAATGTGTTCAGAAGTTAATTCTAAAGTTTAAATAATAATGACATCTTGCATTTTAGGCAAGTAATTATAAGGAGATAAACTCAGATGGTCATGCTTAGATGATGGATTATAAGACAAAGGAGAAAGGTCTGAGCAAGCGTACTTGTTCTGTCTTACTATGTGGTGCTATCTGCTGCTTTAGACTACAGTAAGAAGACTCTTGCCGGGCATTGCCACTCTGCCCTTGAACTTCACAGCCTCCATAAACATGAGCAGTATAAACTCTACCAAGTTACTCAGATTGATTTTATAGATGGAAATGGATTAAGACCAGCATAATCCTGAGCCCAGGATATTTATTTTTCTGTGAGATTAACAAAGATTCAAGTAATTTTAAAAGAAGCCATTTTTTTAAAAAAAGACACAATAGTTTTGAATCACATAAAAGAATTAAAAGAGAAAGATTACTGGGTTTGATTTTCATACACATGTCAATACATTGGATACCTCACTGTCTTTAAAACATGCTAAAATTAATCCATAAAGAAATAAAAAAAATGCACAGTACAGAAAATACTAGCAAACCACAGGTCTGATATAGAACCGATATCCAGAATATATGAAGAACATTAAGAGTTTGAGGATAAAAAGACAACTAACTCAATTAAAGAAACCATCGAAGCACTAGAATGAAACCTTTTGTTCCCAAGAAAGATTATAGCACTAGTGTTATGCAGACGGTCAGTAGTCACACTCAACACGACTGTCCATTAATTAGGTACAGATGAGGTCATTTCATGCTCACTCTGACAGTAAGAACAGACAAGATATGTGTTAAAAATGGTATCTATGTTGTTGTCATAGATACCTTTGTCAACTTGACAATGAAAGCTGGAGTTCTGGGCACAGTTGTGAAGAACTGATAGTTTGGCTGAACTCTGGGCAAGCCTGCAGGAGATTGTTTAATTGATGGGAGAGTCCAACCCATGGTGAGTGGGGCTAGACCCTGGGCAGGTAGATAAGATGGAGGTAACTGGTTAAGGAAGTTGGCATTCTTTGATATACTTGGTCAGACATGCCATTCTGGAATGGAGGGATTGCCTTCTCAATAGTGCTGTGGATGCATGGGTACGGTGTGACTGGTTCCTTTGGCCTCTGGCATTGCTGTGGACTCTTCTGCCAAGCTGCATTAAGAACTGTTACCAGTCAATAACAAGAGAGAATAAAATCCATTACTTTTCTTCCCTATAAACCACTTGGTCATGAATTTATCAGTGACACACAGAGTACCTACGATAGTTATACTTGGAAAATTATAGTCACTACTGTTTCATAGATTTTTTTTCTGATCCTTCATCCCTGTAGTATTATCTTTCTGATTTTTGAAGCTTCTTCTAATTCTCATAGTTTTCAACTAACACTCTGTATTTTCATTCTTCTTTCATTTTTGCAATTGTGTTTTCGAAGGTTCTCCTAACATTTTTACAAGCTCATTGGCTTTTCTTCTTGGTCTATATAGTCTTTTATCTGCTTCTGATTTCTAACACTTGGTTTAGATTGCAAGAGTTTCCACAAGAGTTCTTGTCCACTTGTTCTGTCATGTTGTCTACTTTCCCATTAAACTCTTTAGTATATTACTCACAGTTGCTTTGTCTTCCAGGTCTGAAGATTCTAGTACCCTTGTCATATCTGAATCTGTTTCTCATCTTTCCCTATCTCTTCAAAGTCTCTTTTTTTTCTTTCTTAAAATAACACTTTAAAAGTCAATGTTTCTAGGCTGCAGAGATAGCTCTGAGGTTAAAGTAGTTCCCTCACAAACAAAAGGACCTAAGTTTGAATCCCACATCCCATGTAAAAACACCTGACAGAAATGAAAGTGGGCTGCAATTGAGATCCTGAAATGCAGAGACTGAGAAACCCAGAGCAAAGCAATAAGGAGAACAATGCAGGATGTTTCCCACTGTCCCCCTTGGACCTCCTTAGGCACACTCATACACACATATACACACACCTCAAGGCTCCAGGAACCTGGCTGAAAGAGGCCTGGGCAGTCAGATTGTAATAGCCTAAAAGTGGGTTACATTCTCTGTTACACTTTGCAGTGCAGCTTAATAGGAAAGTTAATGGCATTATTAGGAGCTGAGGGAACTGGCCACACCATTGCTGAGAGTGGCAAACTTCACTAGTCAGACAACATGACTGTCAAAGTATGGTCAAGTATGGCAACTTTCTGAATCAGCTCTCTCCATCTTATCTGCTTGCCTAGG
This sequence comes from Typhlomys cinereus, assembly GCA_023101885.1. NCBI lineage: Eukaryota > Metazoa > Chordata > Mammalia > Rodentia > Platacanthomyidae > Typhlomys > Typhlomys cinereus. The sequence goes on along the minus strand of JALPQD010000351.1, from coordinate 807,225 downwards.
GAATGGCCTCACTCACTATGTTGAGTCTTCCCACCTCAATTCAATAATCTCCTGCAGGGCTGCTCAGGGCTTGCCTTAAAACTAAAAGTTCTTCACAGATGCACCCAGAGCTCAACTTTCAATTGTCAAGTTGACACCTAGATCTAGCCACCACAATTGCCACACTCATAGATGCATAGAACAGAATAGTGATTGCCAGGGGCTTGAGTTTAAATATGGATCAATTGGTGCAGGGTTCAGACATGCAGGATAAGTAAGTGGTAAGATGAACTGCATAGCATAATGCCTATTGCTAGTTAATATTGTATCAGAATCTGAAAATGCTGGTCAATGAATGGAGTTGGGAGATACAATTTTAAGTGAAGTATAGATGCAGGAAGGCAAACACCACACATTCTCCTTTCGTATGGATGCTAGCATTGAAACTTCAGAATAGTGTACTTAAAAAGGAATTCTTATACTAGATGTAAACTAGAAAGGGATAAACTGTGGGTGAGCTGAAAAGGAGGACCCCAAAAGACAGGCGGTAAGGAGTATGGGGGACACAAAGTAGCACACTCAGGAAACTAGTTGCTTTCCAATCAGCCACTCCACAGCAGGAAACACAAACCTGGCATTATAAACCAAGTCATACCCATGGACGGGAGACCATCAGTCCAGATGGGAAAGAACCCCTTAGAACTAACTGTAAATACTTGGTAGTACTATTTAAACACTTGCCATTAGATTAGACAAACACTCAGCACTCAACCATGAAGTGTCCTTCTGCAACTCTGGACACAGACCAGAGTACAAAGAAAAAGTGACTGGACATCTCTGCCCTAAACAGGACATCTAAATCATTCCCTAAGAGTTTGAGGATGGAGAGAGGAACTGCCAGGTATTAGCCTCTGTTTGTCAGAGTTGCTAGACATATGAACTCAACAATGTCTAGACCTCTGAATTAGCTGACCTATCAGTATTTTGCAGTGGAGGAGGGAGATCCAATGCCACTTTGAGAGACTGTTTAGGACATGTGCCAGACGAGAGAAGGGAAGCTTCTATACGTGGCACTTTGCCCACTTGTGGCCTGTCCATGACCCCAGGCATTAGCTAACGAAGGAGCCCTGGATAGGACTCCGATGGGTCTCACATGTAGAGGGATATGGGAGCAGAAGAGAGACTGGGGGGAAAGTGAGTGGGGTGAGATATGCAAGGGATATGTAAATACTAAGGGAATAAAACATAAATTCACCATATTTGATATGAAAGCTTGAAAAAATAAAAAAATACTGTGAGTACAGATTATGTTGTTGTTTTTTTAAAGGACAATTCAAAAGGAAAACAAGACAAGAAAATAAGGGAGATAGTTGTAACATTTACCATTATTGTGATATTTCTTAGTCCAAACTTATATTATATATATTAAATGTATGTTGTGTTTATGAATAATTAAACCCCCATGAAATGGTTAAAAGATTGAGGTGCCGGTTTATTCAAAAGGAAATGATATAGCATATGAGGTAAGATTATAATATATCAGAAAGCGTAATTTTAAAATTGCTCCAATTGAGCACAGGCCAATATAACAGATCAGTGATATAAACACTATACAAATATCAATTACATTTGTATCTCCAAACTGAGATCTTGATAAGAAGTGTATTTCTTAAATATGTTTATGAGTTGAACGAATTGTTATGGTCACAAGTGGAATTGAACCTGTTTGAAAACAAGTGTGTGGTTTATATGTGCCCATTTAGAAAACTGGAAGAATGTTTCTTCCCTTTAAAAACTCTGCTTTGCTGAAAGATGCAAACACATTTGAAAAATGTTCTCGTTCCTAAACTGTAACTTAAAGAAGTGATTACAAAAAAATTAAACCACGGCATTAGATTTTACTAAAATTCAGTATTGAAAAAGGACTGGTTGTGTTTTCTAATATGTCAGTACTTACAAGATAACATTGATATCTCTTAGCAATTAAGTAACCAGGAAACACCACCCTTAAATAATAATCCTGGCTTACAAAAAGTCTACTGGGGAAATGTTCCCATTCTACAAAATGGTATATCTGCACTGTAAGAAAGGTGATCTTGCTAGGTTTGGTGGCAACTAATGCCACCCAGGAAACAGTAAATGCCCAGTGTATATTGCATGAGGAAGCTAAGAAGAATTGTCTTTTGGGAGATCTTTATAGATACTTGATTGATACATGATACTATCTAGATTTTGAGTGGAGTCTGAGATAGACAGTGTATCCTCTGCCAAACTTCCCTTCTTCACAAAAGTTAATCTTATAGGAAAAGAAGGTAGAAAGATGAATAACAGAGATTAGGGGCCAGAAAAATTCAGAAAAAGAGAGATATTAGTGAAATGGTGCCAAGGAGAAATAACCTTGCAATTAATGGCGGTCATAAATAGTAACATTATTTGTATACTTCAAAATTGCTGTAAGAATTGGTTTTTAGTGTTTTTCATAATGTTGATCAAACCTTAGGATCTCATGCATGTGGACAGATAAGCATTCTACCATTGAACTATACTTCAAACTTATGACAGATTTTTTTAACATCCTCCAACCCTAAAATATGATAAGTTGATGAGTTGGCAGGTATGTTATGAAGGTTGATCGAATCTTTCTAGAATGCAGTCATAAATTAAACTTATATATGTACTCTATGAATATACATAATTATTACTATTAAAGGGCATGCAATTTCTAAAGGGCTAAATAGTAGCATAGCTATATATAACCTGACAAGGATAATTATATTTGAAAATGATTCAATATTGAGCATTTCAGAAATTGCTTGGGAGTTTTAAAGCAACAGTAGAAGCCTGTTAAAATTAGGAAGAAAAATAATCAGTGATTTGTACAGGCAGAGGGAGGCAGTGCCCCTGTATGTTAGCTTTGGATAGGATCCTAGTATAGTGCTCACAGATTGGCAATTCCTGGATCCAAGCCAATGTTTCCAAGTAATATGCACATGTGGAATGCAAGCTAGAAATGTATTGCTGCTAAGATGGAAAAAATGATCATCTGATTTGTTATAAAATTGCATGCATTTGTTATTAATCAAAGCATTATCTTTCAAATGGGTATTATATCACACTTTTGTAATTATAGTACTCAGGAGTTTGAGGTCAGTTTGGGTTACATAGTGAGACTCTCAAATATGCACATCTTTCATATTCTTTGCAAGAAGTACTATATAACTCCAGGACACTTCAATGATAATCTGGATAGGTCTGGGAACTGCTTACATTTAATTGTAATAATCTTAATCTCTCACAGTCACAAATAAGCTAAGAGATCTCTGGAATATGGTAAGAAGGTTTTGTAAATCTCATGTGTTTGTCCAAAGTGGCTCTCTTCAGTGTAGATAAAAGAATTTTTGTCTTAAACATTTTTAGTCTATAAATAACAAGTGTCAATCCTTTGCTCTGTGTGATTTATGAGGAATTTTCTCACCTCCTTGAATTAATGAGTTTTCACACCGTAAACGTTGGGAAGAGATAGTAGGCCCTAGGGTAAGTCTGAAGGTGTGAGCACTTGGGAGGCCTGGGCTTCCCTTTAGGCCACCCAGGAGTAGATTTGCCCTTTTCATTAAACTAAGATTTGATATCTTTTGTGTGTACCTAAATTTTTTATCTGGCATATCCAAAAACTATAATGCTTTTTTTGATTGATAGTTTTATTCATATAGGTGATATTAGTCATTTTCACTAAATATTACACTATCTCATCTCCTTCTTCCCACTGAAAATCTTCTCCCCAACAAGTCTCCCTCTTCTCTTTTTATTTTTGTTTATCTGTGTGTGCACACTTGAATGTGCCTGCCTGTAGAAGTCCTAAAGGTGGCATCAGGAATCATCCTGTAATATTCTATCTCCTTATTGCTTTGTTCTGGGGTTTCCCAAGTTCATTTATCAGGACAGGAATTGCAGTTCCTTGTCAATCCACCTGGCACTTTTATGTGTGATCTGGGGATCTGAAGACAGGTCCTTTTGCTAGTAAGCAAAAGTCTTAACCCCTGAACCATCTCTCCAGCCTATCACTCTGTGAAGGTTTGAAATGAAAGCTATCTCTCCAGGCTCGTGTATTTGAATCTTGAGTCATGTCACCTTTACTCCTAAAGGTGGAGCCTTTCTGGAGGAAGGCAGTCATAGAGGGTGGGCCTTGAGTTCTGTTAGCCCCACTTTGCTTGAGCGAGGGAGTCTGCTCTTGAGCTTGAAGCAACGCTCTGCCTTCATGATGGATGTAACTTAGGCCTCCTCCAGCTTCTGCTGCCAGTCATGCCTTTTCTGCCATAATGGGCTATGTCTCTTTCCTGGAGCCATAAGCTGAAAAATCTCCCTTTAAGCTGTTTGGACCTCAGTGGCATCTCACAGTAGCACAAAGAGTAACTGATCCTCCATCGTATCTTTGTGTGTGTGTGTGTGTGTTTGAGCAACTGTGATTCATCAGGATTATCTGCATTACCATGTGCCTAACCACTTGCAGGAGCATCCGGTATATATCTCGAGGGACTTCCCTTTTCACAGCCAACATTAGCCATGAGTTTTCCCTGAAGGATGGATAGGCCCCAACAGCTCTTCCTTTTCCCATTATGAAATATTGATAGGCTCAAAGATAATATTTGACAAAAGCACAAGGAGAGAATGATTCCAAGAGAAAAAGTAAGAAGTTGGCTCTTTAGCATTCTTCGGGTTCACATTCTCCCTACAGAGGGAGGTCTTAGTCATTTCTGCTGTTTATCACTCCAAAGTCTTATCCCTTATTGTTTCTCTGTCATTTTTAACAGTAAGACCTTTAGAGTCTATCCAGAGAAGTCCGGTAAGCATTACTCATCCTTATATAGAATGAAAACAAAACAATTCAGTTGGTTAAAGCTAAGATCACTGGCACATGCATACCTTTCAGTTTGCCTCCAAAACCTAATGGTTTCTAGGTCTAGCATGGCTCGCCGTCTTAGTCCTCTTCATTCTTGTGCTTTCAAGACTGACTGATCTCTTGATTGACATGTTTTTCCTTCAGATGTGATATAAAATATAGCTTAAACTCAGTGATAGACACTTTTGAGGTCGTCTTGGCTCCTTCAGGTGTTTTGAATGCTTTCTCCCTGCTATCAGCATGTGCTTGCTTTCCAGATGTTGCTCATTTCCCTGGTGTGTAATTTCTTGGGGGTGTCCTCATCCTGACCTACATGTATTGCAAGTGGTGTCAGTGAGATTGGCAAAACCAGTGTGAAGCAGACTGGCTTGCTCTATGGTCTTCAAAAATCATCCCTTTACAAGTACAATTATCAATAGTCTCTGCAGTTGGGTAGGATGGACAACCCAGTCACCCATGACAGTCATTTTCTTATTCAATATGTGGGTTACTTTCAATGAATGGTGCCAATGTCCTAAAGAGATTATCTGTCATATTAATAATCAAGACATATTGTTTCTTTGGTACTTCCATTATCTTTTGCCCATGCAATTCTTTTGGAACCAAAAATGTAATTAAGTTTGGAAAGAATGATTTATTCTTTGCCAATATATTCTGCTTATTGTTTCTCATTCTATTCTTCCTTCTTTCTTGAGGAACAAAAACATGAATCATTTTTTAAAAGAAATGAAAAGAGCACAAGAGTCATATTTCCATAAAGTTCTTGATCTGAATTGGAATCTACATCATGTTTACTGAATCATATAAATATTTCTATTTTTTTTTTTGCTCAGAGGCCCTGAAGGGCAGTAGAAGCCTTCTGCTGTTTTACAGCTGGAGTTCCTTGCAACAACTTGCTATTTTGCTGCTTTGAGAGTTTGGCAAAGTGGCTCAATCATTCTGAGTCAGTTTTAACTCTTTAAAATGAAGTTAATAATTTTTATTTTAAAAATTCCTCTGTGCACTAGACAGTGCAACATTTATCAGAAACCTGCCATTGTGCACAGGAGATGGAAGGAACTGCTGCTGTCTCTCCATAACTTCCTGTTCATGTCCCTTCTCCAAGAAATGCCCCTGGGAATTCATGATCTAGATCATGTAATTGGTCACATAATGATTACTCATCTCAGTACTTGCAGTCTAGCCCAGTCTTGAACACATAGCTTGGCCTAAATATTTTGTAGAGTATTGATTTTTTTTCCCTATGAGTACTCCTAGAAAAGAAGATGTTCAGGGACACTAATGATTAAAACTCCCATATAAATATATTGACAAAAGCTACACCAAACAGACTAGTTCACTTCTGATATGCATTGCTCACCTGTGCATTAGCCAGAAACCAACTTACTAAAGAGCCACTGCTCATTTTTAAGACTTATCACATCTCTTGTGTAGACATCCCATGAGTGAACCTGGAAAAGTCAAGGTGAGCTTGTTTATTTTATTCAATGATGATTTGGGTTAGGCAGTCTGTAAAATAGCATGATGCTAAATTAGTATCCTGTGGGTCAGGAAAATATCAGGTTTATACTGATAGTTTTTGCATTACTAAGCTTTCAAAAGCACATCTGTTTGCTTTTCCTGATGTGCATAATTGAAAAGACTGGGTTCTCAGCATTAAAAATAAGTCCATTTCTACATTAAAATATGAAGACAGAAAGAAGGCTTGTATTTAGCTGTCTGGATTTTACTTCCTATTCATTCGATGCTTCTACCTTTGAATTGAATTTTGAGTTTTCTGAAAATTCAGGTATTCTTAAAGTCCCAGCCCTGTTTTCCTTAAACATAAAGTAATGTCCTCTAAAATCCTTCTTTTATTGGCCAATGTGAGTTAAATTTGCCATGAGCAAACTATGGCATTAAACCCTTATAAAATAAGGGTACCTCCCCATGTTTTGTATTCTTATCATGTCCTTGTCATTGAGCTCTCAATTATGTTTGTTGTTGCTTTGAGACAGGATCTCACCTTACCCCTGGTGTAGGTAGCCTACAACTTGGCAACACTTTTAGGTTTGCCTCTTGAGTTCTAGGATTGCAGGTGTAAACCATCACATCCTACTAATATTACATATGCAAAAGTGAAGATATGGAAAGATTAAATCACTTGCCCAAAATTAATACAAACTCCAGTGGCAGAATGGGAATTCAGTGGAATTCAGGTCCTCTCTTCCCATTTCATTGCTCTGTCCCATTTGCCAAACTATCTTCCTGTTGTTACGTAGCATCCAGTTCCACAGACTAATTTGTGTGTTACTGAGGAAAACAATTTAATGCCCAGTGCTAATGAGCCAGGAGGAGGATATGTGATTTCATAATCAACAGGAAAATTGATGACAGTGTTTCTCCATAATACTGAATACCGTGGTGCAGTAGATTGCTCTAATCTATTCCATGCCTTTCTTTGGTTTGTATTCTGTTAAAAGAGCATAAAAATGAACATCACTTGGGCAATAATCACAAGTGCATCTGTATTTAGATTTAGTTTTTAGACTAAATTTAGATTTAGTCTATATCGGAAGGCCTATTTGAAAACTTACTTGCATGTTATATGGATGTGTGTGCGTGCGTGTGTGTGTGTGTGTGTGTGTGTGTGTGTGTGTGTGTGTGCTGTGTGTGTGTTTCAGAGTTTGCAATGTGTGCTTGTGGAGGACCAAGGGTTATGTTCTTCTGCTTGTGAGGCAAAGTCTTAGCATGAGACATCTCTCCAGACCTCTTATATACAATATTCCCTGTAAATTTTGGGGATGGGATCCTAAAAAAATACAAGAAAAAAATCCTTCTGACGAGAGAGACACAAGTCATCCAGTCTGGCTGTGGAGCCAAAACTGGCCTTGAAATTCCGATCTTCCTGCTCTCCCCTCCAAGTATTGGATTACAGATGTGTGCCACCCATTTGGAAGCATCTGCCAAAATACATTTCCACACTTATGGGACACTTTCATCTACAAGTACTGTGTTTTCATTTTAATGTTAAAACAAGTGACTAAACTTTTCTAGGACAAATAAATACAACTCAGATTTTTTTATATACATAGATGTGAAAACCATAATTCAATTCAAAACTCAGTGAGAATCCTCAGAGCCACTTGACATGCAACAGCAACTAATAGGTGGAGGAGGTGGAATTTATATTCTCTTAAAATATTAAATCTTACAACCACTATTCCTTTACTATTGCCATCAAGAAAAATGTTTGATGAAATCGTGAGAGAAATATTGATTGATGACCATGGCAGGAAAGCAAACAAATACTAGAAATATAAAGAGTAAACAACAGTAATTACTGTTAATGTGGCTGCTTGCCTGTTCTTAATCCATATTCCCATCATTCAGTTATAGCTTCAGAGTACCAACTAAGCTGCCAGAGCATTAATAATCCCCACGAATACAGGATACTGCTTTATAGATACAGTTGCATCTCCTTCTTGTCCTGGAGACTTCAGTTTTGGCTAAGAGAGAACTTTGTTCCAGTTGTCCATTTCCTGCTGAGTTGTTTAATGCTGTCCAGAATATTGTAATCTTTCTACTTATAGTTTATCAGCATGATTTTGTTCAAGTCCCATGTAAGAAGAAAGGAAGAAGAAATGAAACACATGCAAATCTATTATCTTTTTTTTCCTGTGTATTTCAGAGGGCAATGTATGTGACTGTGGAGGTTCAAGTGTGACTGCATTGCTCTGCCTCCTGTATGCTTTGCTCTGGAGTTTCCTAGGTTTTGGCATCCAGGATCTGAAGTGAAGGCCACTGCAATTTCTACCTAGTGTTTTTAAATAGGATCTAGGATCTCCAAACTCAGATTGTTGTCATGTATGCACTCCAGCATGCAGGGCAGGCTGGAATGTTCCACTTGGAATTTGACTGTGGGGAAATGAATGACCAAGAACAAATGACCATCAATGGATCCAGATACCCTTTCTTCTCTTACAAATACACCCAAATTTTCTTCAGTGGTGCCCACAAAAGAGCTCATTTATTTCCTGCTGCAGCTGAGAATCCAAGAAGGGAATTAAACATAGACATGTCTCTCAGGCCTGGAAGCAGTTCTCTACGATTTGGCACCAGCTCAATACAAGTTAAAGCTTGCCCTGACCTTGACAAGTAATGATAGAGTTGAAATAAGGTAACTGCAATGAGCTATGCTGGAAATGTAAAGCATGTAAATTTCACAGTAGTTTTTAATTCACAATAAATGTTAAATTCTCCCAGACAGTAACTGTGAACACTTGACCTTTCTGGTGAGATCCTCGAATTAACCAAACTCTAGCTCTACTCTCAAAATGTGTTTCCATTGTCTGCTTTCCCTCACAACTTTGACCCATGGGCTTGAGAAGGTTTTCCTGACTAACAGTCCATATGCTAATCATAGGCCATGTAGCAGTTTGCCTAAACAGCTTAAGAAGTTTATTCTCTTATGATAGTCCAGTTACAATTTGTAGTCCAGCTTGACAAGAGAGCTCATACCAATTCAGGGCCAAGGGAACTGGCCACAGCATCTCTACACAATGACTGAGAGAGGGATGATCCTTACTTGACTGACTACCATGTCTGGCCAAGTATATACAAGGATGCCAACTTTCTCAATCAGCTCTCTGCATTTTATTCCAGGGCCTAGTCCCACCCACTATGGGCTGGGCCTTCCCCATCACTTAGACAATCTTCTGAAGGTTTGCTCTGGGCTTCACTCAACCACTAATTCTCTACAATGTGCCCAAAGCTCAAACTCTCAACTGTCAGTTGATACCTGTGCCTAACTATGACAGGCCATTTCTTGACTGATTTTATCTTGAGTCTCTTTTTAACATTTTGTGGCAAGTTTCATACATGCCAAACATCATACATTCCTTTTTTTTTTTAAAGAGCTTGTCCTTATTAGCAATGTGATACATTTCCAAGTTGGCATATGTTTCAGAATGGTATCTCAAGAGGCATTTCCTATCTCCCTATTACCTGTAGTGTTTATCTAATATTTCTCTATCTTTCTTCTACTTATACATCCCTTGTTCTCTTCAACTAATGCTGCCTATGTCTCTCTCTTTCTTTTTATTTTTTTATTTATTTTTGTTTGTTTTTGAGTTAGGCCTAGGGTGGCCTATGCCTTGAGATCCCTTCTACCTCAACTTTCTCAGCCCTAGGATTGGCAGATGTATACAATCATCCCTGACTTTTCTTTTATTTATTTTGAAAGATACCCATTTTCAGTAATCTACTTTTTAAAAATCCTTTAAAATTGTTTAAAGTCATATTATAAGGCAAGTAGTTGGTCCTTTCCTTTTTCCTCACTTCCTGTGCTCCTTTCCTCCTTGCCCTTTTATTCTTTCTGCCTAGACATCTCCTGACTTGTACTTACTTCCTCACTCTTTCCTTTAAATCCTATTTTTTCATATCTAAAATCATCCTCCTGAATTATTGGGCTTTACTCACATTTGCTCTCATTTTTGACATATTTGACATATTTAACAAATATTTAACATATTTGACAAATAGAAGCTAAGATATAGATTATTGGGTTTTTACTTACAATTTTCACTAACTGCAATAACATTAAGATCTGCATGTGGGTGAGAAGATGAGGTCTTGAATTCTTCATTGTATTGTTTAAAATAATGTTTTCCATTTCCCTATATTTCTCTGAATATTTCATAATTTCATTTTTATTTATGGAGAAATGAAATTCAACTGTGCATATTTACCTGATTTTTACTTTCTGTTGATGTAAATCTAGGCTGATTTTAAGGCCCAATTTCTTGATATTATATTCTTGCTTCAAGCATATTTCTAGGCTGTGAGAAAGTCAGGTATTTTAAATTTATTACAATCAAACCCTACTTTTGTTTTCCCAACTTTTTCTCTTGCAAGTTCTAATTTAGATACTTTGACATACTCTGAGCAATTAGAAAAAGATTGATCACTAAGTTTTCATTTGGAAAATACTCTAGCTTGGCATTGCTGACTACTTGCTTGCTTGCTCATGGAGTATATTTTGAGCAGTTATTATGTATGAATCTCTTAGTAAACAAGAAAAAAATTTCTTCTTAAAATATTCACACTCTAGATGAAGAAACTACTTAGAAAACACATCAAGAAATGCAGTGTGGTCAGTGTTCACGGCTGACATGGGCTTATGATAAGGCTTCTGATCTGCGTGGGATAGGTCACTGTGGGACTAAAAGGAAAGGAGACTTGTCCTGTGGTCAGAGACTAAATAGACATTGCCTTGTTGGAAGGGCCATGAAGCAAGAAAAGTATGTACCTATGCATGGGATTGTGAACACATATGATATATTTGGAGAAAAGAAGGACTTAAATGAAGAACCAGTATGGATAGGCAAATATTCCAAAGGAAAATGTGAAGAGGAATACTAGTGTAAGTTTTTTAAAGAAAAAGACGAACACACCATGTTACCCATGGACAAGGAATAGAAAAAGCTTATTAGTTACATAGCAATCAGAATAATTCTCTTGAAGGCAAGAAAATCAAGATCTGAAGGTGAAGAAGAGTTACATAGTACCTGGGCTTGTGGTCAGGAAGAAGGACAGAGGGAAAGTAAGTTATGCTCTGTCTCCATGAGGTATGTGACCAAGCATAGGCTCTACATATGCCTGCTGGCTATTGGGGGTGGGAGGGCAGTGACCAACAAGGAGAGCTTTTGCTCTAAATATGGGGTTTGGAGGAAGAGGAACCTATCATTCCAGTCTTTTATTGATGATAAGGCTGACACATTCCATCTTTGCTACTTCCTACTGAATGGAGTCAGCATGGGAAAGGTTACAGTTCAGAGAGAAAAAGTCCTGTCCCAGGGCCCCAGGGAGAAGAGGAGCTTGGAGAATTTCAGAGTTTGATTCAGAGGGAAAGACTGACAAAAAAAAATTAAAAAGGCAATCAAGGATTTGATTAAGGGGGATAAACTATTGTACCCAGAAGGGTAGGGAAGTTTGAGCTATGTTGAGCTGACTATCTGGTTTAGCTTATCTAATAACATGGAACAATCACCAGAACATTGGGTCTCATACAAAGGATGGCCATAAATGGCAAGTAGAGGCTTAAAATGGGCCCAAGACAATCTGACTCTGCACTTGCAACATTTCAGATATCCCCACTTTATTGTAAGCTCCAATCAGCCTTACAAGTGCAGCAGCATCTTTTAAGGAACTCACATTAATTTCCCCATTGTGCATGGAGAGACCACACAGTAGGCCATATATGCCCCATGTAGGTAGGAAGACTTATTCCTAGTATCTCATGTAGATGAGGCTGAATAGCAGGTGGGGGAGCAGTCTTCAGGGGACAAATAGCTAATTGATTGAGTCATTAATAAAGAAACACCTGGATCATATTAAATCTAATGGCCATATTGATCCTGATCTGATATATATATATATATATATATATTTGTTCTCTGCATGTGACATATCATTTGGATATGAATTGTGCTTAAAGATACTATATGTAAAATTAAAGTAATCAATTGCATTGTCTGGCCCAGTGAGGTGAAGATAATGGTGAAGGATAGAAAACATTATAGTTATAGCATTTACTTTTAGGCCAGCTTAACATTAATTAAAATCTGTAGCATCATATTAAGACCGTTTAGTGATATTGTATTGGCCGATGAGACAAAATTCTTTAGGAATTAGGATTTTATAAGTCCTATGGTCAAAACCAAATCTCTGTCCAATCAAGATATATTGATTTTTAATGTATGAAACAACAAGTAAAATGGTTGCTATTTATATTACTGGAGTTAACAAGGAGAACATTTATAGAGACAATTGAAAAACACTTTATATGAAGCTAATAAGTAATATATTTTTGAGGCTCAAGGATTTTTTTTTCTATAACATACAGTCCTTTAGCCAACTTACAACACAGTTTAACCTTCTAAGTCACAATGTACTTTCAGAAACCTCCTACAGTACAACCGTCACAAACCTCCTACAACGTCCTTTAACCTTTTAACACAACATGCTTTTTAACCATCAGCAATTTATTTCCTTCTACTTGATAGTTCCTTCTATTTTATCATAGTAGATACTTAAAAAACATGTTTTTAAAAAAGGAGTCAGTAATAGTAGACCTCATCTTTAAAAGAAATAAAAAGTTAGACCTAATTTGCAATTGTAAATTAGCTTGGTATCATGCAAATCATATAAATACCCAATCACATGTACACAGTACACATCTATATACTTAAAATCCAAGATTTTGTAGTTCTCATGAAAGCTTATCATTTGTACCTTTAAAATACATGACCTTCAATATAAATATGGTAGAAAATGTCTGACTTAGGACATTGATATGGTAAAGCAGGGTGAACCAATTTTTGTCTGTGCAGAGTTTTAAAGTGACCCCTTTTTCTTCTCTAGTTTGAATTGATCAAGATAAGAACCTTGAATTCGAGGGCTGGAGAGGTGGCTCAGGGGTTAAGCCTCTGCCTTGCAGGCAGAAGGTCCTGAGTTCGGCTCTTAGACCCCACGTATAGATGCTGGGCGGAAGCGGGGGTGACCTGAGTTTCTGATCCTGGTAGGGCGGAGCCTTTGAATCCCGGGGCAGAGTAAATGAGGAGGTGGAGGCGGTCCATGGTGGTTCCCGAATTCGCCCGTGGTTCTACACACACACACACACACACACACACACACACACACACACGCACATGCATGCACAAACGCACAATTGAATAAATAAATAAATTGAAAAAAAAAACCTTGAATTCTTGAAATAAGAAATTTGAATGTTAATTGGTAGGATTAAGTCTTTTAAATCCCCATTTTGAAAGAATTTAAGATAAACAATAACTCAGTAAAAGGTCTTTTGATTTTGGTTTGTCTGCTTTAGAGAAAGTATCTTTCTAAGTAGAACCTAAGAGGCTATGAAATATCAAATGAACAAACAGGACGTGGTTACAGGAGACTCTTTTAAGGTTTCTTTAGAATTCAGTTTAGAATTTAGAATTTAGAATGCATCTAATAATTAGAAGAGATTAAACTTTTAAAGTGCTATGAAAAGCAGATTAACATTTGGGCATTGCAGAAGCCTGGTGATATTTATTAAGCCATGTTAGAGATCATACTTTTTTTCTGTAAGGAAAGTTAACTTAAACATGAAGCAAACCAGTAGATGAGGAGGAAGAGGAAGAAGACATATAGCCATGTTGAGTCCTGACTGGCAAAGAAGTCAGAATGTCCATCACTGAAAATCCAAAGCTGTGTGAAAGTTACAGAAAAGAGTCTCTGGCTTAAAAGACATGATAGGGTGTCCCCAGAACACATGTGACAAGCTGAAACCAAAATGATGAAGATTTGAACCCTGAAAGGCATCCTTTTCTGGGATGAATGTAGTCTGTGTATGGGGGAAGAAAGATGGAAGGAGAGGGACAGGTGGAGTGATCAGCTCACTAGTGTGATCTGTGATAGACAAAAAAGATGAGGTGAACCACTCCAAATGAGGCACCCATGGGGGAAGAACCCGTGTACCCCTTAGTGCAGCAAGAAGTGAAAATGGTATCCTGAGAATTCCAGCATATGCTGAGAGGGAATAGACAAATAAAAGATGGGGTATCAAGAACCCCATATTCACAGAGAGGGAAAGGGAAGCGATGCCAGTGAGTGTACAGGGAAAGAGAGAGGAGAGTAAGAGAGAGAAGAAAGAGAGCAAGAGAGAGAGCGAGAGAGAGAGAGAGAGCGAGAGAGAGAGAGAACGCACGTAATAAGTATTTAACCTGGTTATAGTTGCAGATGTCGGTGAGAATGCTGTGTGCTAGGGGGGAGCAGTGGCAATACGTGAGTTCCTTGTTCTAACTGGGATCTAATAAGGAGTTCCCCAGCCTGTGTTTTCAGCACCATTACGCAAGGTTTTAACAAAATTCAGATACACCACACCATGGACAAGGAATGGAAAAAGTTTATTGGTTATGGAATGCTCAGCTGTTTAAAAAAAACTTACAATTAGTAATTCAGATTCTTTTCCTGGCCTTCAGTTCTTGAACTCAGAATAGAGGCTGAGTTCCCAGCTGCAGGCCTGGCTCTGGGGGAGATGCAAATGACCAAAAATAGACCCAGCTGCTTCCCTATGGGAGTTCGTAACTTGTGAGTGAGATAAACTCTAATCAAGAAAACTTACCAACACATTTATTAATGTATGCTATCAAGCCATGAAAAGAACCAATATCAAGAGAAGACTTGGTGATCTTAAAGGTCTGAAGGGGCCTTATCTCCTTTATAAATTCAATAGAAGTCCTGATGCTTGCCAAGCTCTTTCTAAATTTGCTGGTTCTGTTTGAGGCAGAACCTCTTCCATGCACATAGTCCAGGATAGCCTCAAATGTTTTTTCCTCCTCTCTTAGCCATCCAAATACTGAGAAAGCCATCTGAATGAGTGTACATCATCACACCAGGCCAAAATCTGATTTTTTTCTAACATTTCTTAGAGGTTCTCCTACCTCTAAGGATTCTAAAAGTTTGGGTTTATTGTTTCCCTGATATATTCAGAAAGTGGAGTTAAAGAAATATAGTGAGTGTAGACCAATCTTATTTCCTCAGTATTTCAAGGCTGCTCAAGTATGAAACCAGAAGGAAGTAGCGAAAACATTTCTCAGCTTTCTGAGACCATTTGTTTAAAACCTTAAAAAAATGAAATTTATAACCATCCATGAATTTAGTTAATGGATATTGGTGTTTAGGAATATGACATACACACCAAAATGATAGATAATAACATACACAACAGATAGCAATCTTCTGAGAATGTTGCTACATTGATGGTATGAAGCCCAGCAGATGAATCTTTACATATCTGGGTGGTTGGGAAGATTGGGAGTCATAGTTACATTGCATTCTGAAGCTTTAGGACTCAGAGCTCATGAGACTACTTTGTCCAGTATTAACTATGTAATGCAGAGGAAACAGTAGGAATCTACTACTCCGTATCAGAGTTACCTTGTATAATTTATTTGAAAAATGAAGATTAAAGGAATGCTCTTAGCCATCATGTAGAAAATCCATTGGCATCAAACAATGAAAATACTATAGGAGAAAAATGTGTAGAGAATAAAGTGAGTTTCTTTTGAATCTGAAGGTACTGTTTATTCCAGTTCATTTTGTGGATGGTATTTTTATTGTTACATTCCAAACTTGCTTTAGTTGCAGCACAATTTTTAGTTAGTTTATGTTGGTGTCTATTCATTTAGCTTTATTGATATAACATCAAGATAGATATGTATAAGAAGCATATAATTGTTGTACATATGTAACCATGAAATGTTAATCTTTTGGATAATTGTTTTGAAATTTTTTGTTTGGGCAAGTGTTTTGTGTAAGGCAATTCTGAACCAAAGTCATTATTATCCAGTTTTTTCTCTAGAAGCTTCCAATAGCATCATTTTGCTGGAATTCCTAACTTGCCTTCACATTGTAAGACATGTTTTTCAGTAATGTGTCTGGTCCTTGAGGGCATGGGAACCTCCAACATGTCCAGTTTTTCCAGGAGCTGGCCTAGTAGACATTCCTAAAGACAAGAGTCATGTGGTGGTCTGCACTTGTTTTTGCAAGGAGGTGACAGTGAGTCACTGTCTGGAACTTGTCCCCAGATTTGCAAATAGGGAGTCCTGGGCCACTTCCCTAGAGTTCCCCAATGGCCTTTCTGCCTTGTCAAAGGCCCCAGAGACAAGGTGCAATTTCTTTCTCTAATATCCCTTCCACATATTCAGAGATCTTGGACTTGTTATCAATTATGCAACATATTAAATTTGGCTTTTCTTTCTTTCTTCTTCTAAGAAAAACATACAAGCCCTTTTCATTTTATGCTTTAATACTACTAGTCCTGGCAGACAGACCTGAGCTAACAAAAGTGTTATCAAGGATTCTTGTCTGCTCTATCAGTCATGATTCCTGATATAATGTATGACTTCCCGACAGAAATGCTTTTGGATGTGCCAAAAGTTTATTCCTTAAAGTGACTTTCTCCAGAAATCATAATGGAAAACTGGTATATCCAGTAAAACAAAAGAAAAGAAAAGAGAACCAACGCGGAGCCCCACGCGTCCGGCGGGGCGAGCACCCAGTCCGACTGCAGCTTGGCCTGCGCCCCCGGCCCGGACCGACCCCAGCCCCCTCCGCGCTGCCCCACCCCCGCCCAAGGTGAGTGAGTGAGAGAGAGAGAGAGAGAGAGAGAGAGAGAGAGCACAGCCCAGCCCCCAACCAACCCGGAGCCCCACGCGTCCCGGCGGCGAGCACCCAGGCCGACTGCGGCTTAGCCTGGGCCCCGCCCTGGACCCAAGCCCCTCGCATCCTGCCCCCTGTGCGCCTAGCCACCCCCGCATCCTGCCCCCTGTGCGCCTAGCCACCCCCTGGATCCCAGGTGAAGAATTCTGCCATTGAGCCAGGGAGCGAAAGAGCCCAGCCCAGCCCCGCCCCCCACCCGGGAGCTTCCCTGCCAGCAGCACCTCTGGCTTTGCCCCCGGGGCCCCGCCCCTCTCCGCACCTACCTTCCCAGGTCTCAGGTGAAGAATTCTGCCATCAACATCAGACCCTCTGCCTCTCTGGCCCACCGGGGACCTACGCACGTGGTCCACGGAAGACACACTGCTACTCAGAATTCAATAGAGCCCAAAGGAAACTCAAGCAAATTTCTAAGGAACAAAGGGAGCACAGGCCATACATCTGGACTCCACTACAATCATTATATCACATGGGCGAGTTTCCTCTCATCCAGCCCAAAGATAAGTAAACCTTTTCTTTTCACCTTACTGATCCTTTAAAGTATCAATGCTGTAGATCAACTTTCTCATACAGCCACCCCACAACATACAACTCCAGGGAGTACACCACTCACCCCCACATTTTACCAAGAAACTAAATCGTAAAAGTGCACTACCAAACTAATATTCACCCCCTGGTAACATAACCTGACTTAATAATATATAATAATATATTAATATAATATATTATTATATTATATAATATATAATATAATAATAACAATACACAAACATACCCAATCCAAGGTAAGGACTAGTAATAACTGGCAAGCATAACAATACTAACTACGTCGATTCAGTGAAAAACACAGAAACTGAAAGTTCCTAAAAAACAAAACAATGTACAAGTCAAAGTGCAGATCCACGAGAAACAAAACCCAAGAAGACCAATCTCCTGCCGAAAGAATCAATCCCATAATGAGGGATTCCGACCAGAACAAATCCACAGAAAATAGCCATGAAAGCCAGACCCAACATAACGACTTTCAGAGTATGATCCTTACCATGATTAATACTAGGAAAGAGGAAATCCAAGAAGAGTTAAACAACCGTATCAACCACTTTGAACAGGAACACAACAGGCACTTGGAGGAGTTGAGAAAAACAGTTCAAGAAACAAAAATAGGTATGGAGCAATTAAAACAGTCTCAGGCAGAGTTTAAAATTGAACTAAAAGACAAGTTATCTTCAACCCAAAACTCAACAGAGAGTCTTATCAGCAGAACAAATGAGGCAGAAAATAGAATTTCAGATCTTGAAGACAAAGTGGGAGAATTAACCAGCTCAATGGAAGAGATTGTTAAAGCCAAAAAGATACTGGAGAGGAACATTCAAGAGATATGGGACACCCTGAAGAAGCCTAACATGCGCATTCATGGAATACCAGAACAAGAATCCCAAAATACCACACCTGAGGAAATATTTCAATTCATCATAAATGAAAACTTCCCACAATTAAAGGATGAGAGGCCTATCCGAATACAAAAGGCATTTCGCACTCCAAACAGATACGACCAAAATAGAAAATGGCCACGGCAAATAATAGTCAAAACACTCCACATTCAAGACAAAGAAAAGGTACTGAGAGCTTCAAGAGAAAAAAGCAAGTCACTTTTAAAGGTAAACCTATTAGAATAACAAATGACTACTCAATGGAAACAGTAAAAGCAAGAAGAGCTTGGAGAGACATACTTCAAGTATTAAATGAGCAAAAATGCCAACCCAGACTGATATACCCAGCAAAACTATCTGTCATGATTGAGGGAGAAAGAAAAGTTTTCCAGCACAAAGACAACTTGAAGGGATACATGTGTACCAATCCAGGCCTTCAAAAAATCCTAGAACTGATACTCAAGCTTGAAGAAAAGAACAAGCGTATCCAGGAGGAAAGAAGGGAAGTATAATACCACCAAAACATAAATATCAAACAACATGCTTACAAAATATACTAAACATAAAAAATGTCCAGAATTAAAAATAATTTCTCCATTATAACATTAAATGTCAATGGTATTAACTCGCCGATTAAGAGACACAGATTACAAACTTGGATTCAAAACCACAATCCAACAATCTGCTGCCTTCAGGAAACTCATCTCACCACAAAAGATAGGCACATCCTAAGAATGAAAGGCTGGTCCAAAATCTTACAAGCTAATGGAACCAGGAAACAGGCAGGGGTAGCAATTATGCTTTCAGACAAAGTGGATTTCAAACCAAAGAAAATCATAAGAGACACAGATGGATACTACATTTTAGTCACAGGTACAATTCACCAGGAAGACTTCACAATCCTGAACATTTATGCACCCAATACGGGCCCCTCCACATTCATTAAGAAAACCTTACAGCGTCTAAAGCAAGAAATCAACCCCCAAACGATAATTCTTGGGGACTTCAACACTGCCCTCTCAACATGGGATAGATCAACAGGTCAAAAACTTAACAGAGACACTTTGGCATTTAATCAACCCTTAAAGAAATGGACCTTACAGATCTCTATCAAACTTTTCACCCACGCACAAAAGAATGCACATATTTCTCACCAGCACACGGAACTTTTTCCAAAATAGATCACATATTGGGCCACAAAATGAATCTACACATATACAAAAAAGTTGAAATTCTAACCTGTGCCCCATCAGACCACCACGGCCTAAAGCTGGACATCCACAACACAACAAACAAGAGAAAATACAATAACTCCTGGAAACTTAACAATATGATGCTGAATGAGAACTGGATTCAGGAAGAAATTAAAAAGGAAATTCAAGATTTCCTGAAAGTGAACGATAACGAAATACAACTTACCAAAATCTCTGGGACATGATGAAAGCTGTCCTAAGAGGTAAGTTCATAGCTCTTGATGCCTACATCAAAAAATGGAAACATCAGAAATAAATAACTTAACAATGCAGCTTAAAGCTTTAGAGAAACTAGAGCAATCTGATCCCAAAAGTAGTAGAAAAGAAGAGATTAGCACAATAAGGGGAGAAATATCTGAAATCGAGATTAAGAAAATGAGTTATCACTACTGATACCCAAGGAATCCAGAGAATTATAACATCATATTTCAAAAACTTATACTCTGTGAAGTTCGACAATGCAAAAGAGATGGATGATTTTCTAAGTAAACACAACCTACCTAAATTGAATCAGGAAGTTATGAATTATTTAAACAGTCTTATAACATATAAGGAAATTGAAGAAGTAATCTCGAATCTTCCCACCAAAAAATTTCCTGGACCAGATGGATTCAGCACAGAATTCTACCAGACATTTAAGGAGTTAATAACACCAATACTCCTTAAACTGTTCCATCAAATAGCAAAGGAAGGAATACTACCAAATTCCTTCTATGAAGCTAATATCGTCTTAATCCCAAAACCTAATAAAGATTCACTTAAAAAAGAAAACTATAGGCCGATCTCTCTGATGAACACAGACGCAAGGATTCTCAACAAAGTTTTAGCAAATCGGATTCAAAAACATACCAGAAAGATCATTCACAGGGACCAAGTAGGCTTCATCCCTGGCACACAAGGTTGGTTCAACATACGCAAATCAATAAATGTAATTCATCATGTAAACCAGTCCAAAGTCCAAGACCACATGATACTTTTGATAGATGCAAAAAAAGCCTTTGACAAGATCCAACAGCCTTTTATGATCAAAACGCTAGAAACAGTAGGAATGGAAGGAAGCTTTGTCAATATAATAAAAGCTGTATACAACAAGCCCACAGCAAGGATTATGCTCAATGGGGAACAATTGGAAGCATTCCCACTTCGATCAGGAACTAGACAAAGCTGTCCACTCTCACCACTTCTATTCAATCTTGTACTTGAAGTCTTAGCTGAAGCCATAAGACAAGAAAGGGACATAAAAGGGATTCAAATCGGCAAGGAAGAAGTCAAGCTATTTGCAGATGACATGATCTTATATCTGAGTGTTCCCAAAAACTCCACCAGGAAGCTCCTGGAACTAATTGAGAAGTTCAGCAGGGTGGCAGGATACAAAATAAATGTCTAAAAATCAGAGGCCTTCCTATATGCCCAGAATGGAAGAAGTGAAAAAGCCCTGAGAGAAACAATCCCATTTACTATAGCCCCTAAAAACATGAAATACCTTGGTATAAACCTAACCAAGGAGGTAAAAGTCCTTTACAATGAAAACTTTAAAACCCTAAAGAAAGAAATTGCTGAAGACATCAGAAGGTGGAAAGACCTCCCATGCTCCTGGATTGGCAGAATCAACATCGTAAAAATGACCATCCTACCAAAGGCAATATACAAATTCAATGCTATACCAATTAAAATCCCAAAGCAATTTTTTAAAGAAGTTGACCAATTAATCTCAAAATTCATATGGAGGCACAAAAGACCTAGGATAGCAAAGACAATCCTGAGTAACAAAAACACTGCTGGAGGTATTACCATACCGAACCTTAGTCTATACTACAAATCCATAGTTATAAAAACAGCCTGGAACTGGCTCCAAAATAGACACACAGATCAACGGATAAGGGTTGAGGACTCAGATATTAGCCCACAAAAATACAGCCATTTGATCTTCGTCAAAGGGGCCCAAAGAATCCAATGGAAAAAGAACAGCATCTTCAACAAATGGTGCTGGCAAAACTGGATCTCCACATGCAGAAGATTAAAGCTGGACCCGTACTTGTCTCCATGTACAAGACTTAATTCCAAATGGATCAAGGACCTTGATATCAGGCCAGAGATTATAAAAATCATAACTGAACGAATAGGGAACTCCCTTGAGCTGATTGGGCTAGGCCAACATTTCCTAAACAGACATCCAATGGCAGTCACTGCTACCAACTCTCAACAGTTGGGATCTTGTGAAATTAAAGAGCTTCTGTTCAGATAAAGAGATTGTCACATGAGCTCAAAGGCAACCCACAGAATGGGAGAAAATCTTCACTAAGCACATATCTGATAGAGCTCTACTGTCCAGAGTGCACAAAGAACTTAGAAAATTAAACACCAAGGAAACCAATGGCCCAATTAAAAAATGGGCCCTGGAACCACCGGTTCTAGAGCTGAAGATTGAAACCAGAACACATTGAGAGGTATGAACAGGGATTTTATTGAAAAATGAAAGAAAAGGAAAGAAACTCTTGGATGATCAGTGTGAGGAAATCATAGCCTTAAGGTGGGAGATCATTAAAGCAGAGGAGACAGCTTAAGTATAAGGTGTAATGTAAGGTATTTACTCCAAAAATGCACTTCACCAAGGACTAGATGGGAGTTTTCATTGGAGTTTCAGAACCACTGGCCCAATCATATGAGAAGGAGAGAAGAAAGAAAGAGAAAAAGAAAAGAGAAGAGAGAAGGGAATAGCAGGTTTTATACACTTAAGGGGTAGTGGGTGAGCTGAGAGGCAGGGTCTGGAAGTGATGTTCAGGACCTTTGACCAGCCAAGGAAGTAAGGCCAGCCTCAGTCTTTGACCTTGACCTCGTTAGCACTAAAAGTCAGGCAAGCATGTGCCCTTACAAGCACCAACTATTAGGGGGACAGTGATCATCAAGCAGAAGCTCTGCCGTAAATATGGGGGGATGAAGGAGTGGGATTCTTATTATTACGGTCAGAGAGACCAGGGGAAGCTGCCACCAGAACATGACTAGGAGAGGACAGACTGGCTATGGCCTGGCTGCACAGCAAGAGCAAGAAGAAGAGAGAAGGAGTGCGTGGAGCTGCAATCTTTTATAGGCAGGAGTTGCTAATGAGTGTCCCAGAGGGAAGTGAGGTAAAGACTGGAGGAGTTGTAGGCGTGGTTCCCACAGGACTGGACATTCCCAACTGCACTAGCAGTCAATAAAAATTAAATCAAATTAAAAGAACTTCATACACATTTCTGAGTGTGGGTTATGTTAAGCCACTCTATTTCTACAACTAATATAAGGTTTTGAATTTCTTTCAACTTTGTTTTCTTCATCTTTAAAGTAAAGACACTAACCTCCATCTGCATGGAGAGCTGTCAGGAGAATGGAGAGTTCTGTATAATAAATATTACTGCCAGTGTTTAATACCTAGCAGATAAGTACATTATTTAGACTTGGATCATTAGTTTTTCCTTTTTTGTTATTTTTTTTTTGAAAGTTTTGTTGCTTTTCCCCTAGCCTTCAAAGGCGGTCTCTTATGCAACTATTCCTTCAAGCAACTTGCATTTCTCAACATATTGCAAAGACCTTACTATGTTGCCTTCCAGTAGTCTAAATATCCCTTGTCCTCAGTTATTGAACCACTCTCAGGAGCACTAGTATGAAGAGAATTTTATCTGTTTTCAGTGCTGACAGCCCTAGGGTTTTCCATGAACAATTTTTAAAAAAATTCTTTGGTGTATTGGATTTGCAATACTATTTCAGCATTATTTATAAAGACTATTGTCTACAACTTTGGAAGGAGTTGGGGCGGGTTTCTTGATTTGACTGCATGAAAGCGGGAGGTGACCCAATAAAAGGAGCCAACCAAATAAAAATCGTGTGAAAGTTAACTAGGACTGTTATGGGGTCCTTCTGCTGGGGTGTTTATGTGCCCAGGTTCTTGTGTTTGGGAGTGGAAGACTGAAACAAGAACACCCCTAGAGGATTAAGGCAGAGGGCTCAAAGAATGGGACTCACTGACTGAAAAGTGGAGTGTCATGACGGGGAGGGAGCTCTGGAAAACTCATGGACTCGAGGCATGGAATCAATGAGGGACACGGAGCTAGAAAAGAACTCGTGGACTCCAGACATGGAGTGCCATGAGAGGCAAGGGAGCCAAAGATGGCTGCCAGGATCTGGTATTTATGCACTTAAGTAATCCTGGGGATAAATGACTTCCTCATTGGTTTGCACCAGGTTCTGTACACCTGACTGGAGCTTTCGGTCCTTTACATCTCATTGGTCTGTTCTATTGGGTCCCAACTCAGTTGATCTTGTGTCTGAGCTCATAGTGTAGTTTATTTACAGTGCAGAACTAATCTCCACATCCTGTGAAGGATTAGAGTCAGTTCCTCCAGGTCTATAGGGTGTGCTGTTTTGGGGTAATCACAGCAGTGGGGGTAACCTTCCAAGACCTTCAGAGACAATCCCTGCCTGGCTCCTCTAAAACTTCTTAAGGACTTGATATCAACTCACTTTAGCTTTTCGGCCTAAAGGGTAAAATCATCATGAAGTTTATTAAACCAATTCCGATAAGTGCATTGCCTGGGGCGGGACAGCAAGACTTTTATGATTTTATTAAATTTTAGTTTTAATTATACCCCTGGATGTATGAGATGAAATGGATTCCATTAAAAATAGAAGGTTTTTGTTGTTAATTTCAATAAACATTCAGGGAGCATTGATCATGCTGACAACATTCTTTTATAGGACTGATTGATTGATTGATTGATCGATTTTCTTCTGCAGTACTGGTAAATTGTGTAGGAAAAGTATTAATTCCATGCTTGCTATTCTCCCGTGGACTCTAGTGCAAGATTGAGAGGTTTCTTTTTTTACCAAATTGTCTCTGAAATGAGATAGTAAAGCACAAATTCTTGGGCTGAATCCTAGCTTCCCCAAAGCTCCTTAGAGTGACGTCAACTTTAACCATTTACACCCTGGATTATTTTAATGCCAAACTATCTGAAAAGCTTTACCTCAGAAAGGGATGGGGTGGAACAGCAAATAAAGAAAGAAGAGAATGTCTTCAGGGGCCTGTGATTGTGTCTGGGTGGGGTCAGTTGTTCCTAGGTAGAGCCTATCTTAAAGGGTGGGCGGGCGGGATGGGGGACGCTAATGCACAAAAGGCTACTTCCGGCTCAAATTTCCCTACCTTTTCTTTCAGCAGAACTTTTTCTTTTCTGGGGGGTGGGGAGAAGGCATTCCCAAGCGAACGTACATAGAGTAGTAGGAGGAGGGTGTTATCTCTGATTCCACTGACCGGGTGCACATCTGAATGGGGCGGGCGGGGCGGTAGGCTGCGCGTTACTCCTGCACCTTCCCAGCCGGGACGTCCCGAGCCTGACGCCGACACCACAGGCCGGGCGCAGACAAAGGGGCGGCGCGGGGCGCTCGCGGTGGGCGCGGTGCGATCGCGGAGACCCCGCCCGCTGGCTGGGGGTGCTGGCTGGCCCGGCCTCCCGGGCTCTCAGTCCTTGACCCTCGCTCGGTGCCCGGCCCCTCCAGCAGACCGCGCCTGTGCAAGCAGAGGCTCCGCGCGGGGTGGCCGGCTCCCAGTGCTGCAGCCGCGGCATGGCGGTGTCCTGGAGGAGCTGGCTGGCCAACGAGGGGGTGAAGCACCTCTGCCTGGTAAGAAGGCGGGCGGGCGGGCGGGCGGGCCCGGCTGGCTTCGGGTTTCCTCTCTCTCCTGCATCCACTCTTGATTCATTCTCTGAGCGTGCGCGGGTGGGATGGTGGAAGTGGAAGTTTGGAGTCCTGTCTTCCAACCCTTGCCGCCTTGCCAGCGCAACTTTGTGCATTGTTAAAAACTGTAGATAGGAACGACTTCTTCCCGTTCAGGGGTAGGGAACTTTACTACTAGTGATGGAGAGTCCGTGGGGAGGAAGGGAACTTCTTTTTAGCCCGTTAAACATTTCGGCCCCTTTTGTGCGCCTCTCTCAGTCGCTTCTGCTTCTTCGGGACGTGGTCACGCCTTGGCTTTCCTAGTCTTGTTAGTACTGTGGAGGAAATCTGCCCATCACTTGGGAGGGGGGATCTGTTTGCCCTCAAGTCTTTCTTAGATGGCGGGGCTGGCTAAGAACAGATGAGTGAAAATGCTCTTTGTAGCTGCTAATTGAGTTTACATCCAGGGTACCTTGCCTGGCAGATGTACGTCTTTCACATCGCAGGTGATGCTTCCTTTTTTAACTTTTGTTTTCTCTCCCCTTGTGATCGGTTTAGCTCATTTGGCTGTCCCTGAACGTCCTGCTTTTCTGGAAAACCTTCCTGCAGTACAACCAAGGGCCAGAGTATTACTACCTCCACCAGATGTTGGGCGTAAGTGAGATTGGGGTGACCCGGTGGCGCGAGTTTGATGTGACCGACTGTCTTAGCGCTCAATCAAATCGTCCATTCCTCAGAGAACTAATTGTTGTGCAGTAGCACACTCTCAAAAGTGCTCAAAAGTGGTTCTTGAAGAGTCAAGGGTAGTATCTGCTTAAGGGGAATGAATGAACCTGCCAGATCAGGCTCCTAGTACCCGTAAAAAGTGGAACTTAATGCAGGCTTCACGGGTCCTGAAGGATTGATTCTCTTCATTCGGAGGATCAGTCCACGACAGGTTGTTAGTTTACGGTTATCAGGGCTTTCTGCCCGGCCAGGAGTCTATTGGAGGACGCTGCTTTCTTTCTACAGTTCTCCGGAACTATGCGGTTATTCTACTCTGGTTAGGTCTTGGCTGTTAGCCTTCAGTTACTGGCTGATTATGGCTTCATATGAGAACAATATTGTACAGAACTATGTTCTGGGTTATTTCATGTCGATGTTTCTCTTTACTGTGTTTCTGATCTCAGTCTTTCCTACATCCTTAATCCTACAAAATCCGTAAGGACAGGGTCACTGGAAACATTTTCCTTTGTATAAGAAGATTGTGTCTTTCTGGTGCAAAAGTTTAGTTTTTCCTGAGCAACAGCAGAAAGTTTAAAACATATTCCAAAATCTTAAGGCATCTGCACCAGGAGGTTTGTTATTCTTTCAATTAAAGAATACATTTTCTAAAGAGGAGATGTATCACTTTGTTTTTCATAGATTAATAACTGCTTAGAAGTAATTCTGATAAATTCAGTGTCTCCATGTGGCTCATAGATGCAGATTTACCTTTTAATCTTAGTACCTTGAATAATGATTGGCACATGTCAAGCTCGTGATAAGTTGCAACCCAATTAGCTAATATTTTATAAAACAGAATACTGTTTTCATTAAGTTTTGGCTACACCATGGTTTCAAATTGTAATGCTTGTGGTTTTAGTTATGGGTTTAGTTAATGAGTCTCAGAACTAAATTTCATGTTGGAGAGTCTGAAATTTAACTTTTTTTTTTGTCTATCTAACTTTCCATCTAACTAATGGACATAGAAAATAAAACCTCCTGTAGTTCCCAAATACCTTGTAATCTGATGGAGAAACCAACAAGTAATTCAATGAAATTTTATTCTTATCCACTTGTAAAGTCTTCCAGCCTGTCATTCTTGTTGGAAATACACCATTCTGTATGTATTAGTGAGCCAGAGTTTTTTTTTTTAAGAGGTTTATTTTACTTATTGTGTAAGATGAACAACTTGAAGAACACTTGAGAATTATAGTGGCAACATTTGTTCTGGATCAGAAGATGTTTGTGTTAATGTAAAGATCTAAGGATTGGAAGCTTATAGAGTAACTTGGAAAACCATAACTCAATTCTGGATTTAGACTCTATGACAATAACTATTTTATTAAGAAAATTAATTATGTTGGAATCCAACAAGGTAATTTTTATGGATGTAGATGCTATGCAATTTCAGCTTCAAATTTGATAAGATTAAATCTGATAAGGTTAAAATTGCATGTGCATACACGTATATGCACTCATCACAAGCACATGTATGCATGTATACATTACATATACATACACACACACGTGTAAATACACGTGTGCATGCATGTACACATATATGTACAGTGCAACAAAATTCAAAGACATTTTAAAATATGTTCCACTTCATTTCTTTCATTCCATGTGAGTGCTTCTCATCAGATGCGGCAAGTTAGAGACTCAAGAACTCTTGACATATGGTAGGAATTCAATAAATGAATTAAGAATATCATTAAAAAATGATAGAAAAGCAGAAATCCTGAGGGCTACACAAGAGTTTCAACATTTTAAAACTCCCTAAGGTAAATTCCTGGTTCACTAAAGTCATGATGATTTATCTAGGAATCAGTATAGTTGCACTCATAAAACACAAATGGTAATAGTACATCCATTCTCTAAACATTTTTATAATAACATTGGGCATTGGTTGCTGTCATTCATTTGTGAAGTACAATAATAATGGGGGCCTTGGGGGAATGTCTCAGTGGATGCAGTGCTTGTGGCACAAGCATAGGGACGTGGGTTCAGATCCTTGGGATCTATGTAAAAAGTCAGGCATGGCAGCATAATCCTGGAATCCCAGCTATTATATTAGGAGAGACAGGCGGGTCTTAGAGGATCACTGGTCAGCTAGTCTGAAACAGTGAGTTTCAGGTTCATTGCGAGACCCCCTCAAAAGAAAAAAGTAAAGTGAAGTGATTGAGGAAGTCAGCTTCTGTCAACCTCTTGTTTCCACAATCGCCTGCACAAGTGAGTGCAGCCCCCACACGCACACACACATGTACACACATAGGCATATGTATGTACACACACACACACACACACACACACCCCACCACATAACAATGTTTTTCGAGTATCATACAGAGGAAGGATCCACAGAATAGGTCTCATTGCTTGGAAGATGTAGAACATTGAGAGGCATTAAATCTTAATAATAGCTTCGGATCTCTGTTTGTATTAAAACAATCTTTACGCATGATTGTGTGTACTTATGATGTACCAGGATCTTTTAAGTAATTTGCTTTAACTAGCAACTTATTTTGCCAACTTTACATATGAAGAAACATGACCTGAGGAAGCCATATGACCTGCTCAGTGTTTTGGATGGTCAAACAGAGTTCTTTATGGACATTTTGCTTTTCCCTGAACTGCACATTTCTCTAAACCACTTCATGAGCCCACCACAGGTGCTCATTCCATTCATAAGATTCCTTACTCTTTATTGGTATTGTCTAGTAGATATTATTTAAGACACAAAGTACGAAGATGCTGGAAGAATATGTATTGGGGTTAGTGAGATGGCACAGTGGTTAAAGCCTTTGCCTTCCATGCTAAAGGAACTGAGTTCAGATTCCCAGACCTGGAACTGTAAAAACTGGGCCTGAATGGTAAAAAAAAAAAAAAAAAAAAATCTCTTAAACATCTGTTTCATCTGCTGAACTTTTTGGTGGTGGGAACTTTTAAATATTTAACTCTCAGAGCTGGAGTATTCATATTTAGTCCATGTGATTGTTCTTAGACCAAATTTAAGGATTGATACATTACAATGAGGAAATTAGACCATATGTCTGGAAGACTAAGAAGAGATTATTATGTTTTTGTAGGAGTTTTTCTCATGGTTACTCTTTCCCAGACTACACTGAGACAGAGCGGCAACGTGGTCACGGCTGGTTTATGCTGAGTTAATGTGCTAATCAGATGATGCATTTCCTAAGAGAAGTTTAATTATGACTTGCTGTGAGTTTAGAATCTTAATATTGTTGGCCAAGAGGGGATAAAAAAAAAATCTTGAGTGAAAGCCAAGACAAATATTCATACAAACAAATAAATAAGTCAACAAAAAAACTTACCATTCTCCCCATAGCAACCTTTCAAATAAACAATTCCTTTGAATATTTTAAGGAAAAAAATCTGTTTCCATTTATTCATTTATTTTAAGGCCTGGAATTAAGTTATTTTTAATTGTTTTTTAGAGGATTAACAATGTGCTCTGAGCAACCCTGAGAAATATAGTTTTCTTTTGCTTTTTTTATTGGTGTACAGTCACTGCTCATATTGTTGTGTTACATGAAGTCAATTTCTTTTAAATATATCGTGTACTTTTTTCTTTTTGCTTGCGTGGGTTTGGGAGTGTGTGGAAGAAGGCCTGTGGATGCCCAACGGTGACATATGGAATCATCTTGGATTGTCCTGCCTCCTTATTGCTGTTTACGGAGTTTGCAATTTTCTGCCTTCCAGGGCTAGAA
This sequence comes from Typhlomys cinereus, assembly GCA_023101885.1. Lineage (NCBI taxonomy): Eukaryota > Metazoa > Chordata > Mammalia > Rodentia > Platacanthomyidae > Typhlomys > Typhlomys cinereus. The sequence continues at coordinate 777,254 of JALPQD010000351.1, read as the reverse complement.
GGGCAGACAGCTGCCATTTTTAATGTGAATCCAAAGCTCAGGACATTTTGCTTACAAAACAAAGATGTTAAAATCCTGTGTCACCTCTTCAATCCTATATTATGTACTTTGACCATAAATGTAAAATTTTACTTATTATTATTATATTTAATTTTGTGTGTGATGCATGTTTATGTGAGCATGAATGTCATAGAATGCATATGTAGGTCTGAGGTCAGCTTTGTAGAGCTGGTTCTTTTCTTCCTTCTTTACGTATGTTAGGGGATTGAATTTAGTTCATCAGAGTTGAGTGGTAAGCAGAAATTAAGATAATTTAATGAACAATCCTTGACTATGGAATATGTGGATAACCACATATTCATGGTTACTCATTAAGATGTAATTTGACATTTTAACAATCAAGGGATATCATTTAATTGGGCTAAGTGTTTTAATGTGGAACAAGTTAGTATCTTGTGGCACTAGATTTACCATATCTTGGTTCTATATTTTGCATTTCTACCCAAAATAATATTTGCATGTAAAATATTTTCAGTCTAGTTGGTCTCATGGTGTCATGATGAGAGTTTAATTTTTTTTTTTGCTTTTTTCATGTGTTTTTTGTTATTAAATTTGTTTTTTATTTTATTTTATTTCTTCCACTCATATGAAGTTGATAAGTACCCCATTCCCTCCCTCCCTTCACCCCTCTCTTGGTCCCCTTGCTCCCTCCCCTCTTTTCCCTTTCTTTCCCCCTCATTCCCTTTCTCCCAGTGCTCCCCCCCATTCCTGGAAGCATCTTTTAGTATGAATGTCAAACTTCCCTCTAGGTCCTCCTCTCTAATGAGGCGTAAGGACTCAGTGGCATTGTCTAGAGCTCTTTTTTGTGTTACCCTTTAGTATAGGAACATTATTGTGGCTGTTAATCCCTTGTCTCTAAGGATTCTAGCACCTGTGATCCATGCTAGACTTTGGGGGTTCAATGATATGTTGGTAATTGCGCAGGTCATGCAAAGTCCTATTATGATTACTTTGGCCCTAATTTGTTTAGAGTATCTTGCATATGTTGCTCCTCCCCATGTTTAGGCTCTCACAATCTTACCACCCTCTCTTCTGCAAATTTCCCTGAGCTTTTCTGGTTGGGCTCGCAGACTCTCTTTACTGGTCACTTGTATCTGATGGGGTATGATCTCACCAGAAAGGGAGGGCATAGAGTCTGGCAGATAGAAGGTAACCATCCTGCAAATGGAAGACTGACCTCCCCCCCCCCCCAAAGTGGTCTCCTACTCTTATTCCATCTACCTTTGAATTTACTCTTACAATAAGACTCTATTTAAACAGCATTTTATCTCTGGCCAGGGGGTGATAACCAATACCCATCAGGATGGAGCCAAGGGCATTGCAGGAGCAGCAAAACTGAAAAATAAATCAACAAACCATAATTCAGAAAATCAGAGACTCTACAACAACCACCTGGAACAGGGCCAGCCTAATCTCTCCCCATAAGTGTTTTTTATGTACAGTATAGTGATAAAATTTTCTGTGTCTTTAGAATCTTCCCCAAATACTCATTATTGGTGAATATTCATATTCAAATTTTCTAATAAAACACAGCGATGTTTCTCTGGTCAGTCATGATCCTGTAGAAACATTGACAGCTACCTTCTCATGAGTCTTGGGCTATAACCTAACATTTTATAGGGACAGCAGTCTCATGTCACATGAACTATGAATGTTTGGAAATCACAGTCTCCAGATGAATGGACCTAGGATTTCAAGACATTGTTAGTTTCACACCTTTGATTCTGCTTCTTCCTATGTGTTCTTCTTGTGAATTTCAAAAAGAGCTTAGTCTTTAACTTTTCACTTTATTGCACAGACTCTGAAAGTAACCAGGTAAAAATAACCAAACCAGGCATGTGTTGTGGTTTTCAATTCAGGGTTTTGTTTTGGTTTTAGCTAAGCATTGTTATATCACTTATATGAATTGAAATGATTTTTCTCCTGCTTGTTGAAGGTGAGATAGATTATATATCACTTTGATGACATCACATTATATTCTTTATCTATTTACAATAGACATCCAGGCATAGAGTTTTGAATTTGAATTTTGAATTTCTTTTCTTCTTTTCTTTTTCCAAGACTGGGTGAGCTTTGTACTTAGGCTGGTCTTGAACTCATGTTTCTTCTCCTCTGCCTTCTAGTACTATGATATAGGCATGCACTACTATGTCCAGTGGGAGTTTTACTTAGATTTCTTTTTCATTTGGCAAAATAGAAAAATGAAGTTGAAGTGGTTTACTCACTGAATTAGTACTATGGTCATTATTGGTCTGTTGATTCTTTCATTTTAGTTTTAGCCTCCTGTGATGAGTAACTGGAAACATAAACAAGAGCACATTTAACATCACACTATGTGGACCACGTATCTTTCCATTTGATGTGGAATGCTATTTGATAATGTGTAGCAATTTAAGATGCTAAGGAAGATTAGTGTCTTGCCTTCAAGGTAAAATACATTTCTAGATTATAGTTGTTTTTGACATATCTTAAAGTATGTTATTTTATTTAGGTCATTTCTGATTCCACCATATCAGAAATATAGGATTCATTGTTCAACCTTTTTGTTTTATATCTATTGCATAATTATCTTTCATTGATGCCCGCCGAAGAAGCATACCATTGGAAGTTGAAGCAAATTTTAGACATTTTCAGTTTATTTTCTTCATTTTGTTATGAAACTCTTAACATCAATAACAGATTACATCAGTGAAGACTGCTGAAGTCCTAGGCATTAGTTTGGCAGCTTTGTATCAACTAATCCTTATAATTTTTATTTAATCCTCATAACTGTCCTCTGGGATAGATGTTTTCAATTTCTGTTGTTCAGCTGAGAGACTGAATTAGGACTTGCTGATTAGTGATGTTATGGCATTCTTGTTGTCCCAGGCACTGAATTTGTATTCTTTTATTTTTAAATTAGCTGATAAATGGAAATTTAATAGATTCATTGTTCAAAATATGAATATGTTAATATATGAAAATATTGTGGGATGGTTAATTGAACTAGTTAACATGTATTACCTTGCATAATATATTTCTGGGGGGCTGGAACACAGAATATTTTCTAGCAATTTTCCAGAATATGATACATTGTTAACTCTATACTACAATGTACAATATATTAAGTTATTCTTGCTAAGTGACTGAAATTTTGTATTCTTTGACCAACATGTTCAAGCCCTCCCCTCTCCAACTACAAGGGATAACTTTCACAATGTTCTGTACTTCTCTGAATTCAGCTTGATTAGATTCCAGATATAAGAGATGTGCACATTTGGTTATATCTAACCCTTCTCTACACTGACTCTGGCTGTTTCCTGTTGTTTTTCCTGTGGGGCCCTGCGGGTTTCTCCTCAATTCATAGCTGATCATTAGCCAGGTAGGTCCATTGTAGGATTGGTGTCCTTAACCACATATGTTCTGAGTTCATGATTGCTATGGTCCTATAGTTTTTTTTTAATTATGTATTCAATTGTGCGTGTATGCGTGTGCGCGCACGTGTGTGTGTGTGTGTGTGTGTGTGTGTGTGTGTGTGTGTGTAGAACCACGGACGAATTCGTGAACCACCATGGACGCCTCCACCTCCTCCTTGTTTACTCTGCCCCGGGATTCACAGGCTCCACCCTACCAGGACCAGAAAGGCAGGCTGCCCCCTCTTCTGCCCTGCGTCTATATGTGGGGTCCAGGATCCGAACTCAGGACCTTCTGCCTCTGCAAGGCAGAGGCTTAACCCCTGAGCTACCTCTCCAGCCCCGGTCCTATAGTTTTTGAAGGATGATATCTCACAATTCTTTTCCTTATAGTTTTTGAAGGATGGCATTTCACAATTCTTTTCCCTGTCTTCTAACTCTTGCATTGTTTCTGCCAGCTCTTCTGCAGAAGGCCCTGAGCCTTTAGGGATAGTACATATGCCATGCTGAGGATTGAATCTTCCTCACTTATTCTCAGCATCTTGTAGAACCATGGTTCTCTGCAGTCATCTCTGATCATGATGATGAGATGTACCAGTTACTCTGAGATATCACTCAAACTAAATCAGCTTAAAGGGAGGAAAGGGAGATTTATTCAGCTTATGGTTCCAGAGGGAGATACAGTCCTTTATGGCAGAAAAGGCATGGCTGGCTGGTTGTCAGAAGCTTGAGGTGGCTTAGGTTATGCCCATCATGGAGGCGGAGAGAGCTCAAACTACCAACTGCAAGAGCAGACTAACTAAGCAGAAATAGGAGGGGGTTAACTAACCTCAAGGCCCACTGCCTGTGACATGCCTTCTTACAGCACCTCTTAAAGGTGCAGTGACCTTCCCAAACATCAACTAAAGATTTAAACTCATGAGTCTGAGGGGGACAACTTACATTCAAACTATGACATGAGAAGATCCTTCACTTGAGGCTGAGGTATTTTTTGTATTTCTTCCACTTCCTCTTCTATGATGTTCCTTCATCCTTTACGAGAGAAGGTTATGTAGCTTGCCTCAGGTCTAGCACTCCACAGTCATCCATCCTTAGCGACTGCCATCTGTTGCAGAAGAAGCTGCCAGCATGGAGGATGGGAGTCATGGTTTTAAAGATAAGTATTTAGAAGGCAAGTAATTGCTTTTCTTAGTGACTCAATAGTAATTCGTTTCAGTTACTTTTTCTGCTGTTCTGAAATACCACTCAAGCATAACTTAAGAGAGAAAAGAAGATTTATTTGGTTTATTATTCTAGAACAGAGATATAGTCTTTTAAGGTGGAAAAAGACATGGAAGCAGGCAGAATCTGGAGGAGGCTTAGATCATGCCCATCATGTAGGCTTACTGCAGACCGCTAGTGGAAGTGGGTGTGGATAACCAACTTCAAGGATCATCCCTTGTGCTGTGCTTTTCCCAGCATGACTCCACCTGCCAAAGGTGCCATGATCTTCCAATGCCTACATCAACTAAGGATTCAAACACATGAGCCTATGGGAGGCAATGTATATTCAAACCATGACACCAACCAATTCATGTAGTTCAGCTTACAACTGCTGCCATATTTTGACTACAGTGTTTCAGGTACAGTTCTTGAGTCATTACCTTTGTAAACTCATTCAATCTTTATTTTTAATTCTGGAAGATAAGAGTTTTCAACCTAATAGAATCGAGAACTCAGATTCTCAATGGTTAGATATCCTGCCCTAGGTCATATAGCTAACATCAGAGAGTCCGGCTTAAGTTCTCAGGGGTCTGATAATGAAGACCTTGTTCTCCCTTCCTTGGTTCTACTGTGCAGAGTTCTGAGTCTTGTCTGTAGCCTGGGATTCTCAGTTCTATGATGAGGTTCTCATTGCATCTCACAGTGGTTCTCTGTGAGACTGTTCTAGATGTGTGTTTATTTTATTACTACACTTTTGTACCTGTTAATACATACTTGATCAGTTCTAAGGTAAGAATATAGCAAATATATAATTCTTAATTCTCACTCAGAGTCTTGTGCCCCCCTTCAAGTTGGTATCTATGATATTAGTGTGCTAGGAATGCCATAGTAAAATATCACAACTAGGTTGCTTGGGCATAGGAACCAATAGTCAAGTGTTCTCTCACAGTGTTGGAAGTCAAAGGTGAGAAGATGACAGCAAGATTGGATCCTTCTGAGGATCACACTCTTTGATGTATAGACAGCTTCTTTCTTCCAGAGTTGTCACGTCATCTCTCTGTGTGTTCTTGTTTCCTTAGCTGCTCTTCTATGGGCATGAAATATAATGGGATTAAGGCCTATTTTAGTGACATCATATTACCTTAATTATCTCTTTACAGATGCTCTCGAAATTTTGAGATTATATTAGGTATGAATGTATGTAATTTCAGAAGACAAAATTCAATCTGTGACATTTACCAAGTGTATTAGTTTCCCTTTGGATGTTGGGCATGTGTATGAAGAAATAAATAATGTTAATTAGTTGGTTGATCAAATTAATATAATTTATTTTCTTTCAAATTGTGAAATCCCAGCTAAAAACTGTACCAGAGCCCTTCCCAGGACAATTAGGGGGTATTTTCGTGTGCCAGCTCAGTTAATTGTAAAAAGTCCGTCTTGTCTCCACTTTGCAACTACTGTGAGCCATGTTTGTGTAGAACCCCTTACACCCTCAAAGAAGAAAGTCAAATCAATAGCTGCCCATGAGAAAGAGTGTCAACATTTCATTTTGATTGCTTCTGGGAACTGACTTCCAAAGCAGGCATAGTGAATACTGAGGATCTCTTTTATCTTGCTTGCTGGTGAAGCCAGTACTAGTAGTAATGATCATAATCACAGTGGTCATGGATGGCACAATGCTTGCCTTTGAGAAGCAGCCAGTCTAGAGGAGGCCTCGGTGCCTATAGTACTGCGACAAAGTACAGATACCATAGAATTGCTCTAGTTCATTTCCCTCATCTGATAGACAAACTTGGTGTAGTTTATGGCTTGCTGTGTGCACTCATTTACTCGATGCACCATTGAATGTGGATAAGTAGATCTTCTAACACCTGTCCAATGTTTGGTACATAGGTACTTATCTAGATAAATAACTACTGCCATAAATACTAAATGATGATATTTAATACTATTGGTATTAATACTACAGATACCACTGAATAACACCTGCTTCATGACTGTGATGCAAACCACTGCACTGGTCACATAAATCAATTTTCAATATGCTGATTATATTCTAGAGAGATAAAATCATTTTTTTTATCTTAGTACAAACATCATAGTTTTGAGAACTGTATGGATATGGGTTTGAATCACTGTTTAGGCCTTTCTCTGCATTTGAGACTTTGTCAAACTAATTTTCTGTGCCAAAGTTCATTCACTCACTCTTCAAGTCAGTTCTAAAGTTTATGTGATTAAAGACTGTGACATGGGCAGTGTTTGGTACATAGGTACTTACCTAGATAAATAACTACTGCCATAAATACTAAATGATGATATTTAATACTATTGGTATTAATATTACAGATACCACTGAATAATAGCATGATAAATTATGTTTGCAAGTGAATATATTAAAGGGAATTTAGAGACGTAGAGTTGGAAGCTCTTTGCAACAAGAGGAGGGTACCTACACCAGTTGTTATATACTATTTGAGTGCCAAGTATGTAGCCTGTTGATAAGTATGCATGGCAGAAGTTTGTCCATTCCCCCACGATGGCAGTGCTTGCAGGGTGCTTAGTAAACAGGTGCTTAGTGAGGAAGCCGAGTGCTTGCTGTGCAGCCGAAACAATCTAGTCTATCCCTTTGCTTGACCTCTGGAGTTTGCCTGCTGCTTCTTGAGGGGGAAGCTTATGAGCTTCCATTTATCACTGGCACAACTGGTGACAACTTGGCTGATTGTTGGGCAGAATTTCAGCTTGAGGTAGAACGTATTTACTCAAGAATCATTAATGGGGCTGGAGAGATGGCTCAGGAGTTAAGCATCTAGCTCACAAGCAGAAGGCCCAGATCCCATGTAAAAAAATGCCTGGCAGAAATGGTGACAGCCTGAACTTCCACAGCTGAGCCTGGAAAATCCCAGAGGAAAGCAATAAGAAGTAGAGGGATCCAGGAAGGTTCCAGAAGTCACCCTTGGGCCTCCCCAGGCACACACAATGCCCTCTTCTACACATCCCCCTCCCACCTACACATATACATACCTAAGAGCAAAAAGAATCATTAGCAGCATTTGCTACCTTTAACTGAGGCTTAGGGAGGCTTAGGGATTTGAACAACTAAACAAGTGAAATAGCATCTATTTCATGAATATTTTGGTGAATCTTAAAATTGAGGAAAACAACTCACTGCAGTCTCGTCATGGACTTGACAGTGGGCTACATTTCTGTTGTATTCTATGTCAGCGTCCTCAGTATTGGTCAAGGAATTAATATTAATTAATAAGAAGCTAAAGGAAAGAATCTGTGAGTAATTTTCCCATTGGTTAAAGTACTTAATATAAATCTCATTGCATTATATAAAAAAAACTTGTAAAATGTCAATTTCCTTTTTTCCTTTCCTCATTGCTCTTAACCTTAAATAATGCTTCATGTTGGTCTCCAGGAAGACATCACGCTATGCTATCCTATGCTGACGGTAACAACTGACAGCAATATAGTTGTGAAAGATGCTTACATTGTGGTTTGATTATAAGACATGTCCCATGGGATCATGTGTTTGAACAGTTGGTTCCCAGCTGGTCGGGCTGTTTGTGGCCGTTATGGATGTTTTAGGAGGTAGAACATTGCTGGAAAAAGTGCATCACCAGAAGCCAGGGCTGGGCATTTCGTAACTCTCCCTACATCCTGTTCTCTCTGCTCCTTGCTCCAGCTTCCATGTCTTCTTCCCATGATGGACTCCATCTGTGTGGAACTGTAAGCCAAAATAAACCCTTTCTCTCTTAAGTTGTTCTGGTCAGAGTATTTTTCTCATAACAGTAATTTACCAACACATGGAATAATCTAAGACAGGCATTTGATTGCAATAACCAGTTTTCTTTTTTCTTTTCTTTTTAATTTATTTTTTAGTTTTACAAGCTTATTGAGTACTAATTCCTGTTTTCCTCTATCCCTCCTCCCTTCCATCTCCCTCCCTTCCTTTCATCAATCCATTCTACTCCCTCCTACCCTCCTGCCTGACTGCTTCTATGGACCCCAGGGTTCCCTCTGGCTTGTCTGCTGTGGGGGTTCAGGCCTCTGTGGCATACCAAATTGCCCCTCTTCAGGCCATTTCACTTATAGGGGCATTTCCCTTCACTCATCCAGCTCTAGTCTCTAAGGCTTCCACTGTGTGTTCTTATTCTCTTCAGTTACTCACAGTCTAAGGGGGCATGTTGATATGTCAGTTATTACGCAGGTCTGGTAAGGACAACTCTCATTGCAGTGAGTTCCTGGATGCAATAATCCTGTCTTGAGTGGAATGTTTTGTCATTGGTGCACCTTCCTATTTTTAGGTTCTTACAATCTTACCACCCCACTTCCACACGGTTCCCTAAGCCTTAGAATGGGGAGAGATTAAGGTGGCCCGGTTCTGGGTCAGCATTACCACCAGGTCGCCAGTAATTGGCATTATGGTTGGCCATTATTGCCCACCTCACTGCTCTTCTACTGGCCTAGGCGTCATCCTGTCAGGGTGTTGAGATTCTCTGCCTCTGTTGTAGAAGATTTTTCTAGGCTGAGTCTTAAGGGCTCTTCAAATCTATGAGTATAATAATAGCTACTACAGATTAGAATAACTAGTTTTCAATATGAAAAAACAATCAGATACATATTGGATAGTGTAAGGGATGAATGCAGTGGGAATTTTAGGTTTAATTTTATTTTATGTACCTTTCCTGTGATATTGACCAATGAAACAGTTACAATAGCTGGCCATAACAAATGAAACATAAAACTGGGATTAATGATAAGCCAAGTTAACAATATGGAAGACAGATGAAAGGTTCAATGCATACAGTGGCATGAATATTTTAAAAAAGGAAAAAAATATTCCAAAGCAGCAGTTCATTTTATATCAAGCCATGAAAACAATCAGAAGTCAAGAACTTTGCAAGATCAGGATGGATAGAGGTGAGCTTTGTTTTTTATATGTAGAATACTAGAGCTTTATTAATCTTCTAATAGAAGTTCAACATTTTATTCTCAGAAGTTGTGTGCTGAGTTTCATAGCATTGCCTAGGATATCCAGTCCATAAGTTGGTGTGGCACCTCTCCCAAGAGAACTACCCACTGAATAATATGCATGCTTCAGGCTCTCTTGATTATCAACAGTGCTAGAGCGTTCTTAGCTTGTGTCTCTTAAACTTTTCCCATCATGCAATTGTTTCCCCCCATGTTCTCTGAGACACTTGTCATGTTCATTTTCTTTTATTACTTGAGGTAAGCGCTTTTGATTTGAGAGAAAGAGAATGTTAGGGAACATGGTGGTGGGGGGAAAGTGAAAAGAAAAAGAGAAGAGAAAGAGAAAGAAACCGAGATGGTAAGCTCATGCTACAGGGCAAGACACTTTCTACTTTCTGGCTAAACATGATAGCACTCATTATAACTTTCCCTATTCTTGTTCTGTCCATTTATATACATACCAAGCAATCATTACATCATTTGCATTAAATTAATGTCTTTGCATTCAGCAAATGTCTAGAAGAAAAGGGCTCTACAGCTTAATTTTCTACCAAAAGGTTCCATTCCAAGTTTCTAAAGATTTGTGATATGATTTAAAAATAACACATTATGGGAATGAAAGACATACATATAAGAAAAAATTGCTTGAAATTAATATTTAAAGATCATTTCCCTCAGAGATTTTTGGACCGTACCCACTTTTTTTTAAGAAAAAAAAATCACCCCTAGTTTTACAAGCATCTTTCGAAGTAAAGGTTATTGGATTTCCAACATATGTGAATACATTTGATTTTATAAATTAAGATTTTTGTTGTTTGTTCATTGAGTTCTTGATACTTGCTTAAATATATTGAGTTTAAAAGAACTGCCTGCATCTGTGTATTGAATACTGATAATACAGAAAAAAACTGGAAATTTTTCTTTATATCAATAGATAACCACCCATATCTGTTTCATCTTGGTACGAACGTGCATTCACCTTCGTGTGTGTGTATGACTATAAATGCAGCAATACATCCTATATTAATTCAATATTGCTCCCTAGTTATTCCCTCTCTCCCCTCTCTTTGTGACAGTGCTTCACTATTTAACACTAAATCACAGCAATGCCACCTTAGCCTCCTGAGTTGTAGAGTAACAGGTGCATACTACCACCTAGACTTATTATTTTATTTCTGTCTTATGAAAAAACCTTATTTAATTTTTAATAACTATTTTGTATCCTCTTCTATGTACTGTGGTTTATTATCATTTCTATTGCTGGATATTTTAAATATTGTTTTGTTTGTTATTAGATATCACAGATCTTATGATGGTGAATATCTTTGTAGAAATTTGCTTGAGCACTTGGAAGATTATTTTTCTATGCTATGTTTTTAAAGGTATAAGATGTGACAGTTTGACCTTATTCACTGTTTCAGGAAATTTGATTTACATTGCTTTCCTGCTGCAATTCTTTGTAAAAGAATGGCACCGGGTATTGTTAAACTTTAATATCTAGCATTTGGAAGCAATGCTGTGAATTCAAACCTGTGAAAAGATCAGCAAATAAATCATTTTTATTGTATTAAACTGATTGTTCTCCTATTCCAGCATCTGACTAGTGTTATCCAGTGTCTATTGACTAGTTAATGACAGAGTCTAATGTTTTGCCATGTATATTCCAGGGAGAGTTGGCAAGCAAGCAGTCAGCACCCAACTGTCCTTTCTGTAATCATCCTTTCCAAAGAGTGTGGGCAAATAGTTGATACCTAAGTGTCTACACTTCAGCTATTCTTACAGAATAATTCCAGAAATTTTATTTATTACAGTTTGTTGAGAGAAAGAGAGAGAGAGAGAGAGAGAGAGAGAGAGAGAGAGAGAGAGAGAGAGAGAGAGAGAGAAAGAGAGAATATGTATATCATGGTGTAAGTTTGGAAGCCAGAGGACAACTTTGGGAAGTCAGTTTTCTCCCACCACATGGGCTTCTGGGAATTGAACTCAGGTTTCCAGGTTTAAGAGCAGGTGCCTTATCCACTGAGCTGTCTTGCCAGCCTCTCAGCCATTTTCATCATCCATGATTCCTTCTTTTATTACTGGTAGCTTTTTTTTCTTCCCCCTTTCTTTGTTGATGGATTTGCTCTTTGATACCTCTGCTTGTGTACAGTACATTCTGATTAGCTTCCTCTCTACCTTTTCTTATTTTGCTTCCTGCTGTTTGCCCCACTTCTCCAAAAGTCTTTCTCCCATATTCATCTCTTTGTGATCCTAGGCTTGGGATTATCTATTGTAACCTTGTGGGCTCCTCTGTTGACATACACACATGAGTATTTTATGTACCCATCCTCCCACCCCTGGTTCTTCAGTCAGTTGGTTGCCCATTGCTCATAAGTACACAGGGCCCCTTGGGGAAGGTTTCTTGGTCACAACTGACCACGGGCCAGGTTGGTCCACTGGAGGCTTTGTGTCAGTGATCTTATGTTGTCATGGCTGTATCATTTGGGGAAGACAGTGTTTCCCATTCCTTTCCCCCAATCTTTTGACTCTTATGTTTTTTCTGACTTCTGTTCGGCAGAGGCCCTCTGAGGTAGTGTATCCATCTACAGAAGTCTCTGGGGCCTCTGGCATAGTGTGTCTGCCATACTGGCATCTCAGCTGTCACTCTTTCTCAGCATCTGTGCAACTCTAGTTCTCTGCCTTCATTTCTGGTCACTGCAAGGAAGAGAATCCTCTGTGTTGGCAGGAGTAATCTTTGTGTTTGTTCTTTTCCCTCTTCTGTGATTTTCCCTGATATTTGAAAGGACAGCGCGAGCTGTCCTGCATAAGGATAAATGGTTTCAAGTCATGGCCTTTTCTGCCATATGACCTCTGTGGGAAGTTGTGGAATGAAGGTTCAAAACCATATTCATCAATGCGTTTTAAGGATAGGTAATTATTTTTTATTATTATTTATTCAATTGTGCGTGTGTGCGTGTGTGTAGAACCACAGGCGAATTCGGGAACCACCATGGATTCCTCCACCTCCTCCTAATTCTGCCCCGGGATTCACAGGCTCCACCCTACCAGGACCAAAAACACAGACCGCCCCTGCTTCCGCCCGGCGTCTATACGTGAGGTCTAGGATCCGAACTCAGGACTTTCTGCCTGCAAGGCAGAGGCTTAACCCCTGAGCCACCTCCCCCAAGGATAGGTAATTAAAAGACAGCTGTGTCTATTTAGCATAAGGGCAGTAAGTGTTCTCCTGGAGCCTGTGACTTCTACCTGCAGGAGTTCTTGGTGTGATTACCAGTACCAGACTTGGCACAAGCTTCCATCCAAGTAGAAAACCGTTGCTTACTGCCATTAGATTTTGGCTCCAATTTTACTGATAAACTCATTTGCCAGGCTGGTTCCTGTTGAAGCTCACAGGATTCATAACTGGTTTAAAATGTTGTTTTTTCTCCCTAGCAGATCAAATAGCACCCTTGCATAGTATCAAAGGTAGCCAATCCGGAGGAAGCTTCCAGGCCATTTCCTGCTTGATTTCTTCATATCCTGAGCCCAAAGTGAGTGATGTCTTCAGCAGTCACGTTTTACCATTTGGTTCTGGTAGGCAACCAAGATGACAGCACTGATTTAGAGGCCTTTGGGACCTCCCTGATCAGCATCCAGAGGTGGTCCACATCTGGGGCTTGAAGTTTTGCTTAAGCACCTGTAATTACTACTAGGAGGTGCATTTCAGGCAGTTTCTGCTGTCCCTTCTCTCCCCGTTTCTGTGTATTTCTGTGCAATGTACCTGTTTCAACTGTTTCTCTTATTGTATTTTAAATTAGATAATGATTAGTTGGCTTCCATATGACATTACTGCACATTCTATATGTATTTGCCCCGCCCCACCCGTCCTCTGCCCTATTTGATTCTCTCCTCCCTTAAGCTTTTCCCTCCACAACTCACCTTTTCCTCTTCATGCCACTTGCATTCTTCTATCTATTACAGTCTTAAAATCCCAATTCCTAATCTGTTGACTTTTTAGAGGTATTCCACTTTAGGCATACAAACCTCTAGGTTCAGATCTGAAATCATCCTATAAGAGAAAATACAGACATTTTTGTCTTATAAATTTTTCCAGCTCCATTCATTTGCATACAGATTTTGCAATTTCACTCTAATTAACAGTTAAGTAATATTTCACTGTGATTATATATCACATTTTGATTATTCATTTGTCAGTTGATGATATCTAGACTGATTTCATATACTTGTTATTGACAATAGCAATGAATATGAATGTACCAGTATCACTGTGATAAGATAAAATAATTCTTTGGCAATATGCCCAGGGGTGGTATAGTTGGGTCACCAGGAAACTCCTAGAGTTGATAAATAGTTTCAGTAAATAGGCAGGTTATAAAAGAAATATGCAAAAGTCTGTAGCTTTTCTATATATCAAAGATAAAAGGACAATGAAGTGAAGAATGCAATCCCATTCACTATTGCTTCCCCCCCAAGAAAAATCCTAGGAATAAACTTAACCAAGAAAGTGAAGACCTGTATGTGCCAATTTGATATAAGCATTAGCTTTACAACTCCCTTCAGACTCTGGGCATGTGGATGAGATAGAGAGAGCTGATTTAGTTAGGCAGACATTTGCACACAGGCATGCTGGTAAGCAAGGAACTATGTCCCTCTCTTAGCTCTTTCTGTGCTTATGTTGTGGCCATTTCTCTTGGCTTCTGATGTTAGTGCAAACTCTCCTGCCATTTTGATGAAGTATAATCAGAATCATTAGCAAAAAGTAAATCCCTTGTTTCTTTCATTTGTTTTGAACATGTAGTCATATCTGCAACATGAAGTAACTTAGCACTGTACAATGAAAGGTTTGAAACACTGAAGGAATCAAAAAGTCAGTAAGAAAAAAATGAGTTCAGAAGTCCATTAGAAATACTGAATATCCTAAGCAGAAATAATAGAAAGGTCTTGAGAATGAATAGTTTATAGTCAGTTTTAATCTATGTCAGTATGGAGAGATGACATATCACTATTATTTGTTTCTTCTCAAACAATATTCTATATACTTAGGCCTCCAATATGCGTACCTGTTTTATCTCCCAATTTTAGAATAGAAGTTGAGAAATTAAGATGGTTTAGGGATGAGAGATGAAGTCGACTTGGGTTGATTATTTTTGGCAGAGTGTTTGAGAAGTCATTACATGCTCAGTGATTGTGTTCAGATGTGTGGGGATCAGTGCCATAGGAGCAAGAAGGCTCATTTTTGCTTTAATACACCCATATCCTGCAAAGTGCCTTATCCTGCACCTCCCTTTTCTAGTACCCAGATCTTTCTGTTGAAAAAAGATAATGTGTCAGTTTTATGTCCTCAAATTCCCTAACTCTGGAGTCTTTGATGAGCCTTAGAATATGGCAGAAGGTAAGAGAAGGCCAGAAATATCAATAAGTATTTGCCAGATCATCTTATGCAGATTCCATTCGACAGTGTATATCAGCAAAGAATTCAAGCCATCATCATCACTTTTATTTTTATCCTTTGCAAGATTCCATGAGTGAAAGTTAAAGCAGTGCTTATTACATTGAATAATCTAGTGGAAATTTATTATGTGATCAAAATTTTCAGTTCTGAGCGCTGGTGACTTTGATCGAGATAGCAACTATCAGTGGTGACAACCATTCCATTTCTTTTCATCAGGTGACTTGTTTACTCCGCAGAATAACCTTTGGAAGCCTGTGGACATGCTCACCTACAATCTTGAATTCCTTTAGTGTTGAACTTTAACTTTCTGAGACAGGCTTAGTCTAGAAGTGAATCTTTTCCACTGCTGGGGATTTGGCACAGAAAAGTCAAGATGGACAGATATATCAAATATGATATTGTTTTCTCCTCCCCAGAGAGGGAAGGGAAGGTGCAATCATTTGTATACAGATATATAGTTGCATCTTATCCTGACTTTGAATTGACATGTAACCATATTCCAATAGAAAATGAAAGAAACTTAATTTTTAGGACGATAGAAAAAAGGATGATGTCTTTGATGACATTTGCCTGAGCATTTGTTGAAGCATGAAGCATACCCAATCCAGTATTAACCTCTGTGTTTTCTCAGAGAGGCATAGATCCTCTTCACATCTTTTTCTTTCTGTGTTGGAAGGTAAGAATGAAGCTCAGTGGAACAGATACACTGAAGGACATAAAAGTAGGAAGGAGACTAGTAGGAAAGAAAAGAGTTGCAATAGGAAAAGGAGGGGAGACAGAGTTGAGGATTAGGATGTGGAAATATCATAAATTCACCACATTCATATAAGAAACTCTAAAAGAATAAAAATAAAATTAAAAAAGTAGATTATTGCTTATTTTTTAAAAAAAGATTTAAGTTCAGAATAAGGGAATCTGACTGCAGCACAGGGTAGGACTCTATCTTTTTAGTTATTACTTTTGGGGGAATAAATCCACTAGCTCTTTTTTTGGGAACTGATAACTTCTTTTGGAAACTGAGATTTTATTTGTTATTTTTTTTTTTTGTCTTTAAAAAATAAGTTTAGGTTTGCCTGACTTTAGAAGTACCCTGATAGTGGCTAACACTGTGTGTCTTAACAGTGGTAACACAGATCTAATAACTCAAACTTTCAGAAACTTCAGGAAACATTTACCTATTGTAATGTAGCCCATGAGGTATCTTCCATCATCAGCCAGATTTCAGAAACTCCAAGAAGGCTAAGGGACAATGGTAAGAATATGTACATGTTTGCAGGTATTCTTCTAGTTGTGTGAGACCATACTCAGACTAGGAACTTAAAGGGAACAGAGGGTAAAAATTCCATTATGGATGGAAACCTATAATGTTTTTCAGTAAAGAACTCTACCATTTCAATTGGATGTTTTATCCTCTGCAGTAGAGAATGTGAAAACACTATTTATTGTTGAGTAAATTCTTCAGTTTTGAATTCTGGGGATACCAGTGACCCAGTTTCAGTTGTGAGTGACATTTTATTCCATGTGGAATGCATGGTGACAAAAGCAGTTTATTTTTTAATGTAAGGCTACTTTTAGTTTACTTTTAGTGTAAGTCTAGTTTACTTACAGCAGCCATCAGGAAGTCAGAGAGACAGCGAGACAGAGAGAATGAAATAAGACTCATTTATCCAATCTCAAGCTAGCAACATGAGTGCTCCAAAAATTTGTATCTCCTGAAAGTCCATTACCTTCCCAAACATTGCCGTTATCTGGGGGTGAGGGTGTAGTGAGAGTGTTTTAACACATTATCCCTTGGGGACAATAACAGTACTTGAATTTCGTTCTTCAGTAGGAGCAACTAAGAAAAGTAAGAAAATGTCGAGGCATCTGAATTTACATTCTGTTCCAGAGTGAGATATGTGCTTCAGAAACAGACAGAACTTGAAGGGAGCTTGAAGACTTCCATCCTTGTTTCTGTATAAAGTGACCATTTAGTTGAAGACAAACAGGAAGGTGAGCTAATGACTTGCAAGCCTATGAAAGAATCATGATTCTGTGACTCTAAAATAGTTAAGAATTAGGTGCTGCATGTGCTTTAATTAGTTTGATTAAAATATGTTTTTGGGAGAAAAGACACAATTAAAATTGACCATAATGAGTAAAATTTATACTTTTTTTAGGCAAATACAAATCACAGTACAAGCAATAATTTATGAAACTCTAAAGCTATTTTCATTTTTCCTGGAAATGGCTAATTGTTGACTCATCAAGTGGAAGCTAGAAAAACGACCAGTTATTCAAGCTTACTATTAATACCTCTCAGGCTTTTTCAGATCCCTTTGAAGAGCAGTTCTGTATAGATTTTTTACATGTACAATATCATGATTTTCCAAGTTGTTAAAAAATTGCTACTTGAAAAAAATGTTTATTTGAACATTAATGTATTAGGAAAGGTAGTTTACAAGTTCTCTCCTGAGTCAGCTTTAGCATGAGATTTGTTATCTTAATTTTAATAGCTTGTCAAGAATATGGATGAAGATAGGAAAACTCAACTGTAAAATTTTGAGTTTAGGTAATGAGTGAGGAAAATATCAGAATATAGGATTCAGATCACTGTAACTTAATGGATTGCAGTAGAAAAATTCTGTGGATAAAGTTGCAGTAAATAAAACATGTGTGGCCCCTCATTGATTTTTTTTCTTTCTAATACAGAAAAAAAAGGGATTTTTCTTCATACTAATTCGGGTGAAGAGCTTAGACATTGCAACATCAAGAACTATTCCTGGATACAGTGGTCCTATAATAGAAATAGTCTTAGGGTAGTATTGGGCATTGGGAGTTCTCAAACCTACTCTGTGTTGAATATATGTTTAGCAGTGCTGCATTGGGAAGTATTACTGATGAAAAGGGAGTCTTTAAATTATTTCAGGAGCTATAGATGGAACCAAGCTTGCTTACCATGGAAAAATCAAAATTGGACCAGAAATCATATCCCTTTTATCTTTAGTTGTGGATGTCCATTTTAGGAAAAGTGTTTTCCAGAGCAGCTGTGTGGGTGGAAGTTATAAGGAAACAGATTGATCTCAGTGTAAGAAAAACAAAACTTTTTTTTTTTTTGACAATGGAACAGCCTGCTCTCTCTATAAGAATTCAAACAGGATTGTTCCGTTTGTTTGGGGGTTATCAGAGAGGAGGCTTAAACACTGCAGGCAGTTGGGAGAGGTGAATAGGAGATGGGGTTTTGAGTGTTTAGTTTTGGTGTTGCAAGTTTTATAACAAATCCCAGTGAGGAGTGGTGGCAAGGGAGGGGTGTAATTCTTGTAAACGCTTATTGGGCAGGAAAATTATTCCACCTATAAAATTGCTATAAAACCACCATGGAGGTTCCTGAAAACATTCCAAAACAGAATTACCATATGATCCATATATGCCTAAAGGAATCTAAGGATCTCTGCACACCTGTGTATATTTCCGCACTGTTCACACTAAGCAAGTTATCGAAATCAGCATAAACATCTACCAATAAATAATAGATAAAGAAATATGGTTGTCATGGTTTAAATGTGAATTGTCCCTCACAGGCTCAGGTGTTTGAATTCTTAGCTGATGTTAATATTTAGAAAGGTCATAGCAACTTTAGGAGATGGAGCCTTACTGGAGGAGCACATATTGTAGGAATAGCTGCTCTAGCAAGCTACTGCTTCTCTTGGCCTCCATGATGTTTGTAGTGATCTAAGCCTGTTTCAGTTACTACCTCCCTGTAGCAATTACTCTGCATGTTCCTGATAAATCATGACAAAATTACTAAAGGGACCAAGAATTTTATTCTCTCTTATGGTAGTCTGGTTACAGTTTCTTGTCTAGTCCATATCAACACCAATCAGCTATATCATATCTTATAATGGCTGATAGAGGGACAATCCTTACTTGCCAAGTCAACATGTCTGGTGAAATATACAGAAGGATGCTAACTTTCTCAATCAGCTTCCTCCATCTTATTCATCTCCCTAGGGACTTATCCTTCCCATGATAGGATGGGCCTTCTCTGTCAATTAGTCAATCTTCTACAGATTTTGCTCTGGGCTTAATTCAATTACTAATTCTTTACAAATGTGCCTAGAGCTTGGACCCTTAATGGTCAAGATGACACCTATTTCTAAACTAGGGCACTCCTTCAGTGTCTATATCTCCCCTTTGGAACTATAAGCCAAATAAATCTCCCTTTTTCCCCTAAGCTGGTTGTATGAGTGTTGTCTTAGAGCAGCAGAGTGGCTGAGACAGTGATATATATATATATATATATATATATATATATATATATATATATATATACAGACTTGAATGCAGCCATACAGAAAAAAATGGAATTATGTCCTTTGTGAGAAAATGGATGGACCTGTAAATCATTGTGTTAACCAGAATAAACCAGACTTGGAAAGACCATTACTGGATGTGTTCTAGTGTATGTGATACCTAGATTTTGAAAAAAATTATAAAAGTAGAAAGGACTATTATGGAAGAAGAACAGGGCAGTGAGAGCAGGGAAGGCAGATAAAGAAGATCGTGGGTGAATGCGATCAAGGTACATTATTCACGAGTCTTGAAAATGTCACACTGAAACCCATTATTTTATGCAAAAATATAAGCTAATGATAGAGTGTAGGAAGGAGCATTAGAATCTCAAGCACATAGATTGTCAGGGGAATAACTTGTAGAAAAGGTAGCATAAGAATGATGCCAGAATAGACACTATATTGAAAGAGGCACCTATCATAAGCTAGTATGATAGTATTCTAAAAAAGTGCTCTGTTATTTATATTTACTAGAGATCTATCCTGTAAAAATGTTTAGCCATGTAGGTAAAACTTGTCTCCAAATATAATAATTTCAGGTGTATTTAAACATTCTAAGTATTAGAACCAAACAAAATGTCCGAAGAAAGTATATGAGACTTTAAATTCTATACAAATAATGACTCATAATGGTATTTTACTTAATATGATTGAAAAATATTTACTGATATGGGAAAATGTCATATTAAAGAATGAACATCTCAATTAGATATAGATAAGTAAGACATTCATCTAAATCAAGCCAACTAAAATATCTCTGAGGTCAATAAAAATACTTCAGTGTTTTTATATTTAGCAAAATAAACCCACTGATAAATATTTGTTCAAACCGAATCACTTCTGTGTGTGCAGTTCAGATATGATTAGCTTAACAGTTTGTGCTTGTCACTACCACAATTTCATTTCTGTGATACGAACTACATAAGGTAGCATATTTGCTGAACTTTGTTTCTGCTGCTCTGTTCTTTAAAAATCATTGAGAGCGGTCATCATTAGATATTAATATCTTTAACACCACTTCCTAAAATACAGTCAGTCTATGATATAGTCTGAAAGTTTTGTGATCTCGTCTCCCAATTCATTTCTTGAAGTCCTCACCCCCAAGGTGATGGTTTTAGGAACCAAACCCTGTGGGTGATTAGGTGCTTAAGCTGTGAGAGAGACAGTGTGATGGACTAATGCCCAGTGTGAGTTGGGAGAGATATGACTTTGAGGAAATCATCCTTACCAGACAATTGGTCTACCTTGAATTCCATCTTTTCACTTCTAGAACTGTGTTTGAGAAATAAATGTTTGTTGTTTTTAATGTGTCCTTGTAGAGTTTCTATCTAGCATTTACAATGGTTTTAAGTCACTCATTTTGCATTGACTTTGGAGTAAAGACACATTCACAGGCATAGTAATATATACCTGTGTTCTTAATAGTCAGAAGGCGAGTCTGGGCTACAATGGTGAGTAGGGAAAGCTTGGACTATTTAAAGACCCTGTCTCAAAAAAAAAAAACAAAAAACAAAAAAAAACATTCTTAACCTTCGAGGTCCAGCAGAGTTTCTTCTTGTCTAGTCTCCTATAAACTTACCCATCATTTGGTTCATACTGGCCTATGTTGACTTGTCATTCCTGTGCCTTGTTTTCATCTGCCATGCTTAAATTTTCCTATTTTTTGTTTTGTGTGGATGTAATTCTCATTCCTCTGTTATTTGGATTCCTACTCTTTAGACTTCAGAACATGGCATCATCAGGCTCACTGATCTCTTTAGATCCAGCTTCCTGTCACAGGTGCTCTTGCTTCCTTTGCCTTTGCCGTTGTTCCCATTCACGGTAGCTTTTGTGAGTGTTTGACATCTGCCCCCCTTATTAAAACAGAAGCACTATAAGAACAAAGACATCCTTCATTTTTAGTTCACTCCTGATGACTTGCCATATATGGATATCACAATTAATAGGTGATAAGTGAATAATAACATAAGTGAAACAAACATCATCGACTATAGTTGCACAAAAAACAGTGAGACGAACGATGTGCTACAGTGATCCTGAGGTGATGTTCATTGTACAGCTGCTTGAAGTTTTAGATTTCTTTTCTTTTACGACAAAGTCCTAAGATTTGACCATTATGTTATGCATGTTGATATATTTTGTGCTATTAAACTAATAGTCCTTTATGCTTATTTATATTAGGTTTATAGATATGATCTGTCTATATAGATGTAATCAATATATGTAGATATATAAATATATAACTAGATATAGAGATGTATATATATAACATATACATAAATACACATGATATAAATATATAGATGTGGAGATTAATAGTAAGTAAAAGACTTGTGTTACAAAGCTATGTGTTTGAAATTTTAGGAATGTAATTGATATTTGTACCCACATGTTATAATATAATCTTTTAAAATTAGATTTAAATGGCATGCCTTCTTATAATTCTCTAGAAGACCTATCATATAAAGGTTTATACATAAAGAGCAAATGTATATGTTTTAGAGTTGCTGAATTTCTGAAATTGAGATATAGATATATAAACATTCCCAGTTTTAATTCTTAGGGATCTTAAGAAGCAGGATATGAGCCATGAAAATTAACACTGCCATCTAGCGACAATTAGCTTGATGAAACTGAAAAACACTAGGTAAGGTAAGGTAACCAGTCTTTCAGATGCAACAGCCCTTCATTTAGTGAATGGTTCAGGAAGTGGATGCTTGTGAAACCCCTGCCTGAATAGTGACTCAGTTAAACAAATACACTTAGATGCTAGACTGCTCCCTAAGTAGTAAGAGTAAATATATAGGATATTTTCGTCTCCTTGGCTACTTGGCAAAGATCTCTCTTTTTCCTCACTATCTCTGCTGTCTCTGAATGAGTAAGGTCCATATTCTGAGAACCGGGGGAGTTTTGGTTACAGCTTAAAGGACAAAGAATATTCAGGAAACACATGTAAGGAAATGAGTCATTGCTAAGCTTTCCAGTTGGAGTTTGTATCCGAAGGAAGAAGACGAATGCCAAAATAAACTCTGTCCTTCCCAAAGAAACACTTTAAGTCACTTTGATTTAAACTCCTGTGTGACTTAATGCAGACACAATAATTAAACATCTCCAGACATGCAATAACTAGTAACGAAGAGGTATACAATTTTCTTAAAAGCTTTGAATCCCAAAGGAAATATATGGATAATTTATTTGGATTTCTTGGGTATTGAACTTTTACATTCCATTTGTTTTTAGTTGATATACTTTAAATGAACCTACTATTGTCTTGGTATATTAATGTTGAAATTAAAATTGTCATCTAGAATTGCTTGAATTAAAATTTTCTTATATGCAGATGTGAATCTAAAGAGATAACAATGATTATATTTCTCTAAAGACTTAGATAAATGACAAAACACATCACTCACGAATGGTAATAACTTTTGCCAATTAAGGTGAGAAAATTATATTTAACATCTTTTTTAGATAGTCCAGAGAATTATATCTTAGTCCATCCTCTAATGTAGTAGAGAATGGTGTAGAATTATTTAAGTAGATATATTAATTGTTTTTTGTATCTTTCCAGGAAAATTATTGCCTTCTTGAGAAACACTGGCTATTATCCTATCTCACCTTTAGGAACAATATTTTGTACACTGACAATTAACACTGCCTGGCAGAAGTGATATTTAACTAAGTATTAATTTGGAACTATTAAGGGCACCGACAAATTCAAGATAAGAAAAGTATCTATTTTTTGCATATTTCTTAGTATTCTTTCAAGAGATTCCTTTTGTGGGTACTTTATGTACAAATATGACCATATCTTTTTGCTTTGGAGCATTAGAAAATACAGATGACATGCCTGTAAAATTTTTATTTAAAATCAGAACCTGAAACTAATCCATCAATACCAAAGAGTATTGATTTTTCAAAAATATAATGTTATACAATGTGGTTTTGATGAACTCATGTGAATGAGGCACACATTATGATGTAAATTAACTGGGGTTCTGTCCTTTTCCTTCCTTCCTTCCCTCCTTGAAAAAGAGAATAAAACAAATTTTAGTAAGAGTAATCTTATCATAGCTAGATACAAGTGTCTTCTTGATAGTCCAAGAATGGACCTCTAGACACAGCTGTGAAGCATTAGTAGCTGATTTAAGCTTTAGGAGATAGTCTAACTGATGAGGAGGGTCCATCTGGGATGGGTGGGACTAGTCTCTGAGCCTGTGGATAAGATGGAGGAATGTTATTAAGAAAATTGATATCTTTAGTATACTTGGCCTTTCATGCTGGTGTCCCAGGTGTCTCTCTCTCTCTCTCTGAAGTCCTGTGGATATAGTGAGGTCAGCTCCTTTGGCTCCTGGTATTGACATAAGCTCTTCTGCCAAGCTGGAGTAAGAAGTGTAACTGACAATCATAAGCCATAAAACAACCCTTCTTGTTTGGTCCTGAATTTATCAACAGCTTGCAGGCAAAATGCATCAAACATTTATTGAATAGAAAAATTCTTGGAATATTTTGCAAATAATTGATAACTGAATTTTCTTGAAAGACAGTGCTATTTTTAGTCTTTGAAGATGATTAAAGCTCAAGTCAGTAAATATGGTTTTCCCAGGACTTGAAAGAAATGGGAGTAGGTTTTAAAACTGCAAAATTTGATTTCAAGGCCTGTAGCTTATAATATCCTCTCATGAAAATTTGTCCCTTTCATTTCCCTTTCTCTTTTTCCTCAATCTTAGTGGATTAAAATTTTCTTTCTATCCTTAGTTTTAAATTTCAAAACAAATCTGTTAGGATAGTAATGTGTATATATTTGTGTTTCTGCATGAAGTATATTTACTTATATTTATCACTTAATTTTGTTCTTTCAATCACTTTTTATTTAGTACCAGACTTCATGGGGGAGATTCACATAATAAATTCTGGAAGTAACACTAGTAGAGTGATAAGGGGCTCAAAACTTTTTTAATGTGAATTTTTTCCCTATTTCTACATATGAACAATACTTTGTGTAGATATAGAATTTATCTTATAATAATAATGGGGACATTCCTACTTTCCTGTGAGGAGGTAATATGACCATTTATACTATTGATCAAAATATGAGCTTCATGAGGAGGGACCATGAAGACTGTAGTGTTGTAACATAATAGGAATACTATCATGGCAGGGATTGTGCATTTGAAGACTCAATTTAATTCTGCATTGACTGAATGTATTAGGGCTGAGCACAAAAAGCTGTGAAAGCAGGACCTTGTCTGAGAAATAACCTAGGTGTGAACTGGAGAAAGAAGCAAGTTAACTTCTGAAGTCCTAGATCCTAGAGCTGAGAACTGAGCTGCGAGACACTGAAGATATGTGTTTCTCTATTGTGAAAATAGTACCACCATTTAAGGAAATTCAGTATTCTTTAGCTTGGGGCACTATAGAGAAATGTATAGAGGAGTTTGAAGACTCTTCAGACACAAACACTTATGAATATTGATGGGGAGGAGGTGATGCTAGTTATGACTACAGAGGCAACTCATAACCAATAAGAAATGAAAATCAAGATGTTGACTTGATTAATAAATTGTACAGGAAACTGAGATAAAAATGTATGGGAACTATTTGAGCAAGTTTCCTCCAAGCTTATTTCTTTTTACTTTCTGTGTCCTTCAATTGCCATTTTTTGGTGGGGGTCAGGGGGGAAGAACATATTTTTAATCTGATTAAACAAACTCAATCAGGTTTAGAACTCATCTCCTTTTAGGTGTGTGGCTTTGGTCAAGGGATTCACTTTCTTAGACATTTTCATGAGTGAACTAATTTCTACTTTGCAAAACTTTTGAAAATGTCAGAGTCATTGAAGCAACTTTCTTGCACTACGTGATAGAGAAATGGTCAGAATTGTTCATTTACATCAGTTTTCAGGAATTGACATTGTCCTTGTCATTACTTCTTAATTCAAGTACATTAGTAATAATTATTTCATGTTTCCTAAGAAAACTGGTCAATAAGTTGTGACATGAAAGTAATTTTTACTACTTATGATAATTTACTGGTTGTCTTCATATCAATACTTATAGACTAGCTTGTGTTCATATTTTTCAACCCAGGTTGTATTGCATATTATAATCATCTGGAAAGATACCAAAGATGGGATTCAGGTACCACTCCAAGTTATTGAATTAATGTTTGCTGTAGAGCTATTATTATTTTATAACAGCTCCCCATTCCTCATGTGGCAATGCTCATATCTCAGCCTACCTTACATAGTAGGCTTGAGGATCATATTAAAAATCAACTCTGATGCAGTTAATAAAGTGATAAACTAAATTAAAGTGTGAGGTGATCTCAGAACAGTTGAGAAATATCAGTTCTTGAGATTTCCATAGACTAAGACAAACAGGAGAAAGCATAGAAATTGAGATCATATGGTACCCTTACGAATATATGTGGGAAGATCTCTCTTATGCATATCAAATATTTGTATCTCAGCTTTCTCTGGATTAGAAAAAAGGGACAAAAACCTTCTTTGTTATCTAATATGAATCACAGGCACTGGGATCCTTAGAGGCAAGGGAGTAATAATCACAATAGTGTTCCCATACTAAAGGGGAGCATAAGAAAGGGTTCTGGGCAATGCCACTGAGTCCTTAAACACCTCATTAGAGTGGCAGATGCACAGGGAATTTTGATATTCACACTAAAGGATGATTCAGGGAATGGGAAGGGGGAAGAGGGGGCACTAGGAGAAAGGGAGGAAGGGGGTGAAAGGAAGGAGAATGGGGAGGTGGGTGCAAGGCGGACTGGGGAGGGGATGGGGTACCTATTAAGTTTGTTTGATTAGAAAAAAAAAAACCTTCTTTGTCATTGTAAAGGCAATTAGGAATGAAATCTATCCAGGGCTGTTGTCTAAACTTGCTTACTTTCAATATTCATTCGCTGATCAGTCAATTTCCTATCTTGTTTTTTTTTAATGCTCATTTAAAGTCAATTTTAGGAGGCAATGTAGAGTAGTGGCTAACAGAACAAATGCTTGAGCCATATTCTTTAGGGGTATGTAATAATGTAATCCATAACTTATAACTTATAACTTTCCATGTTGGATAAATTCTTGATTTCAGTGTGACACAATTGTTTTCCCTAATACAAGAGGAATTATAACATTAGCTGTTTCCTGGAGTTTCAAGATAGTTTTATTTATTTTATTTTTTATAATATATTTATTTATTTATTTATTTTCCCCGCTCATATAAACGTAATAGGCACCACGGTGCCCTCCCTTCCCTGTACCTCTTTGCTCCCTCCCTCTTTTTCCTTTCCCCTTACCCCCTCCCTCCATTTCTCCCAGTGCCCCCTACCCCCACCCCTGAAGCATCCTTTAATGTGTATGTCAAACTTTCCTCTGGGTCCTCCTCTCTGATGAGGTGTAAGGACTCAGTGGCATTTCCTAGAACTCTTTCTTGTGTTCTCCTTAAGTATAGGAACACTATTGTGGCTGTTAATCCTTAGCTTCTAAGGATCCTAGTGCCTTTAGTCCATGCTAGACTTTGAGGGGTCAATGATATGTTGGTCATTGCGCAGATCATGCAGAGTCCTATTATGATTGCTTTGGCCCTAACTTGTGTGGAGTGTCTTGCATATCATTATCCTCCCATCCTTGTGCTCTTACAATCTTACCGCCCCCTCTTCCACAAATTTCCCTGAGCTTCATGATGGGGAGAGATTAGGCTGGCCTAGTTCCAGATGGTTGATATAGAGTCTCTGATGTTCTGGATTATGGTTTGTTGATTTTTTTTTCAGTTTTGCTGCTCCTGCAATGTCCTTGGCTCCATCCTGATGGGTCTTGGATGTCACCCACTGGCCATAGATAAAAAGCTGTTAAAATAGAGTGTTATTATAAGAGTAGATTCAAAGGTAGATGGAATAAGAGTAGGAGACTGCAGTGAGGGTGAGGGGTCAGTCTCCCATTTGCACAATGGTTACCTTCTATCAAGATAGTTTTAATGTACTAATCAGATGGTGATCAGGTTTTGCTTGGCCACTAAGAAACTAAAAACAGCTGAGTGTATGTTCTCCAATTTGTAGTCTGTTCAAATTGTTTGTAGTACTTCATTTTTTTCCCTCACATTTTTGTTTTTCATTATATTAGCAATGAATT
Source organism: Typhlomys cinereus (assembly GCA_023101885.1). Taxonomy (NCBI): domain Eukaryota; kingdom Metazoa; phylum Chordata; class Mammalia; order Rodentia; family Platacanthomyidae; genus Typhlomys; species Typhlomys cinereus. Next base: position 749,708 of record JALPQD010000351.1, on the reverse strand, counting down.
TATGTGCATTCATCTCTCTACCTGCTCCCAACCCACATCGCATCCCAACTGTACATGGGATTCACTGGATCGTACTTAGGGCGCTTGTATTACTAGTGCCTGGGCACTCACTAAAGACATGAATGATCCACCAGTGGGGAAACCGTGAAGATGTGCATTAACAGTGATCAAATGGAAATGGTGCTACATAAACAATAAGGAACCAAATAGAGAAACAGAACAAAATGTACATGCTTGCTGAACAAAAATAAAAGAAAGCAAAAGAAGTAAATGTCCAAAGTGCTTTTAAAAATGATGTTATGATGAGGATGTACAGAAGTAGTGCAAGTATTTGTAATGAGGGGAATCTTGTCTCCTTGTGGGTCAGGGAAGAAATGGAGTTGAATTTGAGATAAACTTAGAATATGAGTAGTTACTGAGGTGAAGAGCTTGGAGACAGAAGTGGTGTATGAAGAGTAGGCTGTGTAGAATGGAGTGAATTCCAGAGAGAGGAGAGAACACAGTAAGGGCTCCCTTTGGACTTGTGTGGGCTTCTCAGCAAATAAAGATTCCATTACTAGCACATTATGGCAAGATCATGCAGTACGGAGACTACAGGCTTCCTAAAACATGGGAGAGTGTGATGGGAGAATAAGTTGATCTCGAAATAGATAAAATCTGCTCAGATGATTATGTTGCTTATTGAAATGCGAAAATGTTGCTTATTGAAATGAGAAAATTAAGTTTTATGGTCATTCAGAGGAGAAAGGAGCAGAGTTTTCCAAGATTTTTCCCTTCAGGTAAGGGAAAGGAAGGGTTATTCATGAATCTTCAAGGAATTGGCATTCGCTGTGATCCTGAAAGGGGAAGAAGGCTGGGATCCTCCATGTGTGGATCAGGACTGCTTTGCTTCTGTGCTTATCTGTGTTTTGACTCTTGCTATGCTTGTTCAGCTAGGATTGTGTCTAAGCAGAGCCTCTGCATCTGTCCTGAACTTCAACTGCAGCCTCATCCTTCTACCTATGTGCCGGACACTCTTGGCTTATCTTCGAGGATCACAGAAGGTAGGAAGCCAAAACGAAACAAACAAACAAAAAAAATCCAACCCTAGCAACAAATTATGCAGAATGAGTTGTGCTGTTTTTATCATCAGATTTTGTCAAGAATATTTCTTGATAATGGTAAGAGTCATAGGAATTGTCAAGATTATCAGAAAGCTAATCTATAAAGCTAGATAAGGCAAGAGAATTACAGTGCTGTTATGAAAAGTTGTCAACCTTACATTCACTCAAGCATGATTCTTGATAATAATTTCCAAGGGACTTTATTAAGAGGAGAAGGGTTGGCATTTGCCAGGATCTTTAAAGAAGCAGCACAATAGATATCAGATATTATTCATTTACTTTATCCATAAGAACCTGAAGCGTATATAGTATGCCCTGACCAAGATCAGAAGCCAGTGAATGGCAGAGCTGATCACTCCCAGATACATACAGATTTATTCTAGTAAAACACCTCAATTTTTTTTCACATGATTACATTTGGGAACTATTTATCCAAATGAAGCAATTAATGAAATGTTTCCACCTAGGTCCGTCCTTGTTTGGTAGGTCTAAAGAGTTCTTCACCAGAATGAAGCACAGATATTCAAAGATTCTTTATTTTTCTATAAGACTTACAACAAGCATTTGAAACCATAGATGGGGTGGCTTCATTTAAAAAATAATAGTTCTTTGGAACACAAGGGAAATCATGTGTTCTATGAGAATCAGACTTCTCGGAAATATACCAAGTAATCAGAAAAAGTTTCCTCACTTGTTCTCTTAAAGAACAACTTCCAATGATAATTGAAAACAAAACCCACAACAACATTAATATACAGTGGTTAGTTAATATACAAATATTAATTTCAAATATAAAATCACAGGGTAGTTACAACTTTTCTAACTCAATAATATGCCTTTCAATTTTTTTCAGCTCAAGTGCACTCATTGGAATGCTGTGTTTCATTGTCTAGATATGTTAAAATCCATTTGCTTTCAATTTATAGACTTTTGCTAGATTTTTAAATTATTGGTGTTATAAATACTACTATGTATTAATAAGGAAACCTTATATATTTTTATTGGTCACATCACTTTTTCATATTAGATCATTTCTGTTAAGGTTCCAAGCAGGAGAACAAGAAGATTATTGGACAAAAGCAGAACATTCCATATGACCTGTGGTAGTTACTATCTGCATTTTCTCAGGTGAGAGAACTGAAAGATTATTGTGTTAGAATTATTATTTTCTTAATATAAGACTATTTGCTTTTTTGTCCTATACATTTTCTTCTGATGCAAACTTGTTTGGCAGTTTTCTTATTATGTGTATTAGTTTACTCTTTTGTGAGTTTAAGACGGTGGTCTAGGAGATCTATAGAAAATGGGTGTGCCTTATGGTTCCTTTGCATTATCACATCCAAAATCTGTTCTCAAACTCATTGTGATTTTCTTCTAAAAGCAGCTAATCCATTTGTCAAGTTGCAAAGAAGCAGACAAAACACTGTCAAGCTTAAAAATAATACTATAGAATCTTTCGTGCATGAAAAGGAGAACAGGAATATGAAATTTCCAAAGCATGGTTCTAGCTCAAAATGTATTTGAAAATTTTTATATAATTGAATTTAAAAGCACATTTTTAAATGTGTGGAATTTTATTTTGCTTCATTTCCAGTTAGCAATGTAAAGTGAGAATGTTTGTTTTAAGTGTATCAATTTACAATGAATTTTAATTTGAATATTTGTATGATAGTTTCAGGTTTTTAGAACAGCATTCTGAAGATAGGCTGAATGTTTTTCTGCCTTATTGTGAGGTGTTTTCTTTCTGTATTGATAGTAGCAGTTAGCTATTAGTTTTAAGGCTGAAAGAAGACTCTGCCTATGTGGTTACTAGGATAGAATTAGTTATTGTTGTTTACAATCTCAGAATCAGATATCCCAGTGTCCTAACACCTGACATTTTTACCTGATCATTACTGGTTTGTAACACAGACATTTGAATACATAGGATATTTTCACTGGACATTTATGTATTGTCTTTTTGACTCCGTAAGCTTCAATACAGCCATTTCCAAGGAATTATTTAAGCCCCCAAAATTATCAAGCACTGTCAAAGTAGATATCTTTGTTCTCCTATCTCTGAAAGTCTTGGCTTCAGAACTCCTCACCTTTGAATGTGAAGGATGGAGCCAGAGACTTAGGCACAGGGCTGGGACTCCAGGTTGCTGAGAGAGTGAGAGTCCAAGATGAAGTAAGGACAGAGGCTGTGATAGGGATGACAGTCAGAGATTAGAGCAAGGAAGATGGAAGGCCAGAAATGGAGGAGGACCGGGAAGCTTTGGTATATTTATTATTTGATTAGTTCTAAATTATAATTATGTCCTAATGAACTGGTTCCACTGGAGACTGAGCTAGTATAGAGTGTCATCATGGCAGAAGATGTGCATTCCATTCTCACTAGAAGTCTAGTTTTGTTTAAGCTACTTAAAAACAAAACAAAACAAAAAAACCTTATCATTGCTAACCAAGAAAGGTGTGATTCTGTCTACCTCCTTGTTCAACTGTGAGGATCAAATCAGTGATCTATGCAATGTACCTTGACATGATCTCTGCCCATTCTGGAAGTTGGGAGTCCTAATATATTTTGATCTAATAGCCTTTCAAATAAAACAAATACAGCCTTGGAATATAGCTCACTCAAAGCACTTGCTATACAGTGTGAGGACCGGAGTTTCGATCACCAGAACTTGAGTGGGCATGGCAGCCACCATAATTCTGCTCAGAAGGCAGTGGTAGGGGATCCCCAGAGCAACTTGATGAGTGAGATTAACTGTATAAGAAAGCCCTTGGTTTAATAGCGAGGTGCCCCTGCCCAATAAATAAGGTGATATACGATAGAGAAAAGCTCTTGACATCAACCTTTGGCTTCTATACGCACATATATGACATGCATCCACACAACTGTGAACATGAATGCACACATGCACATATATAGCATGTAAATACACATAAAAAAGAGAGGGGGTCATGTGTGGCTAAATATTTTGGTTATAACCTGAAATCCAATATGTGGGAAGTGTAGGCAGGAGAATCAGATGTCTAAGGTCATCCTTAGATACTTGGCAAGTTGCAGACCTTTTCTCACAAAAATATAGTGGGGGGTAGAGTAAAGGGTGGAAAGGAGAGAGAATTTTGTTCCATACAAGTATTCATTTCATGCAGCTGCCACCAAGCATCTGTAGATGGAAAGAATAAATTCTAGTGTTTATCAGCTTAGTGAGGTGACTGAAGTTTATAGTTGTCTATTATATATTTTCTGAGTTTTCTCTGTGTAACTTCTAGAAGTTTTATATTTTGACAATTAGCTCTTTGCTTCACATTAATTTTTATCAGTGTTGTAAAGTTTATATGTTGATTATTTTTAATGTGCTAATGTTCGGTTGTTCCAAAAGTATTTGCCAAACCATTACTTGTTAAAAATCTTTCCATGTATTGTGTTTACTCCTTTGTAAAAGATCAGTGGACTATTGTGTTCAATTTTTGAATCTCTGTTCTATTCCATCATTTGATTTCTCTGTTTTGTCCCCAGTTCCACACTCACTGGAGTGATATAATGTCAATGATATTTTTGAACCATTTTCCTTTTATTGCAACTCTTTCCCCATCTCTAACTTGATACTACCTTGCACATCCTTAACCACAAACTTTCAGGTTATTTAGATTCTGCTCCTTTCTTACCTTCATTGGTCTTGATGGAAAATTCATGGACCTACCAAACAGGATGGGGAAGGAGGAGGACATGGTGTGTGGAGTCATGTAATTGTGCAGGTCACCTGCTCCTTCCTCATTCAACCTTCTTAAAATAATTTTCTTCTTCCCCAACTGTGCCACAGTGAATTTGTGTCTGACTGCTAGTAATTTCCCTACATACACTTCAACCTTTCATATGAGCTCTGTGTCTGCTGAGTATTCTGCTGTGCTCTTAATGGTAGTTTATCCATCCTGTCGTGATGTTTTTCTGAGCTTTGGTTCTGTGAGGTGGCTCCTAACATTTCACTACTGGTTTTACAGAATTACCTATAGATTGTAAAACAGATAGATAAATAACTAAATAAATAAACTCAATAGGTTTAAAGTCATTCAGCAGGATGAGATTTTATTAATAGGTTGCCTGACGTTAAAGCATCTAAGATACATAGTAGTTTTGGAGCTCTGGGAGAGATGAAGAACATGTAACACAAAAGTACCCAGTAGCCACTTTAGTAATGAAGTCATGCCTGTATTGAAAGACAGTAGAAGTAAATTTTAATGTCTGGAAATGGGTGAGAATGAATCTAGCATGAATGAATTCTTAGAATGAAATTATTACACCTATTTTATTCTTAGCCCTGGAAAATTTGGTAACTGGTTTATACACAGTTGACTTCTATTTTATATTTTAAAGTGGTTTCAATCTATCACTCTATTGTTCATGTAACAGTCCAAGTGAAGTGTGTGTTATATATGGGGAGCAACTGACGTCTCACTGTTGGAAGTATGTGAGAATCCCATTGACTTTCCTGGTGTGACTCTAGGTGTGCATGTGGCTGCCCATTTGATGAATGTGCTCAACTTCTCAGTGAACTACAGTGAAGATTTTGTTGAGCTGAATGCAGCAAGATACCAGCATGAGGTGGGTGGTCTCCGTCTTCCCTATTTTTTTCTTTCACTTGTCATTAGATGAATAATGAGGGCCTGTGATTTTTACAGAAAATTTGTACCTTGCTCCTTCTTTGAGTGCTTTTAAAATGTAGCTGTCAAGTTGAGTTTTATTCCCTTTCAATAGAAATATGCAGGTAATTACTATTTCATAGTCTCTCCTGCTGAAAAATCCCATTTTCAGCATCTCCTTTTTATATATTCTGCACTATTCGGATGGTTGTCACTCAGGTCTACCTTCTGACTCCCAACAGCTTTTGTCTAATTCCTATTATTTAACAGAGAGTGTCGACGGTGCCATTCCAGGGTAAAAATACACTCACAGCACTCGGGGGGGGGGGGAAGGGCAGAAAAGTAGTTTGATTTTTATTTTGTGGATCCTAATTAACAAATTCATTTGACCAAAAATATAATGTGAGTTTTTTCCATGGCATCATTGATCTTAAGTAGAATTCTCTGGAAGGTATTATCTGAGGTTGGGGTACTTTTTCCTAAGTGAAACTGCTAAGAAATGATATTGTAAGTACAAGGTGCACCAGCACTGAGGTCTCTGCTGCCCAGTTCCTTCATAGTGTCTTCAGATGGCCCTTGCTTCCCAGGACCAACGCTGCATCTGACTCACACTGCTGTCTCCTTTGATCAAATGCCTGCCACTTTCTGCTGAGTGACAGTGATGTAACCACCCTGGACGTTCCCCATCTTCCCAGAATCCATCTTCTCCTCCACAGTTGATGAGTGACGTGATCCTTTACTTTCCTCTCCAATCAAAACAAATGTCAAAGTAGCACACCCATGGCAAGACAAATTGCAAAACTGAAATAGAACTTAACTTTTGATCAATCTCTTGTCTCTACTAGCATATATAAACCTAAGGATATGATTTAATTGGTCTAGATTGGGGCTAGGTGTTGCTGCTTTTTAAAAGCTTACTGTAGAGTATCTCCCACATTTGAGAACCTCTGGAGACGCCATCTTGTCAAGCATGCAGTTGACAACTGTCCGCGCTTCCTGTCTCTGCTTCCTCTTGTCCTCCTGCCTCTTACTGATGTCATCGGTAGTGACCTGTTCCTGCTTCTTCTGTACCATTTCCTTCGTTTTCTGTTTTTTTTTCTTTTGTTGTTGTTCTTTCCTTAGAATTCACATCTCTTTAACGCTTACCATAGATTTGTTATCTTCATACGATCTATTTATGTTTAACAGCCCAGTATTGTAAATTATTCTTTTTGTCCATCAGTCAAGTCTTTAAAAACCGTGAGTAAATGAAACAAAAAGTCACACCTTCTTCAAAATAAACCACAGCAAATTAGTTTGCTTTCTTTTTTGATTTTTGTGTAGTTATTTGCACTTCCTTTGCCACTGAAATTTACTTGTTCCCACAAATATATGTCATTATTTTCCAGTGAAAATGCTATAATTTACTTCTTGCAGATTTCTTTTCTGTATTTAATATCATCAGTGCATTATTTCTTCATTTTTCTGGATTATTTTTCTTTCTTTTGTTATTGCTACATTTATCTTTAGCTATAAACAATACACTTTTACATGTTTTTCCTCAATATTTTGGCTTTTTGTTTTTATTTGTTGGTGAATTTTGCTCTTTGACATTGTCATACATGTGTACAGAACTTTACCTTCCCTTCTATTGTCCATTCGTTCCCTCTTTCTCCAGCCCTCTCCCCTTTCTAATTTTCCTTTCATATTCAGGTCTTTTGTTTTGTGTATACTGATGAACCCTAAGTCAACTTGGGCCCGCTGTGTGGTTCTGGGGTACAGATCTTTTCTTGGAGTCTGGTAGGTTTCCTCTATGTACACTACCGAATGTTTTGTCCAACCTTTCAAAACTGTGGGTAACCCTGTTGATATGTTGTAAGGAGTGATGAGGTTCTTAGCATTTCAAAGCTTATCAGTAACCAAGGAGGTTGCTTGTAGGTGTTTCAAGTGTCACCCTATTGTGGGTTTGTTGTTGAAATTGTGTGACTTTTGGAGGGTGATATCTTATCACTCTTTTCCCAAACTTATGATTCTTTATTCTTTCTGCTTCTTCTTACGTAGTGGTCCCTCGGCTTTTTTGGGTAAAGTGTATATCATGTAGAGGACTGACGGTCTCACTCTTCTTTAATTTTGGCATCTTGTGTCATCATGGTTCTCTGCATATTGATGAGTGCATTCTCTTTTTAAGGCCAAGGGTGGCTTAAGAATTCTGTCTGTTATCTCTTTTGTAATGGTCCCTTGAGGATCCTTGAGGGGAGACCACTGGATGTCCTACTGGGAATGAGTGTCCCATAGTGACTGCTTTTCTACAGACCACAATTTATTGCTGATAGAAGCTTCTGGGCTGGAGGCTGCAAGCTGCACAGATCTGGAGGATTAATGTTAGTATCTACACATGAGGCAGGCAGTGTCCATCTTTCTGACACTGAGCAACCTCACTCTGTATTTTTTCCACTTTCATTAATTTATTTGTGCAATTTGTGATTGTTTAAAAAATCTGAACAAAGTTCCATGCATATATTTATGTACCATATGTTCTTTATCCATTGATCAATCGGTGGGCACATAGACTCATTCCATTTCCTTCATATTGTGAATAGAGTCACAGTTATACTAGGTGTGCACACACCTGTCATGGTTTAAAAGTGAGTTAACTCCTCCTCAGTCCAGGCTCCTATATTTGAATCCCTAGCTGCTACCAGTATTTGGGAAGGTCATGGCACCTTTAGGAGGAGCTTTGCTGGAAGAAGGAAGTCACAGGGGGTGGATCTTAAGGTTGATTGACCCCACCCAGTTCGAATGAATAAATCTGTTCTTCAACTTGCTTGTAGCAGCTCTCTTCCAGTTTCTGCCTCCAGCCACACCTTTTCCACCATGAAGAACTCTATCTCCCCTCTGGACTCTTATGCTGAATAATCTTCAATCTTCCCTTTAGTTGTTTGAGCCTCAGTGGTGTCTCAGAAGAAACAGAAAGTAACTGGTATAATTACTATGATGAAATGTAGAGTCATGTGGAATATACTCAGAAGTGGGATATCTGGCTCATGAGTTATTTCTCTCTTTAGCATTTTGAGAAATCACACTGATTTCCAGATTGGCTGCACTAGTTTGAATTCCCACCAACAGTGAATAAGTGTTCTACTTTCCTTCCATCCTCTTCATCATTTTTTTTTTTCAGTTTTAGCCATTCTAATTTGGGAAGGTTTTAGGAACTTCTTGAGTACCTTCATTATTTTGTTTGTGTTTAATATACTGACTCCATTTTAAATGATGGCTTTTGCACAGGGTTTACAGTGTCCGGACCCCAAGTAGAGTCTATTGACTTTTCTTCTCATTGCTTTCTAGGTGGAATTCAGAAATTTCATTTGGTAGGGTCTTTACTCATATTTTCAAGACAGGTATTATAGTTCTAACACATTGTAGTAATAGCTATAGAAAGTCTCAGCCTCACAAGGTCAATGTATGGCTAATAAATTCATGAGTTCATGACTAGCTTGGGCAGTATAATAAGACTCTAGGTCAATGTTTTTTTTCATTTTGTGTTATAGCTTAAGTTATTGTGGGGCAAAATTGTTGACTTAAGAAACATTTCAATTAGCCTGTAGTAAAGGTAAAAGGCCTGTGACTCATACAGTGCCCCTCTTTCCTCAGTTGCGAAGATGTCTCTAATTTTACCTTTTTAGATGCTAAAATTTTATGAGATTTAATTGAACTTGTCACATTTCCACTGGGAAAGCAATATATTTAAATACCTCATAGATTGTTGGCATACTTCCTGTACAATTTTAAGCCATTGGCATTTTATTTTCCAGTCATTATATTTTATTTTTTCTTTTCTCAGGATCCTAGAAAACTTCTCTTCACAACAGGTAAGTTGCCATTTATTGTCTTTGCCTTTCTTTACATTGATACACATCTTTGAGAAGAAACGGGGCTAGTTCCTCTTTCAGGTACAAGTGTGACTGGGAAGTCAATGATCTGTGATCAGTAAAAATTGCAAGAAAGAATGAGGCATATTACCTTATTATAGGTACTAGTTTATCTATCTCTCTATCTGCCTATCTATCTGCCTATCTATCTGCCTATCTATCTGCCTATCTATCTATCTATCTATCTATCTATCTATCTATCTATCTATCTATCTATCTATCTGTCTGTCTGTCTGTCTGTCTGTCTGTCTGTCTGTCTGTCTGTCTGTCTATCTATCTATAATCTTGTGTGATGGGGCAGCAAGACAGAGTGGGAGGTCAAATCACAGGATGATTAGATCCACGCTCACTTAGAATGTGTCTTAACAGCTATGGATAGATCAGGCATAAACTGCAATAAGGTCAGAGGACAGAAGAAAGCAGTTAGAAGTAGGATGAACAGAATTAAAACAAGCAGGGTTACTAATGTGGAATAAGCACTTTCAAAGATAACACTGTAAGCACAGGTGCCTCCTGAGAGTCTGCATTATGCTGCTTCTTTGAGGAATGGTTCTCTGGATGGTGATATGCAGGTCCCACGTTCCTGCTCTCTGAGAGAAAAAACAGCCTCTTGGTACCAGCACAGTTCTAATAACTCAGTAGTAGGATATTTCATAATTTTAAAACAGATAAGAGGAGTCATTAGGGCTAGTTATGTTTTGAGGACAAGTCTCCTTTTTCATTTACAACTAAATTTTTCCTTCTCAAGCACATTATCCATGACATTCCTGTTGAGGCTATCTATTACTTTGCTAAAGCACATTTGGACATCTCAAAAATTTCTCTTAATGTTAAACGATTACAACCTTACATTTAACTATGAAGAAGAAAAGAGAAAGATGTATTGTGGGGAATACTTTTTTAGTTCTTCTTTCAGATACAAGGATGACTAGAGAGTCAATGATCTGTGATCAGTCAAAATTGCAGGAAAAAATAAGGCATATTACCTTTTTATAGGTATGGTTTATCTGTCTACCTACCTACGTATCTCTCTCTCTCTCTCTATCTATCTATCTATCTATCTATCTATCTATCTATCTACCTACCTACCTACCTATCTATCATCTACCTACCTTCTTGTGTGGTAGGGTAGCAAGACAGAGTGCGAGCAGGTGCACAAATATTCTGGAATGCATGTCAAGGTTCAGTGGACAACTTTCAGAAGTTGAATTTCTCCTACCATCATGTAACCTCCAGAAATCAAACTCAGGTCACTAGATTTGCATGCAGACACCCTTTCGACACTGGCGGCATCGCACTACCACTCTAGTTGATTAATGTTTAAAAAAAAAAAAGATTGATTTCCCTACCTCATGTAATCCGAAATCAACTCAGGTCAATAATTATGCAAACACTTACATGAGGATCTCACTATCCCATGTTTCCTTAGAACTATTATGAGGAATTATAAAACTTATTCCCATGACATATCTTACATATAAAAGCATTCTTTTCCTACCTGTAGAATTATGATATTTGCTACTTTAAATCCCAGTTTTCTATTTAGGAACATGATTTAATTTTGTTGATCAAAAATATGTTTTTAAGTCTTAGCACGGAATGAGAAATAAGGCTGAAAAAAAGACCCAAAATCTTATGTATAAATAGGCATTTGGGGTTCATATGAATTAAGAAAAATAAACAAGATCATTGGATTAAGAATATTTTCTGCTATAGAAAGTTTAATCAAAGTTTCAAGATATTTAAAATGACTCAATAGATCTAGTTTACTAAAACAAACACATTTCTTAAAATTATAATTTTACATACAAACAATATAGTACAGTTAATCCTTTGAATAAGTAGGTGATACCCTGAACGCCTTCAGCATAAAGCCCCATCACATTCTGTCCTTTTTTGGAAGTCCCATGAGTGGATTCCATAGCTGTCCTTGAATATCCTTAGGAATTTCCTGGGAAGGAATACCTGCATGCTTAGAGTGCTTCCAGCATCGGAGATATTTTTTCACAAGTTGATTCCTTCTGTTTTTAGAGTGCTCAATCTTGCACTGTCTTGTCTCTTGGTACTTACATTACTTCCCAGTGTAATTTAGGACTGCAAAATTAAGATTATTTTGTAAAAATGAAACCTGTGTAATTATAATGTAGTAATTACTTTTGCTGAGAAAAGATAGCCATATTTAAATTAAGAATGTGTAAAATAAATCAAATGGTTTGAGGTGTACAAACATTCATTTAAAAATGCTTATATGTCATGGAACTCTTAATTCAATAGTACCTCCCATGATGAGGACAAAATAACTGGCATCTAATTCGAATTAGAAAAATGTGAATAAAAATACAATTATATTTTCAATTATGTTGAAGAATTGGGTCAGTGAGTACAAGATAGTGTATTCCTGACCTTAATAAGTAAGTAAGAAGGAAAATGTCTCTGAAGTTCTTCCATGCATGGCAGTACCTTGGCATAATATGTTGTAAAGGCTACTAATGAATCAGCTTCATACTAATAAAGAAGTGGTGATGCATATACCATCTTGTGTTTTCCCAAAAATACAAATGGTGTATTTTGCCCGTATTACTTGAGGGGCTCACATAGTTCCAGAAAAGTAATTATAATTCACTTAAGCAAGTAACTTGCCTAGTGCAATTTGACTAGACAAATATTTTGTCCTGTTTTCCTGACTCTTGGGATGTGTAGCAGTATGTAGCTGATATATTAATTGGTAGCCAAGGGTGGTTGGGGTCTTACAGTATGCCTGGGAAGATTCAGTGCTTAGCTCTGGCTTAACACTAAGGTTCCCTAGACTGCAATTGATTATGTTGCTTGGCTCTCCTACTGGAATAAGATTTCCTTTAAGTTCACATTCATTTTATTTGTATCATTTAATGGTACATCATAAATGCCCATAAAAAATTCACTGAACAAATAAAGGTTATTTGTCTAACTCTTTTATTTAATGAAAGATCTGTATAACATCCAGGATAAGAACTAGGCTAATTTCTGCTTCATTATTTCTGGTAACTGGACCTTGGGATTTCTTCAAGAGAGTTTTTATCTTTCCTTGTTTTTAATCCATTCTAATTAGAATGAGGCTTGTTTTATTTTCATTGCTAGCTGTAAATTTTTCTTCAGTTATGTGAAGTCCACTATATGATGAAAAAAGACCAACAGTCTTTTCTTAGGGGAGGGGATTGAACCCGGAACCTTGCATATGTGAGGCAGGCACTTTTGCCACTTAGCTACATCCCCAGCCTGAGCTGTGTGAAATATTTTAATAATTCTGGGAGACAGAGATCCTTACACATCTGTGTTTGTTGATGCTGTATTCTCAGTAGCTAAGAAATAGAACTGGACTATATGTTCTTTTACAGAGTAATGGATAAAGGAAATGTGGCACATATGCCCAGTGGGATTTTATTCATCCTTAAGGAAAAATGAGAAAATGGCACTTATAGAAAATGGAAAAAAAAACTGAAAATGATGTAAAGAGAAATAAGCCAGGATCAGAAAGAGAAACAAATCTTATTCTAATTCTTACATATGTGTATGTTCGTGGGGTATAGGTCATTAAACGAGAAGAGAAACACAGGGCTGGAAAGTGAAATCTTAAAGGGTGGGAAGGGAGTAAGGTGGATGGTAGAACATACATGACATTACAGCAGAAGCAGAGATTATTTGGGAGAATGAAGACACCCACTGGCAGGAGTTGGCAGGAGAATGGGAGTAAGGAGGAGAAAATGTATTCATTTCTCCAGATAAACAAGAGACCTATTGATATTGTTGATATTATTTCAGCTTTTAGTTTCACCTTCCTGTTGCTGAATGAATACAGAACCCAAATAACTTAGGGCAACAAATGGTTTATTGTTGGCATACAGTTTCTAGTTATAGTTCATCAATATGGCAGGAAAGCTCATATCAACAGGAGCCAAGAGAACCAGCCACACCAAATCAGTGGGAAGAGCTTGTCAGTTTGCCAAAATATTGAACCAGCTTCCTCCATCTTACTCACTTGTCCAGAGAGTTCTTCCTTTCACCACAGGTTGGATCATTACACATCAATTAAATCATCTCAAATGTGCTTGCCTTAACTAAATAAATCCTCATAGGTATAACTAAAAGTTCAGTTTTTGATTGTCTATATGACACTTGCATATAATTGGTGTGTCAACCATTCATTCTGGACATGCTATATAGCATGCCAAGTTTATAGCTACCTAACATGCCATCATTTTAACAATGTTTCCAAATTACTTCTTTGTTTATTTACATGGATTTTGTGGCATGTCAGAATTGTTGATTTTAACCTGGTTTTGATGCTAAGTGAAAATATATCTACATACATTCTTAAAACACCTGCACAGTAATTTTTCTTGAGTTGTACAATTTTTATTCACATTTTATATTACTTTTTTTATACGCAATATACATTGACCTTGTACATTGTACATCTTTGAAAAGTTTGATGTTAAATAAAAACATGATCTTAAAAATTATTTTTGGTTTTGACTCCCCCCAAATCAGTTTTTTTGTTTGTTTTTTTTTTTTCCATGGAAGCTGAAGGGGTTACTGGTTCCAATAAAAGGAAGGGGAATGGTGAAATACTGGACAAAATAGAAACAGCAATGGTGCCGACTGAATTTTAACACTCATTGATGACATTTCATATGGGATGCAGTCTATTTAAGTAAATATGTGTCCCCATTATAAATGGATGATTGGGATGTGAGAATGGGCTCTTCTACTAAAGGAACAACAGACCGCCTTGTCTTAAATGCTTTGAAGCTGTGTTGGGTTTTTATTTTTATAATTTTTTGCTTTTAACAAAAGGCTTATTTGAGGGAAGAGTATATATACAGATATGCAATTTGAATTTGGCTCTCCATTGAACAGCATACTGTACCTTGGATTTGTAATTTTGTACTTTCTTCTCAGCATGCTTACAGTTAAAATGTTCTTGCAAACATTTTCACAGTTCCTGGACTGACGGGTGTCTGCATGGTGGTCGTGCTGTTTCTCATGGTCACAGCTTCTACATATGCAATAAGGTGTGTGTCAGAGCAGCTGCTTTATAATTCAGCAGTTCGCATTACCTATATATGGTCTTCATCTTCATGCACATTGTGAAAATCTTGACTGACCAAAATGTTTTAGTTAATCAGTGCCCTGGCTAGTGGACTAATCCCAGTATCCATGACTAAAGCAGAAACATTTCCCCATGGCACTTGTTGCATATATTTTTAAAATTATTTTTACATTTATCAAATTTTCTGAGTTCATAAGGAGTTGTATGTGGAGATTTTCCTCTTGAATATCAACAAACTGAATTCTTCAGTGTCTTTCGCCAAAAGAATAGTAGGATATGATTGCATTTGTAACTGACAAATATATTTTTAGAGATTGTTAGATCATATGTATCAAATCTGTAACTAATATGTAGGCTGCAATCTAGAAATTTCAATCACTAATCACAAAATCACTAATGCAGTGATTATGTATAAAGAGGCATCAGATATATGCAGAATCCATGTAATGAAGATTTTAATGATATTGTTTGTGGTAGCAAATTCTATAAATTGCATAATACAATAACTGGGTATTATTTAAATGAATACCAGGCATTCTGGGGTGGGTACCAACATCACCCAAGAACCTTTAATAAATACTTCCAACATTCTAATATATTTACCAAAGACATGGGATAATATAAATCACATGTACTTTTCATGTGAGTTGCCTTATAGCTTCTTTCAAAATATGTCTTACAATAAGAAACTTCAGAATTACGTGTTACAGTAAGAAATTTATACATCATTTGAAAATTGATAATGTTGGCAAAAAAGAACAACTCAAAAATTGCCAATCAATGCTGGGGAGATGGCTGGGAAGGCAAGATGCTTATCATGCAAGTGTGAAGATATGAGTTTAGATTGACAGCAACATGTAAAGGACAGATGTAAGGCAGCATGCATCTGTGATTGCAGCATGCATCTGTGATCCTAGCCCTGCATAAGCAGTGTTAGGTGCTGGGGATTGCTGTACAGTTATCCCAGATGAACCAGTAAGTTCCAGGTCCAATGGGAGAACTTATCTCAAAGAAATAAAATGGACAGCTATTGAGGAAGAAATCCAATGTCGATCACTGTCCTGACTTGCACATGCATCATACACGTGCATGCACATTTATGTGTAAATAAACACAAAATAACAGAACAGCAGATTACCTACCTACTTCTTACATCACAACTTTGAAATATACAATTTAGTTATTTTCATGTATTTTTATTTGATATACACATAATTTTTCAGTTCACATGTGGTTGGTTCATACTTTGTCTTAAAGGATGAATTCTACATAATCTCATTTCAGATTTCTTACATTGTGATATATGTTTGCAGTGCTGTATACTCTTTTTTAAATGAGAAGAAATGTAAAGTAGGATTGAAACTAATTTCCTTATTTTTTCAGAGTTGCTAACTATAATATCTTCTGGTATACTCATAACCTGTTCTTTGTCTTCTACATGCTGCTGCTGTTACATGTTTCAGGGTAAGTGTCAAAACATGGTCTTTATTGAAAACCATGCGTAACTGAAAGTGGATTTACGACATGACTCTATAAGAATTTCCTTGGGGAATGGCAAAAGTATTTAGGGACTTGGAGTTAGAAATAATGTAGAGTAAATCAACATGAAAATCTATTAAAGTTCAATATAGAGTCATTATTGTTCAATGACATGGTTTTAATAGTCCCTACAAACACATCTTTATATCATCTGAAAGAAAGTGATAAGGCAATGTTTAAAAGCTCATCAACATTATTATATATGTAGGCTGCGTGTTTGTGAGTGTAAATGTGCAATTCCCATGATGTGTATGTGGAGGTTAGAGTGCAAGGTTGTATAGTTGATTCTCTCCTTCCATCTTTACATGGGTTCATGGTTTGAATTTAGGTAGTCAGGGGTATGTGACACATTTTTTATTTGCTGAGGTATATGTCCACAACTTTAATTTTTTTCTTTGATTGTATTTTCATTTTTAGATACCGTCTTGCCAGTATAGAATGTATAACAATGGTGTTCTAGTTTGGGGTTTAAAAGGTCTGTGGAAAATAAGAGTTGCAAAGAAGCAAGCAAGCAACCAAGAAAACAAACAAACAAACAAACAATAAAAAACACAAAACCAAATAAGCAAAATCAAAGGCTTCAATTGAGAAAGATGTTATGTGTGAAAAAAAATCACAAAAGGAAAAATCAAAACAACATAGGCTTCTTACAATGGACAGGTCCCAAATTTTCTGAAAAGCCTCTATATTGAAGAAGTAAATCCACAATTGTTAAGCAATCCCGGGAGGTATGGGGAGGAATGTGTGCATCTGAAAACCCCCAGAAGTGGATGTGGAGGTCTGGATGTGACAATCACACTCTCATGCGACACTAAAACTGTATTTGGTATCATTTGATTGACTTGTTTTAGCAGTATTATACAGGCGAAGAAGCAGACTTTTAACAGAATGTAGGTACAACTCAGCTTTGAGATTACCTTACCTTGGATGATAAGGATTGTGTTGTAGGAAATATGGCCAATCCCAATATGGTGATCCTTTGTTAGCCATTTCTTCCTGATAAATCAGGAAGCTTTGATTGATGGAGCTTAGTTCTTTTCATTTTGCTGGGCAGAGACGATGTAGTCTCCAGAGCCTTAGGGAGTCCTGGAAACCCTAGGTATAGCAAATTTGATTTGGATTCTCTTTAAATGGCTGCCGAATGAGGTCAGGATTGTGGTAACCAGATGGCCAGTGGAAACAGAGGCTCTTCAGGACAACAGTGATTCACAGTGCAATTATGAAATGCTACTTACTATAGGCTGAATATGAATTCAAGATGCTTCAAATGCCTCATATTTCAAGCGCTTTATGCCATTAAGTGCTCAGGATTTTATGAAGATAAATACATTGTGAAATATATGAGTGTGAAAACTAAGATTAAGAAATCTCAGTAACTTTTGCCAAAATAGACTTAACTTGCAGAAATTGAGTTCAAACCCAGGCGATTCCCTTAAAAATTCCTTTTTTTTTTTTTTTTTTTACTGGCAGGCTGCATATAGATAGATACATGCATACGCACATACATATCCATGTATGTCTACTTAAATATGTGTATGTACACTAATATATATACATGTGGTGTAATTTTGCTGGGGAGCTTGTACTTACAATTTGATCCTGTATATTCTTTAAAGGTTGCTGTCTGGTCTCAGCTAGGATTATAACCTATTTGCTTCCCGTCTTCCCTTCTTTCCTTAATTCCTTCTCTTTACCCTCCTTTTCTCCTTTCCTCCTTTCCTTCTTTCTTCCTTCCTTCCTTCCTTCCTTCCTTCCTTCCTTCCTTCCTTCCTTCCTTCCTTCCTTCCTTCCTTCCTTCCTTTCTTCCTTCTCTCTCTCTCTCTCTCCTTCTGTGTTTGCATGTATTTATGTGTGAATAGGTGAAAATTTGCATGAGGATATGCATGCACAAATGTACATGCGAATGTGGAGGCCTAAACACAACCTTGTGTGTGATGGCTAAGTACCATCCATCTTGCTTGTTGAGGCAGGGTCTCTCATTGTCCCGGAAGTTTTCCAGGTAGACTAGAGTAGCAGGACAGTGAGCCCCTAGGGGATCCAACTGTCTCCATCCTGTCAGCAGTTAATTATAAACAAGCACCAAAGTACCTATGTGGGGACTTGAACTCAGATCCTTCTGCTTGCAGACAAAGTACTTTCCTTCTGGGCCATCATCCCAGGCTACCTTCTTAACTTTCTATCAGAGATGAGATGAATGTTGTCATTTACTAGTGTAACTGATTATACATTCTTTGATATTTATGCTTTGTTAAATTAAAACCTTGAGAACAACTGCTCTTTTGCAATTCAAAATATATATTTTTTAAGTTCAGGAGTTCATAAAAAGTTCTTACTTTTAGTGAGGATTATATTGACATCTCTCTAGCTTTCGTAAGTAAAAAAGACTGACTTAATTTAGCATTTACTTTTGTACAGCAAGCATAATAAACAAGAGGTAATTTTAATTTACATAGAGAAGTAAGAGATATCTACAAAATGAATTTTATATAATCAATAACTCTAATACTTAAATAAGTTATCATTGGGCATAATCACAGCATAGTAAGTATTCTATAGTCCACTTTTTTCACTGTAGTTTAATTTTGAGCAGAGCAATACAGATTATGCTTCTGGTACAGGGAAATTGTTGCTGGTAAAATTTGAAACTATTTCTCAAAGTGTCTTTTTTATTAATAAATGATATCTATGTAGAAAAGTTCTGCTGTGCCACTATTAGGAACTTAAAAAAATCTTTACATTGCATTACTTAAATAGTTTTATTCTCTATTTTTTGAATATATGAAGAAAGTGAAGCTATTCCAGGCAAGATGCTGGATATGTGCTAAGATTTATTACTTTTAAAGAGGAAATCTTGTCTTGCTGGGAATGCAGTCTTCTATCAATCCATGTGCTGTCCTATAGGCTATTGGAGAGCAATCTACTAAATGATTCCAGCCTCCCAGGAGATAATCGATTCAGAATAAAGAAACATATGAAAGAACTGCAGACTGTGTATTTTGAAACAGAAATATTATTTATTTATGGGAATTGCAGTGATTCAAATAATTGGAGAATCTAGGAAATGTTTGTCTTCAAAGATGATTTGATTAATATTTTTACTCTTCCTTTATACTTACTTTGTTATAAGTATATTTTTGCAGAAAACGAATAGGATCCTTCATATGATTCGATTGTGTTGTTTTTTCGCAAGATTTAAAAAGATGTCTCAATAAGCCTTTAATTCTGGTCAAATAATATCCCTTTTCATACTTTTGTTTTAGTTTAAATGTCAAATGGTGACTACTTATATTTTGAAAAACAAAGTGCTACTCTGGACCATGGATAATGTGAATGTCCTACTCTGGTCCATAAGTGTTGTGGAGTGTACTGCTGTGGTCCATGGGCACTGTGAAATGTGCTACTCTGGCTCATGGGCACTGTAATACGATGCTCTGGTCCATGGGCACTGTAGCAGTCAGCCTCCATGGTTGCTGATAAATGACCATCATACAGCTTAAGAGAACAAGGAGTTTACTTTCTTAAGATAGTCCAGTTACAATTCTCAGTCCAGCTTGACAGGAGAGCACGCACCAACACCAAGGCTGAGGGAACTGGCCACACCATCACTGCATAACGGCTGAGAGATGGACAATCCTTACTTGCCAGACCAGCATGTCTGGCCAAGTGAACAGAATGATGCCAACTCTCTCAACCTGCTCTCCATGATTTATTCCAGGGCCTAATCCCACCCACCATGAGCTGGGCCTTCACCATCAGCTAGACAATCTCCTTCAGGTTCGCTCTGGGCTCAACTCAGTCACTAATTCTCCTCCAAAGCTCAAACGCTCAACAGTCAAGTTGACGCCTGTGCTTAACTATGACAGACACTATGGGGCGTGATGCTCTGGTCCATGGGCACTGTAGTATGATGCTCTGATCTATGGGCACTGTAGTATGATGCTCTGGTCCATGGGCACTGTAATATGATGCTCTGGTCCATGGGCACTGTAGTATGATGCTCTGGTCCATGGGCACTGCAGTATGATGCTCTGGTCCATGGGCACTGCAGTATGATGCTCTGGTCCATGGGCACTGCAGTATGATGCTCTGGTCCATGGGCACTGTAGTATGATGCTCTGGTCCATGGGCACTGCAGTATGATGCTCTGGTTCATGGGCACTGCAGTATGATGCTCTGGTCCATGGGCACTGTAGTATGATGCTCTGGTCCATGGGCACTGTAGTATGATGCTCTGGTCCATGGGCACTGTAGTATGATGCTCTGGTCCATGGGCACTGTAGTATGATGCTCTGGTCCATGGGCACTGTAGTATGATGCTCTGGTCCATGGGCACTGTAGTATGATGCTCTGGTCTATGGGCACTGTAGTATGATGCTCTGGTCCATGGGCACTGTAATATGATGCTCTGGTCTATGGGCACTGTAGTATGATGCTGTGGTCCATGGGCACTGTAATATGATGCTCTGGTCCATGGGCACTGTAGTATGATGCTCTGGTCCATGGGCACTGTAGTATGATGCTCTGGTCTATGGGCACTGCAGTATGATGCTCTGGTCCATGGGCACTGTAGTATGATGCTCTGGTCCATGGGCACTGTAGTATGATGCTCTGGTCCATGGGCACTGTAGTATGATGCTCTGGTCTATGGGCACTGCAGTATGATGCTCTGGTCCATGGGCACTGTAGTATGATGCTCTGGTCCATGGGCACTGCAGTATGATGCTCTGGTCCATGGGCACTGTAGTATGATGCTCTGGTCCATGGGCACTGTAGTATGATGCTCTGGTCCATGGGCACTGTAGTATGATGCTCTGGTCCATGGGCACTGTAGTATGATGCTCTGGTCTATGGGCACTGTAATATGATGCTCTGGTCCATGGGCACTGTAGTATGATGCTCTGGTCCATGGGCACTGTAGTATGATGCTCTGGTCCATGGGCACTGTAGTATGATGATGTGGTCTATGGGCACTGTAGTATGATGCTGTGGTCCATGGGCACTGTAGTATGATGCTGTGGTCCATGGGCACTGTAGTATGATGCTCTGGTCCATGGGCACTGTAATATGATGCTCTGGTCTATGGGCACTGTAGTATGATGCTGTGGTCCATGGGCACTGTAATATGATGCTCTGGTCCATGGGCACTGTATTATGATGCTCTGGTCCATGGGCACTGTAATATGATGCTCTGGTCCATGGGCACTGCAGTATGATGCTCTGGTCCATGGGCACTGTAGTATGATGCTCTGGTCCATGGGCACTGTAATATGATGCTCTGGTCTATGGGCACTGTAGTATGATGCTCTGGTCTATGGGCACTGTAGTATGATGCTCTGGTCCATGGGCACTGTGGGGTGTTATGCTCTGGCTTATGGGCATTGTGAAGTGTGTTTCTCTGGTTCATGGGCACTGTGGAATGTGCTGCTCTGGTTCATGGACACTGTAATATGATGCTCTGGTTCATGGGCACTGTGGAATGTGCTGCTCTGGTTCATGGACACTGTAATATGATGCTCTGGTTCATGGGCACTGTGAGGGTCACTGCTCATGGTCACTTTGGAGTGTGCTGCTCTAGACAGGAACAGTGGAATGATGAGTCAAGCTGTCAGGTCTTGTTCATCTTGCATGTATTGCCTGTTTTCTGCTTCCCTTCATCTCTACAAAGTAAATGCTGAATTCAGAGACTGTCCATCGTGACTTCAAAGTTGCAGAGCTTCTTTTTATGAGCTATAATTCATTTACTGTAACTTTTACCAAGTTATGGATAAGTGCATGATTCTGAAGGTCATGGAAATTGAGCTCCTCCCTTTTCCTACACTGTATTATTTTATTTCTTGCATGAAATAAACAACTCATCATTTGCAATCTTTCTCTTTGGATGTATTGAATAGATGAGAAATAATAATTCTGATAATATTTGATGCTTTATTTTTTGTGGTACTGGGGACTGAACAAGGGAATTTAGAAACATAGACAAAGTATAGAGATACTAAATTTCAGAATGTAAAAATATAGTGGTATTAATATTATTAGATGTATTGGGAATAAAGTATTTTAAACTGGAAAAATTAATTAATGCAGTGTTTTCAGAAAGTCTGTGATGTCTTCTTAGCTAACTAATTGTCACTTCATAGGGAAAACTGCTTAGTAGATCACAAGAATATTCCTCTAGAGGATGATAATTTTGCAATATTGTTAAAATCTTTATAATGCTCTTGATTTTCTCAGTGATGACTTTTTCCCTCTCATTTTAACATATTTTAGGCAAGATAACTTATTTGTAAAGATGAGAGACAGAGAGAGAGAGAGAGAGAGAGAGAGAGAGAGAGAGAGAGAGAGAGAGAGAGAGAGAGAAGGAAAGCAGAGGGGAAGGGAGGGGAGGAGAGAGAAGAGGAAGGAAGAGGAAAGAAGGACAGAAGGATAGGAGGGAAGAGGAGAGGAGCACTTTCTCTGTCCAGATGTGGAGCTAGACATTTCTTTCTTCATTTTTATTTGAAAAAGTTACTAGGAGAGACAAACTGCCATTTCACACTGTCATATCACTTACTAGTAAAATGATTCTGTGAAGAGAGGGGTTGCTGAGTGCTAGTCTTGACCTAAGAGACTAAGCTTGTTCCTTTCATAAACTCGGGAACTGACATTGTGAATGGGATTTGGTGCTTCTGCCTCTGCCACTTTACCAGGGTCAACGTTCTCACTGGCTTTTGCTCAGCGATATCGTGTAGGTACTGATTATGTTTTGTGTTTGTATTTAATTAGTGAGAGATTACAGTGTGATGATTCTGCAACGGATGGAGGGCAGGTGCTGCTCAGAGACCCAGTTTACATTGCAAGTAATTTTTTTGTGCCTGCTTTGTTGGGTGTGTTAGAATAGATTTTAATACATGATAGATACTCTGCTTGTGTGTGTTCAGGTGTCTTCCAACATCCTTTGCACTTCATTGTTTTGAAACAGGGTCTCTCATTGATCTTGAAGCTCACTGTGAGTACCCTGGGTCTACCTGTGAGTCATCTCCCTCCCTAATGTTTGGGTTACAGGCATGTGAGATCATGCCCAGCTTTTTATTTAACTGCTTAAGGATTTGAACTATGGCTTTCCTACTTGTCCAAGTGCTCTTATCTGCCTAGACATGTCTTCAAACCCCTAATTTACTCTTTTAAAACAATTTTTCTTTGGCCATGGGAGATTACTTAATTTTGGTTAGATAACCTTAGACCATTATTTGCAACTTACTTGAAACATGTTTTCTGGAGAACTTAAACAAAAAGCAGTTTTCTATACATGTCCCTAAAAGCACGTGATCTTTAGACTGGAAAGTAGTTGCTGGTCACTCTCCATGGTGACAGAAAATGTCAGAATCACAGCTTAGGGTTAAGGGGTTAAGAAGTTCGGTAGCTCAGACAAATGTTTATGAGGTCAGTTTTCTGTATAAACTTGACATATCTTCCCTCAGTTATGCCCTGAGGAGAAGAAATCGAGCCTATGCTATTAGGCACTGGAGGCATTTCTGCAGTATATAGAAGAATTTGAATGTGAGACTTCCAAGTATGGTGTCTTTCATGGGCCTCTTTCTCAGATCCCTCTGTTCAACTACATTGATGTTGTAAAAGGGAAGACTTGACCACCTTCTTCTTAGAAGGAGGGTCTTCATAGAAAGTCAAATGGGCACTTAAATGAGGCCCAGAGAAAGAAAGCCTCATAAATTCTACATCCAGCTTGCTTTTCTTCTGGCCAAAGAAGGTTTCATATACTTTCTGTGCCATTTCCCTATCATGTCTGCTGGAGTGTCAGTGACTGTATAGTCCAAAAGGTTTTTTTTTTTTTTTTTTTTGAGGAGATGCTATTAATAATTAAGTAGTGAATGTGGTGCACCCAGGCAGGTAGTACATGACTGTCATGATTTGAAAGGTGAATTGTCCCCCACAGGCTGTTTGTAAATTGTATAGCACCTTTTAGGGGTGGAGCATGGCTAGAGGAAAGCAGTAACAGTAGATGGTTCTTGAGATTAGTCCCACTCTGCTTCCATGCTTCCAGGAGAAGTTTGCTTTTACAGTTTGCAGTGAGCATTTTT
This sequence comes from Typhlomys cinereus, assembly GCA_023101885.1. Classification (NCBI taxonomy): domain Eukaryota; kingdom Metazoa; phylum Chordata; class Mammalia; order Rodentia; family Platacanthomyidae; genus Typhlomys; species Typhlomys cinereus. The sequence goes on along the minus strand of JALPQD010000351.1, from coordinate 725,368 downwards.
GCAGCTTGTAGTCTTCATAATGGATGTGACTTAAGCCGTCTCCAGCTTTTATCTCTAGCCAGGCCTTTTCCACTCTAGTGGACTGATCTCCCATCTGTAACTGTAAGCTGAATAAATTTCCCTTTCCCCCCCTTAACTTGTTTTAGCCTCAGTGATGTCTCCAGAAGCAGAGAAGAGTAACTGTTGCACCCACCTACTCCTTGGCTTTGGGGTCTTCTATGGAGGGCAATAGGTGGTTTCTCTTTTAAACCCTGAGCCAGAATCACTGAATGTGTTCTTATTTTAAAATACATTGTATATTTGCCTTTTCTTTGCCCTGATTAAGAGATTATGCTTAGAAGTCTATTGCCATGATAGGCAGTTAAAACTTTTGTAAATGATTTTTTACTCCAGGTATTTATACTTTGTAGATGTTTCATTTTTAGTGGCTCTGTTATGCTTACTAGTTTGGTGCCTATTATTGCTATTACTAGAATTACACTTCTCCTGGAGTAGGGATTCCTACCTTGAATTTGGAATTGCTAGAAATTATTGAATGGATTCATAAGGACTGGGAATTCTTGGTATATTCATATTCCCTACATATATTTGTGCATGCGTATTAACTTATTTAGTTTTAAAACACTTATGCACATTTTGCATGAGAGACTTCCTGACTTTCATCAGAGTCACAAAGGTGTATAAAGTCCTAAAAAGTTAAACTACTACTGAACTGAAGTCTTTCAAAGTTAGAGTGCAACTGGAAACCTATGCTATTTCCAATATTATCATTTCATATAGTATACTTCCGGTTTAGGGTTTCATTGTTAAAAATACTGTGCTGTGTAAGAAATTGAAATAAACTGAGGCAGTTTCTTTTTGACATGAAGAAAATTGAAAATTACAGATATAGATTTAAAAACCACAATTATCATTGCAAAGGATAATAAAATATCCATATTAACATCTGAGTTTAAGTAATATTTGCAATGGAAAATGTTTTCAGCATTTTATGTACACATTCACACACACTTTTTTGCTTGCTTTTAAATATACATACCACTTAAAAGGTTAAATTCAGTGATTTCCCAAGTCACCTGGTTATTGCCTAAAAAGAGCTAGGGTTTACCTTTGAAATATAATTACACCATCTATGTTTCTCACCTACCCTTTTAATGAGCAGTTGAATTATTTGTCCATGTTTTATGATATCATTGTATTTGCATGAAATATAATCACGTGACATAAATTTTGGGGCAACGTTTCAGTTTATCCTTGTAAGTTACTAAATGTGTGCATAGCTTTAGATGTTTTGAGCAGGAAATTTAGTTTTTCTGTAAAATGTGGGTTCTAAATTATACTGAAGGTAAAATTTAGTCTTTTAGAAAGCAGGGTTAATATAAAATACCTTTGTGGGCTCCATTTTATGACTAATTCTTAAAACATAACCTTGTAACAATAACTTCATTTAAAAATCTAACAATACAATTATGGTTTATTTGACCTTACTTTTTAAAGTTATCTGAAAATAGCACATGAAAGTAGACTATAGATTTTAGATTTGAGTTAACAAAATTTTTTTGGAAGAAATACTCTTATGAATATTTTTACTGCACTATATGTCTTTGCAAAGAGATTGTATCAAATCAATGAGGGAAGGAAATTGTTAACAGGAAAAATAAAAAATTTAAAAATTAATACTTTTCATCAGAATTTGCAGCCAATTGTGTCTTTCAAGTTAGTGTCAAGTGTGAGGGATGACAAGCTAAATACAGTGGAATATCAAACTGAATAAACAATACTAAATAAAGTGAGGTCATTATCCGACTACCTCCTTTTGTTCTTCTGTGCATATTTGCTGCCCTGATCTTAGATTAGAACAAGCCACCTGATGCTCTCGATTCTTAATTGAAATGAAATAAGATTGGTTGTCGGAACATTTCATTCATGAGATTTTTGATAAATTTTCTCTGGAAATTCTCATAGCTTTGTTGGGAGATAAAAATCGAAAGATACACATAGTAAAGACACTACCAATAGAACTGTGTGTGATATATATGGAGATACATATATTTATCACTATTTATGCAATTCTCTCATGTATATATACATATATGTAATTCAGTCAAAGAACAAGGTCATTGTAATTAATGACAGAAATATATTATGTCTCGTGATGAGATTAACTTAAGCTCCCAGATATTTACCTCAATTATCTAGAGCAAATCCATTTGTTTCACTCTCTTTAAGCTTTGTTCAAGAAATTAACGAGTGGTTGAAACATCTCTGGAGAGTATTTTAGCAAGTGTCAGTGCTGTCATCATTATCATTGGCATGCCTAAGAGTGCCACTCTCCACTGTAGGCAACATAAATTAAGAATAAGACTGAGGATTGCATAAACAGTAAAAAAAAATCTGAATATAAACTTCATGAAAATTTCCAGGCAGCAGGGCTGAAAAACTCAAGCGAATATCATCTGTATTAATATAAGGAATGCTTCATATGGTACAGAACTTTAGATAACCATAAATTGGAATTGAATTTCAGAAAACACCTGTGTTCTCTCTGGCTTCTGCCACCATGCATCTGTGAGCCCAGTGTGAAAGAGGAAGGAACTCAAACTAGTGTTTTAGAAGGAACAACTTTTCTCCTCATCTTTTTCAGTGGCAGCCCTTTCACTCATTTGTATATCATTGTTCTATGTTTTCAGCTCCATGTTTCAGTTTATCTAGAAATATGCTATTAGGGCCATGCATTTTCAGTCTTTCCTTCCAAGTCATCTGTTCCTTCTGACTAACAACAGCCCTGCATGTTTATTGCTTCTAGATTCCTCCTAGTCTCCTCTTTTGTCAGAGAATTGAACATAATGATAAGGAATAATCTGAGTTCGTTTAAGTGTGACTTGGCTCTCTACCTAGTGACCGTTAACTGTGTATAATACAATCTAAGAAAAACATTGTAAGTAGCATATTGATTCCTGGGCCAAAGGAATATGCTTTTAAGTGTTGATTTGTTAAGTTGTACTTTAGAAAGGCACATTTTTATTGAAGATGTGTATATGACTAAATATTCACTGCAGCACAGAAACAAGTCTCTCATTTTTATTCTCTCCACTTTCTGATTTCCTCTTTTTTCCCCTTTCCTTCTCTTTCTCCTCCTCCTTCTTCCTGTCCATCTTATTCTCCTTCTTCTTGCTCTTCTTCATCCTCTTCCTTCACTCCCTGTCCTCTTCCCTCTTCCTACCCTCCTTCTTTTTTTTCCTACTTCTCCTTCTCTTCTTGACTACAAGCACAGAATGATATTGTGAACATGTAGCATTCAGAAAACAATCTTCTGGTATAATTTCTTGCCTTTCCACCTTACTTCAAGATCTTGTCTCATCATGCCTACTATGTAAAGCAACATTTCCCCTGGATATATAAGGAATTGTAGACACTTATGCCCCTCTATCTTTTATATGGGGTCTAGAAATCCAAACTGAAGTCCTACGACTTATGAAACAAGCCCTTTACCTGCTGATCTCCCCACAAAATTTTTATAGGAATTTCAAATCCCCCTTTCCTGTAATATTTACCTGATTTGACTGTTAGTAGAGACAGTGTCCTATACAATTGTGGTATTTATGATGTGTATGGCTCCCACTTCTAATTTCCCATTTGAGTAATGTTTTATTGATTTAAACTTTGATTTTTCCATGTAATTGTTAGGGAATGAGGTTTTATGGCTTATTCATATTTGTCAATAAGTTACCCTGTAAGCAGATGGGGAGGGGATCCATACAATGTTGTATTTTTTCCTTATTTTTTATTTTTTATTATATATAATGATGAATTTCTGTGTTTTTATCACACACTACCCACCCTCACCTTCCATCCCATCCCAACCTATTCATTTGCCCCTTCAGCTAGTTTTCCTCTTCCACATACCCCTGGATGTGTTTTCAAATGGATCCCATCTATGATGTTTAAACTAGCTAGTGCTTGGGTACCCACCAGGACACAAATGGCCCACTGGAGGATAAACTATATAGTATAGAGGTTTCTCATCTCTCTTTTCCAGCACTAGCCCCATGTAGTTTCTTGGGGTATCATCATGTCTCATGAGATCTTCTCTGTTCCAACGCATGATGTTGCTAGTGTAGCTGTTGTAGTGGAATCAGACATCATTATGTTGAATAGCTCTGGGGTATGGAAGCTTGCTAGACTGCTATCTAATACTATTTCTCCCCAACCTGTTACTCTTATGTTCTTTTCTGGCCCCTCTTCTGCAAAGCTCCCTGAGTCTTGAGATGGGGTGATTTAGATTTCCTTACGAGGGTTTTTTTCTTTGTATTTTAGTCATTTGTGTTTCTCTGCATTACACATTTTTCCTTGCACAGGGATACTTCTTGGTTGAGTGATCCATGGTATATGGATCCGTGGGAATAATGATAAGTGTTTAGATAGTTGCTTGCTATCAATTATTTCTTGAGGGTAAGTATTTCTGCCCTATAATAATCTACTTTTGTCCTAGTCTTCTATAACTTTCTTCTGAAAAACTGTTTTCTTTTTTAAATATTTTAAATTCTTAGTTATACATTCCTTGCCTCCCTTGCTGCCCCCATTCCTTCCTCCTGTCCCTCCCTCTCTCATCTCTTCCCACCTCTTCTCCCTTCTTGGGTCCAATCTGCTCCCTCCTATTTTCCTGCACTTTAGTTCTATGGGTCCTGGGGTTCCCTTTGTATCATCTTTTCTAGTGTGGACCACTGATATTGGATATTCCCCTACTTCTGTCTGACCTCTTACCCCTAAGGATCCTACTGCCTGCAACTATTTCTCCTGAGATCCATGCCAGATCCATGCTGACATGTCCACCACTGTTCAAGTCTGATGAGGTTAAGTCCCATTGTCATCAGTTACTATCTGCTGGCTGCCCTATCTTGAGTGGAGTGACCAGTCCAGCAATGGAACTCTCCATCATTAGGCTCTTACAGTCGTACTGCCCCCTCTTCTGCAAAGTTCCCTGAGGCTTCAGGTGGGGAGAGATTTGGCTGGCCTGGTTCAAGGTGAACAATGTAGGGTTGCCAGTGTTCTGTATTCTGGTTGTTTGTTGTTGTCTATTTCTAGAAAGTTGTTTTATTTTGCTTAAAGTAAAAAAAAATGCGTATAGGTACATGGAGATAGCTCAAAGGTTTAAGCCTTTGCCTTCCAAACAAAAGGACTTGAGTTCAGATCCCTAGGTTCCATGTAAAATTTCAGGTGGAATAGAAGCAGCTTGCAATTCGTCCCTGCAAGTAGAGTATTGGAAACCACAGAGCAAAACAATAAAAAGGTAGAACGATACAGGAGGATTTCCAGTATCACCCCTCGACCTCCATGAGCAGATACACTTTGTACACACACACACACCAAAAAAGACTTGTGTTAGAAAATGAAACCAAATCCTTTATTTCCAAACCTATCACAGCAGTCTAACTTTTACAGAAACTACTAGAATGTGTGTTCCTGCAGGTCAAGAATGTGTCTTATTTCACTGTTATTTTGCTGATTTCTGTGAACTACAACAAGTATTCAGTAAGCTTTAGTTTAGTTAAGGATGAGAATAGTTAGAAGTGTAAACGCTAGTTTGATGTGGCTGTTGTTGAAACATATTCTTGAGTAGCACTGACTTAGTGCTACTTGGCTGCAAATACTGATCCATTCGCTTAATTTCTCATAGTAACTGCCATTTCTAAAATATAGCCATATTTTTGAAGGTAGACAATTAGTTAGTTTTGACTTTCCTGGTAATTATCAGTGGGCCAGAACTGCCTTAGAGGTGGCTGAGAAAGTTTCAGAACAAGTGAATATAAATGAATAGTAAAAAAATAGATATAAATTTTCAATGTTTTTCTATTTTCTTTTTCACAATTTTCTTGTTGGTAGAAAAGAAGTATAAGCTTCTGTATTTAAATTCACAGTCTAATGTTTTGAATAAACTATATCTTCAGAATAGAGTCCCTAATATAATTTTAGTGTTAATGGTTAGAAGAATTAGAGGAATAAGGTGAAGAACTATGAGGGTGGATTCTTGTGTGTGTGTGTGTAGGGGGTAGTGCTAAGGGGTAGGAAGGAAGTTTACCTCGTTGGATTGTAATAAGTATATATAAGGTATGTAGTGCAGTGACAAGCATGTTTTGTCCTTAAAGTAGTGATTTGATTGTGTGAAAGACGTGGTTATAATTATGAGTTCCCCAGTTTGGTTGATTGATGGAGGCCATGATGATGTGGTCTGTCATTTGTTCAGCATCCCCAGATTAGACCCGTCTTGACCCCTTGTTGATTAGAAGTGCAGAAGACAGAACTTAGATGTAGTGAAATAAGAGACAGTTGAGTGGAAAAGGTGCAAGCACCTCATAAGTAAGGACCAGCGTTTTGATCCTTAGAACATATGTAGAAGCCAAGCAGGTATGGCTGTAGGCTGTAATCCAGTACTTAGGAGATAGAGAAAAGGGATTTCTTAGGGACAAACTTTCTATTTGAACTGAGTTCAATTGAGAGTCCTTGCCTCAGTAAATAACAGGGAGAGTGACTTAAAAATATACCTAGTGTTGTCTTTGGGTGTACACACACACACACACACACACACACACACACACACACACACACACAATGCATGCACACATGCACATGTTCATGCAGACCACACACACATACATCTACACAAATGCAAACAGGCATATGCACATGCTTGTTCACCATGAAAATAAGAAACGAAGAGACTGCCGTCTTAAGAGTTTAAAGTATCTGGTTCTATTTGAGTTTATCTTTGGTTGTGTTTATGGAGAGATTGAAAAACAAACATATCTAGGGCTTGTTGGCTGTGCAAAAAATTGTTTTGATAAGAGAGACAAGCTTTCACTGCCTGCTATTTTCATTAAAAAAAGTTTTTTTAAGAAACAGCAAGTCCTGTTTTATCTAGACTTTGCCACATCCAAGATGATCCCTGTATGTTTCTTTTATGTTTGGAGGCACGTAGCAAGGTAGTCATTATTGTAGTGTTTATTGAAGTGAAAATTTGTGAATGTTTGCATGAATGCCTAAGAGACACAGTGGAATCTATGCAACTCAAAGATACTCTGAAATATTGCATGCATTTTCTTTTTTAACATAGTGTTATAGTTAGCCACAGATGTCAACTTGACAGTTGAGGGTTTGAGCTGGGCACATTTGTGGAGAATTAGTGGTTGAGTTAAGCCCAGAACAAACCTGCAGGAGATTGTCTAGCTGATGGGGAAGGCCCAGCTTATGGTGGGTGGGACTAGGCCGTAAACAGATGAATAAAATACTGATACTACTTGAGGAAGTTGGCATCCTTGATATACTTGGCCAGACATGTTGGTCCGGCAAGTTAGGATTGTCCCTCTTTCAGCCTTTATGTAGAGATGGTGTGGCCAGTTCCCTAAGCTCTGGTGCTAGTGTGAGCTCTCCTGCTAAGATGGACAAACAACTGTAACCAGGAATCATAAGAGGAAATAAACCCCTTGTTCCCTTAAGCCATTTGATGGTGATTTATCAGCAACCATGCAGGTTAACTGCTACACATAGTTACTACATTTGTTGAAGGAGCTAAACATCATGTCCAGTTGTTTAGTAAAGAATGAATTACAAATTTAAGATGTGTATGTTAGTTCCTCCGAAATATGGTACACAAGGCACAATAAGGTGTGCAGTTTACAAGAAAAAGGCAAAAGTCATTTGTCTTTACTGTGTCTCCCAGTCTCAGCCTCCTTTCTTTGTCCTTGTTTGTTTCTAATTTAATTTTAGAGGGCTGTTGAAATATCAGACTAACTTAGATGCCCACCCTCCTGGCTGCATTCACCTTAATGGAACCCGTGCTCAGAATATTTCCTTACCGGAGTCTCTCACAGAACATTTTCATGAACCACTGCCTGGAGGGTTTTCAAAACTGGAAACATGCAACCAGAATGCACCCATGAAGATTTGTCTGGAAAAGCCCAAGTTCCAAGCTAATTTTCCACAGGTCAGATTACTTCTGTGTTTGATCCCTCCAGTCTGTGGTTTCATAGGCTTGACCAGTATTTCAGCAGGTCTGTGGAGCTGTGCATTCAAGCATTACAGCACATTTCATGATGTTTCAATAGTAAATTAGCATTTATCATTCCGTAATGGGCATTTGACACTTCAAGCAAAAGATTTATATATACGAGAATCTAAAAATAAATGCTTGTGCTTTGCTGTATGAACTTTGTGTTTCTCATGAGTGCTGCCAAAGCAATCACAGATACGTGTTCCCAATCTATTAAGAAGGGCAGATTGAAAAATAAAGACAACTACAAGTGAGCATCCCAAGGGTGCCAGTACTGCAACATTATAAATGATAAAAGGCAAGACTAATTTATTGGTTTATTGAATACTTAATATTATCTGCTACCAATGTGCTGCATTGTTCTGAATTGTGCAGAACCATTTCTCTCAGTATTTACAATTAATTTTTTAAAGCAATTACTATTATCCTCAGTTTTCCAATGAGGAAATTGAGTTCGAATATACATCTTGAGCGAAGCCTACAAAGGAGTAAGTGTAAGTGGCATTACGAAGTTGTAGCTATTGAACCGAAGCATTGCTCTTCAGAAATTTCCCCATGTACTCAGGAAGGAGCCCTGCAAGGGCTTCATTGTCCCCATGACTGAGCCACACATTGGGAGACCCAGTGCTTCCTGCAGGAAGTAGAAGGTTATAGGGTGGTAGAATTCTGTTCTAAGAGGAGAGAACTGATTGTTGACAGTTATTCTCTGGTTTTCTAACATCAACATGTGCACTGTAGCATGTATGTGCCCACATGCATTCCATATATACACACACTCACACACACACACATACACACACATAATAAATGCACACAATAAAAATAAATAAATAATAAGAGACTTAAAAGACTACAATGAAGTTGTAGGTAACTTTGGAATCAATAGATCAGTTTCATGTGCATTAATATAATCCTGTAGATGTGTGTTATACTATTCTAAAACCTACCTGTGTTCATGAATGTTGACTGCTAGATAGACAAGTGGGGTTTGATCCTGTGAGAACGACTGCCCCCAAGTTATAATTGCTGACATCTGCTGTTCCCCTTTCCTGCTCTTTGCAGTATCATATTCATTATCAGTGTCTACAAAGAAGACATGATCTGTCTTCATGAAAGAGCAAGGTCTAGAACACCTGTGCAAATAAGGCTTTAAAAAACAGCCATTCAAAAAGTGGATTGCCATTGTTTTCCTGAAACCATCCTCAGATAAATATGACATTTTCAGCTTGTTTGTATTATGCTATACAGGAACATGTTCTGTATATACTACCTAAGTTTGTGTATGCAGAAAGACCAATGTGAGGATGTTTACATATTATTTGTAGTTACAACCAGTGTATGACTTTGAGGTTAGGTCTTACCATTACTTTTTCTTGTATACTTTAATGTTGTTTTAATAATGTGTTGCAGTGTATATGTATTATGTTTGTCTTGTGTTCACCTATGTTTTACGACCTAAAATAAAAATTTAGACATTGTTGCTCTAATGTCTAGATAATTAGAGAGAACATGGATTCCTCCAGTCCAGATATTGCTTGATGTATGTTTTCAAAATTTCTCTCTTAGACATGGCTTTGGATTTCTGGGCCTTTGTGCCTATATTGTGCCGAGAGACTTTATCGGTGCATCCGGAGCAACAAGCCTGTAACCATCATCTCAGTAATCAATCATCCCTCGGATGTCATGGAAATCCAAATGGTCAAAGAAAATTTTAAAGCAAGGCCAGGCCAGGTGAGCCACAGGTTGTTTAAATTATTCTTTATTACTATTTATTTAAGTATTTAAACTACTTTTTATTATTTACACTGTTTTAAACTATTCTTTATTATTATATAATGTTTAAAATTAATAGACAGAACATAATTGGAATAGTTTTATATCTTTTTGTATCTATAAATCTGCATTTTAGAACAATTAGAAAGTTATGTTTTTGTTTTTTTTTTTAGTATGTCATTCTGCATTGTCCCAGTGTGTCAGCATTGGAAAATCATCCATTTACCCTCACCATGGTAAGACATTTGTTTCTTGAGTTTTTAACTTGTAGAGTACAGTGCATCTCTGTATGTTTGTGTGTGTGTGTGTTTGTGTACATGTATGTGCACGCATGTCTCTCTGTGTGTATGTATACATGTGCGTATATGCTTATGTACATGTATGAGTGCATATGTGTGTTTGCACATATATCTCTGTGTGTGCATGTATGTATATGCTTGTGTGCATGTGTGTGCATGCATGTTTCTGTATGTGTATGCATGTTTATATTTATGCATGTATATATATGCTTTTGTATATGTGTGTCTGCGTGTGTGTATATGTACATCTGTGTGTGTGTGTGTGTGTGTGTGTGTGTGTGTGTGTGTGTGCACGCGCGCCTGCATGTTTGTGTGTCATTTAATTCCAAAAGTTACTCAGGGCTTGCAGCTTCCTCAATGTTTTAGCAAGCCATCCTTTTTCAAAGAAATATAGTTATCTGCTCAGAAGCTTTGTGACTATTTATTGGTTATTTGCAGATACCTTACAGTTTGTTAATTTTTTATAGCTTGTTAAGTATTTATTTGAAATTTATTAAAGCCTATTGATTCAAAGCAGAATGAAATTTCTTTTATATTTCCAATTTATTTCTTAGTTTGGCTGACAAGTAGAATGTTCTTTTACATTGTAGAAATAACATGAACCCAATATATTATATAATATACTATACTATAATAAAATATAATGTAATATAATATAACATAATACAATACACATTGATTAGATGAAAATACCAAGGCTTTAAAAGTGTCACTTTACATTGTTGTACATTTGGTTCTCAATATAATAATGGGATAAAAGAAATTTCTAATTATAGATTACTGTGGATTTAAATGAGTCACTCAAAGTACTGTATAGAGAAAACATACTTTGAATGCAGAAAACAATCACCTGTATATATATCTCACTAACTAGCATGATTTCGTTGTATTCATTTCTGTGTTTATTTATATGTGTGTCTGTGTTTGTCTGCATTTGTGTGTCACAGCACATGTACATTCAAGTCTGTTCTCCACATCTGCCATGTAGGTTCTGGGATTGAACTCAGGTCATCAAGCTACATTACTTGTTGAGCCACAGTGCTAGTCCTAGTGCAGTTTTTAATCTGCAATATGAGTTTGTCCTTTGAAAACACATTCTTAAGAAATACTGTGACAAATTCTATATTTAAAGGACACACACAGAGAGAGAAACACACACATACACACATTTACACACACATTTACACATACACACATACACACACACTCACAGGTGTTGAATTTTTAGAGTAAAATCAAAAACCATATATATTCAAAAAATGATTTCTCAAGCAAAACACTTGTTTTGCTTTATTTACTGCAAAGTATGTATTCTGTCTACAGGTATCAAACTTCTTTCCTAATGATCAAAGGAAAGCTGTTTAGGATTAAGTGAGTTAATGGGCAACATTTGGCTCTGTTGGGAAAAGAGTTAATTTGTAATCATTTACCTCCAGCAATGATAGATGAGACTAGACACCTTTTCATGTGATGTTGTGTAGGAATCGACCATGAAGTGTGCAACGCATCATCATGAGAAACAGCTGAATCATGTTTGCTGGCTTAGACTATGAAATTAGAGTCTCAGGGTCCTTAGCTTTTCCCTGAGGAATACCTTTCCTCCAGGATGTGCCAGTTCATAGTGATATATCTGACAAATTGATTGACAAATAACAGGGTGTGTGATTTTATGACTCCAGTTTGCTTTGGATGGTATTTTCCTCTCTTGGCATTCATATGTCCCATAAATATGCAATTGATATCTTCCAATAATGGTGGTTGAAAAGGGAGAAAATAGACAACTTCAGTTTATCTTTAAGTGGTTTAAGAGATTTGGTGCACTGTGTCAGACATTAGAAGTTTACTTCAAAAGTTAATCTCCCCTGCTGTTGAAAGTTACTTTGAAAAGTTTGTCTTCAATGTAGCATTAAATGGTGGAGAACAAGAGAAAAGAAGGTATCTAGTGAATGCCAAGTACAGAGAAAGTAGTACCTTTTCATAAAAATATTTCCTAGTGTTCTTAAAATTAGGCAAAATGGCTATAAAACAGTTATCTACTAAACCAGCTTCAACAAAAGCACACATGGTGCCTTATTTTCAGAATATTTGTTGCCACTGAAAACTTTTATGTTTTCTCAGCACAAGCGAAGAGATTTTACCTATGACACAGAGTGGAAACTTCTAGGTTAAATGTCTTTCTGGTGTCCTGGGCTCCTTTCACAGACCATAGTGATAAGACAAATGCCCAAGGACATGAGTTTTGAGCAAGAGCCTTGGAAAACTGCATCTCAAAATACTATCCAGATAAAACTTGGTCACCCTTGAAAATCTCCTGCCAGATAGTTCTGTGATGTTTCTATGCTGTTCTTATTGTTTAAATAGTTATACTGATTCAAACTGTATTTTCCTAAAAGGTTTAATAAAAGAGAGGAAATCACAATAAGGGTGGGGAAGAATATGAAGGAGAGGAACAAGCAAAGAGATAAAAGAAAATGATAACTTCCAAATATTTATAAATAAAAACAGATAAATGTAAAAGGAGAAATGGACACAGGTTTTTTAAAAATAAATAAATCTAAATACTACAGAAAGTATAAAGAAGAAAGAAGAGAGACTACATATATTATAAAAAATAAAAAAGCGAATCAAATGGAAAAGGTTGTCCAGCAATCAAATTATAATGTCATCGTTAGATACAGGTTTCAGCTTGAACAGGTGAGGGCTTGAGGTTAGGGCACATTCGTAGACGTTTAATAGTTAAGCCCAGAACAAACTTGCAAGAAATTATCTAGTTGATGGGGAAGGTCCAGCCCATGGTGGGTGGGACTAGTCCCTGACCAGGTGAATAAAATGGACAGAACTGTTTGAGATAGTGGGCATCCTTCTGTATATTTGCCAGACACACTACTCTGGCAAGTAAAGATTGTCCTTCTCTCAGCTGTTACATGGATATTGTGTGGTCAGTTCCCTAGAACCTTGGTATTGGTGTGGGCTCTCTTGCCAAGCTGGGCAAAGAACTGTAACTGGACTGTTGTAAGAGAAAATACCTTGTTCCCCTAAGTCATTTGGTTGTGTGCTTATCAGCAAAAATGCAGAGTAGCTGTTACAGAATTTGGTACCAGAAGAGTGAGATGTTGTTGATACACCTGGCAATATGGCTTTTGTGGATTCCATACGTTTTTGCCAGAAAAATTTGGAAATATTAGAAGACTTTTATGGATGCAAAAAATGTTTGAACAGAGTTTAATGGGACTTTTGGAAGATAGTGATGTTGAGAAAGTTGTGAATTGTTTGGACCCAAATTGTGACAAAGGGAACAAGGACTTTGGCAAAGTTGAATTTAAAGGTGATGGACTTGTTTGCTTGGTAGAGGATGGCTGTGTTGGCAGCCTTAAAGCTTTGGATGAGGACAGCACAGGCAGCAGAGCAACTGCCACTGTTGGAGAAAAGAGCATCATTGAAGGAAGACCTCATGATTTGCACTGGGACAGTGGAAGAAAGGAAAATCACCACATGGAGGTTCTGTGGTTTGAAAACTTGGATTTCTTCCAGTGACAAAAGCCCAAACTGAAGCCAGTTCTTGCCCTTTGGGCTGTCTAAAAAAAAGGATCTTTTTTTTTTTTTTTGTCATCATGCAAAATTTGGTACAGCTGTGGTTCGAATGGATCAAGCTGCGTTTCGATCTTGGTGCAGTATTTGTCAACATTACCAGGATCATACTGGTTTTGATACAAGATTGAGACCTTCATGGGGACCTGCTGAAGCTTGTCACCAAGTGGCAGGATTGGAATAGCCTCAAACAAAGGTGAAGTTTATAGTGACAAAATGAGCCCTGGATGTTGTTGGAGATGCTGGAATCATTCGATATGTGCTGAGGACTGTAAGTGGAGATTCAGTCTGGTCCAGAGAAACTCTGCTTGTGCAATTTGAGGTGTGAAGAGGGACTGGAATTATCCAGGATCTTTGAGTCACTCTGACTACATGATGAACAACAGAATATGGATATTGAACTACAGGATGCAATATTCCATTTGCTGCCTTAATTTGAGGTTTTCTTGCTCTGACTTAATGTTTCCATTTTGATGTTCATTCCATGTGGAAGAATTAACTTGATTTGACTTGACAAGACCTTACAGTTAAGAATTTTTGCACATTTTTAAAGAAGAGACTTTTAGTTCCCAGCATTTTAACAACTGAACTTTTAATAATTGACATTTTGAAATTGGATTATGAAAACTTTTAATTTCTGACTTTTAGAACTAATAAAATTAAATGTATTTATAAGATAAATTTAACACTTGTGGGAACAAGGATTGAACATTACAATTTAAAGGTGATAGGTTTTTTTTCAAAATGACATGGGGTGAAGTGTCATAGATAAAGGTATCAGCTTGATGGCTGAGGGTTTGAGGTTTGGGCACATTCATAATGAATTAGTAGTCAAGCCCAGAATAAACTTAAAAGAGATTGTCTAGTTGATGGGGGAGTCCTAACCCAAGGTGGGTGGGACTAGTCCCTAGGTATCTGAATAAGTTGGAAGGTTGAAAGAGTAGGTATCCTTCTATATACTTGGCCAGACTACTGTGATAAGTAAGGATTGTCCATCTTAAATGTTATGTGGATATTGTGCAGCCAATTCCCTTAGCCTTGGTGTTAGTGTGGACTCTCCTACCAAGCTGAACAAAAGAACTGTAACTGGACTATAATAAGAGCGCATAAGCCCCTTGTTCCCTTAAGCCATTTGGTTGTGAATTTATCAGCAACAATGCAAAGTAACTGCAACACAATGGATTCTGGGTGTTGGAAGCAAGTACAGCACTGAGATCTCTACTGACAGACTGATTCAGCATTTTCAAAAGACACTTAGTATTAATCAGCCTTTTGGTTTCAGTCCCACGGGGCACTCAAATGCTTGGTATTTATGGTAGTGAACCTCCTGGTACATAAGCAACTGCAGAGGTTGATACACCTACTGGCTTCAGGGTCAGGGTTGTCATGCCCCCAGTCAGTCGTTGCTGGGATGTGTTTCTTTCTCCCAAGAGCAATGCTGTCTCTTTCACTACCTGGTCCCAGCCTGCTAAGTCTTGGGCTTTGCAGCTAGTTTGCCTGTAGTTCTCCAGCTCTCCATGATTGCCTCCAATTGTCATCCTTTACCCAGAATCTGTGGCACATTGAAATCAAGCTCACTGACTTGTGATTGTTCTCTATTATCAGGCTTTTAGCATAGCTCAGTTTTAAACAGTAAGTTCCCTCTGAGTGACTATAGTCTTTGAAGTCTCAGTGAGTGGCTGAACAGAATTCTGACCCATAATGGACTATCTTAGTGGAAGAATTTCTGTCTCATTAAAACCTACAATGGGATTTGAGGCTTGTGAGAGCTGTGGGCATATCTTATTACTACACCTGCCAGTCATTTTCTATACTGATATTTGGCTTGCTCTTGGATGAGGTTCCCACAATTCCTCACATTCCAGGACTGCAGAGTGGGAGCTGGGTAGGGCTTTTTGCTTCTGTCTGCATTTTCCTTTCCCCACTTTTATTCTCTCTGTAAATTTCCATGTTCTTCCTCTTTTTCTTTCTTTGAGGTAGAATCTGTTCTTTTTTATCATGGATTTTTTTTCTTCACTACTTTACACAGAGGCAGCGTCTAGTAGCCATCTTGTTTGCACATCGTGGAAATTCATTAAATTCTGTGCCCTCATACAGATCTCCAACATTTATGTTGGAATAGCTCTTGAATCTACAAGTTTGGATTTTATCTTCATATACATCTATATGATTTTAAATAACTTTTTTACATATTTTAGATATGTCTTAATAGACCTCAGCCCAAGGTGTGTGTGCTTGGCATTTTATATTTACACATATAACAAATAATAAAATAAATTCAATTTGAATTCTTAAGATTTAACTATCATGAGAAACTTTAAGGTAAAGGACTTACTGCCAGGCTGTTTACTTCATTTATTCCAAAGGGAATTTCTGTTTTCATAAGTTGAGAAAGAGGGCACAGCCTAGACACAGATTTAAGTAGAACAAAATATAATACTATATTATGCTGTTAATATGCTTCCTTCTCCTGCCATTTCCTTCTTTGACCAGTTATTTCTGTGTGTGTGATCTCACATGGAAAATGTATGCTCTCACACATTTCCATTGCATGGGGTCATTCTGCAGTACATAGGAATTGACCAATTTACCCCCAGTCTGCTTTATTATAGTCATTAGGGGCAGATGATTTGCCTCTTGGGGTTGGTTATCTAGCTATAAGGAGGAATGATAGCTCAGATTGGTTCCTGGAGGACAGCAAAGTAACTGCAACACAATGGATTCTGGGTGTTGGAAGCAAGTACAGCACTGAGATCTGTACTGACAGACTGATTCAGCATTTTCAAAAGACACTTAGTATTCATCAGCAACCAATAAAGCTGGAAGCATTAAGATGGCCCCTCAACTTGAACAGGGTGATAGAGTAGCACAAGAGGTCTTAAGAAGGGTGACTGGAAGATGAAAAACTATTTTATAGCTGTCCTACCTTGAAGTCTGGGTCCCAAAGCTTTTTAACCTTCAGTTGACCAGTTCTACTCATGATTTTGACACGCCTACAGGGCAAGGAACTTAGACTTGGATGAGGAAGGGTTTTTTTTTTTTTTCTTGTACTTTTAGTACAAGAAAAGTATTTTGTGAATAACAGTTTATAAAGTGTGTTCCAAGTCTTGCAGGAGGCAGCACTTCCCAGAGCTGGGACAATGATAAATGGGTGTTTTGATCCTGGAAGCTAAAAGGAAAGAAAAAGATCTGAAAATTACAACAGTGTCAGTTACAAATTCCATTTAAAATCAATATATCTTTTTCAAAATAATTTTAAAACTGAAATTGGAATTGATGTATGGATAAATCTCATGTTGAATTTATTAAAAGTAAAATAAAACTCCAAGTTATAATGGAGCCATATAAAATAAAGGTGATATAACTGACCAAGTTAATCAAATAATATAATTGATATATAATATAAATAATATAGTTTTTCACAAAGTTAAAATCAGAATTCAGATTTCCATGTTCTTTTCTTTTTAATGCTTTTATTGATGTGAAACCTATATAGAATTTTGCATTTTGCCCTGTAGCTATTCAGTGAATGAATAAGTACTTTACAGGTATTTTGTTTGTTTGTTTGTGTTTTGCTTGTGTGCATGTGCACACACACGTGTGTGTGTGTGTGTGTGTGTGTGTGTGTGTGTGTGTTTATGTATCTGTGTATATCTGAGGTCACTATGTGCCAAGAATGACTTCAGGAATCATTTTGGATTGGATTGCTCTACCAATCCTCTTTTCCCTGAAATTTTCCAGCTCTGCCTTCGAGGGCTGAAGTACAGGCTATTAGCATTTGCATTGGTATTACCTGGGATCCAAACACAGCTAGCCAGGCAGAGGTTTAATTCCTTAGCCATCTCTCCAGCCCTCTAGTTATGTTTTATAAAGATTAAATTTTAGGTTTTGTAATGACACATCTTGTACTAAGAGATGCTTTTATCTAATTTAAAAAAGATGGAGGTGATGATTTGAATACTGAAACAAGAAAACATGAGACCTAGTGCTTTCTACAATGTACCATCTTTTCCTATTGAGCTAAAGTCCATGTCATGTCTTAATGTTCTTCATGGGTTCTCAGTTATGGAAATGATGTCTGCTTTTCCTTTTTAATCTTATTTATTTATTGAGGCATATGTGAATACCTCCATGTACTTCCATTAGTATTTTTACTCAGAAATAAATATGATTTTCTGACACTGGTGATCTGACTTGTGCGATTCATTGTTTTTAAACTCAAGTAACCCAATTTCACATTTTATTTTCCCATGAGTCACAGACCAGTCTAGCTGATGCTTTGTTATTGTCTGTGCTGTTAAGTAGTATGCCTGAACTTGCCATTGTTTTCGTGTTCTGCATCTTTCATCTCTTAACCAGTTGGTTATGGGAGGTTTTCCAATTTTCAGAGAAAACCAGACAAAAAAATTTACAGTTGTTATTTATTTAATTTTATGGAGTGAAATATAAGCAGAGAGTCTGGATCAATGACTTTGATCTGTGGTCTAACTCACGTATATTTAACTCTTAAAAATTGCCTTACTCTTATGTTTTATGGATCACTTGCTTTAGAGACTCAGCTGGGATAGATGATAGATTGGCATGTTCTCAACACAATGGTAGAAACTGCCCCAGACAGTCATTAGTATTTGTGGAACATAACAGGACATCTGAGTTCTTTGAGAACTGAACATCATCTAACTCTAGTTTGTCTGTCTTCCAGGAGAAATGAAAATATTTCCTGAGCGGCAAATGGCAGACTGTGTTAAGTGTGAACTCAAATCAGATAGTTTAAACAGAAAATCTTCTGGTTCCTGTCGTTAGTATTGATGTGGCCTAGTCAGTAGCTTGAGATCTCTGTTTTTACTTCCTGTTATCAAGGAAGGATAAAGACAGACTCTTTCCCTGATTCCTTTTCTCCAGCTGCTACATTTCCTTCCTTTTCCCACTCTCACTCATATCCTCTATTTACACATTCCCAAGATTCACAATGTCCGCTTATTGTTAAATCCCATGATCATTTCCTGGCACCCAGTGTTCTTGACAGAACAGCTGCATTGCATACAGCTGATCATTTGCTTTATTGAAACAATTTGTCAGTTTCTTTTCCTTTTTATTTCCAGGGCATGTACTGGTCTGGCCTCCCATTTATTTTTTATTTACTCTATTGTCTCAATCTTCTTTTATTGCAAATATGTTTTTTTCTACTTTTACAACCATATTGAATATTCATCCCAGCTTCTCTCCCTTGCCCCTTCCCTTCATCCCTTCCTTTTCTTTCACCATTTCTTCCCACTCCCTCCCACCTTTCAGCTGTGTGTTTCTACAGACCCCAGGGTTCACTCTAACCTGGCTACTCCTGTGGGTGCTCAGGCCTGTGTGATACATCAAGCTGTCTCTCTTCACTGATATGTTTATTTTCCTTCACCAATCTAGCTTTAGACCCAAAGTGCCTATTCTATGGGTAAAATAATAGCTACCTACAGAGCAGTTTAATGTACTGTCTACCTACCTATAGGTTTATTGGCTATCTTCCCTATTGATTTATTTTCCTTTTTTAATAGGTTATTGTTCTAATTTACAGTAACAGGGATGTGTACCATTCTGAGAAGCGGGTCTTGAATCCAATCCAGAAAGCTGTTGATTGTCTCCTTGATACTCATGCCACTGTTATACTAGTGGTCACCTATTGCCATGGTGATTCATTGCAACTTTCACCCTTTTAACTACTTTGTTTTTCCTTTCCATACTGATGAGATTCAAATAATGAGACACGCTGGCTATTCTCTGAACTCCTTATACTTTCTAGCAATATATATTATCTCCATGGAAATTTTGCCCTAGCCAGTCTTACTGATACATCTATAGCATTGCCTTCCACAAAACTGAAATTTTCAGCTAAGGTACCAAGCTCAAGTCTCAGTTGTTATCTCAAAGTGTCTCCCACATATGCAAGTCATTGCCTTTGAGCAATAAAGAATGCATTGGAGGCACTTTATAAAGAAAGGACATCATGTGGTTTATTTTGACAGGCACGCTCTGGCTGCTATGTAAGAGTAGATGAAAGGAACATGGGTGGAAGCAGGGAGACCCCTTTAGGAGTCTGCTGCATCATCTAGTGGAGTTAATATGATGGACTTGACTATGATGGTACCATCATAGTCAAATGGTAACAGTGCAGATATTGAAAATCATCCGATTCTCAATATCCTTTGAAGCTAGAATGGACAGGATATTTTTCCTTAGGGACTTGATTTTGAATGCGAAAGAATTCATGCTTCACTCCAAGTTTTTTGCCCTGACCCTCTAAAGTTGTGTTAACTAAAATAAGGAAGGATGGAATTTGAGTGAAAGTTTGGGTGGGAATTTATAAAAATCTCTTTGGCTCATGGAATGTGGAGGACATAACATGCAGCGTGTTTGCATTAAATATGTATTCAGTGAGTGGGTAACAGTTCATGCCTTGCCTTACAACGTACCAAATACTCCTGCATTTGAAGCCTTGTGTGTTTTGCTTCTGTTCGCTTTTGGGTTTGTGCAGCATACTTAGTATGCTTTCACTCTGAGTAAGGTAAATATCAGCAGAAAAAGTCCCACATACAAATATGAAAAATGTCATTTATCACTATAAACTCCTTTCATAGCTTCTTCTTGATACAGAGTTTAGATTTTCCAATGATGGGATGAAATGATAGATTTGTGTCATAAGGGGTTTCTGACTTAAACATGGTAGAAGTTTAGCTTCATGTTTTGATCATTACTTCCCAAACCATGTTCACATCCAAATTTCGCTCTTCAAAAATGTGTTCAGCATTTCTCCATCATCCATATCATTCCTTGTTTAGTCTTTGTCATTATAATTTGCACTTTTTAAACCTTTTGTTGTGTTTGATATAAAAGGACACAATCTATGTTAACAGTATTTCATTTACCTCCTACTCCAGGAACTTAAGTCTAATACTGACAGATTCTTCCAAATTATGTTTACTTTGAAGTAGATATTAAAGTCTTATATTTACCAGAGCGTTTAGTATCACTATGATACATTAATTGTGAGGGAACTATTTGGTTCTGACTCACTGTCTGCTGTCGCACTTTTTGAGCATTCCTAATTTATGAAATTATATAAGATTCTAGCAAGTGTCTGGAGCATGCCAACACCAAATAAATATTTGTGTAGTTTATATGTCATTAATGAGGCATTGCACATTTTTGAAGTCTTTATTTTCTCTTAGCTTCACTTTATATTTTATTAAAATTAAAAAGTTTGAGGCGTTGGAGAGATGGCTTAGGAGTTAAAGCCAAGTTTAAAGAAGTAATCTGGAAATTTCATGTAACATTAATTGTATCCCTCAAAAAAGATCATATGCTTTTAGTTTGTTTATAATATAATACGATTAGATAATTAATCTATTCTTGCTTTCTTTCTTGTATGTACATGCATATGGTGTATGCCTCTGTGTGTGTGTGTGTGTGTGTGTGTGTGTGTGTGTGTACGTGCAAAAGTTGATCCTTTGACACTTTATTTATGCAGATGAAATTTCACAGCTGAGTGTGGAGCTTGATTGGCTGATGTAGTTAGCCAGCTTGCCTTTTTCCACCTCTTGAGTGTACGGATTACAGGCAGTGACCACATCTGCCCAGGGTTTACATGGGTTCTGAGTGTCTAAAGCATGATACTTACACTTGCTAGACAAGTGCTTTATCAAATTCTGAGTCATCTTTGCAGTCTAACATCTACATATTTATTTCATATTTTCAGTGTGTTTGAATAATGATATATATTAATGTACTTCTATAATATCTTTCTATCTCCATAATGTCATTATCATCTTTGTCTCCTGTCTTTGAGTATTATTAGATCATCCACATTAATTGGATAGTTTAGTGAGTCTGACGACTTGAAGTTACATCATGGAACCCCATGTCCATCATGGGTATGCAAACGTGCTGCTGTTTTCTTTCAAAACAAACCCTTCCACCTGTTTTCATTTCTCCATATTGTTGTACTAATTCTACTAATCTTCAGTAGATAACCTTTATCCTCATTTCTTTGCATATCTTTAATGAAGATGCTGTCTTGCTGCCATTCAGACCAACGTAGAATGGAATTTGAATGTCTAAATAAATGTATAGATGAATCTGAAGTAATTTTTTTTCTTTCAGTGTCCTACTGAAACCAAATCAACATTTGGAGTCCATCTTAAAATAGTAGGAGACTGGACAGGTATGTATGACACAAAAGCTTTAATAGACATGGCTTGAAGCGAATGGAACATAACAGTACATCAAAAGTGTTGAATAGTGTAACTGTCATATACATGTGTTAAGTGTGTTATGAGCTGTTCGGTTTTGGTTATTTTTTTCTTCAATATTTTGTTTATTTATTTATTTAAGAGAAATAGAGAGAAAGAGAGAGAGAGAGAGACAGAGAGAGAGAGAGACAGAGACAGAGACAGAAAGAAGTGCAAACTTATGCCATGGTGCTTAGGTAGAAGTCAGAGGAGAACTTTTAGAAGTCAGTTCTCGCCTTCTACCATCTGGACATTAAGCAAAGGTCACTAGGTTTGGAGGCAGGTGTCTCACGTTTTGAGCTATTTCAATGCCCCATTTTCTACAGTTTTAATACCTGTACTGTGTCATGGAAGATATATTTTGGGAATTGGAGTGCCATGAGTATTAGTTATAATTAATAATGTATTTGCTCCTTGAATTTGCAAATTATAGTCTTCCTAAATGTCAGAGATATTTGAAATAGTGGAAAAGATAAATGTGTTTCTTGAAAATATGATTTTTAAATTTTGTGTTTGGTTTGGCTCTCAAAATAATCCATATTTGATACTGGAAAAATGAGTCTTTATTTTTTCATAATACTTTTTATATAATACTGTACATATGGTAATCTATAACATATATGGAAAAGAGAATATATATGTGCTTATTTTAAATATCGAATTTATTTATCATGAGATTGTATTCATCTGTGTGCCATAGTACATGTGTGGAAGTCAGAGGATAACTTGTGGAAATTGTTTCTCCTTCCATCATGTATATTCTAGAGATGCATCTCAGAGGTTTAGAAACAAATGCCTTTTCTCATTGAGCCATCTTGCCAATCCTAAAAAAAAAGTATATTTTATTTTATTCTCAGCACTTTAGCTAGTTATGAATTTCTTCTGTATAAACTACTCCTCGCTGTACAAAGAAATATGTGTATAAAAATAAATATTTAGAAGATAGTTTGACATATCCATTAGTACAAAACAGTAATAGATTCCCTGCTAGGACCAGGACCTCTTTAACCAAGGGATTTTGGCCAAATTTATAGTTTCGAGCATGGATCCACTGCTGTGGAGTGGACCTCAAATCCAATCAGAAAACAGTTCATTTTCCCAGTAAGAGTCATAGCACTATTGCACCAGTAGGTATAACTTGCCTGGCAAGTCAGGCAGCATCTAGGGAACCCAGCAGAAAGGGAGGTCCAAAGAAAGTAAAAGTTAGTAGACAGAGGAGAGGTCCAAAGAAAGTAAAAGCTAGTAGACAGAAGAGAGGTTGCAAAATGCCATC
The DNA here is from genome assembly GCA_023101885.1 of Typhlomys cinereus. Taxonomy (NCBI): domain Eukaryota; kingdom Metazoa; phylum Chordata; class Mammalia; order Rodentia; family Platacanthomyidae; genus Typhlomys; species Typhlomys cinereus. The sequence continues at coordinate 702,115 of JALPQD010000351.1, read as the reverse complement.
TACCAGAAACAATATGTCCATGTCAATCATGAACCTGAAAAGGTAGCTGCTTGCCAGTAATGCTGCAATATATATGCTTAGCCCATGATCCACTATGAACAGAAAAGAATCCCATGGGACCCTATGAAGTACTAATGAACAATGGGCAACTAACAGCTTTTGAGGTTAGGATACAAAAATATACAGTTAAGAACCCACATGGGAATTCACTAGGTCCAAGAGATAATCCAAAAAACAGGATCACCTATTAGGACACGAAACAAAACAAAGGAACATGAATATGAGCGAGGGACTTTTGAGGAAGGGGCACCTTTGGAGCAGGGACAAGGGAAAAGGTAAAGGGGGAAGCAACCAGAATTTGTTGTGCATGTCATTGAACATGACAAAGAGCAGAACACGTCAATTAAAAAAGTTGGAAAAAATCAGTGGAGGTAATGGCTAATCATATCAAGAAAAGATGAGTCAAATTTCAATCAATTAAACAAAGCAAAGTCAATCAAAGAAATGAAAAAAAAGGTTAAGAAAATGAAAATAAAGACATTGATCTGATGGCTGCATTGTTTAGTGAATATTATGAGAATACCTCTGGGAAATTTTATAGTAATCTGGAAACTTTTGAGACTCTTTGAAGAATTAGAGGTAAAAAACATTATGGATAAGTTGTTCAATGGATTAGCATCAAAGGAAGATGTTTGTTCTTAAAGATGCAAGTGGAGGAAAGCAGCAGAGCAGTGCTATAACATACATCAAAATAATGTAATTCTTTACGTTTAAAGCAATGTGCTTAAAGTTAGTGACAAGAAAATGGAAAAACTATGCAATGTAGAACTTAGTAAACAAATGTACAAATCAATAGAAAGATTGAGAAGAAAAGACCTACTCGGAATCATGAAAAACAACCTTACAAAGACAATTGTGATAGTTAGATAATAATGTCGACTGGGCAACTGAAAACTGGAGTTCTAAGCCACAGTTCTGAAGACTTGTAGTTGAGTTGAGCCCTGGGCAAACATGCAAGAGACTGTCTGATTGATGGGGAGGGTCAGTTCATCGTGGGTGGGACTAATACCTTGGCAGGTGATGGAGAAAATTGGTTAAGGAATTTGGCATCCTTTGGTATACTTGGCCAGACTTAACTGACCTGGAAAGTGGGATTGTCCATTTCTCAGCAGTCTTGTGGATGTATGGATGTGGTGTGCTTAGTTATATTCGCTCTTAGTTTTGGTGTAGACTCTTACCAAGCTGGATAGGAAACTGTATTCAAGAATTGTATGGCAGCATAAAACCCCTTGTTACCCTACAAACCATTTGATCATGAATTTATTGACAACATGCAGGATAGCTGTGAGGATAATATTCATGGGCTAGCACTCAAAAATAGTCATAACACTGGAATATTCAGTTGTATACCAGGAATCACTTGATTAAAAAAGCAATCGTTTTATCATGGCCTAGGAAATAAAGAATGAGGGAAATTCTTTTCCAGTAAGAACACTAATGTAATAGAAATTACGCTGAGTGGGGTGTGATAATTGATAGAATTCTGTATCTGAAGGCAAAGGCAAGCAGTGAAGATATAATTGACTTCCTTTTTTTATATAATACATTTTTTGTTATTATTTCAGCTCATACAAACTTAATAGGTGCACCAGTTCCCTTCCTCCCTCCTCCTCCCTCCCCCCCCCGAGCCCCCTGCTCCCCTTTCCCTCACCCCTTCCGTCCCATCCCCCCGTGCCTCCTGCCCCAATTCCCAGAGTCCTTTCTTGTGCATGCCTGACTCTCCTCTGGGCCCTCCTCTCCGATGACGATGACGTACAAGGACCCAGTGGCATTTCCCTGAACCCCTTCCTGTGTTCCCCTTAAGCCTAGGAACACTACTGTGGCTGTCAATCCCTTGACTTTCATGTCTTCTTTTTGAGTGTGGGTCACACATTTACTTTTTTAAGTCTAATCCATTTAAATTTTATGGGATCGTATTGCTTGCTGCATCTGAACTGTTAAGGAGGTCACCAAAAATGAATGGAATCTAGAATGGAGATGAGTCATATACAATAGATCAAGGGGCATGTTTAAAGTCCAAAAAGACAGATGCATGTGTTCAAAGATGAAAGAGAAATTATGTTGTGACACTGAGTGAGCAGGTGGAAAACTCTTGTCAGTGACGTCTGAGAATTACTTACAGTCCAGATCAGGCAGACTTTTGTACGACTTGGATATTATTATATATAATGAGGACTTCTTGGAAAATGTGGGCAGGATCTAATTCACATTCAGAAAGAGTAACTCTATCCACTATTTAGAGAATGTGGTAAGGATCAGTAAAAGTGAAATTGGAATATAAACTTAAAAAAATCAAAATTTTTTATATAATCTAAGCAAAAGGAAATGCTAATTTGGCCTTGAGTGCTAATGTAGAAGTTAGGTAAGTAAGAATTGACTGGTTTGGTTCTATTGGTATGTATGATAGATTTTGTTGTTATAGATTTTGTGGGAGAGTAAAAGAAGTTAGGAATCAAGGAAAACTAAGGATTGTCACCTTGGGCAAGTGATTAACACTAAGACTTGCTGATAATAGGGTTTACTGTTGTATTTATGGAAAATTAAAATGGATTTATTTCAGTTTTATATACAGTACATTTGATGTTTCTCATTATTTCAAGATGTAAGCTTTCATAGGCATTTGCATTATGTAGACATGTAATGGAGACATTCTGAAAACAGTTCACAGACCATTGTGATAAAAATATGTACTGCAATGAAGTGAGTCACAAAATTTTTATTTGTTCATATAAAATAATGTTTACAATATAATACAATTTATCAAATGTCTAATAGTATTGTATCTTAAAATGTACATATTAATGTACTTTATTATCAAATATGGTAATAAATACTTTATTACCAAAATATATCCTTTATTACCAAAAATGCTAATGATCATCTGAGGAAGCAAGAAGTTATCATTTTGGAAGTGGAGAGCTATGGGCTAAATAAGACTGCTATCTGATAAAGTGGGTGCTCAGAAGTGATCATGAGTTGTTAGCGCAAGATACGATGAAGTTTGATATGATGATTGAAAATTTCTCCCTGAAATATTTTTTGTAGTCTTTGCTTTATTTCCACAGTTTCAAACTGGGCTCAATCATCTCTAATCTTGTTGCTAATTTATCAGTTAAGTTGATGTAATGTTCAAAGTGCTTCATTGTTCTGTCAGCAATGCCCATTGCATATTCCTCATAAGTGCATGCCATCTCAAAAGCAAAATAAAGGAGAAGAACACACAGAAAAAAAATCAAATTTTTATTTTCTCATCTGTAAGAAGCAACTCTTTATCTTTCAACTTAAAGATGACAGCAATTCTGTCACATCTTCCAAAGCTTGTCTTATAATTTGGCTTTTCTTGTTCCCTCCATGGCATTTATAATTGCTTCCTCCAATAATGTCTCCAACCACTTAAAGTCAACTATGAAGATTAGAATCAACTTTGTGCAAAATTTTTCAGTGCTATTTTTACCCATTCCTGTGAGTCACAGATGTTTTGAATGACATCTGGAATTGTGAATCCTTCCTGGAAGGTTTTCAATTAAGCTTGCCAGGTTCCATCAAAAGAATCAACGTCTGTGGCAGCTGTAACTTTATAAAATATGTTTATTAAACAGTAAGACTCCATACAGGATCAACATTGTGCTAGCCGTTTTTGTATGTCTCTATCAGAGCTCTGGGGTGACAAGGTGCATTGTCAATGAGTAATAATATTTTGAGAGGAATCTTATTTTCTAAGCAGTAACTCTTTAACAGTGTGATGGAAATATTCAGTGAACCATGTTATAAGCAGATGCAGTATCAGTCAAACTTTATTCTATTTATATACTAAGTGAAGTGACTTTAGTATAATTTCTCAGGGCCTAGAATTTTGGAATAGCAAATGAACAATGATTTGAACTTTAAATCACCAGCTTCAACTTGTTCTTTGAAACTTTAAAAAAATATTTTTAGCATTGCCAATTTATGCTTGTTTCTGTGTGTGTGTGTGTGTGTGTGTGTGTGTGTGTGTGTGTGAAGAGAGAGAGAGAGAGAGAGAGAGAGAGAGAGAGAGAGAGAGAGAGAGTGAGAGAGAGGATACTGTGTATCCCTATGGAAGACCAAATGATGACTTCAGGAATCACTCAGGATTTCTTCTACCCCAGGTTCCATCCATCAAGGCCTGAAGTAAAGGCCATTGCTATTCTGCTTGGGATCTGAACTCAGGACCTTCTGTTTACAAGGCACAGTCTTAATCCCTGAACCATCTCTCCAGCCCAGTTTTAAAACTTGACAACAAGATTGGATTCTTTCTATCTATGAAAGTCTTAGAGAGCATCTTCTTCCAATATAAGACTTTTTAAAATCTATATTGGATCTTTCTCATATAGTACAGCTACCAATAATGTTAGCTATATCATCTGTTTCTTGCGGCATCTTCTAGCTTAGCAGCTGGTGCATTTTCATTTTGTAGTACTTAATGTTCATGGGGAAATATCTACTCTCTTTATCTTTTCATCTGTAGCTTTACCACTTCTCACAATTTGCTGAGAATTGAAAATAATTAGAGCTTTTTTCAACATTAGGTTTTAAGGGAATGTTGTGGCTGTTTTGTTCTTCAGTCCAAATCACTGAAGCTTCTCAGTATTAAGGCTGTTTTGACCCATTATCTTTTGTGTATGTCCTAGGTATCACCTTTAATATTTTTCAGTATTTGCAAACACCTATACTCAAATAAGGAATAAAACATTCAAGATGCACTTATACTCGAATCAGGAATAAGACATTCAAAATATAGGCTCAAGATAAAAATCAAATACCAGGCTCACTTTACTAATTCTTTATCACTTCATTCAGTCCCTATTGCCATGACAAGGAAAGTGTAGATAGTGTGGCTTATGCAACACATATTTATTTTCTTATAGTTGAAATGCTGGAAATCAGGATCAGAGTGCTAGAACCCTTAGTTTCTAGAGAGAGCCCTTCCTGGCTTATAGTTCAGTACCTTTACAGCGTGAGTTCTCAGGAGTTCTGAAGTACTCTTGTGAGCTAAGAGAAGAATATCTGCCCTTTTGAACAAAGGATCTACATTTATAATCTCAAGTAATTTCAACTTTCTTGAAGGTCTTGTCTTCTTGCCTCTAAATAAGTTTCCCATGGAAGTGCAGGGTTTCAACATTTGAATAGGGGTGGGGGGGGTAAATTCTGTCAATATCACTTTCAATGTGGCTTTCTGTTTTAATGTGTATCTTTTAGTTTAATTTGTGGGACAATATGTCTTCAGTTGATAGGATGGTAATAATCTTGGGAGTTTAATTTGCATAATATGACTACATAAAATTTTTTCATTTTGATAATTATAATGTGTTTATCTGTAAATACCCGAAATGCCTACAAAGTATTCCAGAAAGGAAACATTTATTGCATGGTATCTTTCATTTTATTGTTGAGTAACTAGTGTCTTTTGTCCCTTCCTTTCTATGTTTACAATTTCTGACAATTATTATGAGCATAAACTAGCTCCTACATCTATTCAAAACTTCCCCTTAGAAGTAGCACTGTCTGCAGTGTGATTGGACCTTGCCTGACCTACCAACATGTCACTACCAGACCTCCAAAGACCAAAGACCAGAGTGGATCACAGGGGAGAAGGCTTTAGGTAATAGGATCCCTAGAAGGAAGGAATTAAATAGTCATAATAGAGTTTCCATACTAGTGGACAGCCCAAGAAGGGGCCCCAAACCATGCCACTGAGTTCTGAAGGCTCACTAATGTAGATTTCAGAAGGAAATTCAGTGCCCATATAAACAGATGCTCTGGAGGATGGGAGGGAGAAAGCAGGAAGGACCAGAGAGGAGGGAAGAAAAATGGGAAACAGGGAGGAGGGGAGAGAGAGAAGAAGGCATGCACCTATTGAGCTTGTATAACTAAGCAAAAAATGTAGTTAAAAAAAAGTAGTCCTGTCTCATCAACAGTGACTAATTTATAGAGTGTGTATAGAGATAAAGTGGAGCATGAAGTATGAGACATCTCAGTGTATCATGTTTAGCAATGGTGATTAAGATCAATGGCCACTAGATTGGAAGAGAGTAAGGTCTTGCTGTTTCCTACACACCACAAGAGGATGCATCAAAAGAAAAGGATTAGAATTACAAGCCAAATGCCGTTGAGAAATGGAGAAAAACAAAGTCTGAATTTGTGATTTCAGGAGGTGTGCTTTTAGTAGAATGTTCAGAGTAAAAGTCAAATCGAAAAAGGATCAAGAGATAATTATAAAATAAGCAAATGGAGATCCTTTGTGCGAGCAAATCCAGTGGCATTCTGGTGTTAGCTTAGATGAATGTGAATGAGGGAGCTCTCTTACCCATTCTGTGTTCAGTTAAGTCAAGAGGAGTGGCTTCCCATCATTTACAATGGGAACAAAGGCCACTGCATTTGGTCTGATACTTAATTATCAATGTGATAATGATAAGAGGAGTAAGAGGTGATTACTTTTATGGGTTCTTGAAGGATTTAGGCTTAGTCCTTTCTGGTCTCCCCACATTTTAAGGATCCAACACCAAGATACTTGTCTGAATTGTGGCAAATGGCCTTTAGGGATGTTCGTTTCCAAATTCAAACTAAGACAATTCAGAATAATTGGGATTTTCCTTTCAATTATGACCCACTATTCCAGTTAAGCAAGTGAGAAGTTGGACTTTAATCAACATTGGCCCAGTTCTGATTAAATTTATTTTATCTGTCACTTCAAATCCATTCTTTCCATTATAGTCATAAAAGTCTCAAAGCACAGAGAGACAAATTAAATTGCTTATCTAGCTTAAAAACACTTTAATAGCTTCCTACAGCTTCCAGGATAAAGACAAAATTAGCTTTACTTTGCCCAGAAGGGCCTGTAAGTTTTGACCCTGTCTGCCTCTCCTTTCAGTGTTGTGTCTTTCTTCCTCAGCCATGGGCAGCCTTGGCTTTTCATTTCCCTCATTTCCTCTCATACTGATTGTGCTGTGCTCTATATGCCTAGAGCTCTTGCACCACTCTGCCTGTACCCCACCACATACACGCACCACTGCGGATCACAGGGGAGAAATCATTTCCTCTGAATAAGCTCAGGATACCTCAGTGTAGGTAATTTTTTACATAGGCAGCATCATGCACTTCTCTCCTTCAGAGCACTTGTTTCCATTGGCAACCTATAGTCATAGTGTGATATGCTTACCAAAGTAGACTGATAGTCATGTTAGGGATCCACATTTTCTTTTTCTTGTCATTTTACCTAGTTGTGTAAGCTCAATGAGTAGATATCCTCACTCCCCTTTTTCTCCCTTCCCCTAGTCCCTCCCTTCTCCCCTTCAGTCCTCCTATCCTGCCTCTCCTCTCTCCTTACCTTGCCTCCCTCCTCTCTCTTGATGTTTTTCACTGGCTCTCTCTTACCCTCCTGACCATCAGACTATATGGGCCCTGGAATTCCCTCTGAATCGTCTACTCTAGTGGGGATTCAGGACTCTGGAATATCTTGTGGGCTCTTCTTGGGCTGTCCACTAATAAAGGAATGCCCCTATGCCCGTCTAATCCCTTGCCTCTAAGGATCCTACTGCCTGGAACCATCTCCCATGAGATTCTCACAACTCTTTGGGTGCTTGTTGACATGTCAGCCATTGTGCAGGTCAGGTAAGATCAAATCTCATTGCAGCGAGTTCCTGACTGCCACATCCCAGTCTTGAGTGGAGTATCTTGTCCAGTGAACAACCTGCCCATCTTTAGGCTCTCACAATCTTGCCACCCTCTCTTCCACAAGGTTTCTTGAGCTTTAGGATAGGGAAAGATTTGGCTGGTCTAGTTGTGGATGAACAATGTAAGGATCCACATTTCTTTTTACTCATTGAACTTAAAAGTCTGTTAGAGCACCCACTTCTATAAATGAAAATATTTTTATGGACAATAAAAAAGGACCACAGGTGAAAGGGAAAGAGAGACAGCTATTCTCTGCTTCATCCAAACACTTAAGCTAGTGGTTGTAGGATCAGATTTAAAAAAAATTAACTGCATGCCCTCTGTAGTGAAGGCTGAGCATGTTTTGGGGTGGAAACTTGGAAGTTTTTTTGGCCAAACTTTATTTTAGATATTAATAAGACTTTCCTAGACTGAGAATTGCTATAAACCTGTTTTACCCCTAAGATATTGGTGAAACACTAGAGAGTTTTAAGTTGGAATCTGAAACAAATTTGTTCTCTATATGAATTACTTTCCCCATATTCTATAGAGTGTAAAGAAGACAGAGCAGGAAGGAGACTAAAATTCCAAGTTTAAATATATCTATTTCCATCATGAAGCAGAAGAATTTAATCTCAAGTTTGAAGAAGAAAGTAATTCTTGATACCCAATGAATAGAAAAGAATAAGAGCTAAGACAATGAATTGTGAGAAGCTATGTAAAAATCAGGTTAATAGGAAAATGGAGGAGAGGTATTGTGGGATGGTAGAGATGTAAATTAGTATATATATATATATATCAGACAGCAATAAGTAGAGAGAATTATTGTTCAAAGAGAGGCAGATAGCAATGGGCATCCTCAAAGTCTGTGAGTCTTTGCATTGTACTGACTGGTGTATAATTCTCAGTAGAACATGGATGGTGTTGCAGTTTATCTGCATGGTTGCTGATAAATGACCATTAAATGGCCTAAGGGAATAGGGGTTTATTTCCCTACAACAGTCTGTTTACATTTCTCAGTCCAGCTTGACAGGAGAGCACGCACCAACACTAGGGCCGAGGGAACTGGCCACACCATCACCACATGACAGCTGAGAGACAGACAATCCTTACTTGCCAGATCAGCATGTCTGGCCAAGTGAACAGAAGGATGCCTCCTTCCTCAACCAGCTACCCATGATTTATTCCAGGGCCTAGTCCCACCCACCATAGGCTGGGCCTTCCCCATCAGCTAGACAATCTCTTGCAGGTTTGCTCTGGCTTAACTCAACTACTAATTCTCCACAAATATGCCCAGAATTCAAACCCTCAACATGTCAAGTTGATACCTGTGCCCAACTATGACAGATGGGAAGCACAAAATAGATATGTGTTGATCTAGGTAGATCTAGTTCAGTACAATTAACCTGTACATCTTAAGAGAGTCTGTGATTTTTACTATGAAGCAGCAAGTCCAGTATTATAATTGTCTCTGTGGAAACCAATGGCAACAGTCAATTAATTAATCCATTGGAACATCACACAGCTGTCCTAATACAACAAACCATTTGGTAAATACAAGCTGGGCTTCCAGGCCATATATCAGAGCTTTAGATATACTATAATTTTAATGCCCATCTGTTCTCAAGAAAGAGGATAAATTGCTTTCTCCTTGTTTTCTTGGTTTAGGAACATGAAATCTATGGTATCATTGTTTTAGTAGGTGACAGCTCATTTATAATGCCACAAAATGTAAAGACTGGTTATCAAGTAGAAGAAATTTAATACTCATTAAGTTTTATTCTAGTCCAGTCATTTTTCAAACCCTAACAAAGAAGAAAATACAAAAATTTTGCCTTTCATTCACTAAAAGTGTTACTTTTTATCTTAGAAAATAAGCGACATTTAGACCTAAATGCAAAGTTTTTTTTTTTTTTTTTACTGAAGTGCTTAACATGTATTTTCTCCTTTTACTTTTGAGTGTTCTGTCCTAAGAAAAGTTTCCATTTTCTGTTACTTGGTGTTGTCTATTTGATTTTGATGCACAATATAAAGGAAAATAACAATAACACGGAATTTACTTTATAACATAATTTCTTAATGTCAAAAATATGACCATTGCATACTCAATGTCTAATAAACTGTTTGCTATATTGCCAAGTTAGCTAGAGTTAAGGGGTCTGAACTTGAAAGGCTGCAAAAGGCAAGGGATTAATGCTGTTATTAAAGCCATGAAAACTATTTTGAGCATGCATTTTCTGAATGTATTTGTTAAACACAAGAAAAGGGAAAGCTAAGTGAGTTTTTTTCTTCTCCAAACAAATTTCAGTGTTTAAATCGACAGTGAAACTACATTGACAGACACAATGCAGGTAAGATTCCTGAGATCATAAAAATGAAAACAAGGCCAGTGTGAGCTAAACTAAAACAAAAATAGAGAAGTCATATGAACAAACTGAGCAATACATATTCTGCAGAGAATTTGTGTTTATATGAATTTACTGTCCAGGAATAGTATAAAATCTTCACAATGAAAATCAGAGGGAAAAAATGTTCTTGAACTTCTTTCAGAGGATAGGGAATAGAAAAGACTTTTAAATATGCTTGAGCATCTGTTCACAGTCCTAACCTTAGAAGATGTTATTATAATAGTCTATTGGGAATATGTTTGAGCATAACTTACTCGTAGAGAGAATTCACTACTCTAGTCCCTTCTGGATGTATATCCTCTCTAAGTCAGAGGGCAAAAACTATGAAATGTTGATGAAATTCACAGCTCTGGGAAAGAAGCTTACATTACCAAAACTCAATCCTAGCCAACGTTTCCCTTGCCCCATTCCTTTACTGTACTTTACTACAGGCCTATTGATTACAGCTCCTTTTATGCAGTGCATCATGGTTGATGTTTACAAAAAATTTGAAGGCTTGTGAAAAGTAAGCAAACAACAAACACATAGCTAGAAGAAACAAATAAGTATCTGAACAACAGCTAAATACAGCAGTAATGCTAGAATGATCATACTGGGAATTTATGTAAATATGAAGAATATGCTAGATCTTTAAAGGAAAATGTAGGGAGCATGCAAGATCAAGTAGATAATGCAGGTACCCAGAGAAACCCAAGATTCAACAAGAAATGATAAAGGCCTAATGATAAATAACAAAATAGTCCAAGATTTGTGAAGCTCAATAGTGTCATTTTAGTGAAAAGAATTAGAAGATGGAGCTTCAGAGATACACAGGAGTTACATTTTTTGCTCTTAAAACTTTTTTTAACAGTCAACGAAAGAAAGTGGGCTTTATTTTCCATTCTAGAACATATGTAGAATCTGTACTCAACCGACTACCTTCCTTGTGTTGCAGCATCTCCCCATGACTCCTGACTATTGACCAAATCCAACAAGGAATTTTCAAGGAGAGAGAGCTTCACTTGGCCATTAAATCTTAGACAGCATTTGGATGAGTGAAGAACCTAGGGTCCAGCAGTAGGGATCATGTATAAGAGGACATCGGAACAGCTAAGAAAAACCAGCTCTATCACCCCATGTCATTTTTCTGTTGCCTGTCCCTGATAAATAGTCCCAGGATGCTTCCTATTTAAGAACATAGAAGACTCACACTAAGATTGGCTTGGGTAGTTTTTAAAAGACTATGTTTTGTGGTATTAATTTTCATCGCTCAGGGTTTTAGGTTAGAACACTTTAAAAGCATCAGAGTAAACCCTCATTTTCTTGAGGTCCTGGACAATATTGAATATTGCTTTTTGAATATACACACTTGGAGGCATATATATTCAGAGTTTGTGAAAAAAGCAGAGACTGGATTAATACCAAGCTGAGCTTTGATGGCTTTGAAATGTTTCTTTTGTTCAGTACCAGCACAGTTTGAAAATGCATTGGCCGCCAGAAGCGTTAAGTATAGCATTTTCGTTAGAAGGTGGATTGTGTTAGGAAAAACTTGGTAGCAATCATGTGTTTACCCAAGAAAGCCTCTGTTGTTCCCTTTCTCTTTCCTTGAACCTTTTCTCCTCCTGTCAACCTTTGTTACAGCTTAGCCTCCCCGGCAATAAAAGAGAATTTATATTTTAGAAGAAAGCCAGTTATAGACATTGATTCATGATGTATTCAGAGGCCAAGAAGTCTGTTTGCACAAAGCTGCTTTAAATATATATATATATATATATAATGTTTAACAAGTATGAGGCAGAATAATGAGTGGCAGAGGGATAGACTGTCCCCTGTGCTTTCCTTAAAAATTCAAGGAACCAATAAATTTTCTTTTATCTCCCTTCAAACCTTACAGTGTTCGGAAAGCCTCAAGTGTTGAGGCATGTGGAGTGTGCATGTGTTTTTTCTATTATGTAACCCTTAGGCAGAAAGAAAGTAAAAGGAGGAAGGAGAGAAAAGTGAACAGAATATTTTCTCTCTAGAGGAAGCATGATGGGAAAAGTACTGGACTGGGAGTTGCCCTTTGTCATGGCTTGTCTTTGCTTTTTATTTTTTTCTTTTGTTTCAGTTATTTATTTATTTATTTAGTTATTTATTTCTGCTCGTACACACTTAATAGGTACCCTGTCCCCTCCCTCCCTCCACCCTTTCTTGGACCCTCTTCAGTCCCTCCCCCTTTTTCATTTTCCTTTCCCCCCTCCCTCCCTATCTCTCAGTGCCTCCCCCCCCCATCCCTGGAGCATCCTTTAATGTGTATGTCAAACTTTCCTCTGGGTCCTCCTCTCTGATGAGGTGTAAGGACTCAGTGGCATTTCCTAGAACTCTTTCTTGTGTTCCCCTTAAGTACAGGGACACTCTTGTGACTGTTGATCCCTAGCTTCTAAGGATCAGTCTTCGCTTTTTGCCTGGTTACCTCTTGCTAGCCTCATGCCCTCCAGACTGGCAGACATGGTCTGGTGTTTGGTTTCCTCACTTATGCCATACTGAATTGAGAGAATTCTCTCATCATTTTCTGGCTTATTACTGATATTGAACGATAAATCATGCTAGAGAAGTAGATTCTAGCGTGGATAACTTAAACATAAAACCAAAATGAAAATAGATACATTTTTGGTATAGTTGGAAGGCCCTCAAGGTAATACCTACTTGGTGGGTCTATGTCAACTCCAGGATTTTTGTACTCACCTTTCTTGCACCAATTGGTGTTATTAATTTATTAGGCCTGGTTATATATGTATTATGTACTATGTTCATGTTTTTCAAGACTTGTTGAAGGAGATTAATTTTTTCCTGTATCTAAGGCATAGTATGAATTTTTTTCATGTTGCTCTCTCGTGGGCCTTAATATTTGTGGAAATGAAGTTTTATAACATGAAGATCAACAGAGTAAGCTGAAATTTTTCTTCTCAAACAGAGGCCATTTCTTTAGAATTTTACCACAGAAGTAGAACTATATCTGTAATAAGAAAATATTTTTTAAAATTAGCTTTCTTGAAGTATCTATAGTAGTGGAGTTTGAATGCCTTTCATGTTGTTTTGAAAGCAATACTTTAAATAGAAACTATTATTATTCAGCACTTCGTTACCATGGTAATAAAGGACGTTCTTTGATTTAAACAAACTTTTCAGAAAAGAGAATTTCTGCTCCAATCTTTTCTTCGCTGATGTGGCTGTTGATGTGGCTGTTTCTAAATCTATCCTTCTGTTTTCATTGTCTGGAATAATTTGTTTTTCTAAGATTAATGGGCATATTTCTTTTCCTAGGGAAAACAAAACATCAAATTTTGAAAACCATTAATTTTTGAATGGTTAGGAGTAGTGCTTCTCTTCCTCTCTTTTAAATAATTTCGTAATTATCTTTCAAACCCCTTTTTCAAGTAGCTCTAAGGACACTGCAATCCATTTGGTGTTTTGGCATTTCTCTTTGGTCCACAGAGTGGTGGGCAAAAACTACTCAGTAAATTGCTGTGTTGAACGAGAGACTGATGTCTGAAATGTGATAAAAATCCTTTACTTCCCAAAAATCTCAGTTTAGTCTCAATTCAGAACTCTTTTCCCTTAGAAATTGCTGATGTCTATTATATAGGAGAGAGGTAGAAATATCACCAAAACTATTCATCCCATCTAGCCCCATAGACAGATTTACCTCTACTGATTTTAGATAAGTTCCCTAAACCTTTGTATTATTATTTTCAGCATGTTCAGCCAAGTTAAGTGCTGTGACTGTGCAGGCTTGTATGTCAGTAGTGTCTGAGTGCTTTGTCAGTACCTGTCTCCCTTACTCCGCAGTTATTCCTTCTTTACCTTCCATCCTTAGATGCCTTTCTTTCACAGTTGTATGAGGATTAAACTATCAAAGGCAATTCCTTCTTCAGGAGTGGAACATTCTTTTCCACTTCTAAAGTGGCAAATTTCTATCTGTTAGATCCTTGGGTTTGTGTGATGCACAGTCACGGGAATGCACAGAAAAAAAAAAAGACTAAATGGAGAAGTAATGAACAAGAACTTTTGCTGTATGAGAGTTTAACTTTTTTTGGGGGGTGAAGGAGAGCTAATTAATAGGGGGGAAAGTATAGGGAGGAAAAAAGGAGAAATGGAAGCAGTGCCTGTTCTCCTCCTCCATCAGAACGCTGGTCAGGAGAGTGTCCTGGAGGGGTGGGATGTGGATGGGGCTGTCTTCCAGCTGAGTATACTGAGGCGGCAATCCATGAGTTCAGAAGGACTGAGTGGCAAGTTTGTGATTTTGTGGATCCTTATTATGCACTTTCTTCAGTTGTATTCATTTTCCAAAACACTGAGGTTTTTGAGCAACATTATAAAATTATACTTATTTTGTTATTATCTTGAGCAAGTGCCAAATTTTGTGTGTGTGTGTGTGTGTGTGTGTGAGAGAGAGAGAGAGAGAGAGAGAGAGAGAGAGAGAGTGTGTCTAGGCAAGGGTGACATTAGGAATCCAGATTTGTTCTATCTCCTTATTGCCTTGCTTTGGGATTTCCCAAGCTCTACCTTCCAGGACTGGGAATCACAGGCTGCTGCCATATCTGTCTGACATTTTCCCATGTGATCTGGGGATCCAAACTCATGTCCTTTTGCTTGTAAGGCAAACATTTTAACCCCTGAGCCATCTCCCCAGACCAAGCTACAAATCTTTAACTTGCCATTATACACAATGTTTGTGCAACTTGGATCCTAATTGTATTCTAGTTATCTGATTTTTGCTTGTGCCATTTATCATCCAATGCATGTTTATATATTCTTATGTTAAACTATCATCATTTACATAATGTTCATAAAATTATACATAATTTTGTAGGTTTAGCACAATCACAGTGAAATTCTATAGCATGGTAAATAGTGACCAAAATTAGTAAAAGGTTGCAAGTTTGATATCTGCTTTCTGAAAGAATACAAGGAAAAGAAACAATGTGTAAGCTTTTTTTTAACTAAAAATTGTCTTTCAACTTGTCATTGAAATGATTTGTATTAATTACCTTATAAAAGTATACAAGCTGCATCTTGAATCACATTAGACCACACCAGAGCTGTGATTTGTTTGAAGGAGCTGGCATTTTGAATAACTTTTTCATACTTATATCCTTTCTTTTTTTCCTCTTTCTTTCCTTTTTGCATGTGTATGTGCATGGTGGATGTGAGCATGTGTACATACATGTTCATATGTGTGTAGGCACACCTGTGTGCAGATGCAGGTACCTGTGCATGCTCGTAGAAGCCCTGAAGCTGACATCAGGTGTCTTCGGTAACTCTCCACTTTTTATTGCTAACACAGAGTCTTTCAGTTGAGCACAGAGCTTGTTGGTGGGCTGGGAATAGCTCTACAGCTTTGTCTTGCCCTGGGGATTCCCTACCATTGCCTTCTGAGATTTGGGATCCCTGGCAGCTGTCTTGTCTGCCCCTCTTTGACATGGGCTGTAAGGATATGAAGTTCTTTCTTTCCAATTCTCTTTTTCTCATAGTCTGTTGCTTCTAAGCACTGCATGCTCAGTGTAGGCAAAGAAAGATTTGTTGCTTGATCACTTTGTGTCAAGGGAGCAGAGTCAATAGAATGTATGCATGCGCATATGTGTATTTATAGACATTCATACACAAGGATGGACACACACACACACACACACACACACACACAGTTAATCCAACAGCAACTGTCTGAGCACTGAGGAAGCAGACAACCAAACAGCTGCTTGGTCCTGGAAGCCCAACATCCTAGTCCATGTCTGAAATTCTAAAATCCCCCTAGAAATTCTATGCTGTTGAGTCCACATTCAACGGGTACAGAATGTCAGCACCGGACTGCAGCAATAGTCGTAATGACTCAGAAAGGAAGGATATATAGGCCACATATATTCTTCCATCTCCTTCGAAGTTGAGCCCATATCAAGCTCCAGCTGTGTCCTTAGCCAACTTCCCCACATGTCAGTCATCTCTGTATGTAGCTCCATAGGCTCACTAGTGCATTGCAGCTGCCCTAGACATCTCTTAATCCAATGAAGCTGGACACCAACAATCACACATCCATACTCAAATAATGTTTATATAGCAAAACAATTTCAACTTTGATTACAAAATAAATATAACAACAACATAATCATTGTAATAGAAGCAATTTGCGACTTCATTTTATATCATTGGAGGCTTGTATCTATTTTCTTGCAACATAGCTTCTAGCACTACATGCCACTCTTCTGGTTATTTCTATTAACTAAATTAATTTACTTATGCTTTTTCCAAGACAGAATCTCACTACATAGACAAAGCTGGCCTCTTGTTTGCAGTTCACCTGCCTCAGCCTCTCAAGTATTAAGATTGCGGGCCTGTCTTATTCCAGTCATTTTTGTTAGGTATTTCTTTGTTTTGTCACCCCTTAAGATGTTTTATCTTGACTTTCTTTCCTTGACTGTGTTAGTCTACTACTCAGTGAGTTGATAAACTTATTTTTCCTACTGTAATGGAGAATCGGGCAAATGAGAACACCTTCAGGAAACAATGATTACAAGGCGGCAAACCTGTCACAACAATCCCTCCCAAAGAAAACTTTCTTATTTATTATGCTATTAGGTGTCTATAACAATTACATGTTTAGGGGCTGGAGAGGTGGCTCAGGGGCTAAGCCTCTGCCTTGCAAGCAGAAGGTCCTGAGTTTGGATCCTAGACCCTATGTATAGACGCCGGGCGGAAGCGGGGGCGGCCTGCGCTTCTGGTCCTGGTAGGGTGGAGCCTGTGAATCCCCGGGCAGAGTAAACAAGGAGGAGGTGGAGGCATCCATGGTGGTTCCCGAATTCGCCTGTGGTTCTACACACACACACACACAGGGACACACGTATATACGCATACACGCACAATTGAATAAATAAAAAAATTTTAAAAAACCAATTACATGTTTAGATGCAAAGTACTTTTTTGGCTATAAAATTATGGTGGTTCTCTCCCTCTTCTCTCTAACCTTAAGCTCTCTTTTCTGTTCTAATCCTCTCCTTTACGCTAAACTATGATTCCATTGGCCAACGGCACAACTGTAAATAAACTTCCCTTCCTTATAAAAAAGAAAAGAAAAGCAAATAGCATATATTTGTTTCACTTCCTCTTAAATTTTTTTTATTTTTCTCCTTTTTTAAAATAAGAGAATTTTTCATTCTAATAACAGGAATAAATTTTCATGTGTTTTTATTGTCATTATATAATCTTTCTTACTGTTTATAATCTTCAAATGGGAGACAGTTAAAATATTGGCCATTTTTTTGCAAAGGGTGATGTGAAATTGGGTCACAGGAAATGTACCAGAAATTTCTATTAGAATTGAGAATGGATAGTTTATTTTTTCTCTTCTTTTGAATAATTAACTATGTTGTCTCATGACCGATTGTCTAGAGTGCCAGCATTAATGTAATTGTGTGTGAGATGTCTTCTAGCTCTGGTCAATCTCCTGTCTTTTGATTGAATGAAAGAAATAGAAAAAGTGGATGAAAGTCAGCAGAAGCTTCATGCTAATTAAGGAATCCCCTACTGATGGAGAAGCAAATTCAGACATTATCACTTCATTAGTCCGTTCATCACAGAATCACTGTGCAGAGAATCCTCTGGCTCTTGTCAGTGGCTTTAATGAAAGTGTTCTCTAGTCCTGAGAGAGGACCGAGGTCTAGTAGTGGAAAACTGTACCATTTTCTTAAGAACTAATTTGGACCTGCTGAGAAAACAATTCATGGGATTTGACATTTTGCTGCAGCAGAGATAGCATTCTGTTCCTTTCTTTCCAAAAGAAAAATCAAATTATTTTGATCCTCTCCCCAGAATCAGATAAAAATAGGATGTCGATGGAATAATTAATAGGAAGAAATCTGAGGGGTGAAAGAATCACAACTTCTATTTTTTTCTAAGGGTATCATTTGTCTTTATTCTCATAAACAAAGACATAGTCAGTCAATATATCTGAATGGGATAAAGCTGATCTGTCATATTTAGGACTTTATTCATATGATCATAAAACATGACATTGAAAATGATATAATTACAAGTAATGTATATGTTTTGTGCATATATGACTTTTTTGTGAATAGTCTTGACAGCTCTCACAAGACCTTCTAAAATATATATATATTTACTTATTTGTGTGTGTGTGTGTGTGTGTGTGTGTGTCTGTGTGTCTGTGTCTCAGAGGGTACTCTGTGTCTCTGTGGAGGACCAAGAGTGACTCTGGGAATCACCCTGGATTGCTTCTATTTCATTCTGGGATTTCCTAGGCTCCACCCACCAAAGCCCAAAGTGCAGGCTGCCACCACTTCTGCCTGGTGTTTTTATGTGGGACTTGGAATCCAAATTCAGGATAGCATCTGAGCCATCTCTCCAGTCCACAAGGTTTTTTTTTTATTAATGTTCATTTCATATTTTTTATCTATTATGTTTCTGTACCCCAAATCATATAATCATTGGACAGTATATAAAAAGACAAATCTGTAATTGGGAAAAATGTGTTGAAGCATTATTGTGTTCATGGCAAATTTTCATTTTTCTTTGTTCTTAAACAAATTTGGGAGTCATTCAATAAGCGTTAACTTACAGTTTTTGCTCCCAAGAATATTACATCAGATAATAGCTATTTTACCAGACAGTTTTTATATGGCATATTAAATCCTTATTTGTTGTTGGATTCAGGTTTTATTTATCAAGATTGCTTTAGAAAAAGGCTAAGTGGAGAAATGGAAGTAACTATGGAAGGAGACTAAAGGCAATAGTCATGTATCATTAGAACTCATGAGGCATTTCACTGAAGTGAATATTGGCTTAATAGATTGAAAATAGTGGTATAAGGCCAGAGAGATAGCTCAGTGGGTAAAAGTGACGAAGATCAAATCTTGCAATCCACAGTCGCAAAGCCTATGTGGTGGAAGAAGAGACAGACTTCCCAAAGCTGTACTCTGACCTCCACATGCACACCACGAGACACATGTGCCTGCTTGAGTTCCCCCCATCTCTCTCAAATGAGTCAATAAAATATTTTAAAAAATAAATAAAATGGTGCCAACCAATAATGTAATTTTCATTCTTAGAAAAGATGAATGGAGCTTACAAAGTTAAGTATAAAGGTGCTGTTTTGGATCTCTGGATTTCAGAATACAACCAGCTAAATTCAAACCCATTCTTGGATCTTATTACTTCCTTCCCAAGTGTGTTGCAAGAACCGTCATAATGACAAAAAAGAGAATCAAAATAGAATACAGTTACATATTTCAGATAAGTGGTATACTTTGCTTTGCAATGATACTTTGTGGTCATTTTTCCTACAAGTGAATAGGCATTTTACATTCAGCAACTGGGAAAACGCAATTGTCATCAAGTGTAGATTTTTAGCATCCTATGATGATTGCTCACTTTTGGTATTGATGGATTTACAGCGTTTTTGGACTGTTATACAGCACTGTGCTTCAGCTTGATTGTCAGATATGGTCAAGGATGGAGTACCGGTTGATTTCCTGTTTGATGCATGACCAGTTGTTCTTTTCTGAGTCATGATGATTTACCTTGTCAGTTTTCTCTGTCCACTAAAAGTGGAAGCTAGAATTGTTCTATTGAAAAGTGTCTGCCTGTATTCTGTTGATACAATACCCATCTATCTACTCACAAAAAATAGCAGCAAAGACACAAATATACATAATGATTAAAAACACAACATGGGGAATCCATGAAAGCATGAGCTCAGGGTAAACTAAGAGAGTTTCATGGGTTAATGGTTTCAAATGTGGCAGGAGAGAGGAATAGAGGTTTAGGAATGGAGGGTTCAGAGAATCATTCCCACAGGGATGATTATAGAGGCAGCAAATATCCAGTCTTGGAAGCATGAGAGTGGTAAGTTACTCTGCAATGCAGGCAGCTAGGATGTTATGGAAAGTCTTTGTCCTGCTCTTTCTCACCCCCTTGTCTTTATCATAAACCTCATATTTTTGGAATTTTATTACCCACTACCTGGAAGTAGGTGCATCATTCCTGTGTCCATTGGTTGCCCTATGAGCCCTTTACTTAATACCGACCTTTGCTGTTTACTGGGTCAATAAAACTATATTTTCTTATCACTTTCCTGTAAACATTGCATTGACCCGATTCATTTCTTTTATTTTTTAAATGAAATTTCAGTTTTGTGTTAATTATTGTGTGAATATAGCACAAAGTGTCCATTGTCGTGCTTATGAGAAATGGACATATTTCCATTGATGTTGTTGTGAACAACTTTGCTATGAATATTTCTGACTTTCTGTCTCACACATGTGAAAGCTGCTGCAAAATGTATATCTGGGAATGGAAACATTGGGCCGTAGTGTATGCAAAGATAGTTCCAGCTTGCTTTTCCAAGAGGTTGTAATGGTTTTGCATTATCAGCATTATGTCAGCAAAGATGCTCCTCATCTTAACATTTACTCATAATGGCACTAATTTCTAATGTGTCTGCCATGTAACATGGAAACTGTCTAGCAGTATGAGTTTTTAATTTGTTATGCCAAAATTAATATGAGGACTGGAATGTCTTCACACTTTTATTGGTTATATATGTATTCTCTAATCATCCAATGACAACATTTTATTAATCTATACCAAAGAGTGCTAATTCTTCTAGTATTTAGTGACTGTAATATTTTGATCATAATGCATATATATTCATTAAAGAGATATAGCTATAAGTACTCAATAGTATATAAAATTGGAGATTAATTTCTTTTTTTAAAGAAAAATAGAAACCAATTCTATTTTGTAATTATTCTCATGACTACTTTTTTTTTTACGGTCAATGCTTATTTTTCTTTTGACAGAACGATTCCGAGATTTACTGCTGCCTCCAGCTAGCCAGGACTCTGAGATTCTGCCCTTCATTCAATCTAGAAATTACCCCAAGTAAGCAAGAGGAGTTTCCTGGGTGATGAGAAGGGATGGGCAGAGTGCTGGCAGACATTTGGACAGGGAAGGAAAAAAAATGGAACCCTTTTTTCAAGGTTTCTAAAACTCCTGGAAGCCACCTCAGAGATCTCTGCCAGTATCATATCTTGTGCTTTTCCCAGATGGGTCAGAAGAGAAGGACCTGGTTGCTGAGTGCAGCAAGTTGTGACTGGAGTGGGTGGGTTACCGCTGCCAGGAGACAATAAGCCCCCTCAGTAAGGGTCTTCTTGTGCTTGGTTTTTCTTGGTGATGTATCATCGGTAAGGATTAGGGTTGATCCTTAATCTATTTTCTATTTCCTATCCCTTTAATGAAGGTGAATTCATTTGTGTCATTATAGCTAGTTGTCTGGAAACCACATGTTCCACATGATTTTAATGATTTCCCCTCATTCCTCTTGACCATCTTGATGACTGGGGAAATGAAAAAAGTCTTCTGATCCTCTTGTATGTGAGAGGCTTTCCGTGCTATGAGTATACTGACTGATGGAAGGCATATGTCCTCATGTTTCTGAAGAAAGAAGAAGTACTCGTCCTTTATAAAAAGTTGTCCTTGTTCCTAAAGTCTGACCCCTGCTAGAAGTTTCTATCCTTCCTGTGGAGTCTTGAAGCAACCTCTGGATGTCCGATGCTTTTTACCAGCTAGTATGCAACAAGCTAAGGAATGGGCACACCAACATGCGAAATAGAAAATGAAAGGTCAGCAAGTTAAAGGATTAGAATTAACTTTATATAGGTTGAACCAAAATGAAGCACTTTGCCAAATGACAAGTTCTTTGATTGTTTTGGTAGTTTAAGTATTTACAGAACATTGCTTTTTATGGAAATTTTCTCTCGTAATACTTAGCTTTGATAACACTTAATTCTGGTAAGTCAAACCTAGATTTAATCCGCAACAATCTTCCGGTTCTCACATCACACACACAGGACATGCATGTGCCCATGTAGCTTTGTATGTAGATATTATTCTTCAGAGGTATGCTGACAAAGGGCATGGATGTTGTTTAAGAAGACAAATAATGCCTGCTTTTTTGCCTCTTAGATTCACTCTCTGCATGCCACCTTTGCTCTAAGAAGAGTCATTAGAGTTTATCCAGTGAAAATTGGTTTCTTGCTTTTCCCCTAGAATTCCTTGTGTTGTGTGTCCTTTTTGTTCTTGGAATATTTTCCCAGGCATGTCAAGCTTGCTATGACAAATTAGCATAGACAGAATGGCTTAAATCATAAATATTTATCTCCCATGAGTCTGGGGACCAGATGTCTTGATGAGGCGCTGGCAGGTCAGGTAGGTAACCCCTGAAGGTGCTCTTCTTCATCTACAGATGAGCACTTGTCCCATCACCAAGTTATGTTCTCATTGCCTAGTTACTATGCCAAGGTTCTATTTTCAAACACCAGCATTAGGGCTTCAACACATAAATATTGAGGCTGCATGCATATTCTGCCCCTTGGGGAATGTGTACTTTTGGGATCTGTAATTGGAAAGAATAAAAGCATCATGAATAATGCAACAGGATAATAAAGTATAGGCCCTTAACAATGGACTCTGACACCCTGGGGTTACTTCCTACCTCTGTGTCTCACTTCAGTCTTTATGAAGCAGAGGTTAAACCAGCAATTAATACTCAGAAGTATATAAAGATTCAATTTATTTCACAAATTATTTAGAACCAAGTGTGGCATGTAATATCACTCTATGTAATCTGTACATGCCTAAAAAATTAGCTAGGTTTGCACGTTTCTAAGCAATTTAGGGAAGTAGGTTATTCACTGATCTTGCAGGGAGACCTAAGCCATGATACTTTTGTCAGTCTTCCATGTTAATGCATGAGAAAGTAGATTTCATCTTTCTAAATTGTCACTAGATGCTGGTGTGAGTTGCTAGTTTGGTGACAAATTTATAAGCTTCAGTCTTCTTAAATTTCTAGTGAGAGCATCTCAGCTAAAAGTTAATGGGTCTGGATGGTATCATGTAAGTAATTGATTATCTAATGTTTATTTAACATATAGGATATTGAACATTTTCATCTCGCCATTTAATATCTAGTATGGTAGTAGAATTTTAGAGGACATGAGGCAGTACTTGTGCTTACCTTGACTGTGCACAGTTTATTTAGGAGACACTAGGAGGAAAGACTTTGGGCATGCAGAGGCTTGGGGAAGAGAGGTGATGGTTGTGATAAGGACCTGATGGATAAGTACGTATAGATAGGGATCCATATCTATCTAGACCTATCTTTAAATAATTTTGTTTTTTATTTAAAATTATTTAAAAATTTAAATTTTTAATTTTTTTAAATTAAATTGTTTTTAAATTTTTAAAAATTAAATTATTAAAAAAACCAGTTTTTCTCAAGCATGCTCTCATTTAGTCATTATTACAGTCAATTAATTTAGAAATTTATATATAATTCTAGAAATTTTGAAGTTTAGTTATACAATTATAATAATTTCTCTCACAATATGGAGTATTTACACTCATTTTTTTCCTATTTCATTTGCGGTGCCTTTACTGATTCTTTAGATGTAAACTCTATTAGTGAGAAATGTGTCTTAAGAGCTAAAATATCAGTTAAGATGTGATATGGCCATGCTATACTTACTATGCAAATAATAGTGTTTACAGAATATAGTCAACATAGACTAACACTATTATGGTTATTATGACACTAACTGCTTTGGTCATTTAGATTTGGGGTATTATCTCTGACTAGACTTAATGTGCTCTGATTGATATGCACAGTAGTTACTTGTGTTTAGAATAGGATCTCTAATTAGACTGAGTGTAATCTGGTTTAAGTATCTGTGGACATTTGAATTTGGGGTAAGATCTCTAATTTGACTGTACTTTGGATGATGTGTCTGAGGACATTTGGATTTGGAATAGAATCTCTAGTTAGGTAGCCTCATTTTCCTTAAATGTTTAGCACTTGTCATGAGAAATTTAACAAGTAATGGGGGTTGTAAAAATGTGTCCTTCAGGGACAAAAATTCAAAAGAGAAAAAAAATGGCTAGTTACTGAAGTGTGTGTGTGTATGTGTGTGTGTGTGTGTGTGTGTGTGAGAGAGAGAGAGAGAGAGAGAGAGAGAGAGAGAAATTAAGAGAAAACTATTTGAAAAGCATTACCTAATGGCTCTAGGACAGCATTATAAAATATACAGTATTCATTAATCATATTCTTAAATTAATGAACTCTCATTTGACCCACTGCCAAAGCCAGGAACATCCCTACTGTCATCAGAATGTAACTGTAGACATTGCTCTGAAAACTCTCAGAGCATGAATAGATATGACAGTTGCGAGACAATGACAGATGACTTGGAAGAAAAAAGTACACCTGATACAAAAGGCGTGCAAAGTTACAGAAAGTAACATTTTTTCTTATTTTTTCTTATTTATTTTTTTATTCTTAGTTTTAATGAAATTTAGGCATTTTACTTCTTTTTATGTAAGCTCGTTCCTGCTGCTGCTTCCAGTGAAAACTTTCTTCTTCCCAAAAAGTCTTCTTCCTAATGTTGCATGTATGAACTTGTGTGTGTGTGTGTGTGTATGTGTGTGTGTGTGTGTGTGTGTGTGTGTGTGTTGCACTAACCTTAACAAGCATTGCATATATCAGTACATGTGGGGCATCATCTGCATGAAAACAATACATTTGCAATGGCTATGCATTAACTATCCGCAGCCCATCAGAAAGGGAGGGCATCTCATAGTCCTTCCCTTTTCCTTAATGAAATGTTGATAGGTCTAGTCTTGTGTAGGTGATCTAATTAGGTGCAACTAATGCATGAATGCAACATCTTCATTATGTTCAGAGAACATTGCTTGGCAATATTCCTCTCCAATCTCTTCGTCTTAGCATTCTTTCTGTTCCATTTTGTGTGATTGTGTGACATTGACTGAGTCTTGGGGTAAAGGGTGATACAATATGATCCATAAGATTAAAGTAACACATTTTATTGCTCAATTTCCACTCATGCTCTTGCCATTAAATCTGAAAGATTTAGAAGTAGGACATATTTAGAGGAGACCCACATCCTTATCATTTAAATGTAGCTTAGATGTTTAAAATGGTTGACAACATTTGACATAGTTTAATTTAGAAATGATTGCAAATAAGCCAGCAAAGCATGAAAGACGTAGTCCAAATTTGTAAGAAATATTATGAAAATGCAGAAATAAAGCACATCTAATTTTTTCCATAAAGATGAAGCTCCCTGAACAGCTTAGTGTCTGCTGTTAACTGCTTAGAGAGGAATATTATTTATGACAGAACTCAGAACTGTTTTATGGCTTGGTTGACAGCCAAAGAACAACCTTGATTGTTCGGACAATAACAACAGTGTTCAAACCAAATATCTCTTCTAAGTGGTTATTTAAAAATGGTTCCAAATGATAACATTGGGTAATAGCCTTACGGTGCAAATCCGCAGATGACCCTCTAAGACTTCAACAGCTCTCCAGCCTATCTTCTCTTTGTCTTCCTAACAAAGTTTTGAGTTCCATTTCTACCTCTTGCCCAATATACATAACTGTAATATATTTAAAGAACTTTCATTATCATTCATAATAATACAGAAGTGATAACATGAATAGAATGCTTTCTACATGCTGGGAATTATTCTGTGACCTTTACATGAGCTATTTCATTTACCTTTTATTACTTCCCTGTGAGAAAGGTAGTATTCTTTCCTAATTATATAGTTTTAAAAGACTGAGGGTCAAACAAGTAGACAACTTAATAAAAGTCATGTGACACAGTTGTGTCTCAAACTCAGATATATGTAATTCCCAAATTATAATTCTGTTATGACATCTGTAGTACATCTATCCATCTCACTGTTCGTCCATTTATCACTGCTTATTGAATAAACGTACACTGAAAGTATTCACAATTACTAAGAATACAAAATGAATTGGACATATTATATGGCTGAGAGGAATCTAGAGCCCACCAGGGGAAAACGGAGCTGGAGTTCAGTAGATAAATTGTAGCAATGTGATAAGACACAGATAGAGTAATATGCTAAATTTTATTGCAGAAGATTAGAAAAGTGCCTACCTAAATCATTTGTATCAAGCTTAAATTTCTCATTCAGTAACTAATGTTAGACAAAAAAAGTTTTCATTAGTGAAATTAAGAGGACAGCAGAATGAATAGCCATGGAAATGTTTGAAGGATCTCATCTAAGTGAAATTCATAGAAAACTGATGATAGTTCAGTTCATAAAAGCCTTGCAATGTCTATTGAGAAAATTTGACTTTGTTGGGAAGACTATGGAAAAACATAAAAGAGAAACAGCTGCATTTTCATCAATTTATCATGGAGCAAAAGAGGGTCTTGAAAGCACACGGCAACACAACCTTGAGCTGACAACTGTGTGTTGTGAGAGGAAGCAATAAAGGATCTACATGGCAGTGGCAGCAATGATGTGGAGATGTCAGGTAGCAGTCTCTGGATTTTAAAACCATCGACCAACGAAATGTAACAATTATTTAGCTATGTGAAGACATCAGAGGTGGAGAGGCCAAAGTTCTGGGTGACCTCAGTTCTCAAGCTTTTTTACTGTCCCGTGATGGGTACAAGTGGCAATCTCTATGGGATCTATTTTATTTTTCTTATTCTTTCTTTCTTTTTTATTTTTTCTCTCACTTTTACTTCTATATTTTGTTTAAATAATGAACATACATCACTTTGGTGTTACTTTGATAAGTATACAGTGCCTGACATAATTCTACTGTGTCCAGTTTTATGATGTTAAATAAAATGGTATAAAGCACCTGGCCTTTAAAAGAAAGTGAATTCTTCTTTCTTCTTCTTTTTCTTCTTCTTCTTCTTCTTCTTCTTCTTCTTCTTCTTCTTCTCTTCTTCTTCTTCTTCTTCTTCTTCTTCTTCTTCTTCTTCTTCTTCTTCTTCTTCTTCTTCTTCTTCTTCTTTTCTTCTTCTTCTTCTTCTTCTTCTTCTTCTTCTTCTTCTTCTTCTTCTTCTTCTTCTATTCTTCTTCTCTTCTTCTTCTTCTTCTTCTCTTCTTCCCTCCCCCCTCCCCCTCCTCCTCCTCCTCGCTCTCCCTCTCCCCATTCTCCATGTCTGTGCTTTCTCAAACCTTACTTCCAGCAGTATGAATATTGCATGTGGTCTGCTTTAGTATTGTACTTGTCTTGATCCTACCACAGAAGAGCACTGTTCTCTCTGACAAAGATGGCCCAGGGATAAGTCATATGTACTAGATGATGAACATTTTCCAAAGAGCCCTTTTCCATGGTGTAACTGACTATGTGAAATGGATGCTTTCCCAATACTTCCCACAACCACAACTATAGCCATAGAATATTTTATTAGATTTCTTTCTTTTCATTAAAAATTTCTTCTGTCTCATCCTTAAATGGGAGCTTTCTAGTACCTAGAAGGTAAGAGAACTATATAAAGAAATAATTTTCTGACTAGAATGTCAAATAGGATGATGATCCCAATGTCATTGTTTTTATCAAAACGAGTAAACAAGATGTCAGAAGGAAGCTGTTCTGTGAGTGGCTAGTTACATTATAGGGCCCTTGGGATAGAACTCAAATGAAACTCATGAGAGCTACAAATGCAAGGCTGATTGTGCAAAACAGCCAAAGGATTTCACTGAAGTTGCTACTGCTGAAATTTGTTAAGATTCTACTTAAGAGATGCAATTAATGGAGAAACTCTCGGTGCCCGACCAGTGGCTAAGCAAAAGGAATAACTCAGAGAAGAGCTGTCTTCGCAGGGACCATGCTGAGTCTGTAGCTCTGAACATTCTAGGGAAGTGGGCACTTATGCAATTCTCCATTCAGTGTCCTTGAGAGCTATTTACCTTGAAGCTCTGACTCCTCCCACCTTGGCAGATGCCTTTCATACTGTGCTGATTTTATGTTTCTGGTTTTTTGTTTGCTTGTTCAGAGAAAAATTTGTTTTTTTTTTTTTTTTTCTGAGTGAGAGATGGACATTTAGTGAAAATGTCCTGACATTATTCTGTTACTAAAAGAAAGAAAAACTTAAAAATCTGGTTTAGAAGCATTATTCAGCAGTATAGTACTGGCCTGGTATGTGTGAAGCTGTGGGTTTGCTCTTCAGCACCAAAAGAAAAAAAAATAATCACATGCTAACATTCTTAGATAGAAAATACTTTATTTAACATGATTATTCATAACTCTTCAAAGATAATATTCTCATATCTGGACAAATTGACTTTTATCAGACTCAAACTGTGATTTGGAAATGGTTGAGGAATTATGTTACTTAAATGAACATTAAAATGGCAGTTAAAAGCCATTCTTAAATTGAATGTGTCAATTCAGTGCATATGGGAGTATCATTTTGATGGTGTGCTTGTTTTATGGGCGCTCCTTGCCAAAATGTTTTTCTCGTTATAGCCCTAAGTTGATTAATGAACTCTATTAAAGACTTCTTAGGCCTCTACTGGTAATGTTTCTTGCTTTTAGTTGCTGTTGCAGTTCGAATTGCCCAATGTTTTGCTGTTCACTTTTCCAAGACACCATTAGTTCCATCTGGGATATCATTAGAAATTCAAGTCTCAGACTTCACCCCAAATATATTAACTTTGATTAGTAGGGATGTAGTCTAGCACATTAGAACATGTGTTTTAATAAGACCTCTAGGTAATTCTGGTACATATGATAGTTTGAGAACAGTTTAAAACAAGACATATTGAGAAGGCCATCTTAGACTTTTAAAACCCCCTCCCTGCTTTTTTTCTTTTATTAATTATTTTCTGATTATTGTAAATGGCAATTCTATCTTATTCTGAGCAATGGTTAACCACGATCACTTTATTCCCAGAGGAGAAAGAACTGTTACATGATGGAAGGTCTTCTAGCCATGATATATTATCCCTAATCAAAATAATTGGCAATTGACTGGTATGATGAATGTCTGATCATTAAAGAAATGCATTTTGAAGGCAGGCTTACAAGGATTTAAAAAGAATCCTTTCCCTACATGGAGGCATAATTCTGACAAAAATCATTTAACATTTTTGAGTGTTAGTTAACACTCTGATAAAAGGGAAATTCATGTCAGCTTCCTCTGAGAACAGCTGCACAAGTAAGAAGTCAACATATGTACAGAATAATTAGCACAGACCCTGGCTGAGTCAAATGTCCATTTAGGAGATTTTTCCTCATGAAACTTTAGTTAGGTTTCTTAGGCAAATTCCGTATTTTCTTTTTTTTTTGTCTCCACTGATCAGATAAAGCATATTTTTCCAAAAATATGTGCTTTTATCAACATTACATGGATATACATAAATCATCAGCCTTAAAGATAAGTCAAATTGATCTTATTGTGTTTTACAGAAGTGAACATTTATTTGTAATCTGTCACAGTGTTGCATATTTGATAATAGTAATAAATGACAGGCAGTAGACAGCACATTAAGCAAGTGTAATAAGTAAAAAAAACAAGATGTTTTCTTTTTGCTTCCCTTTAAACATTTTTTGATCACTAATAAATAACTCAAAATTTTTCATCTTTTTGCCAAGTTAAAAAACAAAACAATTTTCGTCTTGTGAAAACAAAAAAGGAGAATGCTATTTACTAGTAATTTGGGGACTTTGGAAGGGGAGGGGAAAGATTGATCAATGGATACCATGTTAAGCTTTAATAGGATAAGAAGTTCTCCTCTGCTATTGCACATGAGATGACTGTAGATTACAACTATGCTTCAATAGGCAGAATCTATCTATCTTTTGATTCTGAACGATTTTTCACTATAATGAAATAATATTAAGATAGATACAACTAGCCTGATTTAAACTTTTAAAAATATAACCATTTGTGTTGGTGAAATGGCTCCGAGCTTAAAGCCTTTGTCTTGCAAGAAAAATGGTCTGAGTCCTAGATATCATGTACCTGGTGAAAATGGAGAAGACCTGCATTTCTGTCCCTGGAAAGCTGAGCCTGGGAAACTGCAGAGCAAAGCAATAAAGAGGTAGAACAATCCAGGATGATTCCTGATGTCACCCTTGAGCTTCCATAGGCATATGTGCTTAAGTGCCCTCTTGTACACACATATCATATCACATATGCATATCACACACATAAACACACAAACACACAGTATATCTATCTATCTATCTATCTATCATCTATCATCTACCTATGCCAAAGGATCATGTGTTACCTTACTAATACACACACACACACACACACACACACACACACACACACAAATCCACATAATCTTGACTTAATGCATCAGTTAAAAATATATTATGAAAATCATTTCCAAAGAACGGCTAATTCTTCCAGATTCATTGAACTAAATTATGTTCTTTCTGAACCTTTCATATGGCCTAATGGTGCTGACTGATGTCATCAACAGCAAGGATCTCTGATATGTGTTACATTCTCTAGTCCCTGATGGGTTTCCTCTTGTTGACTTGTTGACTTATTGAAAGATAAAGTGAACTGCATTTAGAAAGAACATGTAGCTTTTCTGTGATCTCATCCCCAGTGAATAGCTAGAACTCCAAGTTCTTGTCTTCTTGTTCAAAGCTGTTTCAAAACACCAGAGAATATCTGTGTGGGGAGCAGAGAGAGTGTGTTAGTTGACAAGTATTTAGGAAAGAGGTGCTTTTCAAGACTCCCCAATTTTTTTTGTTGATTAAAAAATGATCAATTTTATCACTAAAGTTTACTAGTATTTATTAAAATTTTCTTCCTTTAAAAATCAATGCATTGCATTCATTTCTTTATTCCTTAATTCATTTAAAGTGATTTTCAGATGAAGATACAAAAGCTTTTGAATATAGATGGGATATCTTATTTAGAATCACAAACACCATCATCACACAAATAATTTGCCCAAAGTATATGTTTATCGACTAAGTGCAATGTGTCAATTAATTGGAAGTGTTGAGAATTGTACATTTTCTAATAATATAATCTATTTAGCATTTCATGATTTCCTGCCATATTTAAAACACTATATCCAATATACCAACTCAAGTTATGGTTCTCTATGTTAAAAAATATTCTTTTTTGAAAAACTAGTTGTAGCAGTTAAAAAGCAGTACTCCCCAGTTTCTCTCTCAAATATACAATATACATGTATAGCATTATGACAAGGTCTGCCTCACTAATTCCTGAAACACACTTGAAAATGTGTCAAAGCATTCATTGGATTTATTTCCTGTTTGCACAGAATCTGCTGTGATGCCTTGTGTCTTGAGGATGACATTCTTCAAGTGATGACTCGGAAATTTAGTCTGTTTCTTACTTCTGGGTCATTCCAGGACTTGTCGTTCCCAAAGATGAAAACTGACATTTTCCTGACCCCTTTAGTGACAAATATTTCTTCCACTTAGACTTCAGTGGAGAGAACTAGCTATATGATACCACGTGATTCTTGAAGCCTGGGAAGTATAGTTTACTGTGTAAACATGAAAAAAAGAACAAATGTTAGAAACCACTCATAGTATTTAACCCAGACGAATCACCACAGAATCCAGACCTCAAAGGAATGTCCTTTCATGAATTCACTTAGCAAATATTCGCCAATCACATAAGCCAAAATCCTCAGATACTCACCTGGGATTGTATGGCCCCACCATATATGACAGATGTGCCCTCAGGTTCACAATACAGATATGACATGTGTACCCTCGAGTTCATTATATTGATGGGGTGTTCAAAAAGTTACTAGTTCATAGGAAAACTATTTTTATAATAGACAAAAAGATGTGACAATGTCTTATACACATAAAGGTTTATTTTCATTTCTTTTTAAGCTATCTGGAATACCCTAGTACACAGAAAGCATGGTTATTGTCAAGTGATCACAAAAAGCATTCTGGCACCAGACAGACAGAAGAAAGGGGGAAATGAAGAGACTCAGATTCCAGATGAGACAGCTAACTTCTTACAAGAAGTCTTCCCCCATGGTTGCAGTTGCATTTGTACACTATTAGCCAAAACACAGCCAGGCAGCCAAAACTCATGAATGGAATCTGAGAAATGTGGTGGTTTGGCTGGACACTTTGCTTTCCTGGATAAAATTAATGTTTTGTTAAGAAGAAAGTAAGAAAGGACTATTAAGTGGACAATACAAAATTTCTCACACAACTATCACACACACACACACTTGACTATACAAATATAAGTAGAGTAAATACAACTTCCTTTGTAATTTGTCTTGCCAGTTTCTATAGTTACTAATTTACCGAGGGCAAGAAGAGAAACAAAAGTGTTAGATTCTGCTCCTTATTAATTTTCTGCCCCCACAATAAATGTTTAGGTAAAAATATCTACTACGGCACCTACTCTTGAAGGGCATCCTGTTGAGGCCTAGTGACTAAATGGGTATTTTAATTTTGGCAAATATAATTATAAAATATGACTAGAGTTTTAACTGGTCCGGAATGGTCACATTTATATTCCTTCAAACTTTCAGCTAATATTTCCTTCCAAAAAGTGTTGCTTAGAAACATAATTATTTCTTTTATTATCAGTAGCTCAAAATCAGAGCCTGTGGAATAACTTAATGAGCAAGGTTTTTGCTTGCAAACCTGGAGACCTGAGCTCAATTCGTGGAAGTCCACATGGTAGAAAAGAGAGTTGTTTTCTGACCTCAATCCATCCATCTATGTACTTTAATATGAATTCTCTCTCCTTTCTTTCCCTCTAACTAAATTAAATTAAACTAACACAAAATAAAACAAAATTACTAAGAACATTCTAGAAGCAAATTGCTTCTTCCTTAAGGCTTATCACTGTGAGGGTCAATGAAAGGAGGCCTGAGTCATCTCAGTGCTAGAATTTACATTCAGTGTGTATGATGCATGTTTTAGAAAGTTAGCATACCTCATTTTCACTCTCTCCTACTTTGTCTGCTCTCCCACAGGCTGTACATTGACGGTCCATTCGGAAGCCCCTTTGAGGAGTCCCTGAACTATGAAGTCAGCCTCTGCGTGGCTGGGGGAATCGGGGTCACGCCCTTTGCATCGGTACTCAATACCCTGCTGTATGTCAGTTTGCTCCATTTCATTAGCCCCAACAGTGAAATGCTGATGTCTCATCCAGTTTTATTTGAAGTGTAGAACAGTTCAGGACAGTGATTCTAATAAGTGTTCAAGGAATTCCATTTCCTAAGTAATGTCAGAAGTACTTCTGTCATTCTCAGCATGTGGTCTGTGGCTTTCCCTATGTACTTGTAAAAGTCTGTCCTCCTCCTCCTCTGCTAAAAAATGTTCCTCATCATGATTCTTCGTTTCTTGTCTGCTTCTTGATGGTAAGTGGCAATGCTCATTCATTTGGTCAAAAGAATCTTTCACGTACCCTTCTGCTAATTGTTCTTACACTTATGGGTAATGCAGTTCTAGCTATAGGTACAGTTCTATTTCTAGAGACTTGACACTCAAACAAGACAAGAAGAAGCTAAAACAAGAATTTTCTGAAGTAGATTATTTCAGAAAATTCCAGAAATGTGGAGAAAATAAAATTAATGAGATGTAGAAATGAAGGGCTGGAGTTATTGTAGAATTATACCCTGGGGACACTTGTATGAGAAGATGATGAACACATCATTCCTTCATTTATTACTTAACAAATTTGCCACAGACTGGGAGAAAATAAATTTCAAAGATGACATTGCCCAATTGCGAAATAGTCTTTGAGTTTTCAGTTCCAGGATTATAAGCAAAGGGTAAATTTTGCCAAAGAAACACAAACAAAGAAGTAGCAAGAAGTTACTCTCAAGTCTCTTCTAGTTACTTTTCAAGTAGACACATTCACATTTAGATGTTTTGTTGAATATTGAACAATAAAAAAATATTTATTAGTCCAAGAGTTCAAGGGCAAGCTGGGTACCTAATAAGTTCCTGTCTTCAAAACAAGAGTCAATAAGGGCCGGAGAGATGGCTCAGGGGTTAAGTCTTTGACTTGCAAGCAGAAAGACCTGAGTTCAGATCCCGGATTCCATTAAAAATGCTGGGCAGATATAGCAACAGCCTGTCATTCTGGCCCTGGAAGTCAAAGCCTGGGAAACCCCCGAGCAAAACAATAAGGATATAGAGCAATCCAGGATAATTCCAGAAGTCATCTTTGGGCTTCCATAGGCACACACAATGCCTTCTCGCATACACACACACACACACACACACACACACACACACACACACACACACACACAGAGACATACACAGAGAGAGAGAGAGCACATATACATACCAACATCTACACACATGCAAAAAAGTGAAAAAATAAAAATGGTAATTATTATTAAAATAGTAAATGAAAATATTTTCAAACAATATTTTATTTCTGCTTCAAATACTAAATGTAGTTAGGACTGTTTTGTAGACCATTACAAAAATAGCCATATTTCAAGCCAAAAATCATTTGTTTCTGACAACACTTTGCAAGTTATTTGGATACCTAATGAATGTTACGAACAAGGAGAAACATTTTCCTAACCTCAAATCTACTTCTAGTTATAAAAGGGAATCCAGATTTTGAATTCAGAGTGACTGGAAAGGATTACATACTATGTGATTGTGAAATCTCTGTCTTTGATGATTATTAAGAAAAGGATAAACAACCAAGTTTCTGGAATGATTTTGCCCAAAAGAGAGGGCAAGACTGAATGACCTTTTGAGCCCTCATCAATGACAAAATTTCCTGAAAACAGAGAACTTGTTTTTCTGAGATGCATGGGCAGTACTGCTAAACTCCATGAGTGCAATTTATGTTCTTCAAGTGGGAACATGTGATGTTCATATGTGTAATGCTTGGTGGCATCTAGAATCAGTACACGTTGTATTACATTCATTTGAGTGTAATAGCAAGTGTTACACCAAATGCTGGCATATGTGGGCTTGTTTGTTGTTGGCTTATCAATCAAGAGCAGATTTTTCAAGAATATTTGGATTCTGGACTAGTTTTTTACAGTTCCAATCACTATCTTACTGCGTTGATTTTAAAGGGATGACTGGAAACCATACAAGCTTAGAAGACTGTACTTTATCTGGGTATGCAGAGACATCCAATCCTTCCGGTGGTTTGCAGACCTGCTCTGCATGTTACATAACAAGGTAACATTAGGATTTTTGTTTTATTTTATTTTGTAATTTTCTATTTAAAATGTTAATTTCACATTAAAAATCTAGAAACATTTAAATTAGAACAAAAAAGATTTCTTATGTATGAAATGTAGAGATAATATCTGGCAATAATAGATATACATCTTCTCATATATTACAGTTTATAGAATGTATCTCTCTTTCCATGGGATAGTTTAAAATAGAAGCTCTTATAGCTCTGTTTTATTATTTTTTCAAGTGTTGGTGTAGGAATGGGTGTGCACATGCCTATGGGTGTGTGTAGAAGAGGGCACTTGAATGCATGCGCCTATGGAGGCCCAAGGTGACTTCAGGAATCAGCCTGGATTACTCTTCCTTCTTATTGTTTGCTCTGGGATTTCCCAGACTCTACCTCCAGGGCTATAAGCGCAGACTTCCATTATTTCTGCCCAGCATTTTTAAGTGAACTGTGGGTGTCCAAACTTGGATCCTTTTGCTTGAGAGGAATACACTTTAATTCCCGAGCCATTGTCCCTCATTCCTATGTCTTAACATAAGGTATGTAATGTGGGTGCTTATTCACAGAGCTGAGGGAACAAGGGAAGAGAGTTGGAGGGAAACATCATGGGACTCAGTGGATCATCTTCCAACCTTGCTTCTAAGAGAATTTGTCCTTGTCACCATTAATATCCTAAATACACTCTCATCAGACCTCTTGATACATCTTAACTCAAAATCCTTTGTGTGCATCTTAACTCAAAATCCTTTGTTTACAGAAAGAAAAGCTTTCATTCTTCACTCAGTTTACCTGTAACATTGTATTTGTCTTCATTTATAACTATTTTTCTTTATTCATATTATATAAGCAATACATATGCATTTTGTTAGTAATAATTATAACTAGAATTATCTTAAAAGGGGTACCATATTGTTTATAATTTTTCTTCAAATAACATTTTTAATTTTTAATGTCAATATTGTTTTCTTAAGTATAGAGCCATTTCCTTTTTTGTTGTTGTAGTGGATTCAATGGCAAGGCATATTTAGTTTATTTTGCAATTCCTTAATGTTGGGTGTTTTTTAGTGGCAAAAGGGCCTCACTGGTTACTATTAGATATGTTCCTTTGCATTCAATCAGTAAGTTATACTATTATTGAATCAGTGTTAGTAAACTGGCTACAGTCTATCAGGAGCTGTTTTAAGAGCTGGAGATATTTCATATCACAAAATAAAACCAGGTTTCTCAACTTATATTCCAGGATAGACAATGAAACCAATAAGTATGCATGATGTCTAATTTCAAATTTTCAGTTAGGAGAAGAAAAGGAAGAAGAGGAAAGGAACAGCTATAACAGAAAGTAGAGGGAAAGCTATGTTACCAATGAAGGGTGTGTTCAATTCTGGTGTGTCAAGAATGCTTATTAAACACAAAGCTGTTGGAGCAGAAGCTTCATGAAGAGAACAAGATGACTAGCCAATTGTCTTGGGGGAGAAATTCAAGACAGATAAACCTAACTTGCCAGGACTAGCTCTGTTGCAATCATGTGCTTAATACTCTGGAATAAGAGGAAGGAGGATCAGTGCACAGGAAGTAAATGAGGGTAAGACTTCTAGGAGAGTCAACTTGAGAGTGGGGTATGTGTGTACTTCTCTGGGGGGAAAGTGTATTGCTGTATGCTTTCAGACTTCATGTTAAAAAAAAAGAAATCAAGTATAACCTGAAATAATTTGAAAATATGGCATCATACACTAATGTTCCTAGTAACATTATCCACAATTGCTTAAAGATGAAAACACTCTGCATTTGTATGAATGGAAAGATGCATGTGCTGTGTGCATGCACTGTAATAATTTAACCTTTAAAATGGATGGGAATTCTGATATGACTAAGACTTACACTAAGTAGAATGAGCTTACATGACAGAACAAATGTTTTTGGCTCCATTTATGTGGAGTACTTGGCATAATTTAATTATAGTTACTCTGTAGAGCATAAATTTCCAGAGCCTAGTAGGAATAGGAAATTGGAAAGTTATCGTTCTATTTTCTTTTTCTTTCTTTCTTTCTTTCTTTCTTTCTTTCTTTCTTTCTTTCTTTCTTTCTTTCTTTCTTTCTTTCTTTCTTTCTCTCTCTCTTTCTCTTTTCTTTCTCTCTTTTCTTTCTCTCTTTCTCTCTCTCTTTCTCTCTCTCTTTCTCTCTTTCTTTCTCTCTCTTTCTCTCTTTCTTTCTTTCTTTCTTTCTGGCTAGGGGTCATGGGGAGGACTCAGTTGTCAGGTGTATACCTCGCACCATATATTTTTACATAAGGAAAACCAGTGTTGAATAAGTGTAAAAAAGGGAAAAGAGAAAGTGTTTGTTTCTGTTAGTTTCATTTTTGCTTGTTTTTTCCCAGCAGGAAATTTCTCATGTCATTGCTTTTTCCCTCTTTTTTTAATAGTCAAAGCAGTGTCATTTATGTGAATGTATTAAAAAAGAACTCATAGAATAAAATAAGAAGCATTTCAAAGAGGTCTATGGGCATGATAAATTTGGATCATTAATGATAAATGATTATTTTTTTCTATAAGAATCATCTTTCCTAATTTTTAGCAATGTCAGAAGAGATTCTGAATTTAAGAACCTGCTTATTATCTATCATCTGTTTATATATTATCTATCTGTCTGTCTGTCTGTCTTTGTATCTCTAGGTATGTATTTATCATCCATCTATCTATCTAGCTTTGATCTATAATATTTTATTTACATGTAAGTATTTATTGTGACAAGCCAAATCATAAATTACATGGTAAAATCACATATGTCTGAGAATCTGAGTGTTTGGAAAGAATTTTTATTAGTCTGTTCACTTTTTTATTCTCTCAGCTTTGGCTAGAAAACAGACCTGACTATGTCAACATCCAGCTGTACCTCAGTCAAACAGATGGGATACAGGTATGTGGCTGGATGTTATTGTTAATTAAATAAACCTCTTGATAATAGAAGATTTACTGTAGGAACTGTGCTGCAAGACAGTTTCTGCAGGTGGTTTATTTAGGCAGAAGCGTCCTGGAGGAAAGCTTCCATTGGCATACTTCCAGGAAACCGTGGTTTGTCCTTGAGATCAACCAGATCATGCCTTTCAGTCATCAAAGCACATTGAAAGAAACCTTTCGATTCCATCTTTCCTTTTCAAAATTGCTTCAAATTCCTTATTTCTAGAGGAAGATTGGCCTGTCAGTGAACAAAATTTCTTTTTTTGAGTAGGATTTCTTTTGTGGCTAAAAAGATAAAACTATGTACAATTAAACATAATAAATTTCCAAGGAATCTAAAATAAGAAATGATAATAACCATTATGCTTTTGTTTTTACTGTAACAGAGAATAATAATTTTGCACATATTATCTCATGAAATACCAAGAGATTACAGAAAAACATGCCTTTATTCTATGTTAGGGATGAACCAAATGCCCTTATATGGTGTAAATGTGCTGTAAACACTTCCCATGTTATTTTATTTTCATGTGTGTGTATGTGTGTGTATTTATGTATAAAATGCATGTATATGTATGTGTATGTATGTTCATATATAAGGGTTTGTGTGTGTGTACATGCATCTTATATGTAAATAAACACATACATACACACATATGGATGGATATTCATATATAAGTGTGTGTGTGTATGTGTGTGTGTGTGTGTCTGTGTGTCTATATGCTCACATATCTAGATGTCAAATGATAATCTTGGTTGTCAACCTTAGGAGCGTTGTCCACCTCTTTTGAGACAGAATCTCTGATGGGCCTGAAACTTACTAATGAGGCTAGACTAGCTAGCCAGTGAGTCTTAGAAGTCTGCCTGTCCCTCACTAGCACTGTGTTAAAGGTTCATGTCACTCTGTGTTGTATTGCATTTAGTGGATCATATCCAGATGTCATTTATTACCTTTGTTTCATTGGTAATTTGTTGATATATCAATAAAAATTTTATTTCATTATACTTATGATCATGACAATATAATTTTCTTTCTGATAACACTGTAATTATGGTATAGAGTAAATTATGTCTAGTATTCAGCCTGTCAGGCTGAAACTCAGGCACTTGCTCTTTCACATCACTCTGACATACTCTCAATTAAGATGTAATGTTATGAGACCTGCACAAGACTTGATCTATTATCTATCTATCCTAGAAAGGAAAAAAATTATAAGAGACTCCACACCTCCTTGACAGAGTATTAAGAGTTAATTCTGGAACAAGGTGGAAGGGAAACTACTTTCCTCATCAATTTTTCTGCAAGTGCTCAGGCACCTTCCAGCACAGACAAACTGGATGAAACTCAGTAGACTACACAGGGAAAAACATTTGATATTAGGAGGAATTCTATGAGGGAAAATGATTCGCCATGGGAGAAAGAAGAGGTAGTAGGATTGGATTAAAAGGGATAAAGATGTCATAAATTCATTCTTTACATATGAAACTCTAAAAGAATAAAAAGTAAAAGAATTTTCACAAAATATGCCACAATTCAAGTGTGCAAACATAAAAAAGATATAGTGCTTTTGAAATGTAAACATAAGCCTGTTACTGATCATAGGGGTGGGATTGGGAGCTTTCCTGTCTTGTCATGACTTTAGAATTTTTTCTTCAAATTTATGGTGCCAATGTGTTAATCTACCCATGTTGTGCCAAATATGACAGCTGTTTTTATGTGCAACGATACCTCAGTGGACTTTATATTCTGAATCTATTTAATAGCACTTGATCAATTAGAATGTTTTCTTATCTGAAGACTAGGGAAGTCAGATATTTGTAAAAACAGCTTGCAAGAAGATACTGGGTCTTAAAGAAAAAGAAAAGGGACGTGCACAGTGGTTGCAGTTGGTGGGTTTCCATTTGTCATATATATGCCTTCTGTTACAATTATTTGGTAGGACCAAACCAGGTAACACCAGCATGATTCATGTTAGAGATATGAGTTATTTATTTAGACAGTCATATGAAATATATGCTTCTTTTTGGCAGAAAATAATTGGAGAAAAATATCAGG
Source organism: Typhlomys cinereus (assembly GCA_023101885.1). Classification (NCBI taxonomy): domain Eukaryota; kingdom Metazoa; phylum Chordata; class Mammalia; order Rodentia; family Platacanthomyidae; genus Typhlomys; species Typhlomys cinereus. Next base: position 661,934 of record JALPQD010000351.1, on the reverse strand, counting down.
CATTGAATTCAAGACTTTTTATTGGACGTCCTCAGTGGAAGCTTCTATTTGATGAAATAGCGAAATGTAACAGAGGGTAAGTTCTGTACCTCTGGAAAGTAGACATGGGCCTGTTTAATATGCATCACTAATACATTTGCAAGTCACAAACTCATTGGTGCACTTGCTTGCAATTTAATGTGAAAGTAGGGTAATGATCATGTGTCCTAGCAGCCTATAGTACCAGATCATTAAAATTTGCTTGTGCATAGCCAATCAAGAGTTTATGAACCAGACTGTCCTATATACTTAGAAATTTGTGTAGGGCTTCCTTGTCCCTCCGGGATCCAGATTTTCTTTGTTCTCAATAAATCTGGCTATGAAACCTCAAAAAAAGAAAAAAAAAAGGAAGAAATCTGTGTAGAGGTTTTTTTTTTTTTTTTTTTTAAAGAACATTTATTATCTCTGCACATGCCAGATAACCATGGAAAAATATTTCTAAAAATCACTTTTAGGAAAGCAAAGATGCCATCTTTTGTCATTAGTTTTGATTTATTGTAGGTGTAAAGAGTATGCAAATGAGTTCTTTATGAGCAACTGGAAATTGTACATCATTTTCCTGTTGAACTTTATTTTCATTCTATTAACCCTCAGAAAATTCAATATAGTCTTACACTTGAATTAGTTAACTTTAATTGCTAAACTAATAGGACTTCTACATCAAGAAAGCACATAAATTGAAATTTCCACTTTTAATATCTCTTGTGCACATAAAGTTCTAGGATTAATTTTTCTTTCATGTGAATTTAGTTACTGTGGTGGTTGGTGCTTGCAAGCATCCTGATATGTATGAGTTAGATGTTTAGGCCCACCCTTGAGAGGTATCCTCTGGGCCCCGTGAGGTATTGAATGATCGACATTCAAAGACCCGGCCCATTGTGAACAGGACCATTCCTTAGGCCAGTGATCCAAGAAGATGGAGATAACCAACTGATCATTGCCAAGCAAGCAGCCATGTGTGCCTCTGTTCTTCCTGTGAATGTGTTGTGAACAATTCCCATGACTGCTGCTCTTATGACTCACCTGCTGTGATAGAATCCTAACTTGGAATTGTGAGCTGGTTAAACTCCTTTTCCTAGAATAGTTGTGTCAGATATTCAGTTGTAGCCACACATAATGAAACTAAAACAGTGTATACTCAGCTAATGATGTGGACATGTTTAGGGAAGTGGATCATCAGTCAATTTCATCACAATGTACATATTGTAAAAAACTTATATAATAATAGAAGTCCTAAAATACTATTAATGCATACCTAACATATAGGATACATGTCTTTATGCATATTTTCCAAATACATACATTTATATAGACATATAATACAACCAGTTGCTTCTAGTGCCATAGTAACAAAAGCATGCAAGAGAAAGCAATTCAATCAAATGTTGCAGTAAACAGGAGATCTGAGGCTGCTATTGGTGTTGCTCAGCATACTGCTTTACAAAGAACAATTTTATTAAGACAACACTTTAATAAATACAAAACCAGTCAAATAATCTTTAGTCCTTATCAAGTATTATGTACTATATATAATTATATATGTATGCTTATTTATAATTAGAAAAGTGTTAGGTTTGTCTACACAGGCTTCACCACAAACTCATGTGCAATATGCTGTGGTTCATATAACATTCACAGGACCACTAAATGATGGAAATTTCTCAGTTCCCCTGTAATCTGATGGAGCTAGCATCAGATAGTTAATCCAACTACAATAGAAATATCATTATGCATTGTATAAATGCAGTTGAATAATTCATAATTTTAGCAAATATTAAGAGGGCATTCCATTCTAAAGCAAGGTGTATCTTCTTATGTAAGGGGCTTTGACAAAGAGGTTTAAGTTCATGAATTTATGGATGAATATTATTTATTGAAAAGACCATTGACTCTGTGACTCTAGACTTCACCCTCAGAGATTTCATTTCAGAAGTTGTGAAGTAGAGTCAAAGAAGGAAAATGTAAAAAGAATCAAAATTATCTGTATGGTTATGGTTGAAATAACTTTTGTAACATTTCTCTTTCATTGATGAATTATTTTAAAAGGAAGAGAGAGCTGTTATTTATTATTTCAAAGCAGTGATCCTTTGTAAGATTCAATAACAAAAAAAATCTATGAACCCAGTTTTGCCATGGCAAGACTGGAAATTCAGCTGAATCAGGCAGCTGCATCATACCAAAGAATCACGAGGTCTTCTTATTTATGATTATTCAAAATGAAATGCACAGTGTCATTGTGCACCTGTCAAAGCACCTATGTTAGGTGTTTTGACTTTGTTGTGCATGTTTGTCTTAGTGCCACTGACATTTTCTTTTCAGTAGCATTTATTAAACTCTGGTAAACATTCTTTTATTATTTTTCATACTATATCATAGGAAAGGTTGTCAGTTTCACTTGCTTATTTCTGAAGCCAAAGCTCCAAGCAATAGAGTATCACTTACAGGAAATAAGATGGGACTATTGTTGACTCCTTTGATTACTTTGCAAGAATTCTTATTTATCATTCTGTTTATCTTTTAGAGTGGTTTCTTATTTTTTGGTGTTTTTTAAAATGAAAACAGCAAATTTGGTAAAGAAGAATAAATGTACATCTACTGTTAACGAGGGGCACATGCCTCACTTTTTGTGTTCATTCAGGTGATGGTCCTGAAACTATGTACACACATACGAACATACACATTCATATATGGCACACAGAAAAATGAGGAGTTGACATATTAAGAATTCATTCATCAAACATTGGACATATATAATAAATGGAAGGTTTCACTTATGATATAGTAGTTATCTGATTGCATGTAAGTTGTTGAAATACACTAAAATAACCATGGGGACCAGGACATATAAATTAAGCTTTTGAAACACTGGGTATTGGGCAATAAATTTTCATTTTTAGAAAATGTCTGTTTATTAAGTCAGTAGGCATTTTCTGTTGCATGAATTTTACCACAATGTTATTCAAGTCCTTAATAATAAGGACTTATTTTAATGATGACATAGGTCTGTGTAGCTTAGGTCTTCCATTTCTGGCTTATGGTTTTTGCGAATTGTCCAAAGTCCTGGATAAGCTCCAGGAAGAGTTTGATCCCTTAGACATCTACAACCAAATTTAAATATTTTCCTCTTGCACATGAGCAAATCATTACTCAGCCAAAGTAGTTCCTGAGGATACTCCTCTCCGGAACCTTGGGGCTTTTTTGTTGTTGTTCTGAGAATCGTCTACCCCTTCTATCTCTGCCATGTGGCTTCCACCTGTTTGGCTTCTAGGGTTCTATTCTGTGTCTCTGAAGAGGGAGACGGTAGAGCTTGTCCAGGAATAGGCTGATACTAAGTAATAAGCAGAGATCACTACATATTCAGAATATAGTTCTGTCCCCAGTGTTTAATGTACCTTGGGTTTTAAGTTTTTTATTATTTTGTAATGTTATCAGTGTCGAGCTGGAGATCTAACTCAGGGATTCACACATGAGGCAACTGCTCTAACAGTGAACAGCTTCTCTAACCATTTTTTTTTCTGGTTGTCCAGTTCAAGAGGATAGACATAGTCTCCATTCACTGTCCTGGCTACAAGTCAAAGCTCTGTTTTTATACTTGCTTATTTCATGTTTCAAGGTAAAAGTTTTAATAACCATGTTTTCAGTATTTGTGTGAGTTTCTGGTATGCATCTAGATAGAGTCACTGTCGTGTCGCCAGGCACTCGTTATTCAATGAAGACATTCTGTATTTGTTCAGATCTGATGGAAAATGTCAATCATTCTTATATCCTTGGTAAAAACCAATGTAAATCAATAAACCTTGTGAGACGATCAATTTGAAATTTTAATCAATTCTTGGAATTTATTTCTTCTGTTTGTTAGGCATATGTATTTCTGATTAGTAAACTTTTACATCAGAGAACAATAAAACTTGCCTGCCACTTCTTACAATTATTGCAATACATAAAAAGGATATTATGTCCAGATTCATATGTTGTATTTCCATGTGGATATGAATTATGCTTTGCAATTGGTAATGCCTGTGTTTTCTCTTTCTTTTTCAACATGGCTTATAAAAACCATGTGGAAATTCTGATTAAAAAGTGACCTGACAAAGTATGCTTAGGACATACTTAATTTTGGTCAGGAACCAATTTATGCTCAGAGTTATAATTTTAAATGGTTTACTGAATTTAGTTATGAAAAGCATAAGGTCAAAAAATATTTTTGAGGAGCCATTTACATTTAGAAGTAGTTAGAAAATTATTTTCAATAGTTTAAGTGGCAAGATATTAACTTGTTAATACCTTCAACCCATGTTCATACGGTAACAATGCTTGTCACATTTGGCTCAGATTTGTACCTGGTGTTCCATTCCCTGTCTTTTTTTCCCAGAAAAACAGTTGGTGTCTTCTGCTGTGGACCCAGATCAATTTCAAAGACTCTTCATAATTTGAGTAACAGGAGTAACTCATATGGGACGAAATTTGAATACAATAAAGAATCTTTCAGCTGAAACCCTTTGAAATGAAGTAGGACTCAGAAGGAAGAATGCAATGGCAAGACTGGAAATTCAGTTGAATCACACAGCTGCATCATATCAAAGAATCACGAGGTTTTCTTATCTATGATTATTCAAAATGAAATGCAGAGAGTGCTGCACGGTGACAGGTCCCATTGCATATTTAATCTGGAAGCCAAAGATGTGCTGAAGAGTATTTGATGTGCTGATTCACTTTTTGTTGTTCCAATTAAAGGAATGTTGTTAGATGCACACTGTTGACTTTATGGCAAGTTCAAAAACTCCCCCGTGAAGAGCTGAATTCACTTACATGAAAGCTGATAGCTATGGTCTTCTTTAAATTGTTTCTAGTTGAACAAAGACAAGGTTGAGAAAAATCAAAACTTCATTGCAAGTCAGATTACATTTTCCACACTGTGTGTAAATGGCATAGTTTCAGGTAGTTGTATTCCGAATTTGAAAATGCAGCACAGGATTTCCATACGGGTAATTTGTGTCCATATCTAATCTCGCTCACTACTGATGCTAACATCTCTGTGTGATGTTTGCAGACTACAGACTCACAGAATCTTCTGCTCATGTTAATAAAGCATTTGTTTTGATATTTTTTTTCTTTTGTCTAGAAAAGTGTGAATCAGGTGTTAGACAAAGGGACTGAATAGGTCCATTTTATCTCTAATTTACTTAATCTTGTACTACTGCATAGTAATGAAAATATCATTGCTGACGATTATAAAAAAACATGGATATGTATGTATAACTTTTATGTGTATGTACATATTTACATATATGCATATATTTTTTTGTAACTTTTTGCCCTCCAGGCCTCTGTTATTTCTTTCACTTTTTTTTAATCAGCTATACTAGGTATGAGTTTTAACCACTTAAATGATTGTGTACAGTTTGTTTTCTGTGACCAAAGATCATTGTATCTGACAACAGACATGAAGTACAAGATTTCTCTTCCTAGTCTCTTATTAGTGTATGACAGAGAATCTGAAAGCCACATTCCTGAAGCGGCACCTTTCTATGAAAGAAGAACTGCTATATCATTTATCCAGACTTAAGTTTGGAATCAATTGATTGCACTATTTAGTGTGATAGTGAATTATTAGATTTACTTTTACAGTACAGGCTGTTTTGTGTATTGCCCTCATTTTGTTATCTCTTAATATTACAGACCTGGCTCAGAAGAAAAATTACTTTAATCTCTTAAGAATAAAAGTGTTCCTGCCATTTATTGATGTTACTTAGTAGATATCTATTTATGCTCTTAAATATGACACATTGCTATAATAATCAGCAATCTGTCTAGCCTTGCCTCTGTTACCATTGGTAAACATGAACACTAAACCATCGACCAACAAATGACAAGACATATATTTACTTGTACATATTTCTTCCTTTCCTGGGAATTTTTTCTTATCCCTGTGTAGAAAGAAGGTGACTTAGATGGGTAATGTGCAATGTTTATGCAGATTTATATCTGGAAATACATTTAATAACCAGTACCTCCTGGCAACACTTTCTAGACGGGCATGGATTTTTATGAAAACATAACAGAAAGAATTAACAAAAAAGAAACGAGTTTATTCAGGCTTGATGTGCAATAGTGACTTTTTATTAATCATAATATATTCATGTGATTATTTTAAGGCATTTAATTTCATAATTTCTTTTCTAAAGAAATCTGAGTTTCAGAGCAAGTCTGTTGTACTGGATAAGCCTCCCAGCCTGTTCTTGGTTCTGGTACATCTTCAAGCATTGACAGATTAAACATTGTTTTTGAACATGTACCATTAAAGCTTTACTATGCATATGTAAAATAACTTTATTTAGAGAGATTCTATGTTGATAGCTCTTACTTAAGTCTTAATGCACTAATTTCAAGTGGTAATAAATAAGTAAAATTGAACTGGTGTCATACTGTACATCAAACTGCTCTGTAGATAGCTGTTATTATGCCCATAGAACGGGTACTTTTTAAAGTTTTTTTTTTAGATTTTTAAGATTTTTTGAAGTTGTCCATGTCACAGAAGTCATCTAACTATAACAAATTACTTCTCATGCTAGGCTTAAGATTTCTTATTTGGATTCAGTTAAGTAATACTTTATCTTTTGTTTTGGTCTTCTTTTGAGACAAGGCCTTATGTAGACCAGGTTAGTATCCTTGAACTCCTCATCCTCTTGCCTCTGCTTGTCAAGTGCTAGGATTACAGGTATCTACAATCATGTCTGCTACTTAAATGTTTTTTGGGTAATATATTTTGACAGTATAATTAGAAATGCATATATGCCATATAATTACATATAATTGAGGGGGCACAAATAATCCCTAATAGCAGAAACAGATTTAAGGAATTTTTAGAAAAAAAAATTGTCCCTACATCTTTTGAGCTTCTGCTTCCTTTTTCGGAAAGAGACTCTAGTATTTTATAATATCATCTAACAAATTTACCCTGTGGACAGGGAAATTTTCTTTACATGCTTCCAAAAAAAGAATTCAATTGTTTCTTTCATGAATTTTTAAAGTTTTATCTCCTTATTTATATAAAGGGAGGCTGTGATTTTGCATATAAATACTGCTAAAAATATCAAATTCCTGCATACGTAAGTAAGCAAGTGCATAGATACTGCTATACATACACATAGTTGAAGCATAGTTCACTTTTTGGAGCTAACTTTGGGTAAGAAAGAAAGAAATGTTTAGTTCTTCATTCATTGACTTGAATATGTGAGGTTGGGTTAGTGTAAACATGCAGGCACCTTAAAAAAAGAAATAAACGAAGTATAGAAAAGACATATGCTGAGCTGAGTTAGTGTTTACCTGGAGTAGTTCAACAAAAGCACCATTTAAATTGCTGGGCACTGTTACAGGCTTGCTGGAGACAAAGGGATTGTTGTCATCAATAGCCATATCATATCAACAGACAATGCCATCATGCTTCTGTTAAGCCATATTTATTGTAATAAAGAGAAAAATTTCTCAAAGTCTCTTCTCTCCATAGGGATAGTTACCCAGCTGGTCAGGGACTTGGCTAGAGGAGCCCCAGAGACAAAGCACATTGCTGCTTTTCTAACTGAGGCAGTTAGGACATTTCTCTCTCGTTTATGATACAGTAATATAAAATGCTAAAGTTAGGAGAGATATCACTTTACAGTGAGAGCATCTAATAGCCAAAGAAAGATTGTGACCTATTTAAGACATCTATTGAGCTGTAGCAGGCTTTCAACTGTTGGGAACTTTTTGAGTATTTGCTACTGACAGACTCTTTCCACCTTGCTATGAGGTATGCATCTAATAAAAGAGTCCTGTTAGCTTGAATGTTGCTATAAATACTCTGATGCTGGGGAAAGTAAGGCGTTCTTACTTTCAGAGGTGGATAGAATGGCATCTTCTGCTACTTTTATTTTGTGTTTTGCCTAGTATAATTTGTATTTAAGTTTGATAAATGTTAGGTCAACTCAAGGTGTAAAAATCTAAGATGTCTTAATGCTGTAGTTTTAAAACTTAGGTTCATTGATAAAAATCATAACTTTGCCAGTATTCTGGCTGCCAAGGAAAATTAAATATTAAAACACAGTAAGGCAGGTTTAGAACAGCCATACTGGGATGGTCTCTGAAGGTCTTGGAAGGTCATTCACTACTGTTGGGAGTATCCTGAAGAAACACACCTTTTGCCAGCTTTCCCCAACCCTTTGATTATGAAAGGATGTGAAAATAGCTCTCCTTTACAGATAAGCCCCACCTTGAAGTTCAGCCCAAGATCAACAGGGTTGGGCCCCAGTGTGAACTACCAATGAGGAAAGGCTGTCTTTTCAGGGCTTACTTATGTGTATAAATAGTCCACAACCTGGCAGCCATCTTTGGCACCCACCCCTTATGGAACTCCACATGTGAGATCCCTGAGTTCTGTTTCTAGCCTGCCCCTCATGGATTCCATGCCTCGAGTCCATGAATTCTCCTGAGTACCCTAGCCCCTCATAGCACTTCACATCTGGAGTCCAAGAGTTCCATTCTTTATCTCCTCTAGTAAATGCTATCTTAATCCTCTGTATATGTTCTTGTTTCAATCTTCCTCTCCAAACACAAGAACCCTGAAACAACATGACTATTATCCTGTGTTCATATGACCATGGCTTCAGTCTTTTCCAGATGAGTAATAAAGGAAATTAATTAATTTTATTATTAATGCCTTAATTAAGCAAAGCATAGTGATACTGGCATTTACTTCAAGCACTCCAGAACCATGAAAACACTGTTTCTTTTGTCTGAACTTCCTTTCTCCTCCTCCCAAGTTTTTATCCCATTATGTATTATTTTTAAAGGACAAAGTTGCAAAAGCTGCCAGATTAAGTTTTCTAAAGAAAATAGAAAAGCTCTTCTAAAGAGCAAAGAGTCAATTAAAAAAGATGAGAGAGACAAAAGGAATATATATTTTTTTAAACTAGCAGAAATCAAATAATGTTCTTGAATAGCTAACAAAAATCTAAATGCAAAATGTTCATTTACAAATTTAAGAATTGGTAAGGTCAAAAAGATTCTTAGAACATCAAAAGTAGACACAAAAGAATCAGAAAAAAAGTGTATATTTAACATTTCATTTTCAGAGTGCATTTTCAGGGTAGTGCATTAGTTTAAGAAAAAGCAAAGTAATGTGCTTGGTTTGACTTTAGAGAGCATTTTTGCATTTCTGTTTTATAATTTAGCAGAATCTGTGCATTTCCTCAGATTTATATCTTATTTCTTTAATAAGCAGTTTTGATGACATAGATAAAAAACAAGAACATTGCACAAAAAATATTGCCAAACAATAACAATAATTATGGGAAGGTTGTAACACCGCCATATATTTAACAATCTCATTGTAGGACTGTGGGGGGAGGGTGTTGGCTCAGTGGTTAAAGCACTTGGTGCACGGGAGAAAGGACCAGCATTTGGATCCCCAGCATCCTCAAACATTCTGGTTGAATATGCTGGTCTTTCTGTAATCCCATCCTTGAATGATGGAGACTAGGAATCATCAAAGTTGGCTTTATTGGCAAACTCTGGATTTGATTAGAAGTCTGTCTAAAAAAGAATAGGGTGGAAGAGCTATCAAAATGATTCCTAATATCAGAAGATACCAACCTTGGGGCTACATTCGCACACAGGTACACACATGGATTTGACCACACAAACACACACACACACACACACACACACACATAAACAAAAATGAAAAAAACTATGAATTATACACAAAGATAATTTTATTAAAGAAAAAGAGTAAACATTGAGGTTTCTTTTTTCTAGATGGGATTAAAAAAACCTTAGAAGTTTCTTACCATGACCAAAAGTACTTATGTATTTCAATGCCTGCATTTCTTTGTAGGCTTTAATATTTACTGTGTTTGTGCATCTTTATAAGGGATGATAAAAAAATTTTTGCTTGAATGAAAACAAAATTGTCTAAGAATATATGATAATGCTTTCCATCTTTGATAGTATTCAGTCCTGTTCAGAGTGCAACTTTAAGAAGAATATTCTCAGAATGTGAGATGTTCAGCAGTACAGTGTGATGTTTAATTCATTTCTTGTCGACTGGAACAGTGAAGTTATGCACTGCTGGAGAGGAAATACTCCATAAAATTAATGCTCGTAAATAAAGGAAAATGCATTTATGTTTTATTTTTTACGTATACTATGATCATTTTTGTAAAGTCATAGCGTATTTGTACCAAATACTGTTTTGAAACATGACATTGTTCTGGAAAAAATTAACCAGATTTTTTTAAATCTCCTTCTATTGTATTCTAAATGCACTTTTGATAAAAATGTCCCTAGGAATTTCGGAACAGGTTGGTGCTGTTTTCACTCTGAAGAAAAGGCAAACAATTAGACTTGCCATCCACATGAAGATAATAAGCAAGTAATACAGAAGAAATGATCCTCGGATGTACTTTCTGAATGGCCTGAGTTTCAGACTCACCACATTGAAATTTTCCTTCTCACTGGGTGTGTAATTGAGAATAGTAAGTTTCTGTTTGCTGAACTTTATATGTTGAGGTTAAGTTTTGCTTTTATTTATACCGGACAGATTTTTTTTATTATCCTCCAAAGTCATTTTGTCCAACTAAAATTAAAACATTCAATAGTTATAAAATTTTAAAATGTCGAACACATTTTCTGCACAGAAAAAAAAATAAGCAATAATAGTTTCAATGTGGAATCCAAATATGTTTCTGTATTATTTCACTGTATGTTTCAATTTCATCTAAATGTTGTCATGGTATACATATTGATCCTCACATAATAACTCCTGCTCCCAGGTGGTGTGTTTTCCTCATGTGTTACCACCTTCCTGCTCTGAAATGTGTGAATTATACACAATGAATATTAGTAAAGTACCTGTTAGGTTTGTCTGATCCATGTTTTTGGATAACATTTGTCATTAGTTCTGTCTGATGCCATCTGACCATCCATTCCCTCCCGCATCAGTTCTATTTTTATATTTCTATGCTGGCTTGAATTTCAAGGAAGCCCATAACTTTGCAGGGGGGCTGAATGTGCAAACATGCTAACGTATACACAATTGTTGTGACCATTAGGTAAGATATGCTTAGTGACTTCCACACTATTGGGATGATGTCTGCATTTAAGAGCATGAAAAGATACTTGCTTCAAAATAAAATACTTTATATTTTTCATTTTTCTAAATGTATGTTCTTTGCATAACATAATTACTCCATATTTTCCTAACTCTGAAAGTCATTCAGGAGTCAAATCAAAATTGGTTGTGTTCCCATTTAAAGAGCTTTTAGCACTGATGACTTGTTTGTAGGGTTTAAGCAGGTTACTTCATTATGTGCTGCTGAATTTTCCTCAAATCAATTCCTACACCATGCTGCAATCTTTTAAGTCATTTATTTCCAAAGAATTCACTTTCCTGAGATGATGTCTTGCCCCTGCTTTTCCCTAAGCTGTCACACATTCTATAATGAGCATTTCAATAGGTTGAGTTCAAACGCATCTAGAAGGCAAGATTACCAGTTATGTGCATACATTCTTTATGGACACTATTTGCTTTGTGTCACAGTGGGGTCAGGAGTACACCCTTAATAGCATTAGAGTTGTAAAATTGCCTGTCAGCAGCAAGGGAGGGAAGAATACAAAAGATAATTGGAGAAAAAATGGATTTTATTTGCTGTGGGTGCCAATCAAAGGGCATCTCAATTCAGAAGAGTAAAAGTTTTGCTAAAGTGCCTTTCCTTATTTATTATACAGATTGTTTTTGGTCAAAAATATTAAAAGGTAAGAAATTTGAAGTTTCTCACTGGGCTTCTGGTTAAACAGTGACATCGTCCTGTCTGCCTAGATCCCTCTGACTCTTCCTCTGAAGCCCTGAAAGTACATTCAGGAAGTGGAATGCAAGCACACGGAGGGTGTGAAAGGGACTTCATGACTTAGAATAACTGTTATGAGGGTCATCTCCGTGCATTTTGACAAGGCGATTTCTGAGATCAAACTTCTGGTTTATTTTGACAACAGATGTCATGGAGAGGGGGATGGATCTTGACTTATAAACAAAATCAGATTACAAGATGCTTCACTAATTGTGAGCTCTGAATTTCTCTTATCATGTCAGCAACTGGTTTCTTTAGTAATTTGTTTTAAATCTCTGCATGGGATCCTTGGACTTGTGGAGTAGAATGTGGGGCCGGTGCCTAGATCCATTCTTCTGACATAGGTTCCAACAAAAAATCTAGCAGTGTGTTATAATGTGGACTTTGTTAAACCTTTGAACATGAAAGAAATAACTTTGAACCTTCAAAATTCATGTGCTGCTAATAGAAACGGTGTACCTGTTTCTTTTAATTATTGCTGTGAGAGAGCACCCGAAGTCAATCAACTTAAGGGAGAAAGGGAGATTTATTTAGTTTACCGTTCCAGAGGGGATAAACTGTCTTTCATGGCTGAGGCAGCATGGCTGGTGGCAGGTATCACTGCAAACATCCAGTAGGCTAGTGGGTGACAGCTGAAGGCGGGAGGATTCCTGGAGAGTCTTCTTTTCAATCTCCTGTTCTATGGTTCCTTTTACAGGAGGTTCCAATGAGATCTAGGGAGGTTCCAACTGAAGCTAGGACTGATCTTTATATTGCTCAGATAATCTCTTCAGGTGGTCTCAGTTGATCTTAGTTAATCCCAGGTGTATCATGTTGACACCCAGGATTACCTATCACAAAATGTGATTCCAATTAGCATGATGGCAGGTAGAACACGGAGTCACGGCCTTGTCCTGATGTTGGATTATGATTATATCCTCCCTTTTCAGATAACGCCTACTTTCTTCAAAACAGCTTTAGCTATAAATCTTCATTAAAATTGTTAGGCATCTCTTTTCCTATTTTTTCCATAGTATCAGATTTTAGGATTCCAGAGTCTGTGCCACACATACATATCCTTATTTGTTTGTATCCTTGGGTCCACCTAGTTCTGTGATGTTCTGCTCCCTATCTAGGAATTAACTAGTTATCCTGGGTTGGTTTCCTTTTATCCATTCTCTGCTCACTTCCCCAATGCACCCTCTATGGTCAGGGACACACACACACACTCTCTCTCTCTCATCAGCAGCACTATATGCTAGAGTATTTGCAAGAGAAATACTACAAAGAAAAGGGTGGCTACAATCCCCACATTTGGGAGGCTGAGGCAGGAGGATTGCTATGAGTTTAGGGATAGCCTGGGCTACAGAGTGAGACCTTGTCTCAGAGAGAGAAAGAGAGGCTATAGAGAGGTATGGAGTTAATTCCTGTTGTGCATGGTAGATTTGTCCTATAAAGTTTTTCCACACGAACTGAATGTTAGAAAATGAAAAAAGTAGGGTAGGGGAGTGCAATAAGTGTGCTAGAACACAACCCAAGCTTCATCCAAGAAGTCTGAAGTTTATTTGGGAAGCTCCTCCAAAACTCCAGTGAGGGAGCAACAATTTCCCCACAAGGTGGAAATTACTACTGACTTGGAGTCAAGGGTACCAGCTTTTAACAGTTGGAGTGCAAGGAGAAAGAATTTTGGTTTGACCAGTTGGTCCATTCATCCCAGAATAACTAGGAGTCTTTCCAGTTGTCTGTTTTTCTTATCAGATCTTATTAACATTCTTGGTGGGGTCTCTGGTCACAATCTCTTTCCTATCACAGATCTGGGCCCGCAGGGGTTGAATTCAGGTTTCCAGGCTTGTGAGCAGGCTCCTAATCCATTGAGATATGTTGTTAGCCTAGGAAGAAAGGGAGGAGGAAGATGAGGGAATAAGGTACTAGACAGAGTAAAGGAGTAAGAAGTAGTACTAAGGATGTAAAGTATAGCCAGACAGAAACATGTAAGTTTAAAAAATATGTACTTTTTTTTTTTAAAAGAAGAGTATGAAAAGACACAATGTGAAGAGAGGATAATAAGCAAACATCCCTGAAATGTTCCTACCAGAAGACATAGACAACCAAATAAAATGTCCCAGTTCCAGGTATGCAACACCTAATGAGCTGTACATCAGAGATATCTCAAAGGTTCCCAAAACAATAAAGCTTCCAGAACCCAATAGTGAGATTCTATTGTAAAGACATGCACATGATGATTACAGCGCTGGAGAAAATAAGCTGGAACTGATCTGGAAGCTTCTTTGCTGGCCAGTTTTCATAGTACCAGAAGGTGCTGTGCAGGTTTCTTGTGAAGAAGACAATAGTCTTATCCAGCTGTGAAAGCTGTGTGCTACTGTAATAGCCGCCTTGGGAACAGGTGACCATCTGCGTAAGAATATCTACTTAGACCTGCTTTTCAATAGAGAACATGTTCCTGGTACTGTAAACCAGGCCAATTTCCTTACTCAGTTTCCCATCTGCCAAAGATCTAGCCACACCCACCATGGGCTGACCCTTCTCGGCGATCAGACAATCTTCCGCAATCTATCTTGGGACTTAACACAACCAGATTCTTTACAAATGTGCCCAGAGCTTGAGCCCTGAAACCTCGAGCCTAACTGTGACAATCTGTGATACTTATGGTTTATGGTACATATACCACTCTAATGAGACAAAATGCATCCATGTCTTATGGTGATTCTGATCAACGTGCATGTCATGTCCTATCCTTATAAGAAGCCCTGCTTTCAGTCTCCAAAACAGAATTAACCAAGTGTACACATGGGAAAGGGGAAGCAGGAAGATCAGAAGTTAAAGGTCATCCTTAGCAACCTATGCTACATGAGAGTCTGTCCTTAAAAGAAAAAAAAAATCTGACTGGAAGCATAATTTGGTGATGCTAAAGAAATCCAGTTATTTTCAACTGGAATTTCAGCTTTCCTATCTTCTTATAGCTCTTCAGTTTTCATTTCCTTTGAGGATTTATTCTCAGGACCCCTTCTTTTTTTGCATGGTAAAATCTGTGGCAACCCATTAAATCCTGGTTTCTTTTAGCAGAGAGAACCTATACTTGGGAAACCATTTAAGAGAAATAAAGTCTGGGTGCATTAAATATTAAATAACTTAACAAAAACTAGGAACACCCAGTGCTTAATGTGCAGTAGCAAAGAATCAGTGAATCATGACATTTCTATGTAATAAAATTCAACAACTACATTTATATCTAAGCATAAACTCAGAAATTGAACTTAAATCCTAGATAAAATACCTAAACTACTAAACAAAGTGGGCAAGAATACATGCTAAAACTAAGCAAACTGGGCAAAATTACATCCTAAATCATGTTTTAAATGATTTATAATGATATATTACTCAGCATGTTGAAACACATTTGTTATTTGTTTTACATGCCATGCCATACCGCTCTCTCTTCTCTCCCCCTCCGTGTGTGTGTGTGCTTGTGTGTGTGTGTGTGTGTGTGTGTGTGTAAAAGAGGGAACTTGAGAATTTGTGCTTGTACAAGCCCAAAGGTGATTTTGGAGAACTTCCTGGATTGCTCTGCTCTGCTCTGGGATTTTCTATGCTCTGCCTCCCAGATGTGTTTGTAGGCTGCCTATGTTTACACCTGACATTTTTATATGGGATCTGAGAGTTCAAACAAACATTTGGGGATGCTTTTGCTAGCAAGGCAAAGACTAACCCCTGAGCCATCTCCCCAGCCCTGTTGTTAATTTGTTAAGAAAAAATAGGAATGATGAGACTATACTCTATTGCCATGATTATAATCCCTATATTATTGACAGATAGATTGAAATCATAAGAAAATTTTCTTACATTGCTACTAAGATTTCATAAATTATCAAGACAAATGCGACCTGTATAGAATTTTAATAAGGCTTTTGAAAATTCTCAAAATGTTCATATGTAATTTTAAATAACTGAACAATTTTTGAAAACTCTTGAGGCCTCAGGGGTGTCTTGGCCAAGTTTAATTTTCATTGCATTGTACACACCAGAAAATGTTCTGGAAAATAATTAATACAAACATAAAAGTAGCTCTTTTTATAATTCAGTTCAGCACCTTTAGTTGTCTCAGTGGAGGGGAGTAGAATTTCTACTATGGCATGCCCTCTGAAGTAGCACAGGCTCACAAGAGGTGTCCCAATAGCGCCCTTTTTATACGACAAAGGAAGCCATCCCCAGGAATGAAAGCGCATACAAACTGGGGAAAAGCCATTGAAACACATCAGCACCAGAGCACTTGCCAGCCTGCAGGACACACTGGCTGAAATGACTTGTACCCATCATGCCTTTATTTTTACAGATGAAGAATTACATGTTGGAAAGGTCGGAGACTAAAAATACACTCCTTTAAAAAACACGTAGGAAAAAGAGTGCCAGCTGTTATTTCTTTGTAACAAAATGTGGCTTAAAATGAAGCAACAGAACAACCATGCTAGAAAATGAAGGAATTTACCAGAAACCACACTAGAAAAACAAAGCCAAATAACACAAGGATGATGAACGTTTGATGGAGCTATTAGGATCTTGAAATACCAGTGCTGTAAATTTATTGCCATATTGTGAGTCAGTGTCCAATCAGAGGGGTATGGTTAGCATAGATGTTGTTGGAACATAAAGAGATTGGTTACTGGAGCCTCTAGATAGAACAATATTCTGTGGAAAGGCACTGTGCCAATGGAGGGAATCAAAAATGAGTTCATAAGGATCCCTGATCCAGCAATATTAAACATTTCTCTGAGGATGAGTGATCATTTAAAATGCTGTGTATGTAGTAGCTTGTGGTGTACAAGGTAAAGATTTCTTACATAGTTCATATAAGGTCCTGAGTTAAATCCCTAATCTCTCTCTCTCTCTTTTTCTCTCTCTCTCTCTCTCTGTCTGTCTCTCTCCTGTCTGAGAAAGAGAGACAAAGAAAGTAGGAAAAGAAGAAGAAAGGAAGAAGAAGAAGAAGAAGAAGAAGAAGAAGAAGAAGAACAAATATTTAGCAAGTGAAATTTAAATATATACATATACATATACATATACATATACATATACATATACATATACATATAATCATCTTAAAGCGCTGGAGAGATGGATCAGTAGTTAAAATACTTGCCAGGCAAATGAAATATTAAAAAATGGCATGCTGGTGTGGCCACCTGCCTTAATTACAAACCCAGAAGTCAAAGCCTGGGAATCCCCAGAGGAAGATTTTTCCCAGATGAGCCAGAATGGTATGCTCTGGGTTTAATTAGAGATACAGGTTCAAAACAATAAGATGAAAGAGCAATGGACGATGAGTCTCTAAATTATGCTTTTGTTGTCCATGTGTGTATGCATGCTCCTCATACATATATCATGAAAAAAATCACCTCTTAAGCCAAATAAATTACCTTCAAATCAAACTTAGATAAGTGACCCAAACGTAGCTGTTAAGTGGCACTCAACCACCTGGACCTCTGTTGAGAGCAGTTTTACCCACACAAGTGCATACTGGGACTGAAAACACCCCACCTCCATCACTACTCCTTCTTCAGAATCTCCTGCAGATGATTATCCACATTGTTGCTCCAAGTCCTTTCATTTTATTTTATTCATATGTTTTTATTTTGTTTATATTTTATAGTTTTATGAGCACAACAAGTGGTCATCTGTTCTCCCCAACCTCCATTTCTTCTCCTCCCTTCTACCTACCCTTCCTACTCTACCCTCCCTTCACCATTCCACCCTGCCACTCCCTCCCACCCTCTTGTCTGCCTCCTTCAGTGGGCCCCAGGGTTCCCTTTGCATTGTTTGCTTCAGTAGGAGCCCAGGCCTCTGTGGCAGATCAAGTGGCCCTTCCTTGGGTGATCCTACTGATAATCATTCTCCTTCATCTGTCTAGCCTTAACCCATGTGGGTCCCATTGCTTATAATGTTTATTCTGTGATCCTCTCTAGACTACGAGAGGGGTATTGATATGTCAGCTGTACTGCAGGTCTGATAAAGATAAATCTTATTAAAATGAGTTTCTGGATGCAACAATCCTGCCTTGAGTAGAATGTGTAAACCACAATAGATAGGGAGAAAATTGACAATAGAAAGGATCAGATGTCTCAATACTAACCCCAAACACCTGAGACCTAACTTTCATCTAAACACCTTTCATTTTATCTTTAGCTAAGAAAAGATTTCAATATCCAAGTATGACATAGCACAGTGCAATGGACGAGCAATGAAATAGACAACAGCAAACAACTAGAATGCAGAGTACCTGTGAATCTGAAATACTCAGCCAGAATCAGGCCAACCAGTTCTCTTCCCATTCTGGGGCTCAGGGTGTCTTGTGGAAGAGGAGGCAGTAAGATTGTAGGAGCCTAAAGATAGGAAGATCCACTGCAGGACAAAACATTCCAGTCCTTTTGACTTTGGGTTTGATTGTTTAAATTGCCAACCTCTGTGACTCTAGTCTCCAGATGTCACCCCTAGGATCTGCTCCACTCTCTCTGATTATGAATCATGTTGAGGTCATAGTCCCTAGCAATTGTTCCCCCCTCCCAGACAAGTCCTCTGTGTCAGTGAGCATGCTTCACTTCCCTGGATGGGAATTTCTCTGCTAGACCACAGATATTAAACAAACTGGCACAAATATGAAAATCACTGACAAGGTAGGAGATGATTATTCCTCTATTACTGATTCAGTAATTATTAATAATTTGTAATCATCACTGAGCTATATTCAGAAAGAAATGAACACATCTGTGTATGTATCAGATTTTATACATTGACCAAATCACTTCACCATTATATATATCTGTGAGATGCTTTTTCTTCTCTTTGAAATTTAAGATGGAATTCATTAAAAATGAAAGCTTACATTCATTTACAATAAATCACATGGCCTTAGCTTTAAATCAGTCTTATTTATGGAAGACATTTTTCAGAGCTGAGATGCTTTATCTCATTCATTTTCAAATATATGCATAAATTGCTAGAATGTGACACCTTGAACTTCACAGAACTTTGAAAAGACTGGCAGAGCGGTACTGTGTAGGACTATATGATGACGTCCCAAAGATATAAAGGCTTGGGTGAAAAACCCAGGAAGGTTTCTAGGAGCCTAGTTTTGAAAGGTCCATTTGCAAAACATATCACTAAGGGTTAGTGTTCAGACATGAACTATAAATACAAGGCAAGAAGTCAAATTGAGGGCAGGGGTGATGGTTCAGTGGTTAAAGCCCTTGCCATATAAGCAAAGGGACCTGAATTCAGATTTTCAGATTCTATAGAAAAATGACTGTTGGGTGCAATGCCCTACCTATAATGCCAGCCCAGGAGGGCAGTACCTAGAAGCCTTAGAGAAATCTGGCTAGCTACACTAGCCTTAATGATGTGCTCTGGGCTTGGTGGTCTAGGCTCACACCAATAAAGTGGAAGAGAGATCAAGTATAATTCCTGCCATCTGCCTTGGGTTCCCACAGGTGCACACACTCAAGTGCACTCATCCACATGTACCCATCCACATATACCCATCCACATGTCAATGCGCACACACACACACATACACTCCGCATCTGGACACCATACACATATGCATGAAAGAAATTTGAAAAAAAAAGTCAAATTGAAGCAAGTCTAGAAAAATGACAAGCAGAGCAATAGACATGCAGGATTCCTGTAGAGGAGAGGCCAAAGGGGATTAAAGAAAGGTTGAGACTCAAAATGAATTGTGACATCCTGGAATATGGTGGCAGAGTGAAAACAACTTTTAGTAGAACAAGTTGTCCTGGGTTTTGAATAAGGAAAGAATTTTTAAGCATCCTGAGCCAATTGAAATAAGTGTTACCTTTTATCTCAGGAATCCAAGTCAGTTTAGGCATCCAACCGTACATGTGAGTAATCCCACTGGGAGCTACTTTCTATTTTCAAGCATGTCTGTTTTGCCTTTGGAAAACTATGTGCATTGGACAGATTTTTCCTTTTATTGGGCCCAAGTGTGCTTCCTATGAATTCTGCCAACTGGTCATAGTCTTTTGCATTGTACACAACTATAATAAAAATGTGATATCAATTTAATAAACTTTCAAGGTTCAGCAAGCCCTGAAAATTCAAGTAGTAGGAGTCTCTGGGCATCCAATTTAAGATCTTACTAGCCAAAGATAATGAAAGGAGTTAATTTGCTAGAACCATTGATGTACCTTTAGGTAATTGTTTCCACCTTCAAATTTTTGTAGCATCCTTAACTTTCATGACAAAATGAAATTTTTGGAAAACAAAAAAGTCATTGCGGTGCTGCATGTTATCCTTGTCAAATCATTAATGGATGCACATGAAAACAGGCCAATTGGGTTAGGCTTTATTCCTGGTGACCTTAAAATGGCAACCCTAATTAAACACAACAAAAACAAAACAAACAGGAGAATTTATTGGGAAGAAGGTGTTCAGCAGGAGAAGGAAAAATGATACAAGATAATAGGGGTGAAAATGATCCAGGTTCATTGTATGCATGTATGAAACTGTCGAAGAGCAAGCAAAGTGTTGGGGTTTGGACAGGAAAGAGCTAAATGCTTATGCTGTGTGAATTCCAACATACTTTGATACACAATGTCAAGTAGAGTCGAATGCCACGATTTCCCAAAAAACTAAAAATGCTTGTCTTTTGCTGTATCTCTTGTAGGGTTTTTTTTTTTTTCTACATGAAGCTTTTAACACACTTTGAAATAGGAATTGCATAGAAAAGCAGAACATAATTCACAGTATCAGAAACATCGTATTTCCTTAGGAAACCAGAAATGTACCCTGAGTTCTCAGGCTTTAATTGGGGTAATTTGATACTCCTCTGCTAAAATCATAGGGGAAAAAAAAAACAGCAATTGATCATCAAATAATCAAAAGGAAAGAATCAAAATCAGCCTGCTTTGTTTTAACAGAACTTTTATTTACTTAGAAATAGCAGAAATATTCGTTAGTAAATATCATCCTTTCCTTAGAAACTGTGGCTTGGGGAAACTGACAGGGTTGAGCAAAAACAGTAAAACAAACACAGCTGCATTTTACCTGGGCATCAGGGGCACTACTCTCTTTTACTAGATTATAATTCTAAGAATGCTTTTCATCAGCACATAGCAGGGGGTTGTGTCCAGCTACCCCTGGGAACTTGCACCCCTTGAGGTAGAGTGAGGTCAGGGGCTTTGGTCCCACTCTGCTTCCTAGCGGGTTCATAATCGGCTTTGATACAGCAGGCTGTGGTAATCATCCTTTTCCACAAGGAGAGGCTGCCTCTCTTCCTGGAGCTGTGTTTTCTTGTCACGGCACAGCCGACTGCTGACCCCCGTCAGGGCAGCAGCAAGGACAGCCCCCAGTAGTGCTGCCCCAAGAAGCCATGGCCAGATACGACTAGCTTGTTCCAAGTAGGGCTCAATGTAACTTCCAAAGAAGCCTGGATCTGAAATAGAAAGATACCAAAATATTGTTTATTGTTGTTAAGATCATCACCATCACAGCATCCTTGCACGGTACTGGGAGTTACAGATTACTCCTCCAATTCAGTTACCTAAGTAGGAAGAAAGAAAAATCATGCACCCCTGGGAGGATGTTTTGAAACTTATCACTAACTCCTGTTATGTAGTATGCATTGAATTGCTAGCTATTATTTTTGCAACTACTTTTGGTGGTTGTGCAACAATATTGACAATCTATGGAACACTTTTATTCTGAACTACGGAGTAATCCATTTGATAATAATAAAATTTTTAAACAATACTGACTAAAGGTTGGCAGAAGTTTATTAATCTCATAGCACTTTCCACAACTCCAAGATTTATATCCAATCTATTCATGCAGATCATCACTTTCCATCTTAGAATAACATGGTTATATTTAAAAATCATTTATTTTGAGAGAGAGAGAGAGAGAGAGAGAGAGAGAGAAAGAGAGAGAGATAAGACCACATGCCATGTTACATGTTACACAGGGAAACTTTCAAAGATTAGTTCTCCCCTTCGATCATGTGGGCTCTATAGATCGAACCCTGGTCACCAGATCACTGTACAAGTATCTTTACACACTGAGCTATCTCAGTCATCCTCAATACCATTTCTTTCAATATAATTCTGAGCAAGGAAAGATCTCTATCTGATCATCTATATTGCTTCAAACATAAGAAAATTCCATCCCAGCCACTCACTGTCAGGGCTTTCTGGTCTCACCTTTTATTCAGTGACACAGACAAGGATACCACTGACGAACTTAATTCTTAAATCACTACTAAATTTGTTTATAAGAGAAAATGTTTTAAAATGCTAGGCATTGGCCTATTTTTAAAAGAGAACACCTTAATAATTATAAACATGAATATCCGAGTAATGGAAAATGACCCTCTTGAACTAAATTATGCCAAGAAATTTTAAGCATTAAAAAATATTGGAGTTTAGCAATGAATAGAGATAAATTTTACATGTCATGAAAGTATAACAAAAGCAACAATGAAAAATTCTTATAATGTAACTTTGACAGCTATACAGAAACCATTTTAAATAGACAAAGCATTTCAAAACATACTTTTTGTCTAATTAAAATCAACACTTTCCAGCCTCTGATAAGAGTCTTTTAGCTTCCTCTCCCACCTACACGTAGTGTGTGATGACCTTTCTGTACCATGTGACTACATGGGCACTAGGGAGAATAGCCAAGCAAGTATGTCTGGAAGACAAGATGGATGCTTGACTCCTTCTGTGGAGCATGCAGAGATCATTTGGTTGAATTTTAATGTCTAGCTATAAGCATTGCAATCTAGACCTAGTCACTTTACCTTTCTGATTCTTCATTGGCTTTTCTATGAAGCAACCAGCATCATGAGTCTCTAGGATTTTAAAAATTAGCTGAGATAAGAATTAGCATGAAGACATCTCTCAAGCTAAGATCTGAGCATCATGCATCTGATTCAAGCCTCTGTATCCTGCCTCTGAGATGTCTTTACCCTGATGAATCACATCAGTACACTCAGTGGATCAGTATGACATGATAGATATGATCATGTGACCTCTCATGCCCTTCTCTGATTAAGAATGTATCAGTAAACCGTGCTATCATTTGTACGTTCCAACAGGCCAGAAAAGTTAAAGATGCTCCTATAGCCTTTTTCTTTCTCACTCAGTGTATAAATCCTTTGAAAATTTTTATAAATTTTGCCTTCAAAGTGATAATACATTCTGTTATGTTTTCTTGTTCCTTTCCTGCTACACTGCTACAGTCTAAATTGTTATTTCTCTAGACTTTTAATGACATTTGTGTTGGCTGTTCTGCATGTGTTTTCTAGTTGACACAGAAGACTTCACAGCAACAACTATCTTTGGAAAACTCAAAGTTGACAATGATCAGTTAAACATTCACTAGCAGTTTCTGTGATTTTAGCAATATAGCCAAAATTCCATAATTAAGATCACTTTTCAGCTAATGAATTCTATTTGTTGATACTTGGTGAAGCATCACATCATTGTATTTCAGGATTAGTAATGTTTCTAAATAGATGAGTCATTATGCAAGTATGAGGTCAAGATATTTCTCTTCCAAGATATTATGGGAAGAATTGAGAGGGTGAGGAGATAGACAGTATTGTAATATATCTGACATTTGAACTATTTTGGAGGGATTAAGGGGACTAACAAAACCTTAGATGAACATTAAAACAACAACAACAATATTAGCTGAAAAGGGGTCTTAATTATCATAAATGGGGGCAGAGATGGTAAAGGAATGCAATGGGGAAGGCAAATGATCAAGAAAAAAGAGAACATATATGTATGAAAATGCTATTATGTAACTCCTAACTTTACATATTAATTCAAAACAGTTAAAGTTATTTCTTTTCTCCATTAAAAATTGATAAGATAGAGAATATGCATTTTATGTAACATAATATCTTGTCCAAAATAATCTTCAGTGAATATATATGAAAAGAATAAATGAAACAGTAAGACCATTTAAAATGGCAAAATGCTTGAAAGATATCTTAAAATGACTATCAAAAAGTAGTTAAAAGCAGTAACTTTTAGAGGAAATTTCTCTTTACTAACTAAGAAATAGAACTTCATGATAGACTTAAATTTCACAGAAATACCCTTATTGATTTCAGCCCCTGTGAAATTTGATACCTAAACTAGAAATGCTTGTAAGATCTGTGGGACTCTACAACCCAAATGGAAAGAAGACAAATTAGTACATGTAAAATTACTTTCTAGTTCTAAGAAACACCAAGAAAGGAACAATAAATTATATAAATGAAAATACTCAGCAAGCACTACAGCCTATTCAAGAATATGATCCCATTATAGAGTCTGATATGTTCTGGAAATATGAATAGGAAATAATAAAAGACTAAGTGATGAATCTTTGAGGAATAGCTAACTCATACTCCTTTCTTTATGTGTCACATAAGATTTTTTCTTTCTTCCTGTTCTTACACCTTTTTCTTTTTTTCTTTCTTTTCTTTTTTTTTTTTTGTTCTTTCTTTGTCTCACTGTGTGGTCTATATTGGTCTTGAACTCTTGCTCAAGTCATCCTATCACAGACCCCAGAATGCTGAAATTGCAAGTGTGCTGGAGTACATCATACCCCCCATCTTTTTGATTCACAAGGATTTCCTTTTCTTACCTTACTATTTACCTTTTGCAAAATTTCCTGTTCTCTGCTATCAAAGTTTTCAATCCACTCATCTCCCATGTCAGCCATTTTAATAAGCCTTCAGTTGCCCAAATAAAGTGAAATATTTCACTCTACTTCTTGCCCATTCCCAACTATTGGTTCTCAAAGGGTAGGTTAAGATTGGTAAATTGTAGGCCTCCTTCTGGATTGTGCTATCCATATTGGATTATAACTATGTAAGCAAATAGCCTAAGATAATTTATGTTTTTTAGGTTTATGTTAATCATGTAGAAAAGAAATAACTTAAAATACTTTGTTGAGTATAAAGATAAAAATAACACACATAGCACAATACAAAGACACTGTATTTCTGTTAATGTTTAAGAAAGAACTCTATCTATGTCATTTTCCTTCTTCACACTGCCAAAGTAGAAAAATTCGGTATTCTATAAACATAGTGTGCTACATTTACTTTTTGTTTTTCGTATTAGTTTCTTAGCTTTCATTAATCCCTGCCATTTTCTATCTGCTATAAGCTTACTAATCCTTCCAAGCATTATCTAATCTTTGTAAATTGAGCTATTATTTCCTGTGTCCCTGCTCTGTGCATGAATCCACATATTAGTTTCTATGACTTTTTTCAACCTCTACATTGAAAATTCTTGAGATCTAAAACTGTGTCAGTCATTTCAGTGCAACTAGAGTACATCATGAAATCTAGGTGTCCATCTGTCCATTTCATTTTCCTTATATGTTAACATATGCATGTTTCATGAGTCCCAAATGAATATAATAAAGCATTAGTATGCTTGTTGAATGTCTCTTACCCACAAAAAGGATGAATGCATCCTTTTACTTTATTGGCTCTAGACCTTTATATTCTATATTGTGGAAAGAGGAGACATATTTAGTGTCAAAATCTGGTCCTCAGGCTGGATAGATGGCTCAGGGGTTAAGCTTTTACCTTGAAAGCAAAAGAACTTGAGGTCAGCTCCTAAATTGGACTTAAAAATAACCTGGCAGAAATGGCTGCAGCTTGCACTTCTGATCCTAGAAGATGGAGGCTGGGAAACTCCAGGGCAAAACCAATCAGGAAGTAGAGTCACCCTTTGGCCTCCACAGGTACACACAGTACCCTATTCTACATACATTCTCTCTCTCTCTCTCTCTCTCTCTCACACACACACACACACACAAAGTTTAAAAATATTAAAAAATAAAAATGAAAGCTTAGTTGCTAACCTTTGGGTTTTTGAGAAGATCACATGCACTCTTACTACATTTATGGATTCTCAATTTGTAAGGAATTAAATCATAGCATAAGACTGACTTTGATTGTTATGTCAGACATGACCCTCTTTGTCTCTGTCACATGCTTTTCCTCTGTGATGATTATCCTTTGCCTTGGACCCAGCACAATGGAGCCAGTAACCATGAATTGAAACCATAAGAAAATAACTTTTATTCCTTTAAGTTGATTTTCTCTAGTGTTTTTCACTGCAATCAAAAGGACTAACTAGAACAGTATAAAGAGTAGGCATGTAATAGTTTTCAGTATATTCTATTTTACTTAAGAAGATATTAGCATAGTTTTACTAAGGAAAATGAAATTAGATCTAATTCCATTCCTAAGGTTGCTTATTATTATTATCTTAGCCATAGGCCCAGCAATAAACATTGGAATAGCTATTATCAAACTCACTTTTCATTAGACTTAATCAAGATTTCCATGCATTTTCTTGTTAAACCTACCGAGAAGCTCCTAGTGGTAAATTCGGAACTGCACAAAATTCTTTACTATCACAAATTTTTTTATGTTATTCTGGTCTCAGGATTTCAAAGGAAGGAGTAAGTTGAGTTTTGTAGAATGAAAAAAAAATCCCAAGTCATGCAGTAATCAGGTGACAGAGTTGTGTTTCAAAAGACTCCCAATATTCTTCAATAGTTTCTCCCACCATCACCACAAAATATACTATAATGAATGCAACAGATATGGGTTTAAAAGTCTTCAGAATTAGGTTCAGTGATAATATACAGTATATGCACTGACATATACAATATGTGTTGGTGTAATGCACATTCATAATTTAGAGTTTGGAAATAACTTTGTATAAACATGAGCTATTTCACTCTCACAAACAAAACTGTCCATGTTAGAATAGTTCACTTGACAGAAGCTCAACTTACCTGATTCTTGAAGGTAGCTGTAGTCATAGCCCAGATCTTTGGATGAAATAAAGAAATCACCATTTCTATAGAGAGGTATGAAAGGAACCATGTAGGATTCACGGTTATGCCCGATGGGTGCATTGGCTTCTGGATAAACTTCTAAGAGAGGACGATGTCTTCTGAGCCATTGCTCAAAGATACTGCAGAAAAAAGGGGTAGACAGGTTCAGGGAATATCTTGTTCATAAGAGAACTATCTTTACTCTTAAAATAAGAAGGCGAATACTAAAGCTCCAAGGTTCAGGATGCAAGGTATCTTGGAAATTTGAAACTACTCTCTGGAAAACATCATTTCATACTGTGAAGCAGCTCCAGCATGAGAAAGGAGTAAGAGGATAATGGGATGTTCTTTTCACTTAGGAAAAAAGTAAAACTTGGCCCGGCTGCGAAACCCAGAGCCACCGCTGGAGCTGGCTGTGCCCGCCAGCAGTCGCCACCCAAAGGGAACAACTTAAGAAGTTCACCCTATTACCAGTGGCTTTTTAATATGTGTGAAAAAATTACAACTGAGTTCTGATTCATGGAGCTTCAAGGAAAACAGAGAAGATGGGATTTGCAGACTGTACGGGTTTGGGCAGTTCTGAAGACTGACATTCAGTGAACTCTTAACAGACATCCTATTGGAAATGTGGTGGTTTCAGCAAGGCCTCAGTTTTCTTCCATCGGCTCTCGTAATTTGGACGTTTGCTGCCTTCATATTTTCATACGTTATTGCAATAACACTCCACCATGTCGACCCTGCACTGCCTTATATCACTGACACCGGCACAGTCGCCCCAGAAAGATGCCTGTTTGGGGCAATGCTAAATATTGCTGCAGTTTTATGTTTTGCTACCATGTATGTTCGATATAAGCAAGTTCAGGCCCTGAATCCTGAAGAGAACCTTACCATCAAATTAAACAAGGGTGGCCTTGTACTTGGAATGCTGAGTTGTTTAGGACTTTCTCTTGTGGCAAATTTCCAGAAAACTACCCTTTTTATTGTACATATATGTGGAGCTATGCTTGCTTTTAGTACGGGCTCATTGTATATGTTTGTTCAGACTATCCTTTCCTACCAAATGCAACCCAAAATTCACAGTAAGCAGGTCTTCTGTATCAGACTACTGTTAGTTATCTGGTGTGGGGCAAGTGTATTTACCATGCTGACTTGCTCGTCCATTTTGTACAGTCGTGGCTTGAGCACAGATATTGCACACAAGCTCCACTGGGACCCGGACAACAAAGATTATGTGCTCCACATGGTCACTACTGCAGCAGAATGGTCGATGTCATTTTCCTTCTTTGGATTTTTTCTTACTTATATTCGTGATTTTCAGAAAATTTCTTTGCGAGTGGAAACCAATCTACATGGATTAACCCTCTATGACACTGCTCCTGGTCCTGCTACCCGTGAGCAAACAGCACTGCTTTCCAGAGACTTTGAATGAAAAGATGAAATATTTCTGTGATGATTATGATTCTCAGGGACTGACTGGGGGAAAGTTCACAAAAGTTGCTTACTGTACTCTGAAATTTTTAACCAGTTAATCAAGGCTGCAGTGATATCAATCAAGAATGATAATCCAGACACATGCAATAAACCATTTGTTAAGTTTTCTTAAAGGATGTGATTAAGAGAACTCTTTGAAAACATGCCTAAACCTTTGTATTGCAGAAAATAAAACCAAAGGACTACAAAAAAAAATGTAAAACTTGCTTAGCCATTTTTGAACCTACAGAATGTTACAGAACAAGCCCAGTATTTGGTTGAGTGAAATTCAGTCACAGTCATAAAGTAAATACACTTTTATTAAAAATTCTATACATCCAAAGAAAGGAGCTGGAAGATGGCTCAGGGGTTAGACTCTGCCTTGCAAATAGAAGGTCCTGAGTTCCGATCCTAGATCCCATATAAAAACAACAGGCAGAAATGGCTGTGGTCTCCACTTCTGGCCCTGGTGGCAGAGTCTGGCAAATCCCAAAGGGAGGCAAAAATGAGTCCCCAAATCACCCTTAACCCTTCACAGGGACACATGGTGCCCCCTTTTCTTTCTCTCTCTTTGTTTTTCTCTTTCTCTCTTACACACACACTGAATAAATAGATAAAAATTAATAACAAAAACCATGAAAGCATGAAAAACAAACAAACAAAAAACATGTTAGAACCTAGTCATTTTTGTTCATGGCCTGGGGGTAAGGGGTATTGGGAGTGGCCAGTAGAAGGTCTTCATGAGCCTTCGAGAGCCTTTGTCTTACCTTTGAGGAAATATATGTTTACTAAGCATTGATGGGAGGCAGAGCTTTCTTTTAGTGACATAGGACGACACATTTGTGCCTTTTTGCAGCTTGCCCTACCACTAGAATATATGACCATACGCTCAATATGCAGCTAGTAAGACACACACATCCATGATTCTAAAAGTGGAAATAACACAAGAAGAAACAAGGACAATGGCTATTCACCTTAACAATGCAATGGAAATTGCTGCAAATCCTGCATCTGCTATTCATGGATAAGAAAGGCAGATGTGTCAGTTGAGGAATTTGCCCCGCACATTTATATTTTCTGTTCTTCAGCATGGTCTCTCAGATGATTGTGATTGATTCTTCCCCTGTCTCTGATTTTGTGTCTCCATAATTTTATAAGCTAGCCTAAGTACTCTTGGCAAATACTTTACTATGTGTGTGTGTGTGTGTGTGTGTGTGTGTGTGTGTGTGTGTGTGTGTGTGCATGTGTGTCAGAAGACACTGTATGTCCTTGTGGAGAACAAAAGTGACTTCAAGAATCATCTTGGATTGCTTCTCCCTTCTTTTTGCTTCACTCTGGCATTTCCCAGGCTTTGCACACCAGGGTCAGAAGTGTAGTTCATACATTTCTGCCTGGTGTTTCTACGTCGCACCTGGGATCAGAACTCAGGTCCTTATGCTTGGGAGGCAGAGTCTTAATAAACCCCTGAGCTATCTCTCCAGACTGGCGAACTTTTATCTATCTATCTATCTATCTATCTATCTATCTATCTATCTATCTATCTATCTATCTATCTAATCTATCTATCTATCTATCAAACCTGTGCCACTTTCAGTTAAGTGCAGTTTAAAAGCCTGGTTAAAAAATGCTAAAAAGTTAAATAATCAAAAGATTTAGTAAAAATACACTAGAAATTCAAGCACTAGGAGGATTTATAGTAAGCTATTAAAAGCTTGGCAAAGCAAATGGCTTTGGATTATAAGTCTTTGTAATAGAGGGAAAGAACAGGCGCTCTGGAGCACAGGAACTCCATCTGAGGAATAACTGCATATTTTAGTAGCTTATGGCTAAGAAAATTCTGAAATTACTGGCAACTTGACAAACTCATTTTTATGTACCATGGAAGTCAAACTCCAATTCTACACTTTTCTGGTTTTTTTTTCATGTTCGTGTGTATATGTTGCATGTAAATGTGTGTGTATGTGTGTGTGTATGTTTCCATGTAGGTGGGTGTGCATGTGTGTTGGTGTATGTATACACATGAGTATGCTATAGTATGTGTACCTCTGGAGGTCCTAGGATGATATTGGGAATCATATTTCAATTTTCTGATTTCCATGTTATTGTCGTGTGTCTGGCTCTCAAATTGAAAACAGAATATGACCTTAGGGCTAATTTGGCTAAAAAACTTGTTCTGGGGATTTCCAGGGTCAGCCTACCAGGGACAGAATTACAGATATGTTGCCATACTGCCTGGCATTTTTACATGGGGTCTGGGAATTTGAACTCAGTTCCTTTGCTTGTAATGCAAAGGCTTTAACTAACAATCCATTTTTCATGCTACATTTTTCATGAAACTAGAATTTGGACTAGAAGGTCAAATGTTAATATATGGTAGACAGGAAGTTATCTGAAATGGGATTGATAGCATTTGAATGAATTTAATTTTTTTACTTTTATGTATTGATTGATGTATTTTGATGGTTGATGTTATTGCACATGTATACAAAGCCTTCCATTTACTCTTCCTCTACTGTCTCCTATTTTCCCATCCTCTGTCAGCCTCCTTTCTTAGTTTTCCTTCCATATTCAAGTCTTTTTTTTCATTTTATGAGTAAGTCACCTACAAAGTAGCAAAATCATAAGGTAGTATCATATCCCTAACCTAGGAAGGGATGAGGGTTATGGATAGAACAAAAGAACCTTTAAATAGATTTCTTTTTTAAATTGTAAATGTAAGAAAAAGAATGAAGAAGTCAAATGGAATGATCAGGATCATCTTTTCCACAGCATAAACAACTAATTGTTTGTTTCAAGTACCACTGTGGTTAGTATTGGATTTTAACTATGAATTAGTTGAGAAATTTGAAAGCCACAGGTATATACTGAAAGTTTGGACCATGAATGCCAAATTTTCTCTACATTAGCTCCTATTATTCAGAATCTGTTGTAGGCCAACTTGCACATAGTATGTTTTGTTAAAAATCTTTGATCTGTGATAAGAGATTTATAAAATTTCTTGACCTGCTTAACATTCCTTTTCTTCTTCAATTCGGAAATGTCTGTATTATGAGGACATTTTGTAGAGTCCCTAAAACAGTACAAACCCAGATACAGGTATTTGTATAGCAGAAGCTATCATCTTTCCCACCGCCATTCTTACTCCTCACTATCACCAACATACAAGCAACTTTCAGTTGGTGAGAGACATGCAATGAGACATAAGAGACATGCCAACAATATGCACTTTCGGATAGTGTCTCTATTGCCAGTTATCCTTGAGACAGGCAGAGTTGGAAAAAAGAAGAATTCAAAAAGGTTTTTTTTTTTTTGTGTGTGTGTATATTGGTATGTCACCTTTCTCAGCTGAAAAGAAAAATTAAGAACTGGTTTAACAAATTCTCCCCTAGCTCTTTTTAAATTCTGGATTTTTGTGAATTAATTTTCTGAATGATAACTTTCAGTATTCTCTTCATAAAGCTTTACATGTTCATTACATGCAACTGAGAAAATACAATCAAGCAAGAATGAAACACACCACATACAATTCCTCTATATTTTGTAATTTCTGGTTTTGAAATATGCAATATATTGCCAAAATAGAAATTATATTATGGGTGTTCACTGTTCACATATTTTATAATTAAGACTTGTATATAGTCATGTTTTTTTCCACTGGTAAATCTATTTTTAACCATAAAAAGTTTCTCTGATGTTGAGTCCTTCACCAACTCCTGCTATAATTTAACTGACTTCGGAATAGCCCAGTAAGGACTAGGTAAGGACTGAAGGAAAAAATTGTACTTCTTGTCAATTGAGAAAAAATTATTGCTATACCTTAATCTAAAATTAATTTTGTTTCTGCCAAGAAATAGATGTTTTTAAATAAGTAGGACAAGGGCACAAGAAGATTTAATGGATGAGATCATCGATCTGCTTACTATCTTATCAACCTTTGGAATTGAAGATATTCATCTTGATTCAATTCTTCATCAGTGGTTCTCATCTTTAGCTAATTGTATCACACTGCCTAGACAGAGAGACATTTTGGGTGGAAATCTTCCTGTAAAAGGTTCCCATGAAATGAATCTGAACCATCTTCTGGAAATCTGAGCATCAGTGATTTACATGTTAGTGGAGTCATGAAAATGCAGTGAAGATCAGAGAAACACAGAGGTATATTTTTACAGATAATAACTGATATGGGATTTTTGGTTTCACATCTGATGCATGAAGCATCTGGCCACTCTGGACCTATAATAAATGAAAACACAAAGCAAAAACACAAAGCAGTGGCTTATCTTTGGCTTTTGAAAAAACTTAAGACTGTGCTGACCTCAAAGCTGTAGATGTAAGTCATCCTAAGTCATAAATGACTGAGATCTGCTTACTGGAGAGTCATGAAATGATAGTCATGTCTCAACTCAACAAAGAACACCTGGAGACACATCCTAAGCTGGTGGTGACAGTGAGGACCCCCTGAGACTGAATCCTAGAAATCATACCATACATTTTGAATTTCTCGCTTGGGGATTCTACAAGAGTTTCATGAAGTTCCAAGAAAAAGGTTCTTTGCTGATAGTCAAGTTCAGGGGCAGAAAAATATTATGCAGCATGCCACTAATCTTATAGTTAGGCTTATAATAGAGGAAGCACCTACAGAACCTGTCCCACTCACAGAAGAAAATCTCATTCTTGTCTCCCCACGAGGGGAAACAAATAGTCCTACTCAGGGTCTTGATGAAATGGATCTAGAATGCTGCAGGAGGATGGTCGGGTGAAAAGATTAGACCATTAGAGACACACTTCTGAAGGCCACAGCATCATATGACTGTCCTGCTCAAAGTTGTACATCAATCAGAATATTTTTTAATTCCTCTCTCCTGTGCTGTATCATTGCACCACACCAACAGGGTTGCAGTGAAACAGCCAGATTACAGATAACAGATTACAGTTAGGAGATCTACAGCACACTAAAGAAAGATGTAGGAAAGCCTAAAACCAAGACTGGAAATGAAAACAAAGACAGTAAGGAAATTCAAGGATATTGCCAACAAGGCAATAGTGAAAGTCAAATATTATTGGGCATCTCAGAAATAACATAAATTACCATACTAATGACAGACTTTCTACAGTTCCTCCAATACAATAAAAAGATAAATCACAAGGCATGTCAAAAGACAAGGAAAAAGAAAGCCCCTAGAACCCAAATCAAATACAATGCACATTTTATAATTATCAGCATGGAATGTAAAAGTCTTTGAATGGTGTGTGAAGGATTCTGGCAA
Organism: Typhlomys cinereus; assembly: GCA_023101885.1. Lineage (NCBI taxonomy): Eukaryota > Metazoa > Chordata > Mammalia > Rodentia > Platacanthomyidae > Typhlomys > Typhlomys cinereus. The sequence goes on along the minus strand of JALPQD010000351.1, from coordinate 628,408 downwards.
GGAAAATGACTCAATATGTAAAAGTACTTGCTGCACAAGTCTGAGGGCCTGAGTTCAAATCTACAGGATGTACATAAAACTTGGAGTGGTGGTCTGCATCTGTATCTAATGCTCCCATGGTGAAGTGGGAGATAGAGAAAGAAGCAATTCAGGAAACTCATTTGGCAGCTAGTCCAAGGAAGTGCATGGTATTGAGTATTATAGGGTAAAAATGACTTGAATTCATTGTTTTCATGTGTGAAACTGAATTTGGAAATGGACAAAAAAGAATAAGGCATAAGAGAGCTCAAAGATGGCCCCCAATATCAATCTCAGGCCCCTACATGCACATGAACATATGCATGTACACACACATGCACATACCTGTGCATACACACGCACACATACAATGTGCACTCACATATGTATGGATGCACATATATACACATATGAAAGTGGAACAAGAAAACTGAAATGAAAAAAGACAAGATAGTATCCTAGACAGATCCCAGTCAGAAAATGATGCCCAGCATTCCTAAGTAATAGGCATAAGATATTGACTTTGCTTAATAGAAGCACATCAGTGTCAGTGTATTAATTGCCACAGATGTTTTGCATTATTTTAGGATGTTAACAATAGAAGAAATGTTTTATCTTTGCAGCACTGTAGTAATGAATGCTATTCAAAAATAGAATTTTAATAAAGACAATTGACAATGAAGCCTAAGACAGTTGGGTTTTATGAAAGAATTTGCTTTGGGAAATCTACCAAAGTGTTCACAATAAAATACTGCATATACAAATATCATTACCTTTTTTTAAAATTTTTTTAATTTATTCAATTGTGTGTGTGTGTGTGTGTGTGTGTGTGTGTGTGTGTGTGTGTGTGTAGAACCACTGATGAATTCGGGAACCACCATGCACCACCTCCACCTCCTCCTTGTTTACTCTGCCCCGGAATTCACAGGCTCCGCCCTACCAGGACCAGAAATGCAGGCTGCCCCCGCTTCTGCCCGGCATCTATACGTGGGGTCAAGGATCCGAACTCAGGACCTTCCGCCTGCAAGGCAGAGGCTTAAACCCTGAGTTACCTTTCCAGCCCCCATTACCATTTTTATCAATTTATAAAATTGATGAACACTTTTCATGTTCTGAACTTCTATATTAAATTTTCTTTGTGTCAAACATTAATGAAATTCTATATTCTGTGGTGCTTAGCATGTCATGATAGATACAGATACTAAATAGTCATTTAAGAACTGAATTTATAATTATAAACTGAAAAATACTGTTGATGAAGTCTATGGAGAAAAATAGTTTTTCACAGTATCCATTTTTAATAGGTCATTATCTAGTCTGCTGTCCTGAAAAAAAAAAAAAGTGTAGGGTGGTATATTTAAGTTGAAAGTTGAAGGAATGGAGGAAGTTGAAGAATTAGTCAGTAAAGGAATGGGAATGGGGGAAGAGTGATTCATAAGACAGAATAAAATTTGTAAAAGAAGACTTGCACGTAGGTACCAGGAAATTCCAGAAACTAATGCATAACCTAGAAGCCTGAGTAGGGCAGTTGGGTAAACAGAAAGCTGGTCATAATGAATTTAATGTAAACTGGAGCTCAGCCATGAAGAGCAGTGGAAATTGCGGGGGTTATTTTTGTTTTTTTTTGTTCTGTTTTGTTTTGTTTTCCTCATGAGAGCATCAGAAAACCACTGTTCATATTTGGAGTGGTCAATGGCAATACGAAAGAAGTTTAAATGTTTCCTCCTCCATGAAAAGTAAAAAACAGACATCTTCTGCCATCTGTCCTTACAAGAGGAATAGACATCTGGTCACAAAAATCTCAAGAGTGAAGAGAATTGAAAGAATAGCTATGAAGCTCCAGCCAGCTAGTCTAAAGATGTGTGATTTTTCTTCCTGAAAATGAAATGTTTCTGTTTGCCTCTGTAGGCCACGTGGGCTCAGAGGTCAGCACTTCTGGGGTAGTTGCAGAGCAGCAACAGACAAATGGATCAAAGAAAAGAGCACTGACCAGGAATTGTCTACTGAGTAGCTTGGCACACTTCCCAAGGGGGCTGTGAAGCTAGGCTGAGGTTGCAGAAGGCCATCTAGATTCTGAATAGCCACAGCGTGCAGGCCAGAGGGAACAGAGCCAGAGGAAGAAGGGTCATGCGCCCTGTGGAAAGCCAAGAACGTCCTACAGGATGAACAGATAAGAGTAAAATACAGCCAGGCTTAACTTCGACCTGCACCTGAGAGTTGCAATCAAAGAAAGAAAGCACCTGGTTTTAAGTTCTAGCTACTGTGTGAAGAGTGAAGGGGTATTTTTTTTTTTTTTGGTCAATTTCAGTTTATTAAATTGTGAAGACGACAACAAACTCCAGAGTTGTGAGATCGAAATGAGCTAAGTGAACAATACATACCAGACAGTGACTAGCACACAGTAGGCAGCTTAAAATGATGATTTAGGCTTGTTTATCTGCACACAGTAGAAATTTTGAACTCATAAATTTCATGGGGATAATGCGTTTTTCTTGAAAAAGCTTGATCAAATTTTTAAAGACAGTTTGAATTAAAGATGATTCACTTACTTGGTGTTCAGAGTTGGAAAAAAAAAGAGATGTTGGTGATTTTATCTTGGACTGTGTCATTCACAGTCCAACACATTGCCTGTGATGTGACACATATTGTGTTAGTTGATGGAAATGCAAAGTCAAGTGGCCACAAAGAGAACGTCCCTTTCCAAGAAGCTGGAATTTAGTCCATGACTCAGCACAGCCCTGGAGAATCAGGGCATGTCATACCTTGAGAAAACAAAAAATAGGTAGATTCTGCTTGGGTTAGGATAGTCCAGGTAAGGTGACCCTCAACAACTGAAACTTAGAATCTATCATCTATCTATCTATCTATCTATCTATCTATCTATCTATCTATCTATCTATCTATCTATCTACCTACCTATCTACCTATCTATCTATCATCTATCTATCATCTATCTATCATCTATCTATCATCTATCTATCTAATATCTATATATATATATATATATATCTGTCTATGTATCTATGTCTGTGTCTGTGTGTGGCATGTCTGTGCATTTCAAAGGGCACTATGTGCGCCTGTGGAGGCCAAAGAATGATTTTAGGAATCATCCTGTATTGCTCTACCTTCATTTTGCTTTGACCTGGGGTTTCCTATGCTCTGCCTTACAAAAACAGAAGTGCAGCTGCTATTTCTGACCAGTGTTTTTATTTGGGATTGGGGATCTGAATTCAGGAATTTCTGGTTTTGAGACAGAGACTTATCCTCTGAGCCATCAAAGTCTCTAGCCATTTTGGCTAGAGGGAGGGCCAAAAAATCTTTGGTTTTAAAAAAGAAATGGCAAACATCTTGCAAAATTACAGAAGGAATAAAAGACAATGTAAAAAGAATGAACAGAAATGTAAGAGCCCAGGGCCTTGCAAACAGTGCAGAAAAACTGAAAGAAAGTGTATCTCTAAGTACTTGTGGTTAAAACTAGATGATATAGTCCTTTGTTCTGAAGGGAATGAGTCTAAATAGGATTTTAAGCAAAGAGTGACAGAGTCTTGTGCAAATGATGCATAAGAAGATGAACCAACAATTGAGTGTGAGGATTATGGGATTAATTGTATAATAAATTAACAGTGAATATTTATACTGGGACTATTGAGGAAAACATGGAACTTCTGAGTGGGAAATAGCTTCTCAGTAGTTCTCCTTTCTAATAGTCCTGGCTAATGATGGAACCAATTTGGGGAGAATTGGAAAATTTCACTGATTAACAACTCTTTTTAACATATTCAAACTTTAAGAGATTTGTAAGAAATGAGCCTCTTTAAATGAAAATCCTTTAATGAAACTTTAGAATTTAACTGAGGCCAATGTCAATTAAGCATTATTTCAAGAATATACTCTATAACTGCTTAACTAGTTAGGGAAAGTGAAAACAAGTTCCCAGGGGAATAGAAGGGCATTATGATCAGATTAAAATCACTTAAATTTAGTGATTAAAGTTGTAAGAATTAGGATGAGATAAAAATCACTTAACTAGTGATTAAACTTCGAGGAACTTAGCATAACAATTGAAAAGAGCTATAAAAATTAAAAGTTGAATAAATAAAGGCAATAGAGTTCTGTTTTGCCTTTCTATAACATTCAAGCACATCATAAGAGACAGGTACTCTACTATGAACTATTTTGAAGGGAAGGTAATCATGGAGTGCACTTAAAACTGAAATATATAGCAGCAGGCAGAAATTGCATTTGGAGAAAATGCAAGATGCTTTTCTCAATGATATAACTGATAACAAGATTCATGCTCTATCAAGTACTCAGTCACATGACATGCAAGGCAAACCAGATGAAATCCAGTAGTCCACAAATGTGAAAATGCTTTAAAGTAGGAGGGAGTTTGGTAGGGGAGAAGAAATGTAATGGGAAAAGAAAGGGGTTGGAATTTGGGATGAAGGTGTGAAAATATCATAAGTTCACTGTTTTCATGTATGAGGCATCAAAATATTAATAAAAACATAATTTAAAAAATTAGAAAAATCTGTGGATGTCTTAAAGAGACCTTTCTTTGCATTTATTCCACATCCAAGGGGAGACATCATTCATATTCGGTAATGCTTATGGCAGGAGAAATACATCACACAGTAAGATTTAGTTTGAAGGATTGTACAGGACATATTTTTTTAAAGATTGGGGGTAGGACGTTAATACATATGGTATGGCTGCATATCTAAAACCTGTACTAAATGTACCAAAATCTAGAATAATGTTTGAAGGTATCACAAGAAAGTAAAAGTCACAGATGTTTCAGCAGCAGGGATGAGATCTGGACAGGGAAAGGTCACTATTAACTCCAACATTTTCTTTCCAACAGGCAGCCAATGCTTTGGGCATGTCTTGGCATATTTATGATCTATGAATGCAGAAGCATATGTAGGAAAAACACACAAATAATTTATGCAGTAATGATGTTGAACTCACTGTAAATGCAGAGAAGAAAAGCATTGTTCTCAAACTTAGTCTACTGGACAGGGATAATGTAAAGCATTCTTCAGAAAGCAAATTCAGTCAGAGATGATAAACTAACAATCTAGTCAGCACTAATGATCCCGATTACTAGAAGTAGAAACTCCAGGAAAAAAAAAGTAGATTTAAGCTGAAAAATAGATGATTTTATGTGTTTCTTTCCTCAGTACTAACTCGTTCACTACTTTTCCCTCATGCTGATAATCTCCACGTCTGTATCTAAATCCCTTCCCTTCTCTTCCTTTTTAATCTTCTCTTTCAATTCAAGTAATTGAAAAATTAAGTTATTTCTTACAAAGACTTGTTTCTGTGTTCTACCTAATCTAGAGTTACAAACTGTGGCTCGACAATACGAGCAAAGGAAAAATACCTATTATCCTGTTTGTCTTGAATTTTCAGTATGTGAAGGAAATTATAGTTATTTTAAGTGTTATGAAATGGTCTCTACCATGGTGGAGATTCCTGAGCATGAACTATGAGTTGCAGAGGGCAGAACCCAAGAAAGGTAACAGATCAATTGAAGAACACTTAGGAATATTAGTAACGGAAATTATGAAATCTCTGACAGTCACAAGTTACTGTCAATCATAGCCCTTTCCCTAAAATTGGCTAGTAGTGAAACTTATGAAACAGAAAGGATTCAATTAAGGAGCAAGAAAATTAGGAACCATAAAGATCTTTTCACTGCAAAACTAAAAGACTCAAGAATGGGGATTCTGAGGCATCTGCAAACTTCTTGAGTTTCCCTAACATATTTGATTTCAAAGGTCAGAGGAAGACGCTTTCTGTCTGAAGTCTTTCTTTCAGGTACTTATGGTCACTTGGATAGCTATCAAGAATAATTTATTATTTTCTATTACCTTGAATTTCTTTTTTTTTCACAAAGTGATATTTTTAGGTATTTATTAAAACAAGTCTCCAAAGAGTTCAGTCAGGCAATGATATTAACCTAGTTTACTTGTAATGACAAAACATGCATCTTTAATTTTTTTATTTTTGACATAGGGCTTCATGTATCCTAGGATGACCTCAAACTCACTACGAAACCTAGGATGTCCTTGAATTTTGGGTCCTCCTGCAAACAAATTTGATTTATGTGGTGCTGGGAATCTAAATACGGAGCTTCGTGTATGCTATCAAACACTCTACCAACCAAGTTAAATCCCTAACCTCTGTTAAAATTATTTTAAGTTTGATTTTGCTATGATTCATTATCCAATTGGGGAAAACTAATGAGGATTTTATTTTCTAATAATAACATAAAACATAAAAGTTTTAGGTTTCAGACCAATTCTCATAATTGTCATATACATATGATGCACATTGATCTCATAGTAACAAAAAAGAGGCAGGACACTACCATTACCATTTGACTGTTCTACTCATAGTAATTTCATACATCTTGCCAGAACTGCCTCTGTAAAAAGTGCCTATGTACAGTGCAATTCTAGAAATCCATACATTTCTCAGATGTAAACTCAATGACATATTGAAGAGTTTGTTAGTTCCAGAATCTGGAGTTACTCAACATACAGAATGAAAATTTTTATCATAATCTAAAATATACCATCTATCAAAGTAAGATCCCAGGACCCTTTATACTTCTAAGAATTTTTAAAGTTGCTGTTGAAGGACTGGTCATAGTTGAGGCCTGGGCATTTGGCAAAGATCTTAGATACCTACAGAGAGAAGGAGACAAGACTTTTTTGATGAGCAACAAACTGAAAGCAACAGACATGAGCAGAATAGACCAGTTCTGATAATTCAGAAAACATTAATTCGCGTATAAATATCTGAAAATCAGTGTAGATGATAATTGATTATGAATTTGTACACTAGCAATGGACTCAGAGTATGTTAGAGTATGCTAATACTGTTCAAAATTATAATAATAACTCAGAGACTTCAATATCGTAATTATGGGCTAAAACTGATGCAAGGATAATGAGTAAAACTTGAAAAATGAGTATGAGTATGTTATTTCTAAATGATACCCAAGAGAGGCTAACTTTGTATAGGATCTGTAATTCAGGGACAGATGGATAGCTAAGCTAATACTTTTAGGAAATCTGCTTGCTTGACATTCTTTTTTCTCAGAAACTGAGTTTTAGGCAGAGTCAGTCCCAAGCAGTCAAAACTAAGCAGTCTTGGGGCAGCAGGAGATCACAGATTCGATTCAACCAGATACTTATATCTTTCGTTGCATAAAGAGACCACCTTGAATTGGAACTATGAAAACTAACTGCGTATCTCAGAAAGCAAATACTTCCAAATGTCCCAAAGCAGGCAGGGAAAGGAGCCTTGTCATGCCATCAGACAATCTTTCAAACACAAACCCAAAATCCAGCAGTGAAGATTTGGTTAGCCTTATCTCCCCCTTAGTTTACATGCAGTTAGCGAAAAACAATTTTTGTTCTTTGTTTTACCTTGAATTTCTTAAGACTAGGTTGTTTCTTCCTAAGAGGAGAATTTTTACCATTGAATGCCTGATTTGTCATTTGGTGATTGTACTCAACACATTTGAGAATCTTTAGTCATCAAGAAAATATTAATTAATAGGCACAACTGTTCAAAATTATAATAATAACTCAGAGACTTCAATATCGTAATTATGGGCTAAAACTGATGTAAGGATAATGAGTAAAACTTGAAAATGAGAATGATTTTAACAGATTATACTACTTAGTAGTGATAGAAAGGATTTTTTTTCTTAAAGTAATGAAAATAAAATGACACTATGAAAATTCAATTCTTCTTAGAAGAGAGCAGAATTTTTCCTCTGTCATCTGACCCAGGAGATAAATGCATAGCTTAGATTCATTACAGCTTTTGAGAGCTTGCCATCCAAATGGGCATCCAATCATAAGAAAAGCAGTTTGATTTGTATTGTTTTTATATTAAGATGTCATTGAGAATTTAATAAAAGTAAAAAAAAGATCTTGATTTCTTTTTCTGGAAGGAGAGTTAGAGGAATTCTGTGTACCAGTTTCTTTGTAATGTTTGCTTGGCTGGCAAGAATTATGGAATAACACTGACATTTAGTCTCTAGAAATTGTTCTGAGTGCATACCTAATTAAGAAATATTTACTTAAGAAAATCTTTTAAAAATTAAGAAGAGTGAGACTCTGTAACATGTGAATAAACACCCTCTCCCTTCCTCTTATTTAACATAGATGGTGTTGAAGCTGTAAAACTAAGTTGGATAATATTATCACCTTTAATGTAAATGACTTACCATCCATGAGTAAGAGACAGCTTGTTCATTCAAAGTAGTCACTGCATTTCCTTCCATGCTATTTACATACGTCTCAGTACATTAATCATTGCCCTTCTTTGGTATTCTTTGGTATTTTTAAGTACTATCTCAGTTACTTGCAGGCCAAGGTGAGAGGATCACTTATTTCTGATGTTATTTCTAAATGATACCCAGGAGAGGCTAACTTTGTATGGGATCTGTAATTCAGGGACAGGTGGATAGCTAAGCTAATACTTTTAGGAAATCTGCTTGCTTGACATTCTTTTTTCTCAGAAACTGAGTTTTAGGCAGAGCCAATCCTCTTGAGAAAAGATTGAGAATAATGAGGCAAGGTAATAATGGTTCAAGTAAGATATTCTACACTGTAGGGCAGAAGTGATCCTTAATGTACGAAGAGCTCTAAATGTGCAAGAAAGAGAGCAGTTGTATAGAGAATGAGTTAAATACTCTAAATCATGGAATATATGTGTTTTAAGAATTTCCTCTGTCTCTTCTTTGGTTTGTGTACACATTACTACTTTGAGATGTGTAAATTGAGGACATGAATACAATTCATTATCAAATTCATTAAAATTCTGATGCCCAGATTTCCATACATGTTAATTCAACATCACTTTGTCTGAGGCTTGGAAATGTTTTTTTTTTTTTTTTAAAGCACTTGCCATTCAAGAAAAAGGATGAGATTCTGGAGCCCCAGATCCTCTACAAAATGTCTAGTTGGTATGGTGCCCCACTGTAATTCTAGACTTGATAGGTGAAGACTGGGAATCTACAGAGTAAGCTAGCCAGACTAGTCCTATGGGTGAGGTCTGGGTTTCATTAGAAATCTTATCTCAAAAGAATAAGGTAAAGGAATGACTGAGGTTGAATCCTAATATCAACTTTGGTTAAACATGCACATGCACACCTGCACATGCATGTATACTCACACACATGTGAACACACACTCACACACACATTTTCATGAAAATTGAAGAAGAAAAGGTATCAATTGATTTGTATGGCAAGGGATGTGACATATGTTAGCAATAGATTTCAATTCTGATCTAAATAAATGAGTCAGACATTGGACAGAATATATTAAGTATCTCAAGGTGAGTAAGGCTGGCCAAAGCACTGGTTAATTGATTTTATAGAAAATAAACTGTTCATTTACTTCATAAAAGTCAATAATATGTGCTTGTGCTGTGGCACAAATACTTTCTCTGGAAATTGTCTTAATTGAATCCATCCTACTTGCTCTATAACTTTTATTTAATTTTGAGGGAGTGATATTGAGGCAGCAGGAGGAATATTGATTGATCTTGTGGAAAGAGGAAGACTCTTCTCAAATGATTCAATCGAAAGAAAGATAAGTTTTCATCAAATCAATGATTTGTAACTTTAGGAATTATGATATCTGATATCTTGGAAGGTACTGAAGAGAGAAAAGTGTGCTCTCAAATTAGTGTTCCTATCAGATCAGGCAAGAGCAAAAATTGAAATTAATTTGTTTACTATAATTCTAATGAATGTAATAGTTTTTCTCTAAAGATGATTTCCTGTCACCTATAAGCCAACATTTGGCCAAAGGAAAAAGCACAAAATGGGGGAGCAACATGGCTGCTTCCACGAGGGGCTAGTTTGAGGTCTAGATAGTGTTTGGTATGGCTGTCTTGTGTAAAATTGACTAAAATTGATGGAGTGAAGCTTTCCCCAATTACCTAAACTAAAGAATTGTGTACTGACAACAGGCACCTTATTTAATGATCAGTTGTTTGCTGTTATCCTGGCTAAGAAGAGTCCTGAGCACTATCTAGGATGAGCAATGTCTACATTCAGGAGCTGCCCACGAATGGGAAGGTTTGATTGAAATTACCACTGGAGATAGAGACATAGAGTTGTGGTCAAAAAAAGCTTCTAAAGCTTGCAGAAACTTCATTCAGCTTTGTTTGACAACCTACTATGATAATACCGTTTTTCATATAGTTGTATCTGGTTTCATTGTCCAAGAGGGAGATCCTACTGGCACAGAGATTTGTGGACAGTCTGTCTATGGAGCACCATTCAAGGATGAATTATAATCACGATTGTGTTTTAATTGGAGAAGACTGGTTGCCATGGCAAATGGTGGTCCCTGTGATAGTGGAAACCAGTTTCTTTTTACATTGGGTTGAATAGATGAACTTAACAATAAGCACACCATCTCTGGAAATGTCACAGGGAATACAGTGTATAACATGCTGCGACTGATAGAAGTTGATATTCATGATGGAAGAAGACCTCATAATCCACATAAAATCAAAAGTTCTGAATGATGACATCATTCTAAGGGAAATTAAAAAAGCCAAAATAGAGAAACCACAGGAGGAAGTCAAGAAATTGAAATCCAAAGGTAAAAGTATTCATAATAGATTTTTCTTTAACTTTAAAATGATACTTATTAATTTATCATACTCTAGTTCTTTATGTAATGATTGTTTATGAGTAAGGAAAGAACCATTTCAGACTAGGTTGATACTAAAATTATGAATGCATGTTTTTATACTTAAGAATGCAATTTTTGTACTTAATATTATATAACTTAAACTTAGGGCTGAAATGTGTTAATCTCTGATGTCCATAATGCTCCAGGGATGGGGGGGCACTTGGAGAAAGGGAAGGAGTGGGGGAAGGAAAGGAGAAAAAGGGGGAGGGAGAAAGGGGATCCAGGGAGAAGTGGAGAGAGGTTGGGGCCTGGGGTACTATTAAGTTTGTATGAGTGGAAAAAAATTTTAAAAAAATATATAAATGTGTTAATAAATATTTTATGTTTACTGATCAAAAAAGCATAAAATGAATTACAGTGAAATAAGTCTGGGCTGCTGTTGATTCAGAATGCAAAAATGAAAGACACGGAAGTTAGATAATAGGGTAGAAAAAATGAGAAATTTCATCTTTGTCTTGATGAAGTTCATCAACAGAGCACATGGTAAAATTATGATTAGAATATCATAGAAATAGACATTTCACAACAGTGTTATAAGTGGATAGATATTATTCAAATAATAATTAAGTAGGTGTTTAATTTCAAATACATTCATAATTAAATCAACACTGATTTACTTTCTAGAATCTGTTCTGGTCTGGTGTAATGAATATACCTTTCCTTCTCAAAGAAGTGCCTAGGTAGCTGCACTACAGAATGCTAAGTCTAGCAGGAGAAACCAAGCATGAGGTTCAGTTAATGCACCATTTTGTCAGAGAAGAGAAAGAAGGGTCCATCTAGCCACTTAGCACTCTGATTGCATTGAGCTCCTCTCACTTTAAATATTACGCAGCTGTTGGTACCATGAAAATTGTCTTAGTGTCCTGTTGCACTGCTGTGATAAATACACAACCCATACAGTAAAGGGAGCAAGGAGGATTTATTCGAGTGTATAGTTTTAGGTTAGAGTACATTGTGGCAGAATAGCTCCCAGGATGAGGAGCTGAAGGAACTGGCCATACACCATAGTCACAATAAGAACAGAGGGCTGAGGACCCACACGGCTTTCTGCCTTTCCAGTTCACCAAAACCATATAGTTCTCTATCTTAGCCTTGTGTCCAGAAAATAGCCCTGCCCCTATGGGCTGGGACTCTCTACATGAAATACATAATTAGACACTTTCCTATAGGCTTGCTTTAACTAAATAATTCCTTATGGCTATACCCTCAAGTTCATCTTTAAGTGACAAGCTGAAGGCACCTGACAGTTGTCATATCAAAATATGGAGTTCTTAGTCCTGCCTGTAATGTTTCTGCTTTCACGCTGCACGTGGAATAATAGAGGTTTCTTTTGTCATCAATTCATTCTACTGACATTGACTTCTGCTAACAAGACTCAATATATATTAAAAGGCATTGTAAAAAATAAACATTTGCTTTGGATTTCATTAGTCTTTTTCATGCACTCCATTATATAATAGCAACTGCCATGACACATTAAGAATGAACCACTGAAGATTTAGATGCCAGAGAAAATAGTATAAGTTTGGGATATGGTCTTACAAAGCATTCCAAGTTTTGAGTTATTGTCCAATACTTCCTCTACAGATTCTAGAAACAAAGGTGGGTTCAGGAATGATTTCTTTCATAAATTATCTATTATAACTTGTTTATAAATTTTGCTTCCTACCACCACAATTTTAAAATCTTTTGATTGTCAAGTATTTTTTTCAACACAGAAGTTGTTTCCACTAAGGTACATAAGACTGGAATGGAAGAGATGGCAAGAGAGCTCAGCAGATAAGGTGCCTGCTTGCAAATCTAAGAACTTGAGTTTGATCCCAGGAAGCCCATATGGTGAAAGGAGAGAAGTGACTTCTGAAAGCTATCATTTGACCTTCTGTGTGCTCTCTTTCTTTCTCATCAATAAGCAAATATTCAAAAATTTGAACTAAGTTTGAAGTTTAATTGAAAAACATTTTATATTCTTGATATCACTAAGCAGGTAGGGGAAGAAGAGGAATACTTCTTTGGTGCAGGGATGATTTGTGTGCGTGTGCCTGTGTGTGTGCCTGTGTCTGTGTCTGTGACTGTGTGTTTGTGTGTAGAAGTGGATACTGTGTGTGCCTTTGGAGGCAAGAGTGACTTCAGAAATTGTTCTGGATTACTTTAACTTCCTTTTAGCTTTGCTCTAGGATTTCCCAGACTCTGGCCTTCCAGAGTTAGAAGTGCAGGCTACCACTGTTTTAGCCTGGAATACTTACATAGGATCTTGGATCAGAACTCAATTCCTACTGCTTGTGAAGCAAAATCTTAACCTCTGAGCCATCTCTCCAAATCCATGGAGGATTTTGAGAGAAAGACAAGACATTTGCTGGAAAATTATTAGCATTTCCAAGTTTAAGAGAAAAATTCAATATTATTAAAATAATCAAAGCCGGACAAAAATCTTCTTGAATTCAGAAACAATAACAATGCAAGTTCAGGTGATTCACTAGATAAAGACACTTATTAAGTAAAGATGCTGGCTGAGGGCAAATATGTATCATAGAGAAAATTTAAACAAAGGTGGGAATATGGCTCAATGGTTAAAGCCTTTGCCTTGTAAGCAAAAGGACTTCAGTTCTGATCTCTAGATCCCATGCAAAAAATGCATGGATATGAGTGATTATGGGCACAGTCTGTATTTCTAGGTTTGGAAACTGGAGCTTGGGAAACCCCAGAGCATATAGTGGAATAACAATTCAGGATGATTCCTGATGCTAACCTTGGGCCGCCAGAGGAACACTCAAATGTTCTCATATATACCCATCCATATACAAAGCACACACATGCATAAATACACAAAAAATTATAAACAATACAAACTATAGTTTGTAACATGATGTAGAAATGATATTTACAATAAACGTATTTTCTTCCCTATCTTTGTTATGTGTTTTTAATATTATACAATCAATACTATCTTTCTGTGTGCATGTACATGTATTATTGCATATTACCTTATTTTACATATGTTAGTTATTATTTTATATATGCATAATATATAATGATCCTTTACTCATTAAATACATAAAAATCAATGTAGACTATTACAGAATGTTGAGGCTTTTTAAAACATCTCCTGGGAAGTATACTGTACTGTCAATCAAAAATGAATATTGTTATTTGGGGAATTTAGTTACAGAGAGGAATCTTGGTAAAACAAAACAATCATAACTACTACTCTAAGTGTGTGCTCAGCGCTGGATGGAGTCTAACTATGGGTAGAGGGATGTTGCATACTGACTCTGAAAGCCAAGGGATAGACTGCATCAATAATTGTCTCTCAAGCTACAATATGTCACTGGATCTGGGTTCTGTAAGCTACATTTCTCATTAGTGAGTTGACACCTGACAGCCTTTGTCAGTGAACTAGAAGACAGATTAGTTTATTTTAGTAATTGCTCCTTACCTCAGGGAGACTAACAGAATACAGCTTCTGACTTTTAGCAGCACTTCCAGGGTGTTCCTAGTTCTTCTAAATTTCAACATGTCTTCAGGCTATGTTTCTAGTTTTATGTACATTGCTAATTTTCAGAGCCTGATGTCCAATGGTCTAATTCCATGTCCTGTGAGTATCCTCCTTAAAACAGTTAGTTCCAAGAAATATCACTATTAAGAAAACAATGATCCCTCAAAGAAAGTCCTTCCCAAAGCTACTAGATTCGAACAGCTCCTTTTATTTTCTTTTCTCTAACTCCTGGGGGAAGTACTTCTTCAAGCTTCTCTCCTTGTTTTGTTTCGGGTTCATTTTATGCTAATTTTCTAATATTTATTTAACCTGATATTTCTATTATTTCCACTGAAGTAACTGGCATATATTCCATGGTCTTTCATTGGCTAATACAGAATACAATTATACATTCCTTTAATTTTTATTAAGGTGATGGAGAGTAAACCTCGAAAGAAGTTGAAAATGAGATGCTGCAACTCTTATGTACAAAATTAAGAGAAATTTGGCAATCATAGCATATCCTTTGAACATAAGACACTATTAGAAATAACATTCATTTAAACTTCATGCATTTTACAAAGCATATGTTCATATACCAAACTGCTTCAAATATGTACATGTGTTCCAATAACAGAAGAACATATGGAATTTAAGAGCACGATAATGTTCCTAAATTTCCATGTCAATGCTTCAACATGGAAATACTAAGAAAAGAACTTTTCAAAGAAACTGTTTCTTAGTTGCAAAATCAAATTACATAACCTCTGCAATAATATGTTGATAGGAGAGAGTATTAAGTAATGGGTCTTGGTGCCCGGTAGCTTTGTTTCAGCTGAAGATTAGCCATTTGTGTGTTATATTTCAGGTATTAGTAATTACTAATCTCCAAAGCTTTTAGATAAGTTAAATAAATGTAAAATAATAGACCATGTTCCTAGTATATACTAGTTTTTTAATGTATGACATTGGTAAAGGTAACTAATACATTTTAAATGTTATTACAAAAGATTGAATCGAAAGAGAAAAACAAGTGGAAAAGTTTTGGAATTGAAAATTGTGTATAGAATGCTGAGACTACAATTTTGTGGTTCAGATTAGTGGCCCAAACATGAATAAGAGAGAATGCTAAAGCTGTCACTCAGTTCGTGGAGGAGAGCAATTAAGCTTTTACTACAAAGATGCTCTGAATATCACATGAGATAATGATAACAGTTTGTGTTGAATAGTTACTGTTCAACAGATAGTCTACACCATTTCTCTCCTTTGTTCTGTCTCTACATGTGTTCTCAAGACAGACAGAAAAAGTGTCATCTAGCCCATCTATGGGGACCACAAAAACTATGGGTATAAAATGGGATTATGATTCATTTGAGTCTGTTTGTATCTGAGGATTAATGCTATCTGTGACCTTTTGTTCCTAGGTCATATCACTCCTGTTACATAGTTACTTTGACTCTCAGCTATAAATCAATATCCTGTGCATATTTTTATCTTAGATTTTATTGCTGTTCATCCAGGATTTATTCCCTACTCCCTGCATTTCTTCCAAGGGTTTTTTCTCATTTGCTTCTGTCTTGTCATTTACCCCTAGCACTTGCATTGCCTACCCAATGTGACTGAGAAGAGAAGGGAAATTAGTACTTGTCAGGTATTCTGCTTCTAAGGTAAAAGTTTTGCAAGAGACTGTCATTCAGACTATAACAATAAAGAAAAAGCCACAGTTATAAAAATCATATTTTCCTCCTTAGAGGCCTGAAATCACATACAGCCAGGCTAATAAACTTTCAGTGAGTGGGAAAGCAAGCCAAAAAGACACAAAACATGGCAACCATTTCAACTTTGGTAGGTCAGGGGATGGGAAAAGTAGGAGGCTATAAATCGGGGATATGAAATAAATAAACAACAAAGCTATGAGTATGTGAAAACGTTAATGCTTGTTTAGAATAATATGGAATTAAAAAAATCTTTAAAAAGAAAGACGAAAGCAAAAGAAATACAATTTCAATCAAAAATTACATGGTGGATTTTGAAGTAATATAGATCTAAGAATGAAAGACTCAGGGAAGGTGCACAACCAGTGTCCAAATCTGCTTTGAAGACAGAAGAAGGAAAACAGAAGATAACCTGCCTGCCTAGGTTTGAGGAGTGGGAGTAGCCTGAGAAGTCCCTTGTGCTCTTGGCAGCAGGAAAACAGGGTGTTGATTGGCAGCTGGTGAAAGACAGATACAGCACTTGCTTCCATCACAGATAATTCTGTGATACGAAACAAATGAACCAGCTGCTGGAAAATATTATGGATCGACTGTACTTCTACCCTGGTCCCTGTACTATGTCTGCAAGACTCCTTCCTTTCTGTTGAAATCCTACCCATTCAACTAATGAGACTAAAATCTCAGCAATCAAGGTTAAACTAATTTTTTAAATAATCATTTTGTTTTCTATTTCTTTTTCCTTCAAGAATGTGAATGGCCAAGGCAATCAATGATATGATTTATGTATGCAGGAAATAAATTTACTGTGATATTTATCCACATTTTATTTGCTATCTAAGGAGATGCATTCTTAATCTAATATCTGTGAGAACAGAGAAACGTATCTATAATTACACGAACAAAATATACTTTTAAAATAAAATGTTCTTAAAACGTAATGGGATGTCATTCGTTCTTCATAAAACATGAGACCAAGAGGACTATGGAAATTATATATGTCAGTGCCCTTATTTTAAAGTGGAAATATTACTGATGATACATCTGGTCAGCAGGTGATTTTTAAGGACAGCTGTTCTTTGTGACAGCTTCCCTCATCTGTATTTCAACACAGAATACTGTTTGAGTGGCATTCCATGGTATAGGCAAGTGTTCTGCTTGTCTTCTGCCAAAAGATCTCAGAACCAGAATCATCGTGGTTAAGGAATTCTAGTTCTCTTTCCCAAAAACATTTTACTTTTGTCTTGGTAAGGAAATGTACACATGTCAGTCTTACAGTTTTTTTTCCTGTTGCTTGTCTGTCTTTTCAGCAAGGTTAAGGGACTTTCACTCCCTTTTTCTTATAAGTGAAAAGCACATTTAAACAAACATTTCTCTTTGGATCGGCATCTTTTTCTTGAAGTAAAAGAACATGACTTCAGCAAACACTTTTTCAGACTGCCATTCCCCTCTGACTCGCAGAGTTTAGCAAGACTTTCCACAGCATCCAACAAACTCATGTCCTCCTCATTGTTATTCTAGCTTCTGTGACAGTTTGTGTTTCACAGATGCATTTTGGCCTGCTTCAGGATGGAAATAACCTTTGTATTATGTGCCCTTGCTTTTTTCTGTGTTGCCAAAAAGTGTATGTAGAAATTTTGCTTCGCTACTTCCAGAAATCCACAGGCTATCTAAATCACAATGTTAAAACAAGATCATAAAATAAAAAACTACAAATCTCATAAATCATTGATTTTTTATATTAATAATCATTATATGCTTAGTTTTTAAGGAAAATAATTTCCCTTTCAGAATAGCTTTTAGAATTGAAGTAATTTTTTTATAATTTAAGCACTTCAATATGTCTTACTTCCAATGAGATTTTCTATTTCTTTTGCAAATATTCCTTAATTTATGAACTCAGTTCCCTGTCACTTATTATTAAAAAAAAGATGTTCTAAGCAAATTTTCTTCTTTTTCCTTCTACAGTCAGACTTTATCATCTCAGTTTTAAAATCTCGGATCTAATTAAATATTTCCAATGCTATTCTGTCTTCATTCCACTATGGTTTGAAATTTGTCCTCATTTCTAAGGATTATACATGTCTTCCTGCCCCTAAACATATTATGTTGAAGTTCTAATCCCCACTATCTCATTGTGTGACTAGACTTACAGACAGAGACATAGATTGCTAACTGTGTTAAGTAATTAGTGGGAGCTGCACTCTAATGTCATTAGAAGGAATAGATTCAAAGCTTGGATGTACATGGAAGGAATTCAGAACACAAAGAAAGAGTGGCCACATGCAAGCAAAGACAGAAGGTTTTCTGGAAAACCAACTTTGTTGACAATTTGGTTTTAATGCTAGTCTCACGACCATGTGAAGAAAAATGACTGGTGTTTAAAATACCCAGCCTGTGGTACATTATGATAGCAATAGGAAACTGCATTACCACTTAAGTGGTTTAGGGGCACACCCAAAGACAAACTTTAAAATAAGACAAAAATGAGTTGAAATATCTGTCAGTTAACCAGTAACTCTGACACAAAATGTTGATTTCATCCCTGATACTATTTATTCTATTTCCCACAACTCCTTTATCATCTGCCTGGTTGGTAACACTAACCCCAACCCACTCTCTTGAATTCATGCAATGGAATATTCTGTTTCTACTAAAGTTCTCACTCAAATAAACCACTTGTTGAAGCAAGTAAAGTAACTTTAAAAGAAAAGTCAATCTAATAAGATCAATTATCTCAAAGCTAGATATGCTATGGAGAAATGAAAGTGCCATGTATTAAGGCTTGGTCTCCTGTCTATGGCACTATTGGATGGTGGTAGTACTTTTAAGGAGAATAAGTTGGAGATTTTAAGATCTTCAAGGACATGTTTTGGAAGGGTCCACCACCATTAACTTCTTTTCTTTTGCATCACTGTCATGAGCTAAGTGAGTTTGCTTTATTGTATATCCCCAGTGTGATCTGTGGCTTGCTTACCACAGGCTTACAAGCAACAGAGCCCATTGATCATGGACTGTGACCTCCAAAACTGTCAGTCAAAATAATCCTGTACTTGGAAACAGAAATATAACATTCTAGGATAAAAACCCTTTGAAATCTTTTTTCTGCACAGAGAGTTCTGTTGATTTCAAACTCACCTGCTGACCAGTTAGCTTTTTAAGTCTCCTTTCCTGCCTTGGAATAAGACAAGCTTTTTCATCCTTCATGCCCTTTGAATTTGTGTTTCCCACATCCTGAGACACAACCCCAAAGGATGTTCCATGGATGGATGATCTTTTGATCTCAGTGTCAAGTTAGAGCTTTCCCAGAGTGGTCAGCTGCACTATGCATATTGCAGCTGGAGCTTTGTCTC
Source organism: Typhlomys cinereus (assembly GCA_023101885.1). Lineage (NCBI taxonomy): Eukaryota > Metazoa > Chordata > Mammalia > Rodentia > Platacanthomyidae > Typhlomys > Typhlomys cinereus. The sequence continues at coordinate 609,114 of JALPQD010000351.1, read as the reverse complement.
AAATAACTGTTTGTAAATGTGTATTTTAGATCATACTATGATGTGTAATTGAAATGTATGTCTCTTTCTTTATTTCTGGTGCGCTTATGTGGTATCCCAATAGAACGTAAGCATCTTAGTGGAAAGGTTCCTCTTTTTTGTGTTTATGTCCTGAGAACAGTGGTATTGCTTCTCAAAATACATTAATAATCAAAGTTATTAACTTCACAGATGTGCAGCTAAACTGTACGTAGCATACTTGTCTGGCATGGATGAAGTTCTGGATTTTATCCCCAACAACCCCACAATGAATACTCACCATAAACTTCAAGTAACTACTAATATTCATACTATTTTATGACTAAGTAAAGAAAGGTTTCAAGGAGAGTAAGCATCTTCATAGAGATCACATAGCCAGATATAGCAGCTCTGGAATTTAAAATGAGGCAAATCTCATGCTAAAAATCTGTGATCTTAATCATATGATTTATTGTCTGCTGGTCTTCTGACTGCTGGCCTTTAGATTCATTGTCTAGTCCTCTTAGATCTGATATGTCCTGTTATTTCAGAAGTTTTGACCTTTGCTTCTGTAATTGTGATGAGAACATTTCTTGTAGTCTGGCTGTTTCTCCCTGTCTCATTTAAATATCCTGGTGTCACTGTAAATATCCCCAAGATGACCTCTTGAGAACTAATATTCTCTACACTTCCTAAGCATAGCAGCAAACTAACTTCAGGAAGCTCACTGTATTTGTGCCTGACTTTCCACACTTGCAAAATAAGGAGTCTGGATCATGACCTTGAAAATTTCCTTCAGATTTAAAAGTTTGTCAAAGATTATGAAGCTCGTCTTCTTTCTTGAAGTACTTAGGTGTCCAATCCTTTAAGTAGGTTAATTTCCCTAGTGCTGAAAACATGTGGATTATATGAAGAGCTGGGAAGTTTTCGGCTTTATTGAATCATATTTAGGGATTGATTTCTCTATCACTAGGTAGAACTGTTCAATTTCCTTGAAGTAATATTTTATTCCATAAAAATGTTATTAATTACATGAAATAAGGGGAGGGGAGGGGAGGGGAGAGGAAAGGAGAGGAGAGGAAGAGGAGGAGGGGAGAGGAGAGGAGAAGAGGAGGAGAAGGGGAGAGGAGAGGAAAGGAGGAGGAGGAGGAGGAGGAGGGGAAAGAGGTGGAGGTGGAGATGTGAGTGGACACAGCAGCAAGACTCTCCAGATAGACACAAGCTGAGGAGATGTTATTAATTACATGCATAAGTACTTAATAAGTACTTAATAGATGACATCTATGTGTCGAGAACTGTTTTAGGTGCTAGAAATGGTCAGCAATAAACCCGGTCAACAAAAAGCTCAGGATTTACTGGAGAGAGGGGAAGATGTGAATTGATCTCATAAATACAAACTGTTATGGTCAGATGTGATTATAATGGTACAACTGAAGCTTTTTTCTTGGAAATTAATTCTGGTTCAGAAAAGAAAATCAGTGATCATTTCAAAATCTGGTGATAGTCCAAAAATGTGAGAAGAAACCTTCAGACAGGTGCCTTTCTGCTGACGGTAGGAAGTGGGCTACCTCCTTCTACAGATTTGAAATTTCTGCCTTCTGAGCAAGCTCCAACTTGCAGCCACCAATGGAGAAGCAATCTGCTGCTCAATCCCAAGCCCCAGGACCTGCCTTACTGTCTCCCTTCTGCTTGGACTGTTTCGTGTTGCCAAGTTGGCGTGACATCTGATTGGAGGGCATGTGGTTTGGGGCAGTCTTTTTAGCGAGACAGCTTCAGTGCAGGTCTAGAGAACAGAGTGAAGGGGAAGCCTCACTGCAATACAGCCAAGAGCTCAATATAGGAGATGTAATGAATCAGTGGCTGAGAAGCGAAGCCCGGCTTGTCATCCCTGGAATGTGTCAAGTTCAGAAGTGCACTTAGCTGTGCTCAAAAGATAGGCTTCAGAAGATCACCCGGATGCTTCTACCAATGCTTACTGGAAAGCACTTAAAGAACAGCAATCAAAGACGTGCATGTGCCTTTTAAAATCCCTTTGAGTCCTTTCTGGATGGTGGGCATCATATACTCTGCTGCAGTTTATAAAGTGCAGGCACATTCATCTAAATAAAATAGTATCACCATTACCATCCTGTAAGCAAGGGAACTGATTCTCAAAGAGATCCTGAAACTTTCATGGATCTCTTGACAGTGACTAAGTACAACAAGACCTATTCACAGGTTTGTTGGTTTGGAACTGTTCTCTTCCAGCATATCTCTTCTGACTTTGAATCTGGTAACTGGAGCATGAGCTGCAGAGGTTCATGTCAGGTGCTGCTTTGTCTGTGTCACCCCATCTCCTCAGCTTGTGTCTATCTGGAGAGTCTTGCTGCTGTGTCCACTCACATCTCCACCACCACCTCTTTCCCCTCCTCCTTCTCCTCCTCCTCCTCCTCCTCCTCCTCCTCCTCCTCCTCCTCTCCTCTCCCCTCCCTTCCCCTCCCCTCTCCCCTCCCCTCCCCTTCTCCCCTCCCCTTCTCCCCTCCCCTCCTCTCCTCTCCCCTTCGTCCCTTCCCCTCCTCTCCCCTCCCCTCTACTCTCCTCTCTTTCTTTCTTAGCATTTTGTTCTATTTGGACAGTTTCCTGCTATATCAACCACAGGGATTATTCACATGAATTTAAGATAACCACCATGGTGAATATGTTTTCCCACTAGGGGGCGAGTATCCTCTCTGTATATGCACATCATCTATTCCATTAATTCTTTTATAAGATAGCATAAGTTCACGTGACTTCAATTCTCTGCACTCAGTCTTTTCATCTGTTTATGTAGCAAAGATGATCCTGTCTCATAGATTGTGGGATGTCTGAAGAGATTAAATGATTCAATGTGTGTTATGTACCTAAATTAAGTGCATAGTAAGATCTCAATAAATGTTAGTTCTGTTAATATTTTACTAATGTTGGGACTGGAGAGGTGGCTCAGGGGTTAAGACTTCTGCCTTACAGGCAGAAGGTCGTGAGTTCGGACCTAGTCCCCACGTATAGACACGGGGCGGAAGCGGGGGCGGAAGCGGGGGCGGAAGCGGGGGGGGGGGGGGGGGGGGCAGTCTGCGTTTCTGGTCCTGCTAGGGAGGAGCCTGTGAATCCCGGAGTAGAGTAAACAAGGAGGAGGTGGAGGTGACCATGGTGGTTCCCGAATTCGTCCGTGGTTCTACATAAACACACATACATACACACATATACATGCACACACGCACACACAAGCATACACACACAATTGAATAAATAATAAAAAAATTTTACTAATGTTTTAAGTATTGACCTTTGTATGAAGTTTCCTTTATGACACACTTTACGCTTTGTGAGTCTAAATCACCAGGAATTGAATATTTTTACTTCTCAGCATCATTAATCAAAATCTTATTCATTCTTCAAAGATTCTTCAGTCATAACTGTACTCCATAAATACTGACAGGCATATATTAGTGCCACAGACTCAGGGACTGAACAGAATTGACTGTGGCTCTACTTCCTTAGGGGTTCCTTTCTTCACTCCCAAATATCTGGCTGTGACTGAAGAAATTGAATACTGCTCTGTGTTACTTAGTTATTTGTTTGTCCAAATGTAACTAAATCGGATGGAGACAAAAAGTATGTTGTAATCCTTATAGTCTAGTATGGCACCGGTATGTAATGCTTGTTGAATTAACAGAGGACTGAATGCATATATACGATGTGTGTTTATTTTGCCCATATAAAACCTTTCTTGAATAATGCAGAACAAAGTGTACATAAAGCTCTCTCCTGCTCTGGACATTTACTGTAATGCTTCATCGGACACTAGCCCTTACCTTCTTTCTGAAGAAACTATTAGCATAAACTCTCCATACGCCAATGTCAAAACTTGAAGAAGGAAATATATCTGGTCAATGTGTAACACATGACAAAGTAAATTATGAAAAAGGAGGACATCGATTTATAAGAGTTAATCCCACACAGAGAATTTCCACAAGTTCAGTGTGAGCAATAAAACATTAATAGGAGCCATTGCATCTAAGCCCATGCACAGATATGCTACACTAAGCTGTAAGGGTGTTTTAGAAAGTATTGCTAGGCAGACTGTCATGAAGCATATATCAGGAATGTGCAGCTTCCTGAACTCAGTTGCTTAGAAGAATTCTTCATCAATTAATCTGTGAGAGTCAGGCTTCAGAATAGATATGTATCACCAAGAATTGCTTTAATAAACATGGATAAAAATAAAAACAACCACAATCCTAAAAAAATAAAAGGCTGTAGGGAAAACAACTGAACACTTCTCCTTATGTTTACCTCTTTATTAGGTTTTCGAATTTGCATTATTATTGGCATTATTGCAAAAATGTATATACCATTTCTAATATTAAAAAGAAAAGAAACAAAATTAAAATTTAGCCTAATCCTTCAAATTAGAACTTATCAACATTCATTAATGTCTTTATCAGTAAACATATTAATTAGTATATTCAGTTAAAGTAAGACATTACTTGAAATCATTTATATAGCTTTCTTTCCTACTTGAACTTTAAACTCCAATAATCATATGTCTGACATCACCATTTTAATGATCATTAAAAATTCTATTGTGTGCAAGAGCTCAGTAGAAATGCTTGCAATTTATTTTGAAAAAAGACAATGGAGAGAAAAAAAAACAATGGCACATACACGGAAGTCCTCTCTCTTAGTCAATATATACTACTTATCACATCTTGGCTGCACATTATAATCATTCATTTATCTGTTCAACTAAACATTAGGTAGTAAGTATCATGCCTGAGTATGATAACTCAAATGAAATACATTTGAAAAAGTGGGAGATTAAATCATGGGAGATTAAAACTTGGGCAGTTGTGATACAATGTAGTAAACTCTATAGAAAAGAGTATTAAGTTCTATAAAAAAGGTAAACACAAAAACTCTTTTTTTTCTTGGTTCGTTTTAGTTTCTTTTTTCTTTTAATTTCCACTCATACAAACTTAACAGGTACACGAATTGAGCTAACATCTTGAAGAAGTTGTACAGATAAGACAGTGCTTGAGCCATGTCTTGACCTACAAACCTCTGTGATATGCTGGTTGAATATACACTGCCAAGATTATTTATGAAGGACAGAGAAGACAAAGTGTTCTTTGAGTGCTCACCATATGCTGGATAAATATTTCTCCAAAAAGTGTGAATGAATGGATAAAATGATAAAAGCATATCTTTTTATCTCATTTTCTCTTTATTTTTTTTCAAAATCCTGCCAATCTCTTGAAAACTCATTGAATCCAACACTGGTTCTTACACTGAGCATTTCTTTTTTTTGAAATTTATTTTATTTTTCTGCTCATACAAACTAATAGGTACTCCTGTCCCCTCTCTCCCTCCACCCCTCCCTGGACTTTCCTACTCCCTCCCCCTTTTTCCCTTTCTTTTCCCCCCTCCCTCCCCTTTTCCCAGTGCCCCTCCCTCCATCTCTGAAGCATCCTTTAATGTGTATATCAAACTTTCCTCTGGGTCCCCCTCTCTGATGAGGTGTAAGGACTCAGTGGCATTTCCTAGAACTCTTTCTTGTGTTACCCTTAAGTATAGGGACACTATTGTGACTGTTAATCCCTTGCTTCTAAGGATCCTAGTGCCTTTAGTCCATGCTAGACTTTGAGGGGTCAATGATATGTTGGTCATTGCACAGATTATGCAGATAAAAACATATCTTCTAAAATAATAAAATAATATTGTTCAGTGCATCATAACTTTTGGAAGATATCTAAATCTCAATTCATCTAAAGTCACTAAACACACAATATATGAAAAAAATGTTGACCAACCTGTCCACGAAAGCGTGATGAAGAAGAAAAATAGGATCATTGGCTGATCCCTGCACTTGGGACATAGTTCCATTCATATACATGTGTAAAGCATTGTGCATGCTGCTCTGAGAAGCATCAGCTATCCCAGTAACTGGATTAGCAAATCCTGTTGGTAAAAAGATTTTGAAAGATTAGTTTACCTAAGTGATTGGAAATCCAAGTGATTTTCTCATTTGGTTCACAACTACAATGAAAATTTATTTTAAATAAATACAAGCTTAAGAAAATTCACTGGGTGTCAGGAACTTTGCATTTATATTCTGAGTATTCAATGAATCTCTTCAGAACCCAGGAGGCTTAATGTGGATGCAATGTATAGGTTAACTGGAGGGAATAGGCTGAACCAACTGAGATCTCCAGTATTGCTTTTGTGTATGGTTTTCATTTTTTTTGTAAAAACAGCTATTGTTTTCAAAATTCACATTTGTCTATATAATGTATTTTGATCACATCTTCCACCCCGTTTTACCTTTGACTCTCACAAATCCCCCTTTCTCAACACAACTCTTTACCAATTTCATGTCTTTTTGTTTTAATTTTTCAAATAATAAACTGAGCTAATTAGTACTACTCATGTGCGTACGGGGAAGACCCTTCCTCTGGGATACGCGCAACTTACCAGTGACCACGTCTCCCAAAAAAGTGATTCTAAGGTTTGTGTCACCAACCAGACTGTGTTACCAAAGAAAATGGCTCCCTGTGTAACCATTAAATGCTGATACTGCAAAGTCACAAGAACTTTTGATAGCTATCAGTTTCACTGTTACCTAAAGTGAGTTCCTTCAGTGCATAAGTCTCCCCTTGCTTCCCAATTGAGAAGAATATTAAAATTTTGGTTCTTTGCTCCAGAGGAAGCATAAAATTTGTCACCAACTTTATTAAAATTCATCTGATTGTCCTAAAGATATTAGGTCATGATGTTCTTAATTTTGCAGAACATTCATTTTACAGTTAATCAGAATTCCTCTCAAAACTGTATCAAGCTCTACTCTCTCTGTAAAGTGTAATAAAAACATGCATTTTCTACTCGCTATACTTTCTAGCCTTAATTTTGAAATTTTTTAGTGTTTCATACATGAATATACTGAAATTATAATATTTTAACACTTTAATCCCCAAACATATTCTAAACATTACAAATTTTACAGTGGAGATAATTTTTAAAAGTTGGTGAAAATTGGGGCTGAGTTCAGACCCTAGTCCCCACGTATAGACACTGTGTGGAAGTGGGGGTGGCCTGCGTTTCTGGTCCTGATAGGGCGGATCCTGTGAATCCCAGGGCAGAGTAAAGAAGGAGGAGGTGGAGGCGTCCATGGTGATTCCCGAATTAGCCTGTGGTTCTACACACACACACAAACATACATACACACATGCATACACACATACACACGCATAATTGAATTAAAAAAAAAAGCTGAGCACAATAGCATGTGCTTGCAACCCCTAAAAAATGTTGGTGAAGTTTAGAGATATATACATTTATTTATCTAACTATATAGATGAGACAATGCATATATTTTTTAAGTTGGTGTGATTTATGGATACACATCAAAGAACAAAATTTATTAGAAAGGAGGAAAAGACTGGCAATCCATTGACTCCATGGTTTTGATGGTTAATCATAGTACATGACACACTTGGAGGTTAGTTAGAAAATAGATTTTAGACATTTACACCAAGAAGTGATAAAGTGTGTTAGGTAGTGCTCATGATAATCAACTTGATTTAGCTATTCCATATTGTAGAAATGTAGAGCAAAATATGTTACATAAATACAATTTGCAGCTCTCTTAGTATAGCACTTGGGTACTTCCTGGGTAGTAACTACATATTTATGGTCTGGTTTTATTGGATGAATGAACATTCATTGTGGCAGCTTATAACCAAAAAACATGCAACACTTGTCCTCCAGAAATACCATTTTTGCCACTACTCCAAACAATCAGGTCCCACTGTAATATCAGACATCTTCCTTTTGCTAGGACTCCCTTTACTTACAGAAGTCTATCACTACTTGACTAGATAAATTGGGTTCCTTTGAGGTGACCTAACATTAGGGAGGATTGTCATTCAGAAAGTGTTTTTTGCCAAGTACAGTGTGTCCTTACTCAAGGATGCTGACTTACCAGAAACTGCATCTGCTTGAATAAGAATCTCATGGGGTTGGTCAGAAAGCATTGTGATGCATGTTGAAAGAAATGATATGTTCCTTTGGGAGAGGGATTGGTTCTGAGGAAGGTTTTGCTAGTGACTTTGTCTTATGCACAAGTCACAGGGTATATCCATAAAATCTGACTTCATTAGGCAGCCACCTTTGAATGCATGACATAACCTTGATAAAAGGGAATTAATTATGTTGTACATAACTGTAACTCAAAGATTCCAGATTAAATTCAATCTCTTTGTAATAGACTCCTTAATATTGTTATAGATAGTGTAGATCACACTAGCAATTTTTAAATGAAATGAGTATATGTCTCTTCAAATATTCTAAATGGTACCTCAAAAGTGAGCATCAAATAATTTACTTTGAGCTCCTATAATCAAAGTTAGAATCTTAAAGTTTTCTGTAGTTAAAGAAAATGAAAAATGCTTTCCTCTTTTTGTATGTGTGTGTGTATGTGTGTGTGTATATTGCCAGCAGAGTTTGGGAATAGGAGGGATTTTTTTCCATAAAACCTATCAAGGACCACCAAAGAATTCTAATTAGATATTTTCAAAGGGAAAATGTTATAAATTTAAATAACATCAAAATGGAAGTAAATTCTTTGTATTCACATGGTTCACTGGGGAATTACTACTGAATAGTATTTATAAAATAGAAATGATTATACTGACATTGTGTCTCTTGATGTAGTGAATCTTTTATGAATGAACAAGTATAAACCAAGTTCCTAGACACATAATAATAATAATAATAATATGCAGCAGATTCATCCAAATGGCTTCATTTGAGTAGCAAACATATTCAAGACAATGATATCCTCATTAAAGTTTCACTGATGAAAAATCACTGGTTTTTTGAATTATATGACATATGTAAATTCAGCCTAGTGTTTAGGGAATCAAAAATTTGAAAATAACTTTGATGGATTTCCATGCCTAACTTGTCTTGTAAATATCAGTCTGGGTTTCTTCAAATATACTAGAAATGCCTCAAAACCAGAGATTAAATAATTTGATTTAACTTTCTGTGACAAAACTCTTAAAAGTCTTGGGTTATGAAAGGAAAACAAATCTAAGATGCTTCTCAGCTGTTTCTGTATACATCTAACACAAGTTAAGAATAAGAGAGTCTTCTCCTTAAAAACCTATGAAGTTATGTTGTTTACTGATGTATCTTGGAAATTCCATTATACTGAATTCTTGAAATTAATGTGTGCACTTGTCAGTCTCTCACTGCATTGGTAGACAGAAGAATGTTAGAATGCTATCACATTAACAAATTTTCCCACAGATGGGACTTCTAGCAAGTCAGAGGGAGGGGCCATTATCAGTTCAAGAGGCCAAAATGGCTCAAAGTTTTTGCAAAGAATAATGCCAGTATCCTAAATTACTTAGTGTTATGTCATTAAGTTTATGTGCTATGTTCCTATGGGAAATTTAAAGACAGTTCCAGATGAATGACAACAGGGAATTTCAATTTGTCAACCCAATTTTTTCTCTTCCCAATACTTCTCTGGAGAGTGTTAGCTTATTTGTTTGTTTTAAATATTTATGTTTATCTCTGATACCTGGAGATTTCAAGTTAATTGATCTAGAATGGAACTCAGCACTTAAAAGTTTTTTAAAACTCCCAAAGTGATTCTAATGTGCACTCAGGGTTGAAATTTACTGAGTTTGACTAATTTGTTCTCTATTCTCCAAACTTAAACTCAAACTTCAAAATTTTTACCCATGAATTTATTGTTAGTTTCACATGGAATTTTCCTTTTCTTTATTTTGACAGTTCGAAAGATGCTTCTGCTTTTAAATCTCACAATGCCAAATTTATACTATGAAATGTTTTCTTAGACCTGCTTCCATGTGCTTTCTCACAAATGATGTTAAAAACTTGAATTAGCCAGTATGTGGCAGGTGATGTCAAGACACTTCTCACATATCCCATTTAATTACTTTTCTCCCTAGGATGCTGGATTGCAGTTGTTGAAATTGATCATGTCTGTTGAATTTTGAATGAAAAGGTAAATAGCTTAAATTTTCTAGGAATAGTGTATATTTAATTTCATTGATTTCACTGGACCAGCAGCCAACACTTTCAGCAATATTAATATTTTAAAGTGATTTAGAAATAGAATTGGAGAAAAAGAACAAGATAGAAAGATTCAAATGATTACACTCAAGAAAATAGCATGAATTACTCTTCTCTTAGTTAACTCAATGCAACACATATGAAATCCATTTTCAAAAAGCACAGTGATTTAGAAGGTTGTATTTAGGTAATTTTAGGGACTTGAAACTGAAAATTCGATTTGAAATTATTGAAAATATTTGCAGTAAAAGCATAAAATTTCAGATCAAAGAATTTGTTTAAAGTAAGACTTTAGGCATTTTAGAAATAATCCAATTTACAGTTTTCTCAAAGAAAACGCTAGCTTCATAGCCATAAATAACTTTAATTCACCTGTTTATTAAAATCAGTTAATTTGATACAGGAGAATCATTTGGTCATGGGAAACAGAACAAAGCAATGAGTGAAGCATGGTGGCGGGTGTTTCTCAGCATATAAGCACGTGATAGTAAAAGCCATGCATTATGTCATTCATAAAAGTGGGGCTCTGAATCCAGCATCATCATCCTTCTGTAAACATGTTAACAATTCAGATGCTCTAGCCCTCACCACCAATGTCTGAATCAGAAAACAGGGTGACCTCCACAGAGGTGGCAGCAAAAAATCCAGGGGATTCTGAGATGCTTTTGATTCGAGGTCAGCTCCTCTCATTCCTGCCACTGTTTGCACCAACACTGTGAGGAACATGTCATTATCAGTCATAGGCATCTCTAAAAGCTTAAAGAAGTAGTTCAATATATTTACATATGTAACTTTACATTTTTTATTGCCATAAGTATTTGGCTCATTTCTTGGTGACAGGATAATTTTAGTGTTTGGGGTTAGATTTCATTACCAGATTATAAATAAATCACTGATGCAATCTTGAATTGCAAAAGTAGTGAACAACAAATTACTTTTTTTTCCTCTTACTTGTTTTCGGTTTTGTATTGGCTTTTTTGGTGCTAATATTATTTTTATATTTGAAGATGCTTAAGAACATTGGAAGATAAAGCAGAATTAAGTCATAACAACTAGTGTTAGCAAAGTAGGTGGAGCCCTCAAAGAAATAAAGCCAGTCAGTTAAAGAATCTCAGCAAGGTCAATTACTTTTGATCTAAAGGGTGCTTGCTGTTACTCACATACCTAGACACCTAAAGCCTCTGTTATGTCTGACAGCAGAAGAGGAGTCTGGATTATCACTCCGTTGACTGAAGTTCAGTCTTACCATCTAATTTAGACCTCATTATTATTTCTTAGCTCTCGAATCCCTGCTAAGCTTAGCAAGGGTAGTAACACAAACTTTTCCTTATACCTGTAAGAATTAGTTCTTGTGTTAACATTGGGGCCTGACCAAGTGTCCCTGATTTATTATCCTCTGAAAATCCAGAAAAATATATCTAGTACTAAGCTTCCCTATTCTCATATCTCAAATTTATTACCTTCTTTAATAAAGTAAAAAAAAAAGTCCCACATTCAGGGACATGAGCTTGAGCTTTTGACTGGTAGAGTACAACACTGAGTGAAAAGACAGATACTTTTCAGTGTTACTGACAGGAGAATTTCTGTAAACAAAGTGATATGGATGTAGTATTCTACTTCGTGATCTTTAGCTATGATTTTCTGGTCCATTTGGCATAGTCCTTATATAGTACTACAATGCTGGTAATTTATTAATGGTTATACTATTTTCTATTTGACATTTTCATGCATGAATATAAGTAATTTTGAACCTGCATTACCAGATCCTGTTCCCTTTTTTCATTCCATTGAGAATCCTCCCAACCAATCTCTCTTTATCTTTTTTTTTTTTTGTACGAGGCTCTGTGAATTTCATCAGTTACCTGCATTAGTATGTGCCTAAGCACTTACTGTAACATGGATGATTTATCAGTGGGTATGTCATTGGAGAAAGTAATTGCTAGCAATTTTTGAAACAAAAGTAGGGGAATCAACTATTCCGGATCCAGTTTACAGAAGGTTATTTTCATTTTAGCACTAAAAGTCCTAGGTTAAGTTTGCTTGATAAGTATGCCACTGAGTGTTCCTCAACCAGAGATATTTATAATTAATTTTAGAGCAATATTTGAATAAGATGTTCCATATATTCCTCTTGAATTAGTCCCTGAACATTTATGGATTTGACCCTGATCTTGGGAATCTCTGCTCTCAGGCAAACATAGAATAAGAGTACTTCATAGATATCATCTCTTGTAGCAGGAATGACCCCGTGAAAGCCATCCACTGAATGTTTCTCCACAGTGGCACAGGTAGATTATTTTCCAAATGCTCCTTATGCAGACATGAACCCTCAAATTGGGTATCTAGCCTTCCCATCCATCAAATTTCAGCCTGATCTTCCTTTATGTTATCCACCTGCCCATGGAAAGGTTTCACAACTATGGGCTAAGGGTTCCCACATCAATACATAACCTTTCTCAGAGTCTTGTTTAAACTAAATGTCTCTTTAAAGTATGGCTAAAGATTCAGTTCTCAATTATTGAGTCAATGCCTGAAACTCACTCTAATGTCACACCAACTTCCAGATCAAACCCACAGTTCTGATAAGCCTTGAATACATTTACAAATTTTGATCTGACAGTGATTTCTCTGTTGCACACAGCTTAAGAAACATTCTATTATGGCAGCAAAGTCATGGTGAGAAGACTGAGCAGCTGGTCACGTTTTATTCACAGGAAGCAGAAGGACATGACTATTCTTCCCCAGATATTCTTTTCCTTTGCATGTAGCTAAGATATACTACTAACCTAATGTAGATAATTTCTCACTGAGATTTCCAGAGGCTAACCTAATATATATAATTCCTTGCAGGCATGCCTAGATATTCACCTAAATGTTTCTAGATCCTGCCAAGTTGACAATAATGAACCATTAATATATAATATAATATATAATTATATAATTAATATAAAATACATTTATCCTTTTAATTCTATGGGTTTTCTAAGCACAGTGTCATTACTTACACTTGTACATCTATAATTATGACATTTGTGGATGTACACACACATATGGGACAAGAAAAAATCTTATTTGTCTTTCTCAGTCTGGCTTATTACATTTAAAATAATGATTTCCTGTTTCATCTATTTTTTCCTGCAAATGTCATGATTTCACTTGTTTTTATGACTGCATACATTTTCTTTGTTCTTTGTGCATATGTGAGGCAAGAAATTCAGCAGAATGCATAGAATGGAAAATGTTTTACAAAGGTTACATAATTAATATAGGAGGAAAGCCCGATGACAAAGAGGGATCCTGGAACCTTTCTTCCAAAGTCAATGTATAATACATAAAGTACACTTGCTATCATGATTTGAAATGTGAGCCTTTTCTCACTTCTGTCAGCCAGCCATGTCTTTTCCTTCATGAACTATATTTCCCTTCTGGAACTTTAAGGTGGGTAAATCTCCCTTGTTCCTTTAAATCGTGTTTGGGTGCTGCTCACAGCAGCACAAAGTGTAACCAGTATGCTTTCCAAAAACAAATACTACATAAAGGAGTCAGAAACAAAGTACAAGGATTGTGACATGAAAGCCAACATATGTTGTACACTGTTGCTGCTAAGCCTCTTGGATTTTATTTTTCTCTGCTCCGGACATCTTCTAATGGAAGAAGTATATCTTTTTCTAACCAGTGGTGCATAAATTTTGCTGCATAAGTGCCTCTGTTAAAATCCTTGGACAGGAAAACCAGAACCTGGATGGAACGCCTTCAGAGGCACCCACTGAACTATGATATCTGCTGATATTGTATGAATCACAATGATGTCAACTTTTGGGAATCTCTTGAACTATGCTGGGTTATCAGAATGCAATGAAAAGAATTTGGACTTTGGTGTTAGATGAACTGTGTGTAGATTTGGAGTGTCATTCAATGACCAATGATAGCCATATTACTTAATATCACTGGGTATATCTTTTCTTTTTCAGCTGAGAATAATCCTTTAAACTTCTGTGGCAGATAATAAGAAGATTGAGCTGTTTGTGAGTCAAACAAGTGGATGACATGGTGCCTTACATATGGAGATCTCTTAAAATATGGTTTTATTGATGTAGAATAGGATATAAATAATATTTTAAAGATATTCACAAAAATGGGCTTTTCCTCATTTATATTACTTTTGTGTATAAGACTTCAGAATTGTAGCTTGGAATAAGGAAAAGAAAGAAGATAAATTGTAGTTGCTTTGTAAGATGCAACAAGAGAATTTGGGTACAACGTGACAAAAACTCAAGGAAATAAAAAAACATGGAAGAGATAAAGGTTACACACATCAACTAGGAGAAGACTGTTGGGAAAGTGGTCACTTTTTTATGCTTTGTTATACTTAGCCCTATGCTTGCTCACTGTTGAAATCTATGGCTAGAGTATTTTAACTTTTGTTCCTTTTTTCATTTGTTTACTGGTGGGTTGTTTCCCTAAGATTCAGTGAAGTGAATGGGATGGGTTATCACAGGCAAAGAAGACAGTACTAATGAAGGGGAAATGTGACCAGAGACCTTGGGTTAAGTTTAAGTAGAAACTCATGCAGGTTGTGAGAAAACATCTCTGGTGAAGCACAATTCTCTTGGGATATGAAGGGTTGGAGCTGGAATTGTCAAGAATTCTTTCCTTAAATCAAAACTGAAAACAACAACAAACCAAAATTCAGAACACCAAAGACCCTGCATTAAGTACTTTGAACCAGACCAGCCAAATCTCTCCTCATCCTAAAGCTCAGGCAAACTTGCAGAAGAGGGAGCAGCAAGATTGTAAGAGCCTAATGATGAGAAAGACCAACGATATGAAAGATACTCCACACAAGTTAGGGCTGCAGCAACCATAATTGGACTTTGCATGACTTGCACAATGACTGACATGTCAATGACCCCCCCCCCAAAGTCTAACATGGATCACAGGCATTAGGATCCTTAGAGGCAAAAGATTAACATTCATAATAGTGTTCTCATTCTAACTAATGGGGAGCCCAGGAAAGGGATCTGGGCTATGCCACTGAGTCTTTACACCTCACTAGAGTGGAGGACTCAGAGGGAGGTTTGGCGTTCACACAAAAGGATATTCCAGGGAATGGGAGGGGAAAAGAGGGAGGCAGTGGAAGGAGAGGGAGGGGGTAAAAGGAAGAGGAAAAGGGAAAAGAGTGCTAGGGCTGACTGGAGAGGGGTGAAGGGAAGGAGAGGACTGGGGTGCCTATTGAGCATGTATGATTGGGGAAAATAGAATAAAATGAAAAAGAGATTATCATTAAAATGCAAAAAAGAATTATTTCCTTATTACAAGTAAGAAATATAGTAACTTCATATAGCCCAGTATTTACATTATTTTAAACCAAAAGGAAAGCTCATTTAAATCTTAAGAAAATACTGAACTTCCATAATGCTATACTATACTTCCACCACAGAAAAATTTTACAAATGGAATTATTTTGTTTAATATTATGCAGTTGCTCAAACATCTAGGCTCTGGTCATTATTCGCATACTATGGTGGTGGACATATAGCATACCATGGTGAAAATACCACACTCTGGAATGAACATATAACTTACCATGGTAGAAATATCACTCACTGGGATGGGCATTTCGCTTACCATGATGGAAAATCACTCACTGGGATGAGCATTTCACTTACCATGGTGGAAATATTTTCTTACCAAAATGGACACATCACTAACCATGGTGGAAATATCACTTACTAGGATGGATATATCACTTCCCATGATAGAAATACTGCTTACCATGATGAGAATTCCATACCACTTCATTTAACATTATCAATCTTCTGGATGATGCTGTGCTTTCTGGATTCTGCTAGATTTATTGTCAATGTAAGTACATGCAAAACGTCATTACTCAGATCAGTAAATTCTGAATTCTCAGCACCTGAGCTGAGAATTTCCAAAAGGAGACTGCAAACACAAGCTCACAGGGGAAATGTTAAAAATTGGTGAAAATAAAGATAATACCTTCCAGTGTGTTTCTGAAACTGAAATTGGCAGTTTTGTCCATGGAGCCAGATTCATACAGGGTCAAACTCAGGCAAGATTCCACATCTGCTGAAGAGGGGAGGCGTGGGGTCTTGACTTTGTCATGGTTCCCAGGATTTCGGAGAAGTGGTCCCTCAGGTGTCCCATCACATAAAGCCTGACGACTATTGTATTCCTCCCCTCGGCTGCAAATAATCTGTGAAAAATGTTTTATGTTAAATGAATTATCACTACCTTAGACAAAGGAAACAGGTAAGAAGTTTGCAATCAATAATACCTTTTTCAGATTTTTGATAATTAGGGAATGAATATTTTCAAATAAGTTGTTAAAGGATGCAGCCCTGGAAGTTTACAAAACCAGACATAAAGTCTAGATGGTAGAATCAGAGTCCAGTCTTGCATCAGCATTTAGCAAAACAATTTAGGTGTGTTATATCAAATTGTGACCAAAATAATGGAAGTATTTTAGAGAAAAATTAATACAGCAAATATTTATGAACCATCTACCATACACTGAGCAATGTGAGATCTCTGTCTGCGGTCGTTACAATAAACAGTTATTGTTCTGCACAAAGCCCCAAGCACATTGCATAATTAATAGTAGACACTCAGCAGAGATAGTCAGCAATAGTAATATTAATTCAGAATTCTGAGAATTTATACTCATTCTACTTTTCCCACTTTGGATTTTTTTGTTATAAAATACCTCACTATTGAGTTGGAGAGATGACTCTGTGGTTAAAGTTTTTGCTTTATAAACAAAATGACCTGAGTTCTGATCTCTAAATACTTTGTAAAAAAAAAAAAAGCCAGGCTAACATGACAGTAACCTGTAATTTTTGGCCTGGGCAATGAAACAAAGCAATGCAGTGGAAGAACAATTCAGAATGATTCTAAATGTCACCCTTGAGTGTCCATAGGCATACACACCAAAGTGTCCTCTTGTACACACACATACACACACATTCCCACACATATACATCACCTCACACATACATGTGGCTGCAAATGTATGTTCCACTATTAATATTTGTTTGGATGACGCTGTTGCTCAGTTTAAAGTATTTACTGTCATTTTGCTATGTGAGTCTTTGGGTGCAATCACCACCTTAAATATGACAACGCCTCATACTTTCATGGGGAAAGTTTTCACACACCAGGTTACATGCAGTACTTCATTTAAGTCACATGACAACATCACATATTCACAAATAAGGTAAGGAAGGTTTAGAGAAGGTAAATGACAATGTGTCAGGTTGAGTGGCAATGATCCCCTGCAACCTATTTTCCAGCTCCACTTTACTATATTCTGTGCATTTGTGGCTAATCCAGAGACATTAATATTTTTGTAACATTTATATTTTGAAATGAGGGACACAATCTTATTCTGCATCTACTGTGGCCTGCAACAGATGCTTACATTCAACATGAAATATTAATACAGTCTGTTTAAACCAGAAGATGAGTATTATGCATCACCCTTCAACACCAATCACGTTCTTTATATAGAAAATGCTTGATTAGGGAAAGTATTGCTAAAGAAAGCACCAATAGATACTATTCCAATACTGGAAGGAAGCAATGAGACTGTCTATTTTCAACATGCCTTGATCTTTTCTAGTATGGATTTTGTAACGTAATGAAAATCAGTGTGACTGCCCAAGAAGCAAGGCATCCTGTCAGAGGGTTTGTCCTGAAACTCTCTACACAGATGGGCAAGAGTCTGAGACTTACAGGACTGTAGAAAGACACCTCTGGGTAGTCAAGAAGCAACTATGTGGATGAATGAAATTTGTTTATGTGAGTATAGGTAGCATTAATAAGATTGGTTTTATAATTATTTAGAAGAAAGGAAGAAAAGAAGGAAGAAAAGTGAATACAGGACAACATGAAAGTGCTTATGGGAAACAGAGTTAGCACAGACCAAATGCCTGTGCTCACAGCAAAGAAATGCCAGCCCATTTTTTTGACTTACTATTGTATGATGACTCACACTCTCCCCTCATTTGGCTTTGGTTACTGTTGCATTTACTTATCATGTTTTGCTATGAATGCATGCTCAGACAAGACAAGAAGGGAGTAAAGGGTATTTATTTGGTTTACAGTCCAGAGGAGATACATTCTATGATGGTAGAAATTGTGCAATAGAAGGCACAGCTGGAAACAGAAGCAGGATGCTAGTTCAGGCCACTGCAGCCACCAAGAAGCAGAGAGGAAGAATAAGAGAGAACTCAGTGGGCAGGCTACAACTCAGGCTCTACCCCCATGCCTTCTTCCAGCAAGCCACTACCTCTTAAAGGTGTCACAAACTTCCTATACATTAAACAATAGTTAAGACCATTTAAGGATTGAGACACTTAAGCCTGTGGAGGGAAATTCACATTCAAACCGTGACAGTTATCTTATTTCAAAATGCAGTCAGTCTCTTGGGGGTTAAAGTTTTAACCAATGAATTTGAATGACACATTATTCACTCTATAGCAGTACGTGGTAACCCTATATATGAATTAAATCTTTGCCCACTATTCTATGATACTATCAGTCTAGATATGCAGCTCAGCTATTCTGTAGTATCATCTCAAAAGCTGCATCCAACTCTCTTTTGTTTGCATCGAATTCTCTACCACTGATGAAAGTAACATCAGGAGGTAGCTTTCCCTTCTCCCATTAGTACACAAAAGAGCTGTTCCACAGAAACAAAACAGAATTCTATTGTCAAGGAATAAAATCACACTAGCATGAGGACGTAAACCTCTGTGGTATGCACCCAGTTGCCTTGACTTCTGTTTAAAGCACAAATTCATGGACAAACCTCTTAATAATTCCATGGTAAAGACGACAGATTTACAATTATCAAACATCGGCCCACTTCTGCACACAGTGTATTATATTGGATATATACCCATGAAATTGGTCTTGGTTCAGAATTTTGACCTGTGCTTTCTTTTCCATTTGTATTTCCTCTTGTTTCATGCTCTTCCTGCCAGTTGCATTAATAAGAGCCCTTAGTGCTGATCTGCAGTGCACAATTACTCATTTGAGCTCACAACATATTTATCCCTCCATGACTGAACATTCCATCGCTGTTTATATGAACCTCAAATACATCACCTAGGAAGAAGAGCCAGGACTTCTCCCTGTGATTTCCTACCAATGTCTGCAGTTAAAGCCTGAGGATTGTGACTCATCTGCAATCAGAGCCAGAAAGCAATGGGTTTTATTTTGTATTTTGTTCTCCTTTGTCTTTCACAATGACATCATCATCCAGTTCTTCTTCCAAAATGAATCTTCCACCTTGCAAAAGTTCTCCATTCACACCAGGTGATCCTGATGCTGTTGTTAAAGTCACACTGCCTTCCCTTGTTTTGATACTGCTTGTTTTTCTGTTTGACTCATTTGATACTTCTGTTCATAGCTAAGCACATACTTCTGCCCATGTGTTCTATGTCCTATCTCAGGGTCTGGGAAAATGCTCTGTAAAAAAAAAATTATCAATACTCTGATTTAAGGAGTAATTAAAAAAGATCTGACTCGAAAACTGCAAAAGAAAATCAACAAACCATAATCCAGAACTTCAGAGACTCTATATCACCCACTTAGAACTAGGCCAGCCTAATCTCTCCCCATCCTGAAGCTCAGGGAAATTCGCGGAAGAGGGAGCGGTAAGATTGTAAGAGCACAAGGATGGGAGGAGCAATGATATGCAAGATACTCCACATAAGTTAGGGCCAAAGCAATCATAATTGGACTTTGCATGCCCTGCGCAATGTCGAACACACTATTGACCTCACAAAGTCTAGCATCTGCTAAAGGCACCAAGATCCTTGGAGGCAAGGGATTGACAGCCACAGTAGTGTTTCTATGCTTAAGGGGAACACAGGAAAGGATTCAGGGAAATGCCACTGGGTCCTTGTACGTCATCGAAGCAGAGGGCCCAGAGGAGAGTCTGGCATGCACATTAAAGGATTCTCCGGGGATTGGGGGGGGCACTGGGGGATGGGGAAGGAGGGGTGAGGGGAAGGGCAGCAGGGGGTTCGGGGGGAGGAGGAGGGAGGGAGGGAACCGGTGTACCTACTAAGTTTGTATGAGCAGAAATAATAATAAAAAAATGTTAAAAAAAAGATCTGACTCAGAATGTGAAGGAGACATGAGAATCTTTCAAATTATTTAGCTTTTATAACTTGAGATTTCCTTATCCAAAAATTCAAAATCTAAAATCTTCAAAATCCAAAACTTTTCATTACCAACATGAAGCCACATGAAAATTCTACATGCGGCTTCACATAACAGGTACAGTTAAAAACATAACCATTATATCTCGTGTTATATATATAAATTATACATGAAATGCACAACAAACACAGGATTTTTACATTTAAGTCTGGTCTCATCCTTAAGATGTCCATTTGTTCATATATACAAGTATTTCAAAAATCAAAATATATCTTTTCTGATCCTTAAGCTCTATTCACTTCATTTATTTCATTTTGATGACTCATGAATGGTTAAATGGAACGAGTAAATAGAATTACATTACTGAATGTAATTTGGTGAATGTCTTCACAATGTTGATTGTCTACATAGACTGGCAGCTACATACAAGTTATTTTACATTTCTCGTTGACTAAAAAACTTCAAGATACTTTCAAATGATCCTGTTGCTGGAGACTCCTACGGCAGGCTGGGTTAAATTAAACAGGTTGAATGGAACCATACTAGCTGCCAAGCTAGTTCAGGTGATAGAAGCATTATTAACACAGGAGAAATCTACCTTAGTTCTAGAAAAAATGTTCTAGATAGATTTTGAGTCTAAAGCATTGTCTTTATACTTGATATAGAGGAAGCATGAGAGGAGAAACTTGGCATTGTGATTGTGATTTGTAGATGGTTAGACAGATACTGATTCTATTAACTCCATGACCTCCTGGGGGGAATTTCCAAGCTCTATATCAATATTTTTCATTCTAAAAGGATCTGTTTCTCTTGTGATCAAGTACTCTGACATATGCAAAATGCATGGTATATTGCCAGGTGTGGTATGATTACTAAGGACAAACTGGGCATATAGCTCAATTTTAGCATTTTTGCCTAGTGTGAATAAGGCTCTGGATTCTATCAACAGCACTTCTTACTCCTAATAGCGACAACTATTATAATTATTAGATAACTATTATAATTAAAAGGCCATTTTTAAGGTTCTCAAATCATTTTAATCTCTGAGTTTATAATAGTGTTTGAAAATTCATTATTATAATAACTAAGTGTGATACAGTGTTTGAAAACATGCAAATATTTTCAGCACATGGAGCTTAACTAATATATTAAATACAAAGTAAATTGCTTTATGTGAAGGTTTCTTCCAATAGTTTCATGCAAATGTCATATTCAGCCATTTGTTTTTAGAAATAAAAAATCTCCAAAATGTCTAAGCAACTTTCTGAGGGTTTTGTAAGTTAAAGAACCTTACTTCCCAGTTCATGTTTTTGTGAGTCAAAAGAGTATGTCCTTTCTATGTCATATTATTTTCTGTTTCATTTAGTTATAAACATAGAAAACATACATATATGATATTCACATCCCATCTTTCTTTCCTTTTGCAAAATATTAAAGGTCAAAATTCTAACTAGCTAATCTTATAGTACTTAGTGGATGGCAGGGGTTGGATCCAAGCTCAGGTCTATTGATGATTTCTTTCATTTTCTCTTCTGAGAGGGAGATAATCAAATGTATTAATGAGGAAGATAAAGCTAGGCAGTGTTCCATTAAATTTGGGGAAACAGAATAAATCTTCTAAAACTAAAAAGCTTTCAAGAACAAAGATTCTGTTGTGGTATTAGAGGTTTTTGTGGAGGAAAAAAGTCAAGCATATGACATTCTACATAATCTTGCTCATAAAGGAAAAAAGAGAAGCTGCAATTTCATAGAGCTGTTGCCATGGTTACCTAAACCCATGACTCTCTGCTGAAATGTGACTTTGTTTTGCTTCCCACTTTGTCTTCCATGTGATATGCTTCCCACCTGATGAGTGAATTCCCTGACCGCTACCCCCACATCTATTATGCAGGAAATATTTTTCTCTTTATTTGATTCATCCTTCCAGTTATCACTGAAACACTTTTCTGTGGATGGTTGGCTTATAACATTAGATCCAATTCTGTTGAGCACGGGGACTTTGTACTTAAATGCTATTGAGCAATCTCCTTTCTCCACAAATTATAGACTATTGTGATTGCAGACAAACACTCTTCCACTTTAGAAACTTTAGAGATTAAGTAAAGACATAGATTACGCATGTACACTTAAGAAAATCAACATTAAAGACTTGATTTATTATGGAATATTTTCTGTCCTTAAACTGTCAGGTAAACACCACCAATTTTCTTGAACGATATTGAGATATACTATGATCTTTATCATACCTTTTTACACACACACATACACACTCACACTCATATAGAAAACTTGTGAAAAGCCCATGGTATTCCTTACCTCAGATTTTGGGTATGTTTGTTAGCACTGTTAGGCCCTGGCATTGATGATCCAGTGTTATAAAGTATAGATTAAGATCTTAACAATCCATCTAGCATTAGCACGAATATTTCTCACATTTCTGAATTTTGTTCAATTTAGCCTGAAATTCTGAAATCTATACAATGTATATATCACATCTCCATGTCTATAAAAGTATTCATAAATGTTTTTGGATCTTGGCGAATCTGACAGTCTGCTAGACACAGACAGGTTTAAAGCTTTCACATAGCCTGAAAAGCTGCAAGCACTTCAATGCAGATGTACAAAATGAAATAAGGGAGTCAAAGTAACAATGTGTCAAATTGCACATCCATAAATTAGTTTTTATTGAACCACTGTTGAGACTAAGTGGACAATATAGTAACTTAAACATCAGTGGAAACAGAGATAGGTTTTTCTTGAGATAAGTGACTTTGGACAAATCATCTACCATTTCAGGCATATCATTCACAATGCAGGCACTTCGTGAGATATCACCAAAGAATTTACAGCTTGGAAAGAATAACTGCTCTCAAATCTTTAAAAAAACTCCACTTGTTTTTCAAGCGAAGCGATATCTGAAATCAAGCACAGAATGGAGACTTTGTAACCAAGGGGCTATAATCTAGATAGTTTGGAAGATATTAAGAAACTCATTTTAACTTGGGAACTCTTAGATCTCATCTCATACAAAATAATCTAGGGCTTAATTTGAGTGCTTTGGTTTTGGAGAAAGCATTCGAATTAATGGTGTGTTCATTACAGAACCTGTGTTTTCATAAAGTGAAAGTAAAGAGATACTGAAACAATCTCTATGTTAATTAAGTTGGTGAGTCTCAGTGCTGGCTTCACATTCGAACCACAGGGGGAAGTTTTAAAAATACAGGCACTCTCAGGAGGCTGAGGCAGGAGTATTACTGTGAGTTAGAGGTCAGTCTGGGCTTCATAGTGAGGTTCAGGTTAGTCTAGAGTTGCAGTAGGACTAATACAACAAACTAGCTACTGAACAGTGCAGACAGCTGAGAACTTCCCTACATACCACCTGAATCTGCACTTATGGCAAGAGAGAGCTTCGATAAATGAAGTACATGCAAAAACAAAAGCATCCATCCAACCAAACGAGACCCATAGATATAATTTGATACTGAGAACTATTGAAAAAACAATTAAAATTTTCAATAATTTGTTTTACTTTGTTTTATTTTTGTAGCTTGTTTTTGCTGGTGATATGATCATTTCTGAAAGACTGTGCATTCACTGTGTGTTCACTATGCATGAATTTCTTAAGGGCATTTTTAAATAAGCATATGAAATACTTTGACCATATCTTCACTGTATCCCAATACCTCCTACCCTCCTCAAATGGGAAAACAGAGAAGAAAAAATCTTAAAATTTTAAGGATTTTAATTAGAGAAGTACAAATAAAGAAAAAACAGATAACACAAATTGGTTCAACTGTCTCTTGTGCAGCTAATTATCTTTCTACCTTTCTGTAGTGATGGACACTAAATGCTTACTCCTTTAGCCTCTGTTTTAAAATTGTGGTTCACTTGCTTATCTTTAATGGTCTTTCTCTACTCTTATTGTTAATTTTATCTAAAATTTGATGACCTTATAGCAAACTATAATGGACAAAACAAACCTAATAGTAATATGGTAAAAGTTTCATTTCAAGCAAAACTTTTTATCAGGAAATCATACCCATTATCTATGATCAGAAGGATATAAAAAAAGGAAAAACTTAAATTCAATAATCAAAATATTATTTGCAAGTATATAATTCTGGTTATCATCTGGTAGTGGACACTCCATGTAATTAAATATTGCTTTGACCTTTTCTACTAAATTTAAATGTACATATATTTGTTTTTTTCTATACTTTAAGTAATCCTTCAACCTTTCTGGGTCAAGTGGAATTATGTCATTAAGGAAACTATTGGGACTGCCTGAAAATCCCACATTAAAGCATTTTCAGTAACAATCAGAAAATGTACAAGCTAAATAAGAATTTTTAGATTAAGGGAGGATATCTGAAAACCTATTAGACAAGATTTTTTTAGCACAGTTCTTATAGTCTCTCCATATTGATGTTTTCATTACTTCTAGTGAGCAGCTGCTTTCGTGACACCAGAGAGAAGGGACCACTTTCAATGGCTTTGATCAAATTCTGTTCTGAAAATGTGTGAGCAAAGGGTAAAGGTCTTATGGATTTCAACACAGTCAAAGTGCCACTCACTTTGTAAAGAGCAGTATTCTTTATATTCCAGTCAAATGCTGTATCAGAATCTATAAAATATTGGTTGATGAATTGCATTAGGAAATTTTTGAAGACAAGTTTATCCATATTTATTTGAAGGACAAACAAACATATTTTTTGGTTATGTTTTACCTCTAATTCAGACACACACACACACACACACACACACACACACACACACGGGAGAACTGAAAACAGTAATCCCTTAATTCTGTATTTAACATTTGTGAGTGTTTAGAAAGAAAGCAAATTTCTTTTGCAACTTAAGAAAAAAAAATAAAACCAACTGGATCCCTTCACTAAGGAAGTCATATCTTAGGGATTCTGATGAGATTATGGAGCTTGTTATACATGCTCAGCTTATTGTAGCCACAGATAGACTTGACATGCTTAGGTTAGCTGACATATTTTGTGGTATAGGATAGGTAGGAGTGGGAATGTTGGTGTGATCACAGCAGAAACAGCCAAGTATTTAATATTGCACATAGTCGAGTGATAAGTTCTGCCTACCTACCATGTTCAAAGATTGCATTGTGATGTGATTCTCAGAGCTTGGTTGAGTTTTTGGATGGAGTGGGGTCCTTTAAATTTCTGTCTTTATGTGTTTTGGAATGCACTGTGATGTTACTTTTCTGTTCATGACTTGGGAAATTTGTTTCCTTACACTGCTATGAAGTCCACTCCCACTTGAAAATTTTCTTTTTAATAATGTTAAAAATTAAAATAATCTAGAGCAGTCATAAGGTTATCCAAAAACAAATACAGTTTTTGCTGTTTACCAGATTTATGGTACTAAACCAATGTAAACAAATGATATGATACCTTATGCCTTTAAAATAGTGATACATTGCTTTTAGATATGCATAAAATGAGTTAATGTACAGAAGCACTTGCATCAGGACCTCATACACTCTAAATACTCAACCACTATTAGTTGTTTTCATTATTTACACATTAAATCTTCAGGATCTTTACACATTTAGCAAACTGAAGGTTTCTATCTCATCAGAACTGTAAAGATTTCATGTAATAATTTTCACTATCAGTATTTAATAAATTATGCCTTCCTAGGACTCTGCCCCCTTGATGATTCCACTCAACGGATCGAGGACATTGTCCATGATTCATAATTTTAATTTGTATACTCTATAAATTATACTATTTTACTCTAATTTTTTTCACAAACACTAAGTTCATTTGTTTACTCATTTAAATTTCATTCTGTGACCCATTCACAAATATCCTCCTGAGTCACAGATACACTGCCAGATATCATCCTAAAGGTAGGAAATATGATAGCTAATTTAACATTCTTTGTACATTGCAGCTTAGAAACCCAATGGAGGAGTTAGATATTGGACAAGTAATCACACTTAATCTAGTTAATTGCAATCGCGAAGTGTTCCATAAAGGGAAAACACAAGATGCATTAACACTTCTTAATAGAGGACCTGAGTTATGGGAGAGGGTGAGAAAGTCCCGCCCGAAGAATTGACTGCTAAGGTTCCTTTCTCTTCCCACACTGCACGTCAATGTACCTGCCAAGAGGAGAAGAAGGACGCCGGGCTGAGGAGGTTAGGGTTTTCAGGATGGCGACCTCCCATGTACTCATCTGTGCAAATGTCGCAGTCGTCTGCATCCCGCCAGTCCCAATACGGAACCGTGAAGTTCTCGTCCCCGGTCAGCTCCTGGATTTCTTGTTCCCACAGTAGTAAGAAGACTCTGTGCCAAGGCAAAAATCCTGGTGCTTCATGGGCAAAGTCGATGTCCCTCCAGATCTCAGAACCCCCGAGCAGCGCATCTCTTGACACATAGTAATGCATCCAGACGAAGAGGTCGTAAATGTTGATGTCTCTGAACATGGGTGTTGACCCGTTGTTCATTTGGCCATAGGTGCCTATGGGGATGACGAAGTCTGGGCTGAGAGTGTGTTTTGCTAAGGTAAGGTAAGCAAAGAACTTATCCTTCTCTGACACACTGAGATCGTAGATGTTTCTTCTCACCAAAAGACGCCTCTCTGTGCAGTTTGGGCCCCGGAATCCAAACCTGCAGCTTCCACAGTTGAATCCCATGAAGTTCCCAAGGCACTGGCAAGTCCTGTTATAGAACACAGAGGGCCAAGTCTCTCGGTCGTCTACCCCTCTGAAGGGGAACTGAGGCCCAGATGGTGCGCTGGACAGGAGGATATCCTGGCAGGAACCTCTGCCCGAGAGCTGGCCACAGGGACTCCCGTCGCCCCTCCATGGTGGGCAGCACTCTTTGACTATCAGGTTCTCAGAGGAGGTACAGGCTCGAGGAAAATGCCCAGCAGCATTCTGAAAGCTCCACAGCAGGCAGGACAAAGCAGCCAGGAGCATGTTTCTTAGACTTTAGATCTGCTTGCACCGATTAATTAGAGCCAAAGACTTCCTTTTCCACTGTTCCTACAGTGACAATCACATGCTTTGGCTATGACTTATATAACCCCGCTCACCACGCCTCCTTCCAACATCAAATACTCTGTCTTGAACTTAAGCTTTTATCTTCTGGACAGCAGATGATTAGCTTTTCCTTGGAATTAGTACACAGTCAATGAGACAAGCCTGTGCCGAAGGGAGATGTGTTATTCTAATTGGTTATGATATTAACAATGGTGGGAATTTGTAGATGAGAAGTAGTATCAGAAATGGTTTCTCTTGAATAATGACAGGAATCAACTTGGATTGTGAGCATTATAAGGCTGTTATTTGTCAGGGGCCATGAATGGATCACAGAATTCATAGAAGTCATTTTGTAAATGAGAGGTTTTCTTCAGAGACTGGAGATTATTTCTTATATCTAAGTACATTTTAGTTCATTGGCTTCATACTAAAGTATCAGAGGAAAATTTTTGCTTGATGCTTTTTGCCAATTATCTTAATGCATTTTCTGACTATTACAAGATAGGTTACTTTGATAACTTGGTGAACTGTGGCATTATGGGAAGCTTTGCAGTTAAATTTAAAAAAACTCTTTTCAGTTCTCTCTCTCTCTCTCTCTCTCTCTCTCTCTCTCTCTCTCTCATGGTTTTACCCATGAATTTTGACAATTAATTTTTTCCAAGTTGTTATGCAGTGCAGTTCTTGCAAAGAAATTATCCATTTATTGGATGAACAAAGATGATTATTCTAGATTTATCCATCATTTCGATTTTTTCCAGAGGTTATTTCTCCATGCATGCAGTGAGTTAGGAAAACTGAAAAGTGTGAGAAAATTTCACATTAGAGTCTTATGTTAGCATAAATAGAGTTGAGTAGGGATAATGGAGTTGCTGCACTCAAGGTCAATAGATCCTCTGCAGTTAAATCTAAGACCAATCTAGGGAGGCTTCAGTACTTGGAAAGTCATTGCATTTAACTTTTGTAAGCCTGGTGTGAGCCCAAAAATGAAGAGAATGGTCCAACAGTTATTTCCTTAAAACTTCCTTCTCTAAATCTGGAGGGCTTCCAAAGTTGGAGCATCCCCTGAAGTAATAAAGTGAAAGTGTGAGGAAATCATGACAACCCCCCTGAGCCGTGGAAGTTAGGGAAGGCCATGGCTCTCCTCGTGATGCTGGGATGCTGACCTGTGCTGTTTTTCTTCCCTTCTTGCTAGGAATTGTCTCATTATTTCAACAAAAGTGTCAAGACTGTTCTGTAGAACTCTGGAGACTCAAGGCAGCCTATGCAGGTAGATGGAGCGGTGTGTGGGTGCAGAAGAAGGGGAGGAGATGTTTCCATGGAGATGTTGCTTCTTGCTGGGAGCAGGAAACTGCCTATGATGCCTTTCAGGAAGATTATTCCTTTTTCTCTTTCCTTCTCTTAGAGCCAAAAAGAGATTACACAGAGCTTCTTTTTCCCTGGGGAACCTTCGTTATGTATTGCTTGAACCACATGTGGCTCTTTGTAATTCTTTTCCATACCAGTAGATAGATTTCAGCATCTCATTTTCAATTTAATTAAGAATTTTGTTGTTAACTCTCCCCACTCCCCCCCATGAGTATTATCAGTGAAATGACTTAGAAAGTCTTCATTATCCTTTCTAAGGACTTTGTATCTTGTTTCACTAACTCTACATTTTGAAATCTTTAGTGTCTACTTATATAGCCTATGTCTATATAATAATTTTTGCCAGTACTGGGTTTCTTACCAATAAAATTCATTTATACTGGGTTTTCCTTAATTCTCAATGTATTTTTTGAGTTTGTTTGTTTCTTAGTTATCTCCAAGTTCAAAGTGTCCTGTCTAATCCTGTTGATTATTATGCATCCTAGTAGAGTATTAGTGCAAATTGACTATATGTAGGAACTCAGTAAATATAGTGCAAGTACTTTCTAACCATCTCTTAGGCGTGTACTGAAGAGATGAAGATGTTATGGTAAACACAGAAGAATAGTATCAACCTTCATGATGGTTTTCTTTTACAAAGTGATGGCTTAATTTCAGTAATTTTAATAATATTTAAGGAACTTTATTTCTGGATAGACTAAAGGTTCAATAAAAGAAAATTACAGATAGCTATTAAAGTAGAAGGAGATGGAGACAGTTTCATTTATTTTCAAAATAGGTTATTGGGAAAAGTTTGAAGGGAGACGTTTCAAGAAACGTCTGCAGTATTTACAGGAGTGTGCCTGGTAAAAAGAAGAGAAGAAATGCAAATTTTTATTCAGGGGATTGCTCTTCACTAAATCTTCAGGTGGAAATGACATGACATGTTCAAGTTCCCAAGAAAAAGCTAAGGGGGCTGCAATTCCAAAGCACCAGTGAAACAGTGGAAGTATGGAGGTGTTTGCATGCACTAGATTGCAATCTGAAAGAGGTTTAAGGCAGTCCTGATGAGATTGCATGTGCATTTGAAGTATTTCATATATTGAGAATATATGTGGAAGGAAGCTAAGATAGAAATAAATATTAGAAGAGTATTGGAATAAGCAATGTAAGATTCTGCTTGCACCAGAACAATGATCTCTGAAATGAAATATTAGAGGGATCCAGAAGACAAATGGCTAATGACTTCAAGGTGTGAAGAAGTGAAGGGAAATGAGATTTGGAATCATCTCCTAAGTTTTTATTGCTGTAACCTAAAATAAAGAAAAGCAGAAGGAGGATAAAATATTGTGGAAGTGATTTGGATTCAGGATTAGATTTGTTGAGTTTGAGAATGTGATTGGTTCTCTGTTTTGGATATTTACATAGACCACTCACACCCATTGCCTGGTATGGTCAGACTTGCTTTCATTCAATCAGGTCACCTAAGATTTAAGATTGTATGTCTTCTGTGCTGAAGTTTTTTCCAAGGGACACATGCATGTTGAGGATTCTACAGAATGATTGACTCATTAGGACTTTGTTAATTATAGA
Source organism: Typhlomys cinereus (assembly GCA_023101885.1). Lineage (NCBI taxonomy): Eukaryota > Metazoa > Chordata > Mammalia > Rodentia > Platacanthomyidae > Typhlomys > Typhlomys cinereus. The sequence goes on along the minus strand of JALPQD010000351.1, from coordinate 578,846 downwards.
GAGTTGAATGTTGCAGATTGGTAGTCAAAATTTTCTGCTCCTGTCTTTAGTCCTATAATTATGCTTTTCTTGTTCACCAATGCATCTAGCATAATACTTGTTGGCTATTAATAAAAACTTTGGAACGAGTGCTTAGAAAAGCAACTAAAAATCAGTGGTGTCCACTAACTGATAATTAAAAATAGTATCTAAAATCTGTAACAGAATTTTCTCCACTGTGCTATTGTCCTTATCAAGTTCCTCAGATTATAATTCATTATGTATAAGAAGTTCCAGTAACTGTTTTCATGTTGATACATGCTATTCTAAACAACCTGAGTCTATATTCCCAGGCTATGGTCACTCATATTTGTCTCAGAATAGACTCTCATGTTGCCTTTGGAATAAGAGCTCTGTTTTCTGTTGACAATACTGTAACAATTTCAATATAAATAGCTATTAATTGAAAATAGATTTTTGCTACAGGAACAATTAAATATGTTCATGTCAGGAAATAATCACACAATGGACTAGAATATACCCATAGTGAGCTACAACAAACAGCTTATTTGTATGCATTGCTTTTTCTGTTGTTAACAATGCAAAATATCTGGATAATTTAAAGACAAATCATATATATTTATCTATTAGGAAACATAATATATTTATAAATGTTAGTAGCATAAAACTATAAGAACATATAACATCAGATTTCAAGGCAATTTTTTAATGTACTCTATCTCTTAAGTATTCTTTATACTGCATCTAGAAAGAGACTCACACATTGCATTTATTTGGTATAGTATATGATTTTCTTCATCTACACATCTCCTATTTCTAAAAGAAATATGTAATTTTTATGGAATATTACTGATTTTTTTCCTGTAGATTTCTGCAAATTTTAAAGTTAACACTGCTTTTTTTCTTTGTGGATTAAACATGTTCTATTTTGGTTTCCTGCCATCTCATGCACTTTCAATAATAATCACTAACATTTTCTATAATTAAGGAGTTAGAGCTGTACTTTTTATTAAAGTTAAGCTCAATTCTTTTATTGCTTGTGTCTCAGGGTGACCTTAAATCCGCTGTGCAATCAAGTCTGGTTTTGAATTGCTGTTCCTCTTGTTTCAACCTCCACAGTGCTTGGACTACAGACCTGCCACACTGTGCTTGGCACTCATTAAGAATCTCAAGTTGTTTTGACTTACTGTTCGTACCAAGATAGCTTGAGACTACTTTGATCTGGCTTCCTACTTTTGTTCTCAAAGTTAATAAGTGGCTTGAAGTAGTGTCAGGTTGTTTTAATTTACAATTCTCTAGCAAAATTTTCATTGCTATTATTATTTGCTGAGAATTTTTTCCTTTATGCATTATTTGATGAACAACTGTAAGAATAGCTGTTTTTCTGATTCCATCATTCATCCAGGTGTATTAATGGACTTTCCTCATCACCATTTGGTTGCACTGAAAGTTTAATTGGGTGTGGCATGTATGTTAATGATTATCATGTTTGTGTTTACAGGTGAGCAAGATTATAGCTAAAGGGAAAGTTATCAGTGAGCAATATTCTGAAATTGGAGTATACACAGATTCTTTAATCCAATAAATACTAAACATCTACAGTTCCTAAGACCTTATCATGAATACCAAGTGATACTCAGTATCACAAATCATTTCTCATGTGAGATATTCAAAATGTGCAACTAGGACCTGTCAGTTAATAGTTGGAAGGAAAAATTGAGAAGAAAATGAGAATATAACTAGCATTTTTTTCAGTAATTCCACTTATCATAGCTTTGGTGTGTTCAGTACTAATACATGGATTCTTTTGGATTTTAAATGGTACAATTCATGTTAGATATTCAACACAAGGTATAACACATACTCAGATACTTTCCATACATACAATGCTTTTTATTAATGATCAAAACTTTGGTGTTAATGGTGCTCACATGACAGAAGGTTTGTTATTTTTAGGCCCTTTTCAAAGTTAAAATGAACCAATAGCTATTTTACAGGTATAACTAGTTATTATAATTTGTGTTATTATAATTTGGTCACATTTTTAGACATTGTTCTTTCATGCCATATTCCTCTAATTAACCTCTGGCACCCTAAGATGTGAGCTGTTGCAATGGCGCTGAGGTGCTAGGCTTCCTTGGGACTCAGGTTTGAGCTCCTTATTGACTTGAGTTATTTCTGTTTGCATCAGAGCATTTGCTGGGCTACAGATACAAGGAGGCTCCTTTGCTCTCCCAGTGCTTCCTCAATTCACCTTTGCATGCTAACTTTCAGCACTTTGTTTGTTGATTTCTTTTACTTTATTTATTCTGTGTGTGCCTGTGTGTGCGAGTGTGTACGTGTTTGTGTGCGTGCGCACGCATGTGTATGTCTGTCAGAGGGCATTGTATGTCTCTGTGAAGGCCCAAAAGTGACTTCAGGAATTATCCTTGATTGCTTCTACCTCCTTTTTGCTTCACTCCAGGATTTTCCAGGTTCTGCCCACCAAGGTCAGAAGTGCAGGCCCCTGCAGCTTCTGTCTGGCGTTTTTACATGGAATCTGGGATCTAAACTCAGGACTTTCTGCTTGTGAGACAGAGTCTTAAACTGAGCCATCTTTCCAGCCCTCAGTGCTTTGTTTAATAATAATAATTATATATATATATATATATGATTTGTGTTCCTTTTAGAACATGAGTATATGAAATATGGATGCACATGGAGTAGTAGTGTTTGGCATTTTAAGTACAAATCTGTAATCAAATATTAATATATATTTATTGGATAAATAATAAATGAATGGGTAGAACAGATAAACATAATGTTTTCAAAGTTTTCTCATTTTGTTAACATATTTGAAAGCATTTCAAACACATAAAATGCATGTGTAATGGAAGAAATGAAAAAATATTGATGTTTTTACTACATTTATTTAATGAGACTAAACATGTTGGACTAATGGATGACTTTTACAATCATTTTAAATATAAGATAGGCAAAGATGAATGAAGAAATGTAAATGAGACTAGAGCTCATTTTGAATATAATGTTAGAAGGATAGAACCCACAAATAAATTCAACATGGAATGGGAGAAGGTCAACGGTCACACTGTGAGATGAAAGTGGCAGAAAAGACTGATAGACACATCATAGGAGTACATCTATAGATTCACAGTTAGGAAGGATTTATCCAAACTATGCAATGATTGTTTGCAAATAGCACTATTTATTGGATGATTATCTACTCTTACATATTCGTTTGTGATAATTTTTAAAATTCAAAACTTCAATATATTCCTTTAAAGTTCATTGTATTTTTCTTAAGGGTACTGATATTAAGGTCTAAAAATAAATTAGTAGTAAATTGTGGAGGTTATATTTCTCTGCAGAGTTTCAGATTACTTAGACATTTTATTTTATTGAATTATCTTACATGAAATTGCTAGTTTTATTTGCTGATTCAGAAAGAGAAAAAGGATGAATATAGTCCAAGTGAATTTCATACCTAGACTGCACCATGTATTTCTATACTTCTTTTGAAGGCTACTTTTTGAGTTCTTAAGCTATGTTCTTAGTCAATTTTTAGAGTAAAGATGAGTTTTAGTTATACTTTGCTTCACTTCAAAGCCTTCTTTTGTGAAATATCTCAGTTATGCACTAATGCTCCACTCAAAATCAATATTTATGAGTTAGAGAAGGATTAAGAAAATGTGGCTGCACAATACTAAATGACTCATTTTTCTCTTTCTCAGTAAAGCTGTCTATAAAATACCCTGAAGGTAAAGGGAATTAATTTTCTGCAAATCAGATTCATGAATGTGCATATTTCCAAGACATGTACAACTTGCTCTGTATTGTTTTATGCAAACACTACCTGTCCTTGTAATTGGATATTATTTGGATAGAAGTGCCAAAGAGTAAAATCTATAGTGCAAGACCAGAAGATATAATTTATCACAGATTATAAAGAAAATGGTTGTTAACATGCGAAAAAAACATAGACTAGTAGAGTTCCTTCAAAGAGTCACCAAAACCTCATAGGTCACATAAGAACCTATGTTGAAATGTAAAACCAAATTGTGCAGCTTTTGGAGTACAAAGGAACTTTGTTTAATGCCAAATATGCAGATACTATAGAACAGAGTGCACAATTTTCAGTATTATTGTCAAGCAGTCAAATTAATAATAAGTACAAAAATGGACAATTGAAACCAGAATCCCACCTTTATTTTCTAAAAGCAAAACCACACAGATAAAACACATACATTATATGGGAAAATGGGCACATAATGTTCTAACAGGTAAGAAAGGCTTTTGAAAAAAGGATGTATAACTATTTTAAGGCTTCCATTTTCTATATGACTTTTTTGCAAATGACCTATCAAGGATAACCTTCAATGGTTATAAAAAGAAGTAATCCTCTTGTGTGAATGCCAAACTTCCCTTTGAGTTCTCCACTCTAGTGAGGTGTGAAGACTCAGATGCTTCAGAGAATGGAAGGGGGAAGCGGGAGACACTGAGAGAAAGGGAAGGAGGGGGTGAAAGAAAGGGGAAAAGGGGGGGAGGGTGCAAGGGGGACTGGGGAAGGGTGGAGGGAGGGGGAAGACCAGAGTACTATTAAGCTTGTATGATTGGGGAAAAATAACTAAATACAAAAAGGAAGTAATCACACATGCTTTGTTTAGTTCCATACATTGTTAGAATGATATTGCATTTCTAGTTTAGACAATGAAATACACTTTCAAGTTTCATTCCCCCTATTTTTGAGTATGCAAAACATTTTCCCCCTAAAATTTCAGGTCTTTATCATATATAATATCTGGTCCCTGGAAATTGTCCTTCCACAAATTGCCTTTGCTCCTGGGTCCCAATGATCCCATACAGAGAAGAAGATTGTAATATTCCACTTTAGACTATATCTCGCTATTAATAGGAAACACAGTTCTTATAGGCAGAAGGGAAACATTACCTATAGTGATAATACTTTTCCAAATGGGTGTTTCAAATAAGGCTGTATGCAAAACTGTGCATGTAATGAAATGATATGTTTGCATATGCAATCTCTAGAATGATTTTCCTCTATCCCAATTTATTCAAGTATTATTATAAATAGATTATCGAACTAGCTTGATTTTATATACATATTTCCACAATAAAGACTGAGTGCCTTCCCTACAGCATACATTGTGCCATAATACTTAACCTAATGACTTGTTCACAAGCTAATTTTTCATGAAATATTCCATTTAGTCATCTTGCACTCTTCTTCCTGGATGAACCAGAATTACCTACATAAGAGCATCCACTCTGAAAGATTGTACTCAAGGCTTAAGCATACAGAAGTATTGCCTACTGTCAAAGAACTGGAATGATATGCACTGCTTTCTTCATTCAGCAAGTGAAAGAATCATTTATGTAGTACATTTGTTTTGCCAAACAGTGAGTGTGATGGCCGAAGGTAACATGGCAAAGAAGCCTCATCCCTGCTTTGGAATAGTTCAAGTTCTGGCATCAGAGTCAGAGAAATCAAGAGACTGTTTCAGGACAGTTCATTAAGTGTATATCCTTAATAATATAGTGCTGTTAGTCTGGGCAGGAAACAGCTGAAACAATCTAGTGTTTTGAACAGAGTTTAAGAAAGAACCTATTTACAATGTAGAGAGTATGGCTTAAGACAACCAACAAGGGATAAAGCAGTGCCCTGGTCATAAAAGGAAAGGCCAGAGAGTAATTGCTAGAACACAGAGATCACTGTATCAATGGAGCCAGCTGGCGGGAGCCATGACCTTGGAGAATGGGGCAAGCAACTGCTGGCTCTGTGTCAGAGAGGAAGTTGGGGATTAAATACTATGCCCTGTGACTTCACTTTCATTCTGCCTCTGGTCCTCGAACTGTGCACCGCTGTGGATAAAGTCTAGCACAAGCCGGAGGATGAAGGAATCTATTGAAACATTTTGTACGTCAGCTTCATGAGAACCAAGACAAGGTGGAGAAGGGAAAAGGGGTTTGAGATCACAAAAATGATATTCAATACAAATGCCAAATGTGTGCTTGCCATATGATGTCATCCATTTATTTTTTGTAACTAACCTGCATTTAATAGTCATTATAATCTCGATTTAGGGATCAGTGAAATAGCTTAGTGGGTAAGGCACAGGCTTGCAAACCTGACTACTAGAGTTTGATCCCTAAATGCCCACATGGTAGAAGGAAGAACTGACCTCCAATAGCTGTGTTCTGACCTCTATCTCTGTGTTGTGACATACAGGTGTGAGTATTCTCTGTCTGTCTGTCTATCTCTCTCTCTCCTCTCTCTCTTGCTCTATCTCTCATCTCTCATAAATAAAATATTTGAAAAACTTATGTTTGAAGAGTTGAAAAGGTTTGAAATTAGTAACTGATTAATCCAGAGTTTGAACTCACTACTGAATCAAGGCACCTCAGTTCTTTTAATGAAGGAGAAACAGTGGAAGTGCATGAAGGGAAAGTGTTGCCCAAGTACAGACAGCCACCTATTAGGATTTTTGTGGGAATTAGACTATGTATTTAAAATTAATGACTTTTCTCCCCTAATCTCACAAATATTCCACATTCTTCCCTCTGTGCTTCATATTTCTTTTTTCTTGATGACATTCCTTGACTTGACTCAGGAAAGACAATGAGTAACTGTATCTAGATTTATTTTTATACTGAAAATTACAGGGTAATGTTATGGAAAGAACAAAAACGAATTATACAGAATTTCGAATTGGCAATTATCCTACTGTTTTCTAGTGTATTATTTTTATTAACAGTTAATGTTAATAAGTATCTCTGAACCATAAGATTTTATATATTTCTATTTCATATGCTGAGAAATTAGACTGATTATTGATTATGGATTAATAAGCTCTTTTGGATCCTGAAAGTATTCCATAATGGTACCTAGACTCCTATTCCTTCACTTAAATCAACCTCTGCAGGACAGGATGCTTGTGGCCTTTTGGTATCTTCACACGACAGCTTTGCTGTACAGAGAGGCACAGCTAAGCCACTTGAACACAGGCACAGAGACATGGAGAAACCATGCTTGTTACCACAAGAAACAATTCTGATGCAGTCTTATCTCTTTAGACTCATATCGTCAAAGAAGTTGGAAATGAAGCAGGTGTCCCAAATCTAACTTACTGGATGCCACAGTAAGTTAAATTACATAAGTAAGTAAGTTAGTTACAGGAAAGCAATAAGACTGAACAGAGTCCAGCTTTCAGTTCCTAACTCCACTGTCCATTGCTCTAACAAAAGAATTCCATCTGCCCCATTCATACACAACTTTAACTGGTTATTATGACTTAGCTACAAAACTACCTACTTCCTTTCTTCACTGTGCTGAGATGGTAATTTATTGTAAATAGAAAAAATTGAGAGCACTGACAGCTTCCAAATATAATTTCATACTAACGTTATGGCTCAGTTTCACCTCATGTGGAGAGGACTAGATGAAAGAAGCCTTAAAGAAGGCTTTAATCAGAGTAGGGTAAGCCAAGGACATCAAAACACTATTAGAAATGCTGGAGAGAGGGAAGTTTCTCACTGTCTTGACCTAGGCACTCCTTCCAGGTTGTACTTGCCAGGCCCTTTCATTTAATGGCCATGGAAGTTTATAGCTAAGAGCTGGGATAGTAAACACCTATTCTTTTTTAAAAATTCTATTTATTAGTGTGCGTGTTATATGTGAATTCACACACACACACATGTGATGGCCAAAAAACAGCATTGGGAAGGAACTGATTCTATTGTTCTGTGTTCTCCAAGCCAGTTGGTCTATGAGAGTCCCAGTGGTTCTGCAGTCACTGCCTCCAATCTTGCTGTAGCTGTACCGGGATTTCAAATCTGGCCTATGCATCTAGCTTTTTGTGGCTTCTGGCAATCATGCAAATGGCATCAGGCTTGGAAAACAACCACATGGACCCACTGAATCATCTCATTGGTCCAAATACATATTCTTAATCAGTGGTACACTGTCATCTTTAAATGGATAAACCAAGAAGATGTAAGAATATTGCCGAATATAAGCTTTTTGTTATCAGGTTTTAGATAGTTATGTGATTCCTTTCTTTCCAAATATTTATTTAATTATTTTTGAGGTAGGATGATACCATGTTCTACAGTCTCCTTATGAACTCCTGGGATCCCCTCTTTCAGCCTCAGTTTCCAAAGTAGTTAAAAGATTTAAGTTCTGTGTTATGTTTTGGCTTATGTTTCAGACAAAACTTTCATGCATGTGGTGTTTTGAAATATATGTACATTGTGAATAGCTAATTGAGGCATGATTTCCATATTTATGGTTTTAAAAAGACAACCTTACATTCGCTTTCTTGGTATTTTATAAGAATCCTGCATATTGCTTGGGCTGGAGAGGTGGCTCAGGGGTTAAGCCTCCGCCTTGCAGGCGGAAGGTCCCGAGTTCGGATCCCAGATCCCACGTATAGACGCCAGGCGGAAGCGGGGGCGGCCTGCGCTTCTGGTTCTGGTAGGGCGGAGCCTGTGAATCCCGGGGCAGAAGGAGGTGGAGGCGTCCATGGTGGTTCGCGAATTCGTCCGTGGTTCTACACACACATACACACACACACACACACAGACACACACGCGCGCTCGCACATACACACAGTTGAATAAATAATAATAATAAAAAAAATTAAAAAAAAAAGAATCCTGCATATTGCCTATAAACAAAAAAAATGTACAATGGGCCTCTTGAACTTAATTTTCCTGTGTGGCAAAAATATTTTATTTTCTGAGTAAATTCTCTCCAACATCCCTGATGACTACAATTCTATACTTTACTTCTATAAATTAATATTGTTAGATTGTACTATCAGCAATATCATGATGTATTTGTGCCTGGTTTATTACTTAGTACAATGTTATTCATGTTATTGTGTATGATAGGGTTTTTTTCCCTTATCTAATGGTTGAATAGGATTCTGCTCTATGTTTATATCAAACTTTCAGTATCCATTCATTTGTTGATGTACAATTGAGCTCATTCACATCTTGGTTATTTTGAATAATTCTGCAATAGGCATAGCAGGGCAGTTATTCAACATACTCATTTAATTTCCTTTTGATATATATCAGCAGTGAGGTAACATTATGTTAAACTAAATAGCTTTGACACGGGAAAGAAACAATCAGCAGAGTAATCAGACAAACTACAAAATGAAAGAGTTTGCAGGCTTTGTTTGATAAAGAAGCGCTGCACAAAGTGTGACTAAAGAGAATAAAGGGAAATAAAAAATTGGCAAAGGATCTGAAAACAGAGCTCTCAAAAGAAGATACACTAATGTTTCATGCAATATAAACCTGAAATATTAGACATTACACATGAAGTTGCATGAAGTAATATGTAATATCTCTAGACATAAAGAAAATACAAATTAATTATAACAAGATATCATCTCACTTTTAGTAAAGTGTCTATATAAAGACAAAGGATGACATTTTAACTGCTGATAGGAATGTATAGCCAAGATAGAAAAACCTATCAGATATTCCGATATACTGTGTATATATATATGTGTGTGTGGGGGTATGTCTGTATAAGTACACACATACTTTACAAAACAATCTAGATTCTCACTAGGCTCAAAAATAGATTAAAATAAATTAGTTGATTGAAACCATTAAAGAATAAAGTCATTAAAGGGAAGGAAATAAGAACTAAGGGGAAAGAAAAACTAAGGGAACAGAGGAAGGAAAAAAGGAAGAATGGAAGCAGAAAAAGAAGAAAGGAGATGAATCTTTCCAGGATTCCAAAAACTAATAGACAAACAGAAGCCATGACTCTAGTGTTTCAATCTGATTCTGAGGATAATAACTGAGGTTTTAGCACTCACATAGGATAGAGCATTTGACTCTCACCATGTACAAAAAAAAAAAAAAACCCTTATATGAAATCTTGGTATGACTCTAGAGGAAAACTTAGAAGGAAGGAGGAAGTCCTCAAATATACGAAGTTAAGGAGATGACTGTCATTATATATATGATAGAAATGTTTCAGAAGTACAGAACAGTCTGTGTTTTCAATTTTAGAAACAAAATGACCCTCGAAGCAGAATAAATAGCATATATTTCTAAAAATACTACTATGACAAAACCAAAGAGAATCAAAGGAAACATCAATCCTAAAATAGAACTTACACAGGAAAAACAGATGTGCTACTTATCAAATGGATGATTACAGATATTAAAAGGATATATTCACAATGCAAAGAAAAAAGTAGCATCAAAACATAGAATCTTATTGTATTTTAAGAATAAAATTGGCAAAAACATTTTTGTAGGGGACTTTAAGAGTGTTTACCATTCACAGATTTTCAATGAAAGAATAACTAACTTCTGCATGTTATAGTGGAAGAAAATTAAAAAAGAAATTCAGAGAAATGAAGTTTTTCATGTTCTCCTACTGCAACGATGCTGGAATTTTTTCTTTTCCAATTTTTTGATAAAATTTCCATTTGATGTATGTATGTGTGCATGTATTACAAAATGCATGCATGTATGTATGTATATATGCATGCTTATATGCATGTTGGCTTTTTTTATTCATTACTTATTAATGAATAATTGGGTTATTTCTATATCTTGATTATTATGAGTAATTCTGAAAAGAACATGAAAGAAATGGTAGATAACTTGTTAGATATCGGTTTCAGCAGCTGTACAGAAATGCAGGATCCCTTGTAGTTTTGGTGCAAGGAAATCAGGCTATAATTCCAGCTGGCAGCATATTTTGTCTGCAGCATCCACATGACACATGTTTGCCAGCATGAACACTGCAAGATTCATATGGTCATAGAGTCTGGCAACCAAGGTTTTAGCCACTCTGGCCACATAACACATAGATGAGTATCCACAAAGTGGCCACTACATGAAGCTGTGAAGGTAATGTCTTAGTAGCAAAGGAGACCCTAGTAAGGTTGGACATACAAGGACTACCCACCAAGGAAAGCTACAGACAGAGAGGATGCCCAAGAGTGAAGAAAACACATGTGCAGCAAGAAGTAAACACAGGGGGAATCAGCTACCCAAACTCTTTGGGTGCCCCAAAGATTACATCATGTGCTGCCATGGATAGGATTTGGTTCTTGTCCTGTCTTATTTTGATCTCATCTTTTCCTTCTATGCATCAATTTCTCTCTTTTGGAATAAGATTGCAAATCCTTTTGCATATTTTCACATTTGGTAATGGGAACATAGGAAGGTATCCTTATACATCAAACACATCCTCTATGCACAGAAATTTTCTATTTTCCTGCATGACAAAAATGTTGTGTTCCTGAAGAGAATCCCAAACCAATGAAAGAAGAAAAAACCTTTATCTCACTTCTTTCATATACATGCATTTTTTCAGGTCAAAAGGCAATTCATGATCATAAGTGTTACAAATACTTATTTGTGTGCCATATGTTTTAAACTTCTGTTGATTGTATTGTTGGTTTCTTCAAGTTTTCTATGATAATATCCACTGTAGAAAATGTTGGGCATTCTTGTCAACCATATACTCCCAATATTTTGCTGATAAGTTCAAATCTGGAATTGTAAGGTTAGTGCTACTTTAAGCAAAATTTCTAAAATGTCACTCTGAATTGAATTAATAATTGAATTTTTAATTAAATGTGCAGCATTAAACTAACATTTTTCAAATGTTCTTGTATGCTTCTTTACTAAAATTACTTAACTCCCACAAAGTTATTTAGAGTATTAACTTTTATGATGTATTTATTTTTATCTACTATGATCCAGGGTCTGCTTGGCCATATGGAAATTATTATTGTAATGATATTTCTTCACCTCTCTGAGGGATATCAATTTCATATGAACACAGCCACAGAACAGATCATTTCACTGTCATTGAAAGGAACTAGCACAAATCCAAACCTAATGAAAGGCTCTAGCACAGAGTAACTTCCCTGTTACCATTCTAGAGTATCCAGGAAGCCGTCGGAGAGAATCCCTAGGTCCGAGCATGAGCAAGGATCTCAGTATGACATTTTATTGCCCGTTTCTAGGAATTAGCAGCACATTATTAATCCCTCAAAGTCTAGCTTAAAACACTGTCATTTTATGTTAGCACAAAAATTTAGATTTAGAATTTGTTACAGTAAAGAACATAAAAGTGATTTATTTTCAACCCTGAGAAAAATATGACCAAAACAAGTGTAACAAAATAGTTATACTTACAGTTAGATAGAAACATAGTGAGCTTCAAAACTAGTCCTTTAGATTTATTTAAGGCAGCTCTAACTCTTTACCTGAATTCATGAGAAATTCAAAGATCAAGAGTGAGGAATTTAGAAGTTGCTAGTGTCTCTTTATGACATAACAAAAGCAAAGTCTGTGCATGTGTCACATACATGGAAATGCACTAGCCTCAAGCATTCCTCTGTGGGATTCTCTCTTCTTCTCTGATTCTAAATCATTAACGTAATTAACTGCTTTCCCTACAATCTTCTGAGTCACCTTGTTTACATCTAGATAGCGGTCTGTCAACTTTGATACCACATCTAGGAGTTACTTTACTGTAACACTCAGCAAGTTTGTGAGACTCTAGATTTTGATTCTGAGCACATTTTTAAAATAATGGACTACAGAATATTACTGATTCTGTGTCCTCTAAGCAACCTCTTTCTTCTTAGCTCCTACCTCTTTGAAAGTGCTGACTCTTATAGGCTCTTATTTATTGGGTAAAGGCATCTGCTAGAATTTTAGAGGAGTAAGAAACATGTTCAAGAGGTACTTAATGGACAAAGAATAGCTATCAAAGAATCCTTCCAAATATCAGAAAGAGGATCTCTAGTTTAATGGTACATGACATGTATATTTGAATACAGAGTACTTAAGGAGAATTATAAAACACAGATTTGATTTTTTTGGTTTATTTTCCTTTTCACATTCAATATATCAAAGGTGAATTCAGGGAATTTATTTCTGAAACTTGTCTCCTGTGATGATGAAATTATCCCAGATTTTGAAACCGGATCCCCATCACAACACTGAGCTCAATAACAGGAAGGCCACAGATTTCAAGTAGAACGCCACACCTGTAAATACTTGAATAATATTGTTGCATTATGCTTATATTGAAAGTTTTCAGAAATGAAGGAGACTGGCAAAGAGAACATAATTTTTCAATATTGAAGACTCAGGAATAGAAAGCAGAATGCTTATTAACATGGGGAGAGGGTGTTCCTGGTAAAGGAGCAAGATTTGTAAAAGTTATAGATAAAAAGGAATAATAAATGAAGACATATTATGTATTAGATACTCAATATACACCAAAAACACCTATGTAATATAGAGGAGTTAACTGAGCATTGCTGGTAATGTCAAAATAGTACATACTCCATTTGGGATTATGCAAATATACTGTGCTATAAAAATGAGTTTATAAACAAAAATAAAAGCATGCAGATTTTACTGGTAGTAATGCATACAAAGTTACTTAAAGCAACATGAAAAAATTGATTAATACATATAATGAGTTTAAATATATTCCATAGAACATCATTAATATTAATTTTATTGTTAATCAACTTAATTAAACTGAGGCTCCCTCATATAATAGTTGATAGTAGCTCTGGCACTGAGATATATAAGGATTTTTTATATACAAATAACAACCATGATAATATATGTAAGGATTTGTGAAGATCATAAATTCATCTGGGAAAGTACGCAATTGGTAGGGAACTTTCTGGAGAATAATTTTTACTTTGCCACAAATTCCACTACTGAATTCTAGCCTCTGGATTTAACAAAGACACACCAATCTGATGCATGTGTAGACAGCAGTCCTATAGACAGGTACTTGTAAGCAACCAATGTCAAATCCCTCAGATTCTCAATCAGAAAGACCAAACTGAAGTTTCTGGCTTGAACTTTCTAACATCTTGAAAGTGTTTGCAAAGTCCAAAAATTCACACATACACACTATCATAATAAGGAAGATAGAAACTGTATTGCCTGTCATATTCCTTATGAAGAGGTTCATGGGATTCTGCTTATGGGGGACCAATAGGGTGTCCCAGAGTGCTTCGCCACCAAGATCCAGTCTGTCTCTTGCACACTGGTATCAGACGTGTCCAAGTAACGGACTGGATACAGTGAGACTTCCTATCTGCTGCCAAGTTCACTTCTGCCCCTGCCACCTCATCCCTTTTGGATTACAGACCCCGGTTGGCCACCAGGCCTTCTGGACTGACTGTCATGTCACCACAACAGTGGCTGTCAAAAGCCACAATTCCCTACTCCCTTGCCCACTAGATTGAGCACCTGCTTGCAGGCTTCAAAGTGCCTATCAGCACAGTGTAATTCTACCTCATCGCTTGTTCTCAAAAATTCATCTAAAAATATTGAGGAATCATATCATGTATTAGTATGGAGAAAACGGCCTTTCTTAATTCTCCCTAGGCACATGATGAAATATTAGAAAAGAGTAATTGCCATTGGAGCTAGAATTGCTTCACATTCTTCAATTATTTATTTCTTTATCCAAAATATTTCTTTAGAAATAGTGATATTCAACCTTACTCTCCAACAGGAAATAATCCTTTTGGCAAGCGACCTTTTCTTCAAAGTATGGTGCTCAAATTTTTGGTAAAGGAGTACATTTTGGAAAGATAGTGTAGGACAACTGACAAATTAGGACTGAAAATTACCCCTCTTAATCTTCTATATTACATGAATGATGAGAAAAATAATAATCTGATTGTTTATTAGTTGAATTGTTATATTATTTCTACATATAAGGTTATGCACCATTTCAATGTCTTACCTCTAAGAAGTGTACAAAAGAATCCTCTTTTAGTGAGGATTGGTCTAGGCAAGTCAAAGTAAACAAAAAAATCTGCCAAGGACAAATGACTTCTAAGTCTTTCTTTGTTATATTTTATACTTGCAAACTTATTCCTATCTTTAAACAGATCGCATCAACTAAGAAGAAAGGATAGTGTGGTCATTTGAAGAGAAACATAAATGATTTCTAGGTAGCTGCGGTGATTTAGGAGCCAAATTAAATATAGGTAGCTGTGGTGATTTAGGAGCCAAATTAAATATAGATATAGATGAGAAACTAACAGGAATTATGGAATAAAATGATTATAAAGTGAAAGCTATGTAATGTATAGTTTAAAAGTACTACTAGAAGTTTTTAAATAGCATCAGATAAAAAATTGATAATGGATTGAACATTGCAGAATATTCATGTATATTGAAACATCACACAGCCCTCCATTAAAATGTAATATTTCTCTTTTAATGTATCAGTCAAAAATAGTGATAAAATAAAAATCAAAATAACTTTATTTTTAAATTGTAAAAAACATTATGGAAAATAAATAAAGACATTTACTTATAAGAGGCCCTTTTCTAGACTTTGAAATGTAGTCTCAGAGAGATTGACATACCCCAAATCTGTCAATGAGATTTTTGCAATCACATGTGCTATTGGTGATTTCATCTTCTAAAGTGCTCTCGCCTTTGAACTCCTATTTAAACATGCTGTAATTGTACATATTTAAGTCATAAGAAAAAAATTGGCAATGTTTACAACTCAACTTCCTCTCCTGACTTTTGTCCGACCTATGCATAAAATTTCAGCGACTTTTGTAGAGGTCAAGTGGACACAGAGGAAGGCTTATCCAGAATTTGAATCTTACTGCTATGACAAGTAATAAATCATCTTGAACCTCTTTTTGCATTTGATCAGGTATCAAAATTATTCTTACATCTAGTTAACGATGTATTATTTTTTCCATTTCCTTGGCAATTTTTACATGCATACCAGTATTAGAGTGACTATTGAACTAATGACCTAATTCTATCCACAAGTTTATTTCTTGTCTTTTTGTGTTCATGAAGAGGATGAACCAAATGTTAGTTGATGAACTTGAATAATTTTGATGCGTTTTTATACATAGACAATTAAAAAATACTCCTATTTATATATCAGTTAATTCCCCCTTAATCAAAGATAAGCAAACAATCCCCTGATCCTCTACAGTAGTTCTCTTCTGGATTGCATAACATCACCAGAAAGAAACATCACAGGAAACACAGGACCAATTAATTGATCTTCAATCAAACATTTCAGGATATCTTTATCCTCTATATACATGCTTTATGGTGTCAGGTGATGAACTTTATTTTTTAAAATTCTCTAGAGAAACAAAACCAAACACACAGATAAACAGACAGATAGAGAGAGAGAAAGAGAGAGAGAGAGAGAGAGAGAAGAAAGAGAAGGGACTCACATGACCTGAGGTGACATCAACAAAAAATTAAGATTGAGTAGATGAGCAAGTGGCAGAGACAGGAAGGAGTTGCAGCCAAGTCTGAATCTACTGATACGATTCCCTCCATTTTCAGTGGACCATCTTTTTACCTTAGTGATGACTGAAATATAGTAGATATGATTATGCTTATTTAAAATATATCTATGAATTTAAGCGTGAACCTTGGCCCCAGAGGAGAGGATGACAGGCAGGTACAGTCTGATAGAATCTCCAGTGAATAAACAGAGTGGAGCTGAAAAAAAATCTCTTGTTTCAATAGCAAAATAAAAGAAGAAAACTTTATAAAGTAAAACAGGAGAAGCTTAGAGTCTATCCTGAAAGGATTGGCATGATATGGGGAGGTGTCCCCTCTCAGTGGGAAAACAGCTTAACACAGAGACTCTCTGAAACACTGCAGTACACTGTAATTAATAGATATGCCATTTTACATTTTATTCTGTTATAATTTCATGCATGAATATAGTGAATTTAAGTCATTTTGTCTTCCATGTTTTGTATTTCCCATGTCTTCTTTTATTGGAAACATTTTCCCCAATAAGACTACTTCCTTTCAAATCTTTTTTACATGTATAGCCTACTGATTTTCTTCTGAGTTGTCTGTTTTGTACTGGGGCATGACTGATCATTTGCTGGAGCATGGATAGACTAGTTCCCTTTTCCCCATCCAACATATTCCCTCAATGGTCTCACAGGAAGACATGATGCTGCGTGTGTTCTTCCCTCTTGCATGGTAAAATGTTGATGGGCCATATCTTGTGAAGATCTCCTGGAAATAGCCATAGCTGCAATGAGTGCAGCAACTATCATGTCCAGAAGATACTGTCTACTGTCTGGCCATACACCTTCTGGCTCTTTCTTACTGTATCCTTTTATTTCTCTAAGGAATGGGTGTGTGATCAGACCTCCTAGACCTGCTGATGGAACAAACCTATGCATTTTAACCTCTGGACACACTATCCTCATGTGTAATTGGCTTCTGGGAGTCAGAAAAGAGCATAGAAAGTCCAAGATGGGATGAGCAGTATGCAAAAAAACACGTTCTGTGTCTGCAACTCATGTAGATATACATTTCCTGTTCACATTTATTACTCCCTTACGAAGTAACCCATGCCAATTAGCAGCCAACTAATTAGCACTCTCCCTGTTTGATCATTCTTTCCCCCTCTTCCTTCAAAATCTTTCTTTTCTTTTTCCCTTTTTTCCCCTTTCTATTCATTATTTTTTTTCTTTTCCTTTTGATTGGCTTTCCTTAAGAGCATAGGTTGGTCCGGATTTGGGGCATCTGCATGCCTGTCTTCTCAGAACTAGCATTGTTTTGGGTTATCTGATTGTATTTCTTTCCTTTTAGTAATTCTGTCTTTACTTCACCTCCTGGACCCTTATCCCTAGTGCCCAATTCTTTGTTTACTTATCCTTCTTTATTTTTCTGACATCCCATAATAGATACCAGTTTTAATCTTCATGTTTCCTTGACAAAGTAACTGATATATCAATGTGCACAGTACCATTGACATTGTTTTACCTCTAAAATGGTTGACATTATAGTCCCTGTTTTCTTATTTGTTGATTACTATATTTTTGTAAGAGCTCTACCTTTTGACAGTAAGTCTGTCTACAATGTTCCTCTGTCAGTATAGTAGTATTCGGTATTGGATATTGAGCCTTTTATTCCAAACATATGGGCTGAGGACCTAATTATTGAGTAATACTCCCAGTCAAGCAGAGAAAAGTATTATCTCAATTACAACAATCTTTTAAGCATTGAAAACTTTCCCTGAAAAATAAGGGCTGTCTAGGAAATCCAACCAACCTAAATACCAAAAAGAAAAAGTTCCAATGCAAGATACATGAAAATGGAAAATCAAGGTAATGTGACTCCTTCAAAAATGACCGATCTCACCATAATGGCCTCCAAGCTAGAGTGAATTGCATGGGTCTGCAGTATGCTTCTTTTTGCATGTGCTTGGTCTCAGACATGGAAGGTAATTTCCAGTGTCAAACATTATACTTTAAATATTCTTAATAAAGAATATTGAACATGATACTACCTTGTCTCTAAATAGGTTTAACAAAACTAGCACCTTCAAAATAATAGACAGATGCCTTTCTCTTCTGTGAGAAAGGATGATACAGATGATTTGAATTCAGGTGTGTATCAAGTTCATATCTTGCTATTTTGAACCAAATTAACAACTCCATGGTGTGATCTTTTAAAAGTGGTTATCTTTTCAAAAATACTGAAGCTAAGCGATCATTCAAAGACCAGTTCCAAAAGCTTTACCCAATATTAAGCCTTTCTGTTGGTTTATATAGTTTTTCAATTCTTATTCTCAATTAATTTTTGGAGGACTTATTTATTCCCTCTCTATTGTAATACCTTGCTCAGTTCCCTTCCCTCTCCATTTACTCTCTTCTTCATGTCATTCATTTATCTTGCTTTCTGATACATTCCTTCTCTTCACGTGGCTTTCTCGAGTCAAGATCAACATAGACAACAGTACCCCTACCATCCTGAGATGTATCTCCAGGAATCAAAACAGGGAATCTTTTAAGCTGAAAGCCCAGCTTGAAAATTCATTTTGCTTATGCATGGGAAATGCAATGTGTTCAAACTCTAGAAAGCTGATGTGAGAATGTATTAAAGAAACTTATGGGAAGGATTTCAGTCTAAGCTAAAGCAATTTGATAAGCTAAGCTCATGGACAATGAATAGGGTAGTTATGAATATGTAAATATAAATGCTTAAGCTTCTTCAAGGCAAGATGAATAACTTAAAATTCAAATGGGCAAACATGAAATAAATTATTAAATATGTTTGCTTTCAGATGTCTGTGTCCGTAACAATCTTGCCATTGGACCTCCCACCACTTCTTCAAGGCCTCTTTTCCTTTCCTCTGGTTCATATTTCTTTTCACTTCTAATGTAAGCCACTTTATTGTCTTTCTTGTCACCTTGTCATTTTCTGTCTAGACAGGCTTTTCATATTTTACTTTCTAGGTTAAGTAACTTTCAGGTTGTTTTCACATGATAATTAACTTTTGAGAAAGGAAATACACTATATCAAAAATCATAATTCTTTTTTTCCTCGAGACCCTCCCAATTTTCTAAGCTGTGAACCTCTACAGTGCCAGACTTGATGAGAAGATACTGCTTAGGTCTCATTAGCATCACATCAGATCAGCATGGCTTAGTGAAATGAATTAACACAAAATCCTAACAGAAACTACTGATTACTTATGTTTGATTTCTTATGATCATGAATAATGCTTTAATAATAATAATGATGATGATGGTGAGGATGTCTCTTCAATTTATAACTTCATTTCCATTGGATAAATACACTGAAGTAGGATTACCAGGTGATTGAGTAGCTCTAATTTTAGAGTTTTAAGGACCCTCTGTCCTCTTTTTCTAAAATAGTTATGCTAATTTCATTGAGAACAGCACTTTCCTTTTCCCTTTACTCCAGTGACATTGCACTAAGGTTGAAGAACGGTCCAGGATAATTTCTGACATCACTCAAGTCTCCACAGGCACATACATCCAAGTGCTTTTGTGTGTACACATACACACACACACACACACACACACACACACACACACATACACACACACTACAAAAAAGCACAATTTATTTTCTCCTATCCCTGTCCTCAGCTTTTGCTAACCATAATTCTATGCTCAACTATTCATCTTTACAAGGCTGTGCATATGTCTAAAATATGACACTTATCTACCTGTGTGTAGTTTATTTCACTTAGCATTATCACCTCCAGTTTTGCAGTGGAGTCACAAATTTCAGAATCATCTTGGCTATGCGTTAACAATATTCCAATGCATTCATTTGCCACGCTATCTTATATAGTCATAAATTAATGGATACTTTGGCTATTCCCACTCCCTCATTCTTAAGAGTAGTGTGACAATAAATACAGGAGTATGTTGAGTCCTGTCAACAGGCTGATTGGTTTGCTTTGGATGTAGAACCACCAGTGAGGTTGCTGGGTTATCTAGGTGTTTAGTTCATGCTTGAAAGAGCTTGCTCAGTGTTCTCTATAATGACTGCACTAATAACTTACCATTTTCTCCCACTGTTTACTGCTTTTTTTTTCCAACACCTTTGCCACCCCTGTTATCATTAGCTTTTGATAAGAGCTATTTTAACTAGAGCGAAGCAATAGCTTGTTGTGGCTTTGATTTTTCTGATGATTGTTCAGACTAATTTAAAAAAAGTACCTGTTAAATAAGGCAACTTTCAGGAAAGGCCCATAAGTAGCAAGACATCTGGTCCTGTCCACTATCAGTTTCCTTTCATTCACAGGTGTTTAGACTGGTTTGAAGTTTTGAATGTGTGACCCCCATATGGGGGTGGAGTGGAGTGGTGGTGATTTGGAAGCTGGTTGATTGCCTGCCTGGAGTCTTACCCCACTCATGACTGTGTCCTATTTCTGTTCTCCTCTTTCCTTTAATCTTCTCTCATATAAAGAGCCCACCTTTTTAAATGTTTTTTAAGCTTTGGATAGGAAAGGATTTCAACACCCAGATAGTCTTGTGCACTGCAAGAACAGCAAAATAGACATCAGCCAAACAGAATGCAGCGACCCTACAATGTTCACCCAGAACTAGGCCAGTCAAATCTCTCCCCATTCCTAAGATTCAGAAACCTTGCAGAAGAGGGAGAGGTAAGACTGTAAGAGCCTAAGATGTGGAACTCCACCACTGGACAAGACACTCCACTCAGGCCAGGGCTGCTAAAGCCAAGAGCTTCCTACAATGAGACTTGACCTTAACAAACCTTTACAATGGCTGACATATCAACATGCCCCCCTAGACTAGCATGGATCTCAGGAGAAATAATTTCAAACAGTAGGATACTTAGTAGTGATGGCTTGGAAAGGGGTAGGCGACTACCAACATTAGTGGTAAGGACAGTCATTCGTTGAGCTGTAAAAATGAATAATAACAATAAAAACCCAGGGCAGCGTCACTTAGCTGATTCTTCCTTTTACATAGGCAAAAAAGTATCTGTTGAACATTCACATTTTCTCAAGTGTTTTTAGGTCTCTCTCTTATTTTAAAATTAGATATTTCTGACCACTGAATTTGAAATTTTGATCACTTGAACTTTTTGAATATTCCAAATACTAACTTTCAGCCAGATGTGTCTTTGGCTATTATGTATCTTGTTCTGCATAGCTTTGGTATGTGTTTATTTCCTTTGTAATCAGAAGCATTCTTATTTGATGCAATCCCATTTGTTTTTATTTGCTGTGATTTTGTAGTCTTATTGAAAACAAATTCTTACTTCCAACATCCTAAAGAATTTCCCTAGTGATTTCTATAATAGTTTCAGGTCTTATGCTTAAGTTTTTAAATAATTATAAGCTGACTTTTAGTGATTACTGTGAGATAGAGATCTAGCTTCATTCTTCTGAATGTATATATACCATTTTCCCACTACTTAGTATTCTGAAATGTCTATATGGATTCTAATGTACATTCTTATTTTCTTTGTCAGAAATCAATTGTCTCTAGGTATGTTGGTGACTGCTAGGCTTCAAATTCTGTTCCATTTGTCTCTGTATGTTTTAAAGCCCATATCATGCTGTTTTTAATTACCATAGCCTTGCAGTGCATCTTGATGTCAAACAATATTCCTCCTTTATTTGTTTTGTTCAACATTGTTTGGCTATTCAGTCCTTTTCCCTGTCTAGTTATATATACAAATTTTAGGATTGTTTCTGTTAATTCTGTCAAGACTACCATTGGCTTTTGTTAGGAGGTGTCCTATCTCTACATCGTTTGGGGATTAGTGGAAATTTTACCACTCTTGACACTTCTATTTAACATAATACTAACCAGAAGAATAAGGAAAGAAGCAGATATAAAGGGGATTAACTGAATAAAAGAAGTAGAGTTATCTGTGTTTATTGGTGATATGATCTTATATTTAGAAAATCTTAAAGACTTCACCAAAATAAACCTTTAGATGCAATAGATTCAGCAAAATTGCAGGTTATTTCACCACTGGAAATAAATAAAAATGAAGAGGAAAGAAAAGTCATCATCACATTAGAAATATCATAGAACAATAAAACTCAGGAGTAAATTTAACAAAAAGAGGTGAGAGGTTTGCACACTGATAATTATGAGTTGATGAGGAAAGGACTTGAAAAATACAAAAAATGGCAGTTTACCGATCTGATGATTGGAAGGATTAATGTTTTTACGATATTCCAACTTCACAAAACAATATGTGGGCCCATACCAGTGATTCTGAAACTCAGCTTCAAATTTATATGGGTAAAGTTTAGCATAGGAATATCTTAAGATTTAAAAATACTTCATACAGATTTTGCTTCTCAGTAGAGGAGTTCTATGTCATCACAGACTCATATTGAGTCCCAGTAGCTCTTGAGAAATATTCACAGCCTTATATGAGTGAAGCCTAAATATCTGACTACTTTAAATGGTGATAAGTGCTTTTTCTCAAGTCAAAGTGGTGAATATACTTTCTGAAATAATTCAAATGCCCAGATTAGTTTCATCTTTCATTCCAACCAGACAGCACACAAACAAACTGGCATTTTGGCCAACATGTGCCTTAAAAAACAGGTCAGTAAACTATTTCATGATTTCAATTTATGTCTTAATAATTATGACATAGAAATAAATCCTTATTTTATGTAGCTAGGTTTGAGTCAAATAGTCAGTGAGGATTCCATGACACATAGGAAACAGAAAATGAATAGTCACCAGTATCTAGCACAGATATTTAATGTGAAACACTGACAACTTGTAAACAGCATGAATATTATAAATGATATTTCTCCAACTCTAAGTCCATTTAAATATCTCTGTCAGGTAGAAGCTTGGTGGAAAATATGGCCAAGACACAAATGTCAAGATAATATAAAGTACTTACCCAATGATTTGTGTTGTGCTATATATGGTTTAATTGAATGTGGCTTGCATGCAGTGATCGAATTTGACAAAGTGGTGTCCATATGTGCTTTTCAACAGATCTTGGGAAACAATGAAGGATCCATCAGCTTATCCAAGTTCTCACACAACAATTAGTCTAGCAAGACACTTTGTCTTTAGAGATCATTTCTCATACATGAAAATTCATAGTCCCCATTTAGAATAAATGAACAGTTCTTCCACAGTGATCACCATGTACCACCCACATTGTTCTATTTAATATAAGAGGCATTGTTTGAACATTAAGTTGATTATCGCAGAAAATAAAACTTTGTATATCTGAAACCTCCCATCTGAGATAGCATATGTTAATAGTTCTAAACAGTTCTAAAAATTAAGATGATGTGCTATTATTATTGTTTTTGTTGCTATTTTCATTCCATAAACTGATAGTCTCCAATTATGAAGATAAGACAAATCTGGCATTTCTCTATAAGGCTATTTTAGACCATTTAAGAAACAAAATTTATCACTTTATAAACACACTGTATATCTGGCATGAAATAACATTGCAGTTTCCATAATTTTGGGTATTTCAGAGTTAAATAACTTGCTGACCCATCATAATAGAAAACGATATGTTATAGTAAATAATCTGACTAATTTGATTTTTTCAGAGATGTCAAGGAATCCAAGGGTTTTCTTGGGACTGGAATAAATTAATTTTCTGCTCTTCTCCTTTTCAACAACTCATCAATCTGATATTTTATATACAAGGCTTGAATTCTATTTCCATTTTTAGTTATGTGACTATGAGTGAGTCATCCAGATTTCTGATTTAGTAAGGCCAGATATTCCAGTTTTAAATTTTCACATTTTTACTTTTAATCACTAAGAGTATTAATCTGAGTAAAATCTTTCCAAAAAGAATGTGTTCTTCAGGTTTCTTTCAATACTTTTGTAAATTCAATAAACCCAAATAAAAATGTGTGGTATGTTCTTTTTTTTCCAATTTTTTATTCTTTTATTCAACGTGTATGTGCATGGTTTTGTGTGTGTGTGTGTGTGTGTGTGTGTGTGTGTGTGTGTGTATGTGTAAAACCAAGGGTAAATTCAGGAATCATCATGGACTGCTTATAGTCCCACTCTTTGGAATGTTAAGACTTACAGGAAGAAGAAAAAAAAGAAAGAAAAAAAAGAAAAGGAAAGAAAGAAAGAAAGAAAGAAAGAAAGAAAGAAAAGAGAAAGAAAGAGAAAGAAAGAAAGAAGGAAAGAAAGAAAGAAAGGGAAACTGGAAAGAAAGCAAGATAGACAAAAGAGAAAAAAGAAAAGCATTTGAATGTGGGAGGGAGATGTGTTGGGAACAAAGGAATGTTGGAGAGGGATATGATCAAGATATGCAATATAGATACATGAAATTGTCAAAGAATTCTAAACAAAGATGTAAACAGGGTTGACTCCATCAGAAGTCTATGAAGGAAAGACTTGTTTCACATGTCTTCCCTTGGTTTTTTAGCTCTGTCTTCTTATTCATGGTTTGGTAGATTGTAAGTATTTTGTATTAGAGTTAACCCAAATGATCTAATTTTTTTATTATCTCCATTATGACCCTATGTCCTGTAAAGTTCACATTCTGGGTTTCCAACAATGAGTTTTGATATCGTGAGTTAGGACTTTGGTATTTTAGTTAGAGAGATGTATTTCACTTACAATAATAAAAATCCCTTATGAGCTTTACTATGTATGCTAAAAATGAACATAATGTGTCTTTTAGAAGTGTAGACCTTGGTTAGGGTACTAGAACATTGTGTTGTCTCTTTTGCATGGTTTCCTTTCTTGAAGCCTACAATTGGGTTCTATTGTT
This sequence comes from Typhlomys cinereus, assembly GCA_023101885.1. Taxonomy (NCBI): domain Eukaryota; kingdom Metazoa; phylum Chordata; class Mammalia; order Rodentia; family Platacanthomyidae; genus Typhlomys; species Typhlomys cinereus. The sequence goes on along the minus strand of JALPQD010000351.1, from coordinate 553,742 downwards.
TACTCTGTCCAGCAGATCCAGTCTGGCTTAGAAAATAGTCTTAGAAAATCTGACCTGTCAAGCAGCAGCCTTGATTTCCTAATGAAATTATCCTTGCTTCTTTTTCTCTATTATTGTCATACAAGTTATTTTTGTAATGAGCTAGTTGTTTTTATTTGAAACAATATTTTTATTTGTTCTCTGAAAATTCACAGGTGTGCATGCGTTTTGATCATATCAACCCTCCTGTAAATTACGCTCACCCTACCACATATCCTTCCCTACCACATATCCTTCCCGACTTCATATCATTTATCTTATTTAATTTTTGTTTATTTATCATAAGAATTTTATCAACTGATTCTATATAGTCTTTGTTGTATTATCCCCTGTTCATGGCTCCTTTCCTGTCCTATAATTCTATCAGGTGACAGGAGAAAGAAAATGCCACCCACCTCCGCAAAGAATCATGTGTGGTGGCCACAGGGAGCATTTGGACTAACAAGCTGCCTATATCTTCAATGATTACTGGAAAAGTATCCAAGAAGCTCTCTTTAGCTTCCAAGATAGCAGCTTTTATCTGACCACAGGTGCCCAGTGACTATGCCCAAGAACTCCCTTCAGGTTCCAACAATGGAAGGAAGAGAAAGCTTTTGGACTTTTCTTCATATGTTTTGTCAACACTCTCTTTCTCTATAATTATTCAGCCTTGGAATGGAGCCCGATTCACCTGGGCAGATCCTTCTAAAAGGACAGTAAAATTTTCATAGAACATTTACACAGATTTAGTCAGGGAGAAGAAGAAAAATGTATAAATACATTTACTAACTTAAAAACAAAACTGGTTAATGTTCTATATTTCATTTGAACAATAAATTTCAGAATCTCTTTTCCTGAATAGTAGTCATTTCTACTTTTCCAAAACTGAATTTTTTTCAGTTTTGAAATATTTTGAAGTGTAAGCTATGAAGAACCTTTAGAAAATAGAACCTTGGGTAACATCATTCCACAAAATTAAGATGTGAAAGAAAGTCTCAGTGGAGAGTAATTGAAACAGGATAAAACATAGGGGCAGATAAGGGGAATTAGGAAGAGAACCTATTTCTCAAGGTCGGTTCAGGTTCTTCACCAGTTGAGAACAAATCTCCTGAAAAGAACTACAATCCCTTTTCTTAGAAAATGGCACACTCCAGATCGCTAACAGTGTTTACATGCAGCACATTTCTTGCCTTCTTTCTGACTTATGTATATTAAAAATTTCTTTGACTCCAATTTTTAATCAATTCACCTTAGAAAAATTTGATAATCACATTTACTAAATGAAAGTTCTTTAGATACAAAAGTATGCAAAATGGGTTTATACTTAATTTTTCAGGTATTTCCTTGTCTTTTCCTTCTGAACTCTGTGTTTATCTCTCTCCCCCATTTTTCTGTGTGTATATTCACATGAGGTATATGTACCCACGTAAGTGTGTTTACATGTGTGTGGACACAGGCATGTTTATGGATGTACCTGCACATGTGTGCAAATACATTACCTGAGGGTGATATCAGGAATTTCCTCCATGACTCTTCTACCTATTTTGAGGGTGTGTCTCTCCTCAACCCATAATTTACTTAGAAGCCTTGTCTGGCTAGCCAGTTTGCTCTGATAAATCCTATACTCTAATGATCAGCACTGGCGTTACCTGCCTGACATTTTATATGAAACCTAGGATCTGAATTTTGGTGCTTTTTCTTGAGCAGCAAGCACTTTAATTTCTGATAATGCTTTATTTAATTTTTTTAATTTAATACTGAAATTTTTTGCTATGGTTATTAGAGCTTGAATTCGATATAGGAAAAATACTAAAATTGCTTTTTATTACTTCCATACTTTGAATATTTTTCCACACTCACTCAAAAGATGTTCAATGAACACATCATAGCTTTAGAAGAGAAATTTGTCTTTAACACTTTAAACATGTCAATTTCAAGAAAAATCAGTTAAAAACATTTTACTGCCTTATATAATGCTATGCAAATTATTATAAGCAATCAAGGTTTTAAGCCTTATTTTTTACTTATATAGCCACTTTCTCTTTTATCAATTACTGGAGTTAAAGACAGGAATAATTAGCATCCCCTAAAGCATTTGGTGAACATTATAATATAACTATTGTGGTAAATTTTGACAACTTCAGAAACCTGGGAAAGTTGATATTAATGCTACTACTTCAGCAAAAAACTTAAACATTTGGCCCCCAAATCCTTTGACCTGTAAGCAATGGCCTTGAGAAATAAATTCTGCTATGTGGTCTGCTATGTGGGCTTCTATGTCCAGTCTTTCTCAAATCACCAGCTCAGAAGCGCCTTCTCAATAATTTGAAGGGAAGCTCATTAGCTGCAGTCTAATCTAATGATCTGATAGATGAAAATAATTGTCTGAAATAACTAAATAAGCATAAAAGAATGTCAGCTATTCTAATCCCCTGCAACAGAAAACCAATGTCTACTTATTTTTGTCTTAAGTGTCACATTTAGATAAGACCAATGTGGGGGACAAAAGCAGGGAGGTCTATCACCAGGGCAAAGGCAGAGGAATATTGTAGGATTCAATGCTAAATCTAGTGGAAGAAGCCAGGAAGAGCATGACAGAGGTAGAAGCACAGAACAGATGTGTAGAATCTCCAGATCCTTGAGTACAGTCGCTCTTTGCCCCATCAATATGCCTCAGCAGGTTAATGTGCTTCTCTATGCTCCAGTCCCATATTATATAAGCCAAAATCATTGAACTAGATAATATCTGAGGTCCATTTTTTTACTTTTATATTTTCTTCACTTTTCAAGAGTTAAGATAGGGGACAACAATCTCAGAAGCATCAGTTTCTTCCTTAAAAACCTTTCATCAGGTCCATGGCAGTGTAGCATTGTGACAGAAGTTGCTTAATATCACTGAGGCTTTTACAGCATGGGTTATTGGAAGAGTTAAGTTGGGTTATATGTATAAAAAATGATGACTGGGGAGGTCACTCAGTGAGTGAGCAAGAAAGAGAGCTTGCTGCTCAACAGAGAAGATCTCAGTTCAAATCACCAAAACTCACATAAAAATTGAGACTGGTCACCCATATTTGTAATCCCAGAAAGGTGGGGTATAGCAAAAGGAGTATCACTGGAGGTTCAGGCCACAAGGCTAGTTATAGGTTCAGTGAGAGGCCTTGATTTCAGGAGAATAAAATGAGGCAGGACACTAAACACTCTCCCCTAACTGCCACACATGAACATAGACATCACACACACACATACACATAAACAGTAAAAAAGAAATCACTCTATATTGCAGTCTGGTAACTTAGTGGTCAATACATACCAGGCAAGCATGAAGATTTGAAACTGTATTCTCAGCACCCATATAAATAAGACAAGCATAGTGATTGTTTGCTTATCACTATAGCATTGAGAGGTATAGATAGGCAGGTCTCTGGGGTTTTCTAGGCAGGTAATTTAGCCAAATCAGTGACCACAGGTTCAGTGAGAGACTTTCCTTCAAAAAAGAAGGTGGGTAGTGATTGAATGTGCCATCTGCCTTCCAAGGTAAGTTCCACCAGCCCCCAGGTCACCACTTGTCACAGCTCCTCTCCCCAGCCAGCCTGAGCAGTCACAGGTTTGCCTGGGCCACTACCCCAGGTCCTATCCTCTCTGTCCCTCCTGCCCACCAGGGACAGGACTCCCTCGTGGTTCTCCTTCCCAGGTAAATTCTATGATCCCCCAGGTATACCCCTCATCCCAGCTCCTCCCACCAGCCAGCCTGAGCAATACCCAGGCTGCCCTGAGTGAGTGGACCACTAAGCCAAGTCCCAGGTGAAGAGCTCTGCCATCTCCATCAGACCCTCTGCCCCTCCAGCCCGCTGGGACCCTCACTACAGGTCCAGGGAGGACACACTGCTACTCAGAATTCAACAGAGTCCAAAGGAAACTCAAGCAAAATCTAGGGAACAAAGGCCATACATCTGAAGTCCTCTAAAATCATCCTATCACAGGGGAGAGAGTCTTCATGTTCAGCCCAAAGATAAGTAAACCCCTCCTTTTTTAACCTTCCTGCTCCTTTCAAGAATTAATCACTATAGATTAACTTTTCCATATAGCCACCCCCAAAACATATACAACTTCAGGGATTAAAGCCACTCACCCTCACATATCACCAAGGTACTAAATCGTAAAAGAGCACTACCATATTAATATTCATTCCTTGTCTACTAAACCTGACTTAACTGATATACTAACAGTCTAATAGCCTCATCTAGGAAATAAAAATAACAACAGACAAACATACACAACTCCAAGGCAAACACTAGTAATAACTGCCTGAGAGTAGTAATACCAACTAAATCAGTTCAGTCAAAAACACACAGAAACTGAAAGGTTTTAAGAGAAAAAATAATAATGCCCAAATCAAAGTGTAGATCCATGAGAAACAAAACCCAAGAAGACAAATCTCCCACTGAAAGAATTAACTCCATAATGATGGATTCCAACCAGAACAAATTCACAGAAAATAGCAAGAAAGCCAGACCCAAGATATCAACTTTCAAAACATGATTATTATCATGATCAATACTATGAAAGAGGAAATCTGGGAGGAATTAAATAACCACATCAACCACTTTGAACAAGAACACAACAGACACTTGGAAGAGTTAGAAAAACAGTTCAAAAAACAAAAATAGGCATAGAGCAGTTTAAACAAACTCAGGCAGAGTTTAAAATTGAACTAAAAGACAAGTTATCTTCAACCTAGAACTCAACAGAGAGTCTTATCAGCAGAACTAACAAAACAGAAAATAGAATTTCAGATCTTGAAGACAAAGTGGAAGAATTAACCAGCTCAATGGAAGAGGTTGATAAAGGCAAAAAGATATTTAAGAGGAATATTCAAGAGATATGGGACACCCTGAAGAAGCCTAACATGCACATTCATGGAATACCAGAGCAAAAATCTCAAAATACTACACCTGAGGAAATTTTTCAAACTACCATAAATGAAAGCTTCCCTCATCTAAAGAATGAGAGGCCCATCCAAATACAAGAGGCATTCTGCACCCAAACAGATATGACCAAAATAGAAACTTGCCACAGCACATAGTAGTCAAAACACTCCACATTCAAGGCAAAGAAAAGTTGCTGAGAGCTTCAAGGGAAAAAAAAAAGTCATTATTAAATGTAAACCTATTAAAATAACAAATGAATTCTCAATGGAAACAGTAAAAGCAAGAACAGCTTGGAGAGACGTACTTCAAGTATTAAATAAGCAAAAATGTCAACCCAGGCTGATATACCCAGCAAAACTATCCATCATGATCAAGGGAGAAAGAAAAGTTTTCCAGCACAAAGACAACTTGAAGGCTTACATGTTTACCAAACCAGGCCTACAATATGATATGCTGCATATGATACTCAACATACTACAAATGATACTCAAGCTTGAAGAAAAAAAAAACATATCCAGGAGGACAGAAGGGATGTATAATACCACCAAAACCTAAAAGCAAACACTTATAAAAGCCATTAAACATAAAAAAGTCTGGAATTTAAAAATAATTTCTCCATTATAACATTAAATGTCAAGGGAATTAATGCACTGATCAAGAGACATAGATTACAAACTTGGATTCAAAACCACAACCCATCAATCTGCTGCCTGCAGGAAACTCATCTCATCACAAAAGATAGGCACATCCTAAAAATAAAAGCTGGTCCAAAATTCTCCAAGCTAATGGAACCAGGAATTTATAGCCATCATGCTTTTGGACAAAGTGGACTTCAAACCAAAAAAAAATCATAAGAGACACAGATGGATACTGCATTTTAGTCTCTGGTACATTTTACCAGGAAGACTTCACAATACTAAACATATATGCACCTAATATGGGCCCCTCCATATTCATTAAGCAAAGCTTACAGCATTTAAAGTGATAAATCAACCCCCAAATGATAATTCTTGGGGATTTCAACACTGCCCTCTCAACATGGGATAAATCAACAGGTCAAAAACTTAACAGAGACACATTGGAACTTAGTCAGACTCTTACTGAAATAGACTTTACAGATCTCTATTGAACTTTTCATCCATGCACCAAAGAATACACAAATTTTCTCAGCAGCACACGAAACTTTCTTCAAAATAGATCACATATTGGGCCACAAAACGAATCTCCACATATACAAGAAAGTTGAAATTCTAGCCTGTATCCTATCAACCACCATGGTCTAAAGCTTGACATCCACAACACAACAAACAACAGAAAATACATTAACTCCTGGAAACTTAACACTATGATGCTGAAAGAGAACTGGATTCAGGAAGAAATTAAAAAGGAAATTCAAGATTTCCTGAAAGTGAATGATAATGAAAATACAACTTATCAAAATCTTTGGGACACAATGAAAGCTGTTCTAAGATGTAAGTAAATAGCTCTTAATGCCTTCACCAAAAAATGGAAATATCACTAATAAATAACAATGCAGCTTAAAGCTTTAGAGACACTAGAGCAATCTGATCCCAAAAGCAGTAGAAGGGAGGAGATTAGCAAAATAAGGGGAGACATATCCGAAATTGAGATTAGGAAAATGATATAGAGAATCAACGAGTCAAAAAGCCAGTTCTTTGAAAAAATCAATAAGAATGATACACCTCTAGCTAAATTAACCAAAAGCAAGAGAGAGAAACACAAATTAACAAAATTAGAAAATTGAGTATCACTATGGATACCCAAGAAATTCAGAGTATTATAATATCATATTTCAAAAACACACTCTGAAATTTGACAACACAAAAGAACTGGATGAATTCCTAAGTAAGCACAACTTACATAAATTGAATCAGGAAGTTGTGAATTATTTAAATAGTCCTATAACATATGAGGAAATCGAAGAAGTAATCTCAAGTCTTCCTACCAAAAAATGTTCTGGACCAGATGGATTCAGCACAGAGTTCTACCAGGAGCTATTAACACCAATACTCCTTAAACTGTTCTATCAAATAGCAAAGGAAGGAACACTACCAAAGTCTTTCTATGAAGCAAATATCTTCTTAATCCCAAAACCTAATAAAGATACACTTAAAAAAGAAAACTATTGGCCAATCTCATTGATGAACATAGATGCAAAGATTCTCAACAAAGTCTTAGCAAAATGGGTTCAAAAACATATTAAAAAGATCATTCATGGGGATCAAGTAGGCTTTATCCCAGGCATACAAGGTTGGTTCAACATACGCAAATCAATAAATGTAATTCACCATAGAAACCAGTCCAAAATTCAAGATCACATAACACTCTCGATAGAGGCAGAAAAAGCTTTTGACAAGATCCAACAGCCTTTTATGATCAAAACCCTAAAGACAGTTGGAATGGAAGGAACCTTTATCAATATAATAAAAAGCTGTGTACCACAACCAACAGCAAGGATTATACTCAATAGAGAAAAACTTGAAGCATTCCCGCTTTGATCAGGAACTAGACAAGGCTGTCCACTCTCACCACTTCTATTCAATATTGTACTTGAAGTCTTAGCTGAAGCCATAAGACAAGAAATGGGCATAAAAGGGATTCATATCAGCAAGGAAGAAGTCATCTCTATTTGTAGATGACATGATCATATACCTGAGTGATCTTAAAAACTCCACCAAGAAGCTCCTGGAACTAATACATGAGTCCAGCAAGGTGACAGGATGCAAAATAAACATACAAAATTCAGTGGCCTTCCTATATGCCCAGAATGAAAGAAGTGGAAAAGTCCTGAGAGAAACAATCCCATTTGCTATAGCCCTTAGAAAAATGAAATACCTTGGTATAAACCTAACCAAGGAGGTAAAAGACCTTTACAATGAAAACTTTAAAACCCTAAAGAAAGAAATTGCAGAAGACACCAGAAGGTGGAAAGATCTCCCATGTTCCTGGATTGGCAGAATCAACATCGTAAAAATGACCATCCTACCAAACTCAATATACAGATTCAATGCTATACCAATGAAAATCCCAAAGCAATTCTTTAAAGAGGTTGATCAAACAATCTCAAAATTCATATGGAGGCACAAAAGACCCAGGATAGCAAAAGCAATACTGAGTAACACAAACACTGATGGAAGTATCACCATACCAAACCTTAGTCTATACTACAAATCCACAGTTATAAAAACAGCCTGGTACTGGCTCCAAAATAGACACACAGATCAATGGATATAAGCCCACACAATCACAGCCCATTGATCTTTGACAAAGGGGCCCAAAAAATCTAATGGAAAAAGAACAGCATCTTCAACAAATGATGCTGGCAAAACTGGATGTCCACATGCAGAAGATTAAAACTGGACCTGTACTTGTCACCATGTACAAGACTTAGAGGCAAGAGATTAACAGGCACAATAGTGTTCCTATACTAAATGGGAACACCAAAAAGTGCTTTAGGCAATGCCACTGAGTCCTTATACCTCATCAGAGAGGAGGACCCAGAGGGAAGTTTGATATGCACATTAAAGGATGCTCCAGGAATGGGGGGGGGGAGGGAGCACTGGGAAAAAGGGAGGGAGGGGGAAAGGAAAGGGAAAAGGGGTGAGGGAACAAGGGGATCCAGGGAGGGGTGGAGGTAGGGAGGGGAATGCAGTACTTATCAACTTTGTATGAGTGGAAGAAATTAAAAAAAAGAAAAAATGGGCAAGTCAAGCAAAACAAAGAAAGAAAGTGGCACCCATCTTGGGGGCTGGAGAGATGGCTCAGGGATTAGGACTCTGCTTTGCAAGCAGAAGGTCTTGAGGTCAGATTTCAAGTCCCATGGCAGTAGCCTGTGCTTCAGACTCTGGCTGGCTCTTGCAGTTCACCTGTGTGGTTGCTGACAAATGGCCATCAAGTGGCTTAAGGGAACAAGGGATTTATTCTTTTATGGTTGTTCAATTACAGTTCTTAGTCCAGCTTGATGGAAGAGCATGCACCAACACCAGGGCCAAAGGAACCGGCCACACCATCTCTACCTAACGGCCGAGATCCCTACTTGCCAGATCAGCACATCTGGCCAAGTGTTCACAAGGATGCCAACTGTCTCAACCAGCTCTCTGTCTTTTATTCCATGACCTAATCCCATCCACCATAGGCAGGGTCTTCCCCATCAGCTAGACAATCTTCTTCAGGTTTGCTCTGGGCTTAACTAAACCATTAATTCTCTAAAAATGTGCCCAGAGCTCAAACCTTCAACTGTCAAGTTGACACCTGTGCCTAACTATGACATGGATGAGGCATAGAGGATGTAGAAACAATCCAAGGTGGTTCCTGAAGTCACCTTTGCTTCCCCACAGGGACGCATAGTTCTCCTCTCTCTCTCTCTCTCTCTCTCTCTCTCTCTCTCTCTCTCTCTCTCTCTCTCTAAATAAAGTTAAAAAAATAAAAAAATGGATGGCTTTGATTTGTGGCTTCCATGGGCAGACACACCTATGCATACAATATACACCAGTCACATAAACACCACCACCACCACCACACCAACACCACCACTACTACAACAACAATAAAGCCCCACATACTTGGAAATGATGTAGATAGTGGCTGTTCACATCAACAATAGTTGGCAGGTAATATGTAAAGTTTTATTTTGTTTTGATTCTTATGAAAATTTATGTAAAAGCTAATGGTTCTGATGTACCTGGAGCTAAAAACATTGAGAAGAAGGGATCAAGAATCACCTGGAACCAGACCAGCCAAATCTCTCCCCATCCTAAAGCTCAGGGAAACTTGAGCAAGAGGGGCTGGCAAGATTGTAAGAGTCTAAAGAGAGGGAGGAACAACAATATGCAAGATACTCCACACAAGTCAGGCCTTCAGCAGCCAGGATTAGACTTTGCCTGACCTGCAAATGGCTGACATGTCAACCACTGCCTAAAGTCTTATAGGAATCACAGGGGAGAAGGCTCCAAACAGTAGGATCCTTAGAGGCAAGGGATTAAACAGTCATAGTTCCCATATGACCCAAGAAGGGGCTCCTGGCTATGCCAGTGAGTCCTGAACTCCCACTAAGGTGGAGGATTCAGAGGGAGGTTTAGTGTCCACACAAAAGGATGCCCCAGGGGATTAGAGGGAGGAAGGAGGAGGCACTGGGAGAGAGGGTGAGAGAGAAGGGGGTGAAAGATAGGGGGTAAGGGGAAGAGTGCAAGGGAATGACTGGGGAGGGGAGGAGGGAGGGAGAGGTCAGGGGTACCTATTGAGCTTATATGATTAGAAAAAAATAAAGATGTGGAAGAAATGAAAAAGAATGCTATGTTTTCCAGAAAGGAGAGATTATTTTTATAACGGCACAAGGAAATCACTCCATTGTAGCAAGCTAAATGGAGAAAAGTATGTGTTGAGATGAAAGAAGGTATGTATGTACAAAGAAGTTCAGGGTTATTTCTGCTAGTGGAGATTTGCTACTTAGAGATAACATCATGTTATGAAAATAGAACAGAGGAAGGTGGAAATAGATGCTGTGGAATGGATATGATGAATGAGAGACAAACTGAAGGGGGTAGGCAATGCAGAGGCCCTTGTAAAAGGACGTACATATCACACGGCATGATCTTTTCAAGCTGAACTTCGAAGTTCCATCAAAACACATTTAAAGTGTTTATTGAATTCATCTGAAGTTCTAATGGTTCAGACATATGTAAATACAAAATGTTAAGGAAGTTCGGCCCATGAAAGTAACCAATATGTTTTAGAATGCAGAAAGCATTAGGTCTCAATTCAAAAGGTTTGACAGAGGATCCTGGGATCCAGTGATGCTGAACAGCAGTGGTGTAGCAGAGTTGAATGAGCTGCTGAGGAAAGACAGTTCTACGATCTACAAGATTGAGATGGAACAATTATAGATATGTAAGGTCCAGGCAGTGACTATTGAAGTGGTATCCATACAGAACACAAAGACTTTCAGAGGTCCCTTTTGGAAGCTAATAGGCCACGAGGCGAGATGCTGACAACATAGAAGATAAATTTGACCAACTTGATAAAAGAACTCGAGGATATAAGATAAGACAGTATTGGAAGTGTTACGATTTTCAATGAATGAATCTAAAGATTGCAAGTAGAAACTAATGTTGTAGATCCACATATTAGTATAAGACTTTTGACTCTAAATGTTAAATTCTTTTCTGTATGTATATTATCTTTTTTGAAATTTTTAATTTCCTTCATTAATTAAGGCTATTTTCAACCAAACTATCAACACTCAGAATATTATTTTTCTTATATATATGAAGCTTTATAAATTTGGTTATTTGATCTGCTAACCAGCTCAGACAGACAATTAAACGAGTGCTTATTGCTTTTACTCTATCACCTTCTTTGTCTATTAAATGAAATTATTAGTGGGCTAATGTGATTTACAAAAAACATATTTCATTCACTGTGGAGTAAATGTACTTTTTAAAAATATAATGGTATCTAAAACATAATAAAATAAATCATATGACAGGCGGGGCAGAGCCACCTTCGAAAATCTCCCAGAATGGAGAAAAGAATCCTAGTTAATGAAATCAGAACAAACTTCATGAATGAAATACAATAGTAGATGAAGAGTTTCAAAAGGCGTGTGGCATCCCAGTGGTCAGACTGTCACTGTTGTTTTGTTTCTGTTTTTGAAAGGAAAGTTTTCTCAGGAATTGGAAATAGTGCAGACTAAATTTTATTTAGTGAACATATCAACATTGATTATTGAGACTGAGTTTTTTAGTTTGGTTGGAATTGTAGTCATAATGAGTAACATCGGTATATAATTTAGGAAATGGGCTAAGAGAAACTCCTTAAGAAGTTATACAGGGTATATAATATTGCTTGCAGAAATATTGCTGAGGCATCTTAACTAGTTTCGAGAGATATTTCATGATTTATCTTCCACCTCACCTGTCAATCAGCTTGCTCTCACTTCTGAGTTGCAACCCACACGCTAACCATAAGCAATGCTTGTATCCCTAAAGTATATGAAGCTTAGTAAGTTCATATTTGAGATTTCCTTTATCTTCTTGTTCTATAAAGATGCCTTCTCATTCTTAAAGATGTTTCTCACATCCTTCCTTTCCCTGTAATCTTTTCTATATTGCTGTCCAAACAATGATTCCTTTCTTTCTCTGGTCACATGTTTTGACTAAAACTTTTCTTAATGAATTTTCTGTGATAAATCCACATTACCATAGTTAGATAATGAAACCATTAAATGTGTATTATTATTAAATACTTTATAAGCTAAAAAAGTAATGAAAAGATAAAAGGTACTCTAGAAACACCTGTGAGTATGAAATAAACAAAAAACCTTAATAACCTATTTTCAGAAGAAAAAATCTGTGGCACTGCTTCTCAAAATATTAGTTCCTTAAATATGCAGCTATTTACTAAATCACAAAGATAGATCACATTTCTTATTGAGTTTAGCATTTATTTTCTCAATCAAAGCAAATGGCCTGTTTTCTACTATTGGGAATATTGTTAAGAGTTGTTAGTATGGTAGTTAAGCTTTTACAATTTCTTTTGCATTTCCAGATACAGATTATATTTCCTGGTTAGCGAATAAGAAACAAAAGAGAAGCCAGTTAAATGGTTAGGTCACATTTGGATCCAGCATCCTGCAGGCTGCATGGAACTGCTCTGAGAAAGCCATGCACACTGTCCAAATGCCTGTGGCGTGATTAGCTTCACAATGGACATAGATCCAACCGTGTAGACTCTTGCATTTGAATCCAAGGAATAATGAAAGTTGACAGATGGTTGGCAAAATAAAGGATTAAGACGCCTGGGATATTTTCACATGCATTTAGGAAATAAGGAAATGAAAAGAGGGATTTGGAAGTCAATAGATTCATGACAAGCTTGAAAAAACAGGCACCTGAAATAGGATTTAAAGTTTGCATGCATTTCTTATATCTAAATCTAATAATTCAGTCACTGAATGTAAGAATCAGCACTGCATAAAAAATAAAAGAATAATTAGAAGCAGAAGTAGAATATCCTTGTTCTTTTCAAATATTTATAGAGTCTTAGGCACTGGGAGAGGGAGGGAAAAGGGGAGAAGGGAGCAGGGAGTCAGGGGGAGGTGGAGGGAGGGAGGGGACCTGTTAAGGTTGTATGAGCAGAAATAATAATAATAATAATAATAATAATAATAATAATAATAAATGTTAAAATATATACATATATAAAAGAAAAGAAAAATTAAAAAAAACTTTGTTACATTACTTTACCTTACTTTTATCACATACAAAAATGAAGATAAATAATGTTATCCTCATGGAGTTATATGAAGTATTATGTGAAACATTATGGAAAGATACACAACCTGACAAGCAGATAGCAATGTATGAATTTTTTTAACATTTTTTATTATTATTTCCGCTCATACAAACTTAATAGGTAGACCAGTTCTGTGGCCATCAATCCCTTGCCTTCAAGGATCTTGGTGCCTTTAGCCGATGTTAGACTTTGTGAGGTCAATAGTGTGACGGACATGGCGCAGGGCATGCAAAGTCCTATTATGATTGCTTCAGCCCTATCTAGTGTGGAGACTCTTCAAATCATTGCTCCCCCCATCCTTTTGCTCTTACAATCTTACCGCCCCCTCTTCCGCAGAAGTCCCTGAGTTTCCGGATGGGGGGAGATTAGGCTGGCTTAGTTCTATGTGGATGATATAGAGTCTCTGAAGTTCTGGATTGTGGTTTGTTGATTTTCTTTTGCAGTTTTGCTGCTCCTGCAATGCCCTTCACTCCATCCTGATGG